>OY735206.1:15080921-15395921 GCA_963457665.1 Thysanoteuthis rhombus | reverse complement strand
AGAAGTATATCTATATATATTTACATATATATTTATATACATATATATATACATACGTGTATGTATTCAGTGTTGAGCATTATTTAAGTGAGATATCTCATTTTTTGTAAGCTTATGCAATGTTCTCTTATAGGAATAGAGCGTAATTTAGGATGGGAAGTTTATGCTCTAACAGATATATATCTCACATTTACTTACCTTACTGACTGTTCAGTTACGTGGATTGGGGAATGGATATCAGTCTTTGGGTGTTTAGTGAAGTTTTCATTCATTCTTTGTGGCACTGGTTGTGATAATGGATAGTTTATAGCTTCACTGAAGAGTTGTAATACAGTGAAACAGCTGTGTTAGGATGACACAATAATTAATGTTCCCCTATTCAAGGTCGAGCACCCTTTAAGTGAGGTAACTCGTTCATTGTAAGCTCATGCAGTGTTTTCCATAGGAATTGAGCATTTTGGTGGATGGGGGATATATGTGTAAATAAATATATTGCTCAAATTCAAACATACTGTCAGAGTAGGAAGGTTGGTCTGTTTCAATATTTTCCAATTTACGATTGGTTCTAAATTTTTTGACACATTTTCCAGTAATATGTAGATAATGATGTATGATTGTTATACTTTTCATTAGTAAAGCATGATATATGGTTGCTTAATCTAAGTTTAAAGGGCTTTTCTTATATTTTTCATATATTTCACTTCTAGGGGTTTCTTTTGGGTTGATATTTCGGCTTGGTACATAAATTTGATTTGAGACAATTTTCGCAGAGGATAACTATTTTTGTTTATACAATTGCAGTCTTTTCATTTATGTTTTCTTTGTTAGTATTTATTCTAATTACTCCATTGTTTTGTTTCATAATGAGTGTTTTAAAATTTTCAGTACAACTGAAGCTAATTTTCAGTTTGTTTTTGTTAAATATATCACTCGGTGGGTTACTTCAGGGAAGTATTGTTCTAGTGATTGGATGAATATTCTCCCTAAATCAGTATTTACTAGTAGGTTAAAAGGTGGTGTATACCAAATGATTTTTCTACCTCTATTTTTTTGTTGTTGTTGCTTTGTTTTTTTGTGATTGAATTTCACTTTTTTATCAAATTTGAAGGGCTTTACTATGGTCAATTCTAACTTTGTTCAATATTATTTCAATTGAAATTGTGTATTGGTCTAGTTTCTATAAATTTGGGGATCTTTTTAATGATTTTCTTTGGGTAGTTAGAGCTAGTGTAATGTACAAAGTTTTCTTTTCAATATGGTTCATAGGTGTTGTTATTCAAATTAAAAATAACATCTAAGAAGTGTAGAATTTTAACATTAGCTTTGATTTTAACTTTAGTGTTCATTTTTTTCTTTTATGATATATTTTTTAATATTTTCGCATTTTTGCACATGGCTATTTTTCATGATTTGTAGGCTGTCATCCCGGTATAGTCCAATAGTTTCGGAATGTAGTTTTCTGATGAGGTTATATGAAACATACTGACCGATTAGATCTGACATCTTGGCTGATTCGAGGTTGCCGAACAACAGAGACATAGAAATAATCAAACACTGCAGATAAACAGCACTATTCCACAATCAAGAATAATAGACTAAAAAAATGTCCACAATTTTGATGTCTCTACGGGCAGCCTTGATTCAGCCAAGATGTTGGATCTGATCCGTCTGTATGTTTTACATAATCTCACCAGAAAACTTGATTCCAAAAATATAGGACTATACCAGGACAACTGGAAATATGCTAATGTCAGCAAAGATTTGTATGCTAGGTCATTCAAATAACCATCAATGGAGAATATTGTTCTATGGAGTACTTATGTCAAATTCAAGTAGTTTCTCTTTGTTCAAACTCCTGTAAAATCAAATAGCGGCCCTTCGTTGCAGTGGCTACCAAAGAGAGTGAAATTTATTTTTGAACCATGTTGTGTCCAAATGTTCGTAACTGTTTTCCCCTAAAAGCCCAGGAGGGTTTATATGTGTTAATCTACATAGAATGAGCTTTCCGACAATATCAAATATGTTTGGTCTCTAATTGATTCACAGTTCAATCCTATTTCACTTGGACTAATAAACCAGAATAAATAGTGAATACTGAAATCCATTCTTCAAAATGGTATATTTTATGAATATAATTGAATATTACTTTTTTACAAAATATACATCAAAGTTTAAATCATAAAAAAAACAATTATTTTTGCATCAACCTAATATTATTTTACCAGGCGTCATATTCTGATATATAGTCCCTTGAGGTAGTTTAGCCGGCTTGGTCTATTGGAGCAGCTGTAGTTATAGTGCTAATATACTCTGTGCTGTGAAATGTAGACCGACGAGGGTAGAGTACAAATATTAAGTATTTTGGCTGGCTTCATCCATTTGAAGAGCTGTAGTTGTAGTGGTCATATACTGGTGATTTGCTGAGCTCTACATGTACACCCATGAGGATAAACTGAGTGAAAATATTGAGGCTGTCCAGGTCTATTGGAACAGCTGAAGTTGTAGTGGTGATAATCTGGTGATTCACTGGGTCCTGTCCTGACATGTAAAGGCTAAACTATGTAAACATATCAAGTAATTCAACTAGCTAGGTATATTGAAACATCTATTTTTGTTAGTCCACACTAGACCAAATTTTCATAATCAGATTTGATTTGTTAAGTTCATTTGTTTATTCCTCTGCAGGATTAAGGGTAGGTATTTGCTATTGTTGATGGGACTAATGGAAGAGAGCCAGCATTTTGGGGGTGATATCAAGAAATTGTCAGACATTCAATAAACATACAGATAAAAAAATTATGCGAAATAGGAAATACTTTTCATGTTGGACAATAGTTTAATGAAACAAATGAAACATTATCTATTCATTTTTATTCTTTAGAATTTCCAAAAACATTCTTTTTTTCTTGATAATTCTATGAGATGGAATTGATAGAAGTAGGGCAAGTGTCTTTGCTTGGATTACACATGCTCATTCAATGAAGTCTCACCTCTGACTGCATAACCTCTTGGAAGAGTGTTCACACTTATATGGTAAGATTACCTCTGATTTCTTGCTAAGTTTCAAAAACATTGTATATGTTTTTGTGACATGCAAAATAGCTGGACACATTTCTTTCAAAGTTCGAGTCCAAAGAAAATAAAAGTTCATGCAAATCAAATATAACGATGCAGTTTCCGTTGATGATATTATCAGAGCATTTGGAGTAAATACTACTACATTGCAAACTGTTTGGTGTTGGTTCAATATGTTTAGATCAGGAAATATGTATACTAATAATAAACCTATTCTGATGAAAGATTATCAACACAACTGATCAATGACCTGCAAACAGTTTGAGCACTTTGAAGAGATTTTAGGGCTTCAACTGTGACCATCTAGCAACTTCTGTAGGCTAAAATAAAGGTAAAAAAATTGGAAAAATGGATCCCACATGAGCTGAATGAAATGCACCATGAGATGACCAAACCCCACAACTTTCAGTTGACTCTTTCTAAGCTTGGAGAACTAGGACATGAAGTTTTCCTGCATCCTCTATAATCACCTGTCATTTTTTCTACGGATTATCTTTTCAAACATTTGCTACTTCACATCCCTAGAAAGTTCAATGATACAGAAGCCATAATTCATTTTTTACTGGATTTGTGAATACTAAATCTAAAGAATTTTATAAAGATGGTGTATCATCATTGGAGGATCAGTGGGAAAAGTTATAGCTTAAAAAGCTTTATATTTTGATTGAATATTTTTTGTCGTTAATATCATTCAACTTATCGAGAGAAAGATATCTCATACGTTACAAGATAATTTTACAAGCATTTGGCTATTCTCTAGGGTATGTTCTCTTATGTTATTTTCAATTTGATTTCAAATGAATATGGTTCCTCTCCTGTATGTCAATGCATACATAATTTTAAATCTGAATTATAAGAGAATGCTGATCCATATATTTCACTCAAGATAATATTTTGATATATTTTGATTTCATTCAAAATGCTGATTTACACACTTGAAAGTAAAAGCTTTTTCTTCAGTGTGTTTGCATGTGTTTTTCTAATTGCGAATTATTGGAAAATACTGATTCACATATTTTACAAGAATATGTTTGCTCTCCAGTGTGTGTTTGCATATGTTTCTTCAATTGTAACTTATGACAGAATGCTGACGTGCACATTTCACAAGAATATGGTTTCTCACCAGTGTGTGTTCGCATGTGTACTCTTAAATTTCCTTTCATTGAAAATTGAGATCCACACACTTCACAAGTAAATGGTTTTTCTCCAGTGTGTGTTCGCATATGTATTTTCAAATTTGCTTTTGTTGAAAATGCACACCGGCATACTTCACAGGTAAATGGTTTCTCTCCAGTATGTGATTGTATGTGTACTTTCAATTGTGAAATTTGAGAAAATGCTGATGTGCACACTTCACAGGAATATGGTTTCTCTCCAGTGTGTACTCGCATGTGTTTTTTTAAATTAGAACTATCTGTATATACTGATCCACATACTTCACATGTAAATGGTTTTTCTCCAGTGTGTGTTCGCATATGTCTTTTTAAACTCCCTTTCATTGAAAATGAGGATCCACATACGTCACAAGTAAATGGTTTCTCTCCAGTGTGTGTTCGCATGTGAAATTTCAAAGTTGATTTCATTGAAAATGCAGATCCACATACTCCACAAGAATATGGTTTCTCCCCAGTGTGTGTTCGCATGTGTATTTTTAAATGAGAACTACAAGTAAATGATGATCTACACATTTCACAAGTAAATGGCTTCTCTCCAGTGTGTGTTTGCATGTGTCGTTTTAAACTTGTTTTTCCTGAAAATGAAGATCTGCATACTTCACAATTAAATGGTTTTTCTTCCTTGTGTTTTTGAATATGTACTTTCAAACTTGTTTTCTCTGAGAATGATGATCCACAGACCACACAGGAATAAGGTTTCACTCCAGTGTAGGTTTGCATGTTTATGTATTTGAATTCTGTGAAAAGGGAGAAAAAAAAGAGATAAAACATCAAAACTTTCAAGATCTAAAATGAAATGCACAAGAAATTACTTTTCAGTTCAACAAATTCATCAAAAATGTAATTATTTGATGTTAGTTAATCTAAATTCAGATATTGTTTTTTTTCAATTAGTTGTCAAGTTTATATATCATCAAACAGTTCAAGATACATACAATATACATATAAAATATATATTTCAATTAATGGTGCAGTTTTTCGATCAGGCAATCAGTAACATTGGATATTTACGAGAAAAGAGTGTTTAGAAAAGGACTTTACTAGAGTCATTCCATATCAAATCACCCAATTTTGAGAAACTTTTTCCAAGTCATCCTCTCAGATTCCGCTGAAAAAAAAATAACATGCTCCTATACCAAACTAGTAGAGAAATACAAAATACAAGTTCTGTATTTCCAATAGTTTTGGAATTTAAAATATTTCAAATCTTATCCAATTTTATGAATTTTGCAAAACGAGCCTGTCTGTTCAAATTTCAACATTTATAGCACCTTTGATATAGTATGTACAGTTTTGTAAATATGGCTAACTTGTTTTGTAGAGTTCAAAAATGTAATCAGATCAGATATATCTTATGTACCTTTCTTCTTACAAGGATCTGAAAATGGACTAAAACCCCAAACATAAACAGACAATGCCCACTTAGAGAGCTTCTTCAAAAAGTATGCTTGATAGAGCGCTCAATTTTTTGAGTGTTAGAATGATTGTTGGAAATATGTTCAATTTTCAAATCATCATTTTTATGACCTCATTTTACCATATGGACAGTGAGGCTGCATTTCC
Source organism: Thysanoteuthis rhombus (assembly GCA_963457665.1). NCBI lineage: Eukaryota > Metazoa > Mollusca > Cephalopoda > Oegopsida > Thysanoteuthidae > Thysanoteuthis > Thysanoteuthis major. The sequence continues at coordinate 15,390,108 of OY735206.1, read as the reverse complement.
ATATTTTTACTATGTAATCTTATACATCTCAGGATGATGGGACACAAATTTATTGTTGCTATGCTTCCTCATGGAGTTATGATTTTTCAATGCATGGGACGGGGGAATTTATTGGCTTGAGAAATGATGTCAGTTCTTGGATGGATCATAAATGAGAGTAGCAACAACAAATATCTCCTCTTGTCACATCCCTTTCATGCATTGCTTGCAGTTTTTCTTTTTGTAATTTCACTTTGTATTTCTACCTAAACTTGCTGTACTTGAAAATTTTCAATTTTCGTAATTTTGCTAGTTTTCTCTTGTACATTCCAATAAATAAACTTGTGACACTCATACAGTTTTAGATATCTAGTATGAGGGGTGGCGAAAAATTCTCAGCTTAATCAATAAAGGAATGACCTAGAAACAAATTGGTAATTGCAAGGATCCTGCAATTGGTACTTAACAGTATGAAGAATAGTCTTTCTAACTACAGTGACAAAATAATGCTCAGAATTTGAGAAATGGGTTGGGCTGAGAACAGACATCTTTTCTGCACCCTATGCATTACAAAATCACAACTCTGTGAGGAAACAAAACAACCACTCCTAATTTTTGTCAGATCTTTAGATATACAAGAATACATAGTAAAAATATGGGAATGCTGTTTAACTATCCATCTGGTCAAATGTAACTATGAATATAGGTGATTTTGAGGACATTAAAAAATTGAGCACATTTCGAACAATCATTCCGATAATCCTATAATAGTAATGAATATCTTTACTGCATACACAGGACCAGATGTGTTATAAATGACAGGAAAGGAGATTGGAATGCTTCATAAAGTAACTGAGTGAAAAGCTCAAAAAGTAGGTGACATCTTTTTATGCTTTGGTTTTCCCAACATTTTTAGAGCCTTCTAAGGGAAAGATACACCTGATCTGATTATATTTCTGGAGTTAACCCTAGTTATAAAACTGTACATGCCATATCAAAGGAGATATAAATGTCAGAGCGTGGGCAAAGAAATTTGTTCCACAAAATGCATAGAATTGAGTGAAATTTCAAATACTTTTGAGATACAAACCCAATATTTTATATTTCATCATAAGTTTGGCACAGGAGCACCTGTGATGCTTTTTCAGCAAAATCAATAAAGGTGACCTGGGTAGCACTGGGTGATTTGATACGGATGACCCAGATGAAAGAAAAAAAAAAAGAGTGAAATCAATCAGTACTCACCCACAGTTTCTGCTTTTTGTCAAGCTATCAGCAACATTGGAGATTAATAAGGCAATAGTGTCTAGAAAAGTATTTTACAAGTAAAAGAATAAAGAAGAGAAAATCTGTCAGTAATCACCCATGATTTATCTGCTTTTTCAAAGGAGACACCTCTGTAAGAAATAAAATATATCAAGTAATTGTTTTTAAAAAACACAAAAAAACATTTGTTTGTGTAGGGAAGATCTTTTAACATTATTGAAAAAATATTAAAGCACATGATATATTTAACGATATACAAGAGTATAACCAAGCCTTTCTAAAACTTTTTCTGCTTAAAAAATATCATATATATGGCTAACAAGACATCAGTGTGTTCAAAAATGTATATGTATTAAGATTCAAAAGTTATTATCACGATTCTAAAGTGTATAGAAAGATTGTTCAATACATTCTAAGACACAATATTTTTCCAGTTTCCACTCATCCAAAAGAAATTCAACATGAATAATATGAAAAATTATCAGACAGCAAACATATGACAAAACAATTAAATTAAATAACTATTTCAATGAAAATGAAGTTTACAAATTTATTAGAAATATAAACAATATCATAAGTCAAGACAATCATTTACCAAATATTTTTCCAAGTTCATATTGTACTGAGAGAAAAAATTCTCTTGGTATACAAGTGCTCCAATTCCTATGAGATAGAAATCCCTCCATCCTGCTCGGGCAGAGCACAATTCTTTATTTAAATATTTGGATGAAGGAATTTTATAAATCAAAAAACCCAAATAGTCCAATGATTGTGTCTCATTTCCACAGCACAGGAAGAGATGCCGTGCCTATCAGGTTGCTAGTCTACGATTATTTCATTCAATTATCAAAAATATTGCATCAATTAGATTGATACTTCTGAGCCTCCATAACTGTTTAATTATTAGTTTATATAGTGATCAAATTTTCAAAAAACAGGTATCAACACTGTCAGTCTGAATCTATTTGAAATAGACATTTATTAACATTTTCTCTGTGAAGATTTTTTTCAAAGTTATCACCAAATACGTCTAGTAACGATAGCAACAATTACAATAATCCCAATTTTTTTCTCTTTAGGTTTCCATACTTTCAAATTATTGAAATTAGTAGTTATCATAAAAAGTCCCAGACATTTCGTGAACATGGTGTATGGTTGATCAAAGGTTTACCAGGAAAAAAAATAGAGAAAAAAGTAATAACTTTGTGTTCTGGCAAAGAAAAAGTTAAGCTGAACTTTTTTTTTTTTTTTCAAATAAAGTAACAGTTTAATTTGACATTTCAATATAGTTAATGCTGATGATGAAAATCACATCTAATTTATAGTTATCAAATAATATTTTTTATAGAATAGTTCAATTCATTTGATTTGTAATAATGAAAAAACTCGTTCAATCTATAAGATAAAAAAAAATGTTTAATAAAGTAAACATTACTCATTTTATCATTGTAAATTAAACATTGCAAATGTTGGAACTGTCTTTATAGGAAGTCTTTGCATTTAAAAGAAATTCAAAGATTTGTTTTCTTCACCACAAAAATGATATTTCACAGATTTGAAATGTTTCATCTTTCCATTCATTAGATATTAGAAACTGTCAACTGCCAACCAACTCTGCCAACTGGTAAAATAGGTTTCTTCAGTTTCTAAATAATTCTGGCTGGCTGGCAAACTATGTATGTGTAAAGGCTGTACCAATGGAGAAAGGAAAATTAAAGTATTTACTCCTTATTATGTCAGGGAAGAACTTTTTTGTTTATTGAAAATTCATCCCCAACATAAGATGGGGTTTTCAATTTACTAATCTTGGGAACCTATGTCAGATATGCCAATTACTAGGCAAAAAAGTTGTGCTGAATAAATGGTGACCAGAAAAAACTTTTAATTTCCTCTTCTGGCAAGGGAAATGAATAAAAATACTTTCATTCATTCAATTTATGGAAGTGAAATGAGAAATATTTCAATTGATTCGATCTTGAGTGATAAAATAGGTAATATTTTGATTCATTAAATTTATTCCAAAAACATAAGTGTTATTTCAATTTGTTCAACTTTTAGTAAAATTATTTTGATCTATTTTATAGTAAGAAAGTAAGTAATACTATAGATTAAATAACTTGAAGTGATGAAATAAGTAATATTTCAATTTATCTAATTCATTGTAAAAAATGACTGATATTTCAATTTATTAGATTTACAGTAATAAGATAAGTAACATTTGGATTAATTCAATCTATAGTAATAAAATAAGTAATATTTAGTTTTAATTTATGATGATAAGAAAATGATATTTTAATTCATACAAATAAAAAAATGATACTTCAAAAAGTAATTTTTACAAAATAGTAAGTTTGAGTTAATGCTGTCAATAATGGAAAAAAAAAACCAATTAAAAACATTGTTAGATATTAGAGAAATACAAACCATGTTCCATAATATTTGTTGCATTTGCATATAGAAATGAATACAAAAAATCTAACAACAATCATAGGACAGCAGTAGTTATATGTTATACTGTCAATAATGGAAAAACAGACTGCAGAAAAAAAAATCATCCTTTCCATTTAAAACATAACAGGAGGAAAATATGTTGTGCTTAGATTTGTTGAATGTTTATTATTCATCATTATTTTTATTTTTATTTTCCCAACTGCAACGGGAGGCTTATTATACTTAAATCCAAACGAAAACAATTGGCATAGACAAATACTAGACGATTTCCACAAAATGCAGTGTAAATACAAACATAACTTAATTACCATAAAGCAGACAGAAAAAATGATAAGTTATTTTTACGTAAAAACCTGTAAACTAGGACAATCAAAACACTGATCATTAAATAAACATTTGATTACTTACATAATTAACATCTTTTCAAACATTTAAACATGCAAACATGGGGTGACATAATGGTATTAAATAATAGATTGATACTTCTGGGTCTCCATAACTTTAAGCATTAAATTAATACTTTTGAATTATTTGTATTTTCTTCATACCCTAATAATAGATTGATGCTTCCTGACCTCCATAACTTTAGGTATTAAATCAATACAGCCAAGCCATAAGCAAGGCTCTTTATGACTAGAAATAGGTTTTACTAACAGAAGAGATTACGATACTCATGAGAAATTATGAGATTTCCAGCCAATGGAGAATCTTTGGAGCTCCAAGCAGAATGAAAATATTTTTGCAATCATTAAACTTCCTAGTAAATCTTACTGCTTACACCAAGGATGTGACGATAATATTTTCATATATTTATGAGTAAACTCTGAGAAGCAATAACAAGTAGGGGAGTTTTCAAATCTGGTATGGCAGACCATACATAGAAGAAGAGGCAATAGGTAAAGGAGGTAAAAAAAGGTGATATCAGTAAAGATACTTAAAAATCTGGTATGGCTGACCATACATTGAGGGAAAGATAGGCATAGTAACATTTATTGAATAATGTCAAAATAATAGAGAATCGGGGATCAGAAGATTGAAGTAAATGTGTGCATACCATGATCAGATTACTCCATCAGTAGACCAAGTATAGACATTAATTATCAAAACACTTCATCCACTGTTCTGTCCAGCCTTGTTTAAGTTTGCTCTGAGAAGGTATGCACTTCCCCTCACAAACATCTCTCATTCAGTGTTTATGCTTGAAAATTCTAGAAATGGTTCTCCCCTGACCTGAAACATTTCTGTGCATTGCGTGAACCTTGCTGACCATCCAATTTTTTGGTCATATTTTTTTAACCCAAAATTTAAAGTTAGTTCCATTCTAACCAGTGACTAAAAAACAGCAAGAATGAGGATATTAGTCTGAACTAACCACTTATCCTGTAAGAATAGGCTATTTAGTAAGATAATAAAAAGATTTGTTCCCACCTAACTAGTGGCTAAAACAAACAAGGATGAGGAAATTCCCCACTAATCTACTGTGTTGAAATAAACAATTTAATAAAATACTCAGTGACAAAAATTTAAGGTGGTGTGATATCAAGGCACCCTTCCTAAAAAATGTAACTGAAATTCATAGAGGACTTTTGGAGATACCATGTGGGCAATGAATACAGAAATGAATAAAGTTTTAATTTAATCACTTCTGCCTTACCCCATGGCTTACCTTTCCACAGAACTTCATCTTTGAAAACTTCATGAACAGCCTTAACACCATGCCAAATCAATTCCTAAACTGGAAGTGAGTGATTTGGCTCTAAAGAGGGGGTTCAACTTACCATGTATGTATAATGCAAAACTGTACCCTTACTTTATGTGTCTTAGCATTATATTTATGTTGTAAATCAAACATCCGCTGTCAGTAAGATAGCTATAAAGTCAGGGTTCAGTTTTGTATCACACATATATGGTAAATCAAATGCCTATCTTAGAGTCAATTGACTTTATTTTTCTCAAAAATTTAAAACTTCCAGAAGAAATGAAACTCATATTTAGTCAAAGTGAGAATCTTTGGTTAAATGGGGCCAGAAGACAGCAGCTATTTTCTGGCTTTAAAATGGCTACAATCGGGTGTATTCAATTTCCAGATAACTGTGTAGCTAAAACTTGAAGAAATGAAAGCTATCAAACTACAAGATTTAATTTTTGGGTAATTGTACTCATGAAAATGCTAAATGCTCCCCGAAAAAACAAAAACGCTCTGAAAAATATAATTATATGACTTATTGATTAGATATGAACCCAAAAATAAAAGCTATTAATTTGTTTTTTTTTTAATTTTTAATTTTAGTTTATTGAAGAGTGGTACCTTAGAGCTAAAACAAGTAAATTGCCTTTAATTTCATTGAAGCTTTAATATAAGATGAATACATAGTATAGAACTACTTTTTTTTTTTACAATCTGTAAGACCAACTATGGATTATGATATCAATAAAGGTAAAAAAAACACAACAAATGAATGCCTCCTAATTTTATTACAGCCTCATTAGTAGATGAATATGTTGCAAAAAAACTACTATAACTTACATCTATAAGACCAACCATTTATCATGATAAAATGAAGAATTTTTTTTTTCAATTTCATTGCTGCCTCAATATAAGATGAATACATTATAGAACTACTATGTTTTACAATCAGTAAGACCAACCATGGATCATAGATAAATAAAAGTTAAAAAAATAACAAATTGTTGTCTTACATTAGATAAATTTGTTGTGGAACTACCATATTTTACAATCTGTAAGAACAATCAAGGATCACAATAATAAAATCAAAGTAGAAAATAAACAAATAAATGGTTTTCATTATTGTGATCATAAAGCCAGTCATAGAAGAATCTAACCAATTATTATCATTTTGAAACCAGAAAATAACTACTTCATCCCCAGTCAAACAGAGAATGCCAAATTTGAAAAATAAATTCTAGAAATTGATAGAACAACTTACCTTTCAGAAGTGAAATAAGATATAAGTAGAGAAAGTAGGCTTGCTTTATGATTAAATTAATTACTTCTTTTCCGAGTTGCCCACTCACTTCAGTCAATCTAGACAATTTCTGTATTGTTTGTTCACTTCATAACAATGATATTAGACTGAGAAGAATCACAGAATTACAGAATAATTTTAAAAAAAAAAACAGAGAAGATTAATATGTCAAATTTTGTGGCGGAAAATATGTCGTCTGATTGAAGAACAAAGGAGACGCTAAACGGTGTTAGAAATGATTTCGTCCCTTCTCTTGAAATATCCACCGGATTTCTATTGGTAATACGTACAACTGTTTAGCCTCACATTTGAACAACGTATTGGGGTTTAAAATTGGGTATATGCTTATATATAAGCGACCAATGATATGTTGGTAGAGGAGAGGATATATATATATATGCCTTTCCCTAGGGCATTGATTTGGAGTGAATGCAAACTGTCTCAGCCACAGTTGGAACTTGTTACACTAATCCTACTCTCTGTGACATTAACAACTCGGCCACCTTGCACCTTAGCTGTCATAGTAACTACATTTTTTTAAAAAAATGAGTTTTTTATAATGATAATCCATCATCTCAAAAATTCAAACTGTTCAGTTCTGTTAAATGACCAAAAGGTGTCTGATCAGCTGTCAGTTTTTTTTTTAAATTTCTATTTTCGTGTGTGGTATCTTTATTGAATCTATTCAGCTATGGATTGTTGTTTGAGAGACAAAGATATATGGTCCTCATCATGGTTTGACTGTATCGCGCTTGCAGCCCTGTAGATGTAGAAGGAAAGGAAGCTGTACGAAGAGAAGGGAATGCATGCCAAGTATGAAGTTGGACGCGCATTGAAATAAAGTGGAATGAAGATATACACATATTTTGGGCCAGGGAAAAGACATACGTTTAATACAAGAATAAAGATGAGGTACATGTAAGGATACATAAATACAATCGATCGAGAGAAGTAAATACAATCGATCGAGAGAAGTAAATACAATCGATCGAGAGAAGTAATGTTAGGAGAAAAGAAATTGTAAAGGTGGGAGTTCTCTTGTCTTGATAGTGCTGGCGTCGGAGTTGTAGCAGAGTTGTCTGAACGCGTGGATTCCGTATGGTTGGATTTCTCTCAGATACGTGGGAACCGGGTTCAGTGTGCAAGCCTTACTGCCAAGTAAGTGAGTTAACCTGGGAGCTATTCTCAGAGGCTAATAGACTCTCGACGTACAGACTGAAAGACATAGAACATGGAGTTTTATCCATGCATATTTCCCTAAGTGAGGATGGTGGTTAAGATCGGATCGGCCAGTGGGTTGGCAAAATGATAATGATCTGATGGAGATGGGAAGAGAGTGGAAGAGTAGCCAGCTGTGAGGGCCGGGGCCAGAGGCATGACCAGCTAGGGGTCCTGGCGCCAGAGCATTGGACCAGGGAGAAGGAAAGAGAGAGAATGGCCGGCCGCTTGGGCTAGAAGTATAACCAGCTAGGGGTGCTGGAGCTATTGAGCCCCGGACCATGTGTGTCCAGGGGTTTTTTAGGGGTTGTTGAAAGAAGTGACGTTTTGGCTATCTAGCTAAGAGAAGAGTTTCGTATTAAAAGTATAGGGGGCACTGCACCATTTTCATTTCTTTTGCTAAATTTTGATTATTTTGAAACTATGTATATTCACTTGAAAAGTTGACCAAAGTATCACATCTTGAAAACAAGAATAATTGGTTACAGTATTATTTCTTATCCTTCCTAATTCTTATTTAAAGAAAAATGTTTATCTGGCCTCATAATGAAAAATAACTTACTTAATGGCATTTTGCTGCTGCCCTTTTCTGAGCAGTAAACATGAATGGCCAATACCATACTCCATACTGTTAACTCTTGAGCCAACTCTGCACTTATCTATTGTAGTTCTCCCTTTCCTGACGAAATTCAGTGAATTTTAGCATTAAAGCCTATATTGTGTAAAACGTGAGAGAATTTTCAAGTAGATCCTTTCAAATTTATGTTTGGATTGTTTAAAAAAACATAAAATACTTGAGAATGAGGATCTTCATTTCGCTTTTATATCTAGACGGATGGTGAATAGATTTCAGTTTATTATGACATGAAAATGTATATCAAAAGCCAAAAAAATGAAACACTTATCTGGTGTTTTTTATGCTTTCCCTGTTGAAATATTGGAAAATACTTGAAGAAATTATTTAATTGTGTGAAAAAATCAGCTTTTTTGCAAGAAAAAGTCTTTATTTAATTGAAAAGTTTAGTGCCCACCTTTCCAGCTAAAGAAAATTATTCATATACAAAGTTATCTACCCTTTGGAAAGGATCTACTTCAAACCCCTATATCTCTGTAGAAACGGTAAATTCCTTGTTCCCCTTTTTGACGTCACACTGAACTGCCAATCAGATAGCAGATTCTTATCTTTATGATATTTAAACTATGGCGGTAAATCTCTCTCTCTCTCTTTGTTCCGATGGCCTCGATGTAAGCTCGTCTCTTCTCCTTTCTCTCTTTAGTTAGGATAGTTAGTATAGTTTTTATACACACTTTATTCTTACACACGCATCATCACATCTTCATCTCAAGAACACATCCTAACCAAGTTAAACACTATCATCGTAGTTAGGTCGGACTTCCTAAGATAACTTCATAGTGGCAAAACTAGGATGACCATACTGACGGACATTCTATGGACTCTATCTCACATTTACTCAGTGACATCTCTTTCCCTTCATCGTTCCTATCTCTACATCTTTTATCCTGGTAGATCCCTCCACATATTCGTGTTGGCAGAAACTCCGGTCCTTGTTTATTTTAATTGTTGTTTAGTACATGTGTAGGAAGAAGGTTCAAAAATTGATTTTCTGACAGGAAAAATATACATATAAGATTTTTTGTAGAAATAATGGGACAGCAGTAATAATTCAGATGTTATGCAGTCAATAATGGAAAATGAGAAGAAAAAAAATGTTTTTCTTTTAAAACAGAACTAGAAGGAGATATGTTGTGTCTAAATGAATACAGCAATCCTTGCAATAACTTATCAGGCATGGCCACTTTCAAATTGATCATTTTGAACGGCTGAAAGTGGCTAGATTTTTATTGCTGTTCTAACAACTATGTACTGTTTTTTAGTAATGCTTTTGTTAGGAATGTATACCATTTTCAGCATAGTTAAAAGTATAATTATACAATATTGATCAGATAATAAAAACAAAAATGAAAGATAAAAGCCATTCATTTATTGTTTTTTATTACCTTAGAGTTCGTAGGTAGGCAGGCTTAGAGGCTAATGTTATAATTTCCCATCTATTAGTCATTGTTGTAATTGCTCCCAAAAGTTTTTCAATAGAAGAATTAATGCAATTCCAAAAGATGCTTGTTGAAAACCATCTTTTTTTTCTCTGATTTACACATAGACAGCTTCCATATTTGTTTCTTCTTTTAGTATGAACAAAAACAATGTATATCCAGACAGGCAAACTGTGTGTAAAAATACCTTGATTGATAATTCCAAATTTCTTGAGTCACACATTAAACATTAAGCATTAAATGAAATTGAACCTTGAAACAAGAAACATGCATGTTGGGCTCTTCAATCTTGACTTTGGAAGTAGATAAAATCCATTATTGTTTCATCAATCTCTTGTAAAGGTGATCCAAGGAAAGTCTATTTTCCTCTTTATCCTAGATTTAGCCTTGATCACCTGAACAAAAGGAACAAGTGAGTTCTGCGGGCAATGAGGAGTTGTTCCCCTGCTTCAACCAGATAAGTCCCCACAAAAGTACTACATTTCACAACAGCAACCTTTTTTCCTTTCCCTTGCTTTTATTAAAGATTGTACAAATTTGGAATTTGAAATATTGCCTGTGTTGTTTGTTTTTTTTGTCTGTTTGAGTCAAGATGCTCCCCCGATCATGGTAACTCCCTCTCCCCTTGAATTCTCCCAAAATACCTCAACATCTTGCGAAATGTACAGTTCCAAGACGTCTACCTTGGATGGTTGACTCGAGTGAGGATTAACAAGGAATATTTTGAGAATAATCATCATACAATATTTTCTCAAAACTCATTATATCCTGCAACTTGTGTAAATTCTGAAATGGATCCAAAACAAAGTTACCCAGATCCATTTGCTGAAAAATTAAATGAGAGTCTAATGGAGTGTAATTTGGAGAAAATGTTTGATTTAGATTCTCTCATTTGATGACAATGATTGAGTCAGTGATTCTGACAAATCTAAAACAAAAGGATTTGAAGAATCTGTGCAGTTTAAAGAAAATATCTACTACATAAAACTACCCTGGAATGAAGACAAAATTAAAACTGTCCCATCTAACTATAAGTTGCGCTTGTTAAATAAAGTGGTTGATTATTTTGAATGAGGAAATTTAATAAAAACTCGGCAAGGAAATGAAAAGTATCATAGAAAGATTTGAAGCAACTCCTGATAACTTCTCAGACTTTATATGCATACCTCACCAGCCCATCATTTCAACCAATGAGCACACAGCATCAAAAATAAGACCCATTTTCAACTGTTCTCTTTGGACACAGAAATGCTATTTTTATGGGGCTGCATACACTGGGATCAATCTTATCGATGATATGCAAAAGCTTGCAAATAAAAATGAACTGCTTGATGATATAAGGGAAGCTTTGTTGATGATTAAGCTTAATTCATGGGAAAACAAAAATATATTTTGCTTGTTTATGAAGGAGTGTAACAAACTTCTTTGCTTTAGATACACCATCTTAACCTCTGGATTCAATGCCAGCCCTTTTATCTTAAATTATGTATTAGAACAAATAAATAAATTTCCAAATGATCCCTGCACTGACCTGTTGAAAAACAACCTTTATATTGATAATTTAAGCAAAACTCGTGCTTCCCACAAAAAACTGCTCTACCTATGTTCAAAAGCAGTGAATAGCATGCAAAAAGGTAACTTTGTTCTCAGATCTTGTAATATGAATTGTGAACCACTAAAACAGCAACTGGTAACGGATGAAAATTTTGTGGGTCATGGTTGCATCTTAAAAAGGTTTTAGGCTACAAATATAACCCAAAAAATGATACCTTGCAAATTTCAAATACTAGAGTCAATCGAAGTGCAAAAAAGAGGCATCTTATCTCAGATGTCTAGAGTATTTGACCCTCTATCCTTTCTGTGAACTGGTGACACGGGTAAAATCAGAGAGCTGTGGTCACAGAAAATGAACTGAAACAATGTCTTGACAAGTGAATCTTGGGATATTCGGTCTGGTTTACTGTAAAACTTGCCAGATATTTGATGTTCTCCAAAAATTCCATCGCCTCAACAGCCCAGCTGATTTGTACATTTTCAGTGATGCATCGCCACACAATTATAGATTTGTAACAAATGGCATTCAGGATGGTAATTCATGCATCATATTTTCTAAGGCTAAGGTAGTGGCATTGAAGCAGAAAACATTGCCCTCTCTTGAGCTACTTGAGTGTATTTGGCCATAAAATTTTTGCCCACTTTATTAAAAGCTTACTCACATATTATACAAAAGATATCTACCTACCAGTAGATGTCCGCATTTTCCTGTCTCAGTTACTTTCTGATAACACTAAGTGTCAGCATACTAAAAACAAGTTAAAGAATAACCATTAAATTATTAGAGAAATAAAAGAAAAATACCAGAAGCAAGACAAGTGAAAAATGTGATATCAAGATTCAAAGAAAATGTATACATTGATATTTATTCATACTCATCTTAATGTGAGATCAACATATTTTGAACTTCTTGAAGAAACAGGCACTCCTGCATTTGTACAAAAATTATTAAGACAGACAAATATATATGGGATACCTTTTCACATTTATAATGAGATGATTCCTTGCTGCACTGAGATGGAATATTGTATAGCCCATGTGGAATTGGCAGATTTTGAAAAAAAAATTGAAAATCACATCAAACACATGTAAATATCTACATACTCTTCAAGGGTAGAGAGTACTTTCAAACATTTGATCAGAGTAATCAAATCCTGTTCATATAAAACTATTGGACGTTCCAAAATAATACACTTTGACCATTTTACTATAGTTTCTGACATTTAAAATGCTATAACCATAAAACCTCTCCCATATAGATGTTCTACAGAAAGTAATCTTGAAATAATAACCCTAAATTGCTTTTTGTATTTAAATGTTAAAAATGTATGGGATACTGATTCTCCTTCAAAGTCAGATATCATCAAGACCTTGGAAGTTTGTGAATAATGCTGGAAAGATTTTGTATACTCTGAAATTTTCGCTCAGTTTGAGAGAGCAATGCAAGGCTTTGACTTGAATAAAAAATTGCTATGGATACAAAAATAGTGAATGGAAAGTAGTACAAGAGACTGGGAACAGTATTAACAAGGAACAGTTGAAACAAGTCTTATTACTCCAATCAGAAATATGCTAAAATGATGACACTCATACTGCACTTGAGCAGTTAGAACCCTCTCCTGATAGAAGACATACATCTGCTGCTGCATTTACTTTAAGAAAAAACGTATTTTGAGGGAACAGAGGTAATTTCTTCATGAGCTGTATTTTTGTCATACTGCCTTGATCCCACTTCCTGTTATACCTTCTGCAGGAGGGCTAACTTCCTCCTGTGCATCTCCCCTGAGAGCATAAACCCGTGAAGTAGGTACAGAAGATTTCTCACCAGAAGCTATTTGGCAATACGACAAAAGGCAGGAAACAACGCTCCACTGCCAAACTTACAGAGACTTATGTGAAGGAGGCATTAGAGATAGAAAAAAAAATCTCAGTAGAAGGCAAACAAAAGTATCTTGGAAAAGAATACCTCAAAAAAAGTGTGAAGAAAACTAAACATCAGCCCCACAAAAAAAGAAGAAAGAAAAATTCTGCATTGTGTGTCTGGAAAGTTCCTGTATATTCTAGTGTATAAGTCAACTTTTTATGTATCAAGTGAATCTGCTAATGGATCATATTATGCTGTTTACAGCTTATGAACTTGACAATCTAATTGACACAAAACTTCCTTCAAGTTGGAGTATTGACTTATCCAGCAAACATATATTTGCCTAAACTTGTATTAACACCTTAGTTCAGGGGTTAGCTTAAAAGGTTTACATACATGATATACTCAATATTTATAATATAAATATTTGATATTTTGAACTCAAGTTTATGTGGCACATTGACAATCTTCTTCCTCTGATGCAGAACAAAAGTAAAAGTAAAAAAAAAAATGGTTCTAGATATTTTAGAATCATAGAAATAAAATAGTCTCAAAATCCTGAGGAATAATTTAGCAAAATTTTAATAATGACAGAAACACCTGATTTATTGGATATTTGCAGAAATATTGGGACTATCTTGACCTATGACTGTAAATCAGGATATAATTTGTTATTATTGGAAGTTTTTGAGCCCTTCACAGCAATGGTGTCTGCACAAAAAGTTTGTCTAATTTTCTAGAATGATTTCAAATTTTGACAGTGTTGGTTTGATGGGCTTATGACAAAATATGGATATCAATTCTAAACATTTTGAGTAATGAAGAATTATCAACACCAGTAACCAACTACCCACTAATAGTCCAAGATTTAGACTTCAAAAACAACTATATCACATCACTCTAAAGCAAAAGGAAAGCTCAAAACAATGGAAAAATGGATCCTATATAAAGTAAATGAAATGCTTCATGACATTACCAGACTACACATCTTTTAACCGAGTGTAAGTTCCAAGAATTTCGATATAAGATTTTGCAGTATCCTCTGTATTTATCTGATATTTCTCCTATTGAATATCATCTTTTCAAGCATTTTGAACTCAATATCTGCAATGAAAAGTTCAATTATACAGGAGCCATAATTTGTGCTTTCACTGAATCTGCGATCACAAAACAAAGAATTTCATAAAGTTGGCATATTATCATTAGTGAATCATTGGGAAAGGGTTATCCTTCAAATGGGTTATATTTTGATGAAGCATTTATTTTTTGTTGTTTATATCATCTTCCATCTTATTATTCAAAAAATATTTCATATGTCACAAGCTAATACTTATTTTCACAAGAATGGGGCTTTTCTCTACTGTTTGTTCACATAGGTATTTTTCGATCTGATATCCTTACAAAACCACAAGAATATGGGGACAAAGTTTGCTTTTTGCACTGCAAGATTCACCACTTTGCAAACAAACACATTTGACTAGACATCAGGTTACATCATCCAAACATTACTGTCTTGGAAATGTAAACAACACATGTTTATGGAAGTGTCTGACCTTCAGATAGACAAGTTATTTTTTGATTGAAAAAAGGAATTTTTGTCATTTCAATCACAAAAAAATCTAATAAGAAAAAAAATGATTTTTTTGTCAAGTTTTGAAAGTAACTTACCACCAGGAAAACAGAAAAAAATGTTCTATCTTCTATCGAAGGTAGTTTTAAAAAAAAACAACTACATTATTTTTGAAAGTTATTTACCCTAGAAGGTAGTTTTTGGTGCTTCCAATCCAATTGCATAGGAATCGATTATTAGACTAAAAAATATAAAAAAGACAGAATAGGAGGTTACTTACCGCAAGAAAAAACAAAAGTATTTTTTGTACTTTTAGTTCATTCTCAAAAAAAAACAAAATTACAGAGGTAATGAAGGTCTTTATTGAATCTTAACTCAGTGAAGGGGGAAGTGTTCATATTCCTCCAATATATTATACTTACAAAACTAAGATAATAAAACAAACTGTAAAAAGTCATTTCTTCAAATCCATTGCATGTCACCTAGAACCTACATATCATTGGTTGGCATCACCATCTTCACAGAAAATAAATAAATACGTAGTTTCAGTTTGATCAAAAGTTGATTTAATCAGAACACAGATAACTATGTTTTTCTACTCAACTTTTTAATAAATAATATCTCGTTTATCTGCAGGGAAGTCACTTAAGCATGTGTTTTTTCTTAATGTTATTTGGAGTCAAATCGGTCTCAGGATGCAAAAAGTAAACTTTGTCCAAATATAGTTCTTCTGATTCCTGTGATTATGTGTAGTTTTGAATGTGAATGATGAGAAAATGCTGATTTGCTCATTTTACTTTGTTGAGTGTTTCCATATTTTCAAAATTTTATTTTATGCGAAGTGCTGATCCATACACTTTCCAAGTTAAAATTTTTTACTCAGGGTATTTGCATGAGTTGTGCTGTAAGCTATCCGAAAATGCAGATAAACATATTTTACCAGAATTCACTGTGAGTTTGCACATGTTTTTTTAATTGAGAACTATGAGGAAATGCTGATGAGCACATTTCACAAGAATATGGTTTTTCACCAGTGTGTATGCGCATGTGTACTTTCAAATGTGATTTCCTTGAATATGCAGATCCACACATTTCACAAGGGAAAGGTTTTTCTCCAGTGTGTGTTTGCATGTGTAATTTTAAATTTCCTTTCGTTGAAAATGAAGACCCACATACTCCACAAGTAAATGGTTTCTCTCCAGTATGTGTTCGCATGTGTACTCTTAAATGTGAACTTTTTGTAAATGTTGATCCACACACTTCACAATTAAATGGTTTTTCTCCAGTGTGTCTTCGTATGTGTACTTTCAAATTTAATTTAATTGAAAATGCAGATCCACATACTTCACAAGTAAAGGGTTTCTCTCCAGAGTGTGTTCGCATATGTTTTTTCAAATCTCCTCTCACTGAGAATGCAGATCCACACACTTCACAAGAATGTGGTTTCTCTCCACTGTGTGTATGCATGTGGCTTTTCAAGCTTGAATTATCTGAAAATACTGATCCACATATTTCACAAGAAAAAGGTTTTTCTCCAGTGTGTGTTCGCATGTGGGTTTTTAAATTTCCTTTCTGTGAAAATGCAGATCCACAAACTTCACACCAAAAAGGCTTCTCTCCAGTGTGTATCCGCATGTGCACTTTCAAAGATGAACTTTCTGTAAAAGCTGACTTACATTTTTTACAAGTATATGGTTTGTCTCCAGTGTGTATTCGCATATGAGTTTTTAGAATTCCTTTCTGTGAAAATGCTGATCCACATACTTCACAACTAAATGGTTTCTCTCCAGTGTGTGTTCGCATGTGATTTTTCAAATTTCCTTTCACTGAAAATGCTGATCCACACACTTGACAATTAAATGGTTTCTCTCCAGTGTGTGTTTGCACATGAATTTTCAAACTTCCTTTTTGTGAAAATGCAGATCCACATACCTTACAACTATATGGTTTCTCACCTGTGTGTGTTCGCAAGTGTTCTTTCAAATGTAATTTTCTTGAAAATGCAGATCCACATACTTTACAGCTGAATGGCTTTGCTTCTGTACTGGTCTGCATGTTTATCTATTTGATTTCTGTGAAGATAGAGAAAAAAGAAGGGAATAACAAATAAAATGCTGAAGTGATAACTTTATTTCACATCAGTCAACAGACTTATCAAAAATGAAATTTTTTGTTGTTACTCCATCCACATTTGCAAAAGGTAGGAAAATTGATTTTCTGATGGAAATATATATATATAAAAGCGAAAATTGGAAAAAAAAAAATTTCAGCAAACAGAACAGCTTTCTTAGTCAAGCAATCAGCAATATCTGAGTTCGACATGAAAAGACTTTTCGGATATGATTTACCAAGTAAAAGAATGAAGAGTGGAAAATACGTCAGTACTTATCTGTTTTTCCTAAGGTGACAAACTCCAGAAAGAAATGAAATATATCAAATGTCGCAATTAATTTAAAACGGGAAATTGAGAAAAGATTAAATTTCATGATATATCTAACAATGCACAGGAATATAACCAGTTAATGTCTATCTGATTTCGTCTGTCTTTTGCTTCAAGAGTGTGCACATCATTTTTATACATCATTTAATGTAAAAAAACCATCTTGATTTTTCAATCTGTTTGTTTAATGTTCATTCCTTGTGGAGGATAGGGTTTTAACAACACCATACAAGTGGACTATGTCAGGTTTCATCATGGTCTGCTTTGGCCTCCCGACTCTTCTCTTCCCCTCTTGATTCCAGTTAATGACTGTCTTGTGACATTGTCAGCTGGTTTGTGTAGGATGTGTCCAATCTGATCATCTCTCTCCTGGCTTGGCACTAGAAATTTTCTCAGGCCAAGGATGTGTAGTAAGTATCTGTTATTTCAGGTCATGCCTTAGAGTTCCAAATGGGTGAAAGAATTGAATGCATGTCTTCCTTTTTTCAAGTTTGGATGCTAATATCTCAAAATTCTGAAAATGTAGTCATGCTTTATATTTTAAAGAATAAAAATTTGCTTTTACCATTTACCAACAGCATAGTGGAGGTGTGGTAGTCTAAGGGCTATCAACTGGAAGAATGGAATTAGCAATCTGAGCTCACACTTTGCTCTAATGCCCTTGGTAAAAGCATGAATCAACTTAGTATATCTCGGAATGGACACATAGCGCAGTGGTTACAGCATCAGACAAATTACTGTTAAGTAATCTGATGGTTCTAGGTTCGATCCTAGTGTGAGACAGTATAACAATACTACTAACGCTAAAGAGGAGAGTACGGTCAATATACCACCGTTGGATAAATAAAGGGTTCGGTTCGTTACTTACAGATGATACCTGACGAAGGCTGTAGAGTGCAATGGCTGAAACATTGTATGAAAAACAACAAAGATGAGGATGGTCCGAATATCAATAGAAATATGAATCAACTTCCCAAAGCTATGGGTAGATAGAGGGGCAGTTGGAGTTTTTCCCATTCATATAGTGTGATTATTGTTACAAATATATGTCCAATCCTCTAAGGTGACAATCAAAATAATAGGATATATAAAATGCCTTTGACTTATTCATCGAGAAAGAATGAATCATTTGGAAGTAGGGTTCATAGGTTTTCCCTATAAATGCACTGGGATTATTGTAACAAAACCCATGTCCTATTAATCATCATGACACAAACCTATTGTCACATTAATCAAAACTTCTGAGGTTTATTTACTATATTTTTCTCTCCTGTGATTGATACAGCAGAAAAAAATACAGAATAAGAAAATATATGACATTTCTTATGATTTTAGATTTGACTTAATGTAAGAGAAAGTCTTCATTTTATTTCATGAATTCAGTTTCTAACATCATTTAAGCTATAAGATACCTGTCTGTATTATATTTGGAAGCATATGAACAAAGGATTTGAATCACAATGTATTCATGATGCCAAACTGGACTTTGATATTGTTCCTGTCCTCTTGACAACTATTTGATATGTTATGTAAAAATAATGCTAAACTAGACCCTTATTTAGTGCTCATGGAATATGATATACTAGGTATATTTAAAAGCTATTCAAAACTCTATTCCAAATGCTTGATAATGTTTTGTCACCTTGAAAACAAAGATGTGTCTTCTATCAAAATTTTTAGATGAGGTAACATCATTATTTAATGTTTTTTTTTACTTTTGTCATCTTGGTTCATTTCATCAATGTTTTGGCTGTTGTACCCTATGGCCGTGTTCTGATAATGAATGAGTGCATTTTTGACAATCATGACAGGGCAGGTATGTCTGCTTTGAATGAGCACTCTCTACTGTCTGATTTCAGGGTTGGTTGATTTTTTGTCTCCAATACTGTTATTGGTCATAATTGATATCAAAAATCCATACTTGTCTGGAGTGAAAAAAATATCTTCATCAACACGAGAGCTTGTAATGGCCACTATTTTTTTGTTTGAAAGCCGGGACAGGTATTTCATGTCAATATTTCAAGAAAAATGGTAAATGGAGAATTAATCTTGTAAAAGTCGATGTTTTTCATGACAAATGCAATATAAGGGAGGTAATTTGCTAATATTCTCATCAATTCAATTTCCTAACTTTAAAAAAATGCTTAGTTTTACATGTCTGAGTGGGGTAAGTTTGAGATTTTTTAGAGTGTAAAGGTGGCATTTTTGCTTGTGAGTTTGTATGGCTTGGATTGTACCAAGGAATGAATATGGAAACCGGGTTCAGTGAGCAAACCAAACTGCCAAGTGGTGTGCATAACTTTGGGACTATTCTCTGATGCTGATAGACACTGGATGGACAGACCATGAAAGATAGAGAACACAGAGTTTTATCCATGCATATAAACCTGAAGTATAGAGATATAGGATAATTTTATGACTATTGGATAGTAAAAAATATTACCATTTCATTCATGAGTGAAAGGTGTATACACGTTTGGGGCATGTGGTGAAGACACGGTGGCGTAGCTGCATAGCTGTGCATATGCAAGATGTCTCAACATCAGAGAAGTGAAATGGGCAAAGTTAGTAGAGATAGGTTGAGGTGGAAAAATGGTCAAAATCAGCTCAGCCAGATGGTCAGTGAAATGATAACGATCTTAGTGAGGAGGAAAGATAGAGAAAGAGTAGCTGGTAACAAGTGCCAGGCCAAAAGTGTAACCAGCTAGGAGTGCTGGCGCCAGTGAGCATTGGACCATGTGCGTCTAGGGCTTTTATAAGGGTCGTCGTCAGAAGAGACGTTTTCAATATCTAGCTAAAAGAAGGGTTTTGTATTCAATTACCAAGTAAAAGTATAGGGGGTGCTACACTTATAATGCCCATTACTCATTAATCAATCACTCTTGACAAGTTTATACAACAGCTTTTTGTAGTATCAAGTGTGCTTGATAAGATATCAAGAGAAGATATTTGACCACTGGAAAGAGATAATTTTCAAGATGACATCTAGGATGAGTTATAGAGTAGCGCACACTATGTTGACAATTTTGGGGACAGAAATGATTGAATGCAGAAATATAAGAAGAAAAAAACATAGGGTGAGAGAGAAGTGATTTAATTTGGGGGTGGATTAAGGAATTAGTGTGTGCTGTTGAATAAAAATGTCTAGTATATCAGTAATAAGGCCTTTGTACTCTATCTAGAAAATCATGCCATTCTAGTGGTTAGACAGTGGTAGACTATTAGTATGTCATCGAGTACACCTTACAGAACAAAAAAAGCATTTTCTTGTCATTTTCGGAGGGGGGGTGTTTCTTTTTGTTTTTTTTCATAGAACCAAGTAATTGGGCAATCAATTTGGATGCCATCATGAAAATTATACCGATCTCATGGTTAGAATTTTCATATGTTATCAAGCAAACTATTAAAAAAAATGTTGAATAAACTTGTAATGACTGAATAATAAATAAGTAATTGGCATCATAGGTATTTGGACACCATATTGAAAATTATACATACCAGGCCATAGAAGAAATTGCATATATTTTTCTGAAAGGACTCATATAGAGAATTCATAAAAACCGTACTTCATGCTTCCTATAGAAAATCCCCATGTGACCCCAGAGGAGCAACATCCTTGCCCGCACAATTGAATAAAATTGAAGTGATATTTTTGATGGTAAATCGAACCCCTATTCCAATCAATTTGCTCGCTACTAAATTTTTCTAAAAATTAGAAATTTCCGGAAGTAATGAAAGTCATATGCAATAAAAGCAGATAGAAAATACACACGATCTTTTTTTTCTGAATCAATTTGAGAAATTGATTGTTCAACTTACCTTTCTGATGTGAAATAAAATAAAACAAAGCTAAGACTAAGAGGGGACTGGAGATGCTTTATAATGATTAGTTACTTTTTTTTTCATATTGCCCATTCATTTCAGTCAATCTAGCCAATTAGTATTTTTTGCTCAATCTTTAACAATAATACAGGATTAGAAAGAAACACAGAAATAAGGAATGACTCAAACACGTAAAAAAAAAAAATCAAATTTTGAGGTGTAAAATGTATCGTCCGATAGGGAAGAACAAGAGTAATCACAAAACGGTGTTGAAAAATATTTCGTTCCTTATGGTAAAATATCTACCAAATTTGTATTAGTATTACTGGTTTTGCCTCACTGGAGAATTACGTATTTTTAGAGATCAAAATAATTTTTCCTGCTCAACTAATTATAAAACTATAGACCTTCTGGCAGTTTGACAAATGAATATATAGTTGAATTTCACTAAATTATTTATCGTTTAATTCATTCCATAGAGAGTAAAGCTGTCAATAAAATGATGAAAGGTGTGTTATCAGCTGTCTGTTGGCAATCGCCCGGTTCTTTCAACTTATTTTTTTACTAAATTTTTTATGTCAGGATTTTAACTACAATTTTTGTTTTACTATAGTTAAATTATTCCTTTAAAATTATGATTATTTAATTTTTAGAAATGTAAAAAGTAAAACTTCCTGAAAATAGAGATAATTGGTGACAGTATTATTTTTTCTCCTTCATTATCATTCTTACTTCTTTCGCGCTTAGGGTCTATTGTCGAATCCGAACAGTGATGGATTGTTGAGAAACGAGAATTTTGGATCCTCGTGGGTGATGCGTAGTGCGCCGGTCCTGTAGCTAGGTAAGGAAAAGAATGCTGTAAAGAGAGAAGGGAATGGAATGCGCGCCAAGTATGAAGTTGGACGCGCATTGATGAAATGTAGTGAAATGAAGATATACACATATTTTGGCCTGGAGAGAGACGTACGTTTAATACAAGAATAAGGATGAGGTACATGTACGGGTAACGTTAATACGATCGAGCGTGAGAAGTAATGTTAGGAGAAAAGAGATTGTAAAGGTGGGAGTTCTCTTGTGCTGGCGTCGGAGTTGTAGCAGAGTTGTCTGAACGCGTGGATTCCGTATGGTTGGATTTCTCCCAGATACGTTGAAACCGGGGAGTGAGCCTTACCGCCTAGTAAGTGAGTGAACTTGGGGGCTATTCTCAGACGCCGTTAGATTCTCGACGAACAGACTATGAAAGACGTAGAACACGAGAGAAGGAAAGAGAGTGCAAGAGTAGCCGGCCGCGAGGTCCGTGGCCAAAGGAATGACCAGCTACGAATACTGGCGCCAGGCAGAAGGAGAGAGAGAGAATGGCCGGCCGTAGAGGCCGGGGCTAGAAGCGTACCCAGCTAGGGGTGCTGGAGCTAATGAGGTATTTATTTTCTATAAGAAAAATATGACACAATGGTCGGGAGGGGGAATAGGGTATTGGGACTGGTCTACTCTATTCCTGATCTTATCTTAGCTAGTCTCATGCACTGACCTGATCTCACTATTTTTCCATTCACAAAAACAACACATTTTTCCTGATCTCTCTCATACTGCATTTACCATAAAATCAGACTCTCTCTATGATGAACCTACTCTAAGCCCATATTTACAATTTTTTTTGGGGGGGGGATAAAATTATGATGAATATTTACAAATAAAAATGAACCCCAGTGACTGATATATATTTACAAAAAAAAATTGGAAAACGAAATTAGTATGTGACCCCCCCACAAAAGACCTAATATGGCAGAACAGCAAGTTAACCAGATGAAAAATGGATGTCGAGGGGAAAAAAAAAAAAAAAAAAATATAAAAAAATTAAATTCCTCTCCAACATCCTCCGGAGAACTTTACCTTCTGTCATCCAGAGGGGGAGGGTTGGGGAGTCGAAACGAAAAATTGGGGACTAAAAAAAATGGGGACTGGTGCTCATTCTCTCCCTAGCTAAAAAACTGTTAGCAAACAGAAAAAGGAAGACTAGTCTATCCTAACTTGGGCTGGGTTGACATGTTTGTTTCAGGACTGCAAAATCCTTACTTATCAAAAATTATCAAAAATGCCACTCGAATTTAGCACCTTTTACTCGACACAATCGGGCAACCTTCACCCACCTTCCGTTGAATTCCGACCAAGGGAGCCTTCCCCTCTCGACCCTGATCTTAACTTCAAGTTGATACCTAAAGTATGCGATCAGTTGTTCGGGAGTGAAATGCTCTCCTTCGTGGAACCCCTTCTGGCGCGTCGTCCAAATCACCATTCGCATCACGCCAAGTAAGCACATTAGCACTATATGTGCGTCCTTTTCTAACGATGGGAAAACATTGCTACAGATAACACTGGCATCAAAGGCAAAAAACCGTGCCCTGACGATGCGGACCATGTAGCCTTCAACCAGCTTGCACAGCGGATGCACCACACTACAGTGAAAGAAGGCGTGCTCAATGGACTCCTCCATTCCACCACAGCGCACGCACTCTGGTGAATCGACCAGACCCGCTGCAAAAAGCCATTTGCCGACCCAGAGAGCATTCCGAATGACTAACCAGGTGAGGGACGCCTCATTGTTATTGAGGCACCTCAGACCGGGTATCCAAGGCCAGATCGAGCGACTCTCCACCCTCGTCAAACCGAGCCCCACAATCATTTCATCTCAAGAGATGATAAAAAGTCCAACAAAAGCTCCAGAAATATATCTATAGAACATATTGATCAAATATTTGTTAATAGTAATATGAAGTTAAAACCATTATTTTCTTCTTTATCAGAATATTGTGTACCATGAATTAGTATGGGAATGATGGAAACAGTGTACCTGATTTGCTGAAATGTCTCAAATTTTTTTGCTGCTCACCCAGAGATTTTTGACAGTTTGGGATCTGATATATCAATTGTGGTGGTGGTGCTGCTGCTGCTTAACAAGAAGAGAATACTGAACTAATGTCATTGCTTTTTCTGGCAGATTCTATGTAAATACTGATATTCTTTTCCCTGTGTACTGATATGTAGACCCATGAGTAAAACTTAATAGTTTTTTTTATTGGTTTGGTCTGTTGGAACAGACATGGTTGTAGTGGTGAATTGCAAGTGATTTACTGTGTGTCCTGAAACATAGACCAATGGAGGCGCACTAAGTAAAATTATCAAGTATTTAGGCTGGATATGTCTATTAAAACAGTTATAATTTTAGTGGTTATATACTGTGTGCCCAGTTCACTGACATGTAGACCCATGAAGATAAATAAATTGTGTATTCAGGCTAGCTGTCTATTGGAACCGACTTAGTTGTAGTGTGATATGATAATGATTTACTGTTAGCCCCTGACATGTAAACCCATGAAGATTGAATAAAAATATCAACTATTTGGGCAGGGCAAGTCTAATGGAGCTGCTGTAGTTGCAGTGGTGATATACTGTGCACCGTACACTCCGACAGGTAGATCCTTGAGGGTAAAATAAGTAAAAAATATCAAGTATTCTGGCAGTCTGGGGCTTTGAGAACCCTTATAGTTGCAGTAGGGATTTACTGAGTTCTATCAGGCTACATAAGGACTCTGAACCCTTCCAGCTCTAAAAAAGAGTAAGGCAAGGTGATACCAGCTCACTCAAACTCTTTACAGTCTGCCTCAAGATGATCATCCAAAACATGGACTGAGAAAATAGAGGAATCAAAATAGACGGCGAATATCTGAGCAACCTTAGATTTGCAGACGACATCATCCTTTTTGCAGCGAACCTACACAACCTCCAACTTATGCTAGATGAACTAAACAAAGAAAGCAAAAAAGTTGACCTACACATGAAGTTCAGTAAAATGAAAATCATGTGCAACAATCATATTGAGAATAAGAACATAACTGTCAAGATAAAAGATGCAAAACTCGGCAAGGTAGACCACTACGTCTACATCTCTATGCTCTGACATGTACACTCATAAGGTTTGACTAAGGATGTTGAGTATTCATAGTGGTAATATACTGATGAGTGACTGTGTGCCCCATGCTCTGAAAAGTAAACCAATCAGGGGAGACTGAAATATTTGCTATTTAGGCTGATTGGGTCTATTGAAATGGTTGTAGCTGTAGTGATGAATTACTGTGTGCTATGATATGTAGACTCCTGAGGGTAGATCAATTGAGTATTCTGGCTCTATTGGAACATCTACAGTTGTAGTGATATATTGTGTAACCTGCACACCAACATGCAGACCCTTGAAGGTATAGAGAGTTAAAATAGCATATAATTAGATTTTTTTCCTATTTCTAATTGTATTAATTCTGTAATTAGTGCATGAAAATGAAAGATCAGATTTAAAAAAAAAATCATATGATGCAAACAGAGTACTTTCATGACTTATACATATATATATATATAGCTTATGTTATGACTTACATGGTATATGGTCATGGATACTAATGGGGCACACAGTCACTCATCAGTATATTACCACTATGAATACTCAACATCCTTAGTCAAACCTTATGAGTGTACATGTCAGAGCATAGAGATGTAGACGTAGTGGTCTACCTTGCCGAGTTTTGCATCTTTTATCTTGACTATCTAATATTCGACTGATAAAACTTTCCTTTCAGCATTTTAAAAAGAAAAAAGTTTCACATGACTATGTATATTTTTTTCTCACAGATATTGTGGAATGGAAAAACAAAGTGAAATTATTCTTGACATTTTAGAAACTTTGAAATAGAAATAAAAAGGTCACAAAGTTTTCTGAAATAATTTGGTAGTGCATCCAAGAAATTCTTGTCTTCAATTGTAAAACTCTGCATTCATCTATGGTAATCCTTCTTTTTATGATCAAAGTCCCTAAATTTTGAGGTAAAACTTTGTATTGGGTATGTAATTATTTAGTAAGGTAAAAGATAAAACAATGAAGAACTAAGATCTTTATTTCCTTACTACATGTAGGAATATTTTGGATAAATTCCTAGTGGATTGAAATGCCAAGGTAAAAATTTGCAGAAACAATGTGAATCAGAAAAATAAGTGTATGAACTAAAAGAAAAGATACAAAACAGTAATTCCAATGTTTCCATAGTTTTATCCAAAGAGGAAAATATGAAAAAGGTTTGGAAAGATGGTATTCAAAACATTAGCCAAAATGAGATACAATTTCTGTTATTTCAGTCCATAACATAGGAAATAATGTGAGACATTCAGTCCCTGATTAGAATTTGGTTATTTTGTTTTAGTTTGAATAATCAAACGAAAACCAGTGTTTTCTCATCTCAGCAATCTTTTTCTTTGTCTTTAACCTTTCCATTATCAAAGCCATGAATTTCACTTTAATTAGGGGCTTAGTAAGATACCCATGTCAGTGTGACTACTATTTTTGTTGTGTCCTTATAGTGACTCTGTCTCAACTGCCTTGAGCCCCAATTTACAGCCCATTTACTGTATATTCAAGTGTATTAGTTGACTTTTTAAGCATTAATTATTCTCTTAAATGGTTTATATTAGTCTGTTTCGGCCCAATGAATTTGAAACTCTGATGAACACAATGTTGCCTCAAGTTGTAGAGTCAGTTTATCCAGAATTCTATTTTTTAATTGCTTTCAAAAGCAAAAAGGTAAATAAAGTGGTTCCAGATAGTCTAGAAGTAGGGAATATAAATAAAATAGTAAGAAAATCATGTGAAATAATTTGGTCCTCAAAAGTAAAAGTAAAAAAAACTATGGTCCCCTGATAGTTTAGGTTGTGCCCATAATAACAAACACACCTGGAACAAAGAAAATAGAGATGAGATTAGAAGAATTGGAGATTTTAACAATTCATGAGATTCTCTTCATAAATGACAGTGTAAATTTCTATATCCAAAGTAGTAATGTATTTTTGTACTCTTATAACTTGAGAACTACATCTCCCACAGGAAAAAGTATATTTGGAGTCAGAATATCAACCTACAGCATACATTTTAGGTTGACAGATTTCCTTTTCAAAGTTTTTAGAGTGGGGAGACATGTTAAACTCGGAGCAAAAAATATTTTAGATGAAATAACACCCCAAATTACAATAAAAGAAATTTAAGAAAAACAACTCAAAAATTTTTACCAAATATTATTAAATAATTATTTCATAAAAAAAGGACACAACTCAATTGATTCCATCAAAAATCGAAATTCTTTAGGGTTTGGTTTGGTGCCTCCTTGGGGAGGAGGGAGGCTCTACAGGAACTAGCTGAAAACTACCTGATAAGGTGGGTTTCCAACTATAAGTTATATGATTCAGTACTATTAAAATTTTAGAAGCTCTTAACTAATTTTCAAGTATGATTTCAAATTTGAATATAAGCAGCACAAGCTTCTTAACTGTAACGCCTTAGGTTTTATTTTTGATAACATTGAATGCTGGATAATGACTGCATATTTGTTTAAATTTGATTTCATTTAAAATGAATATCCACACCATTTACAAGTGAATGGTTTCCCTCCACTGTGCACTTTGTTGTGTACTGTCAAATATCTTTTTACTGAAAATACAGATCCACACATTTCACAACTAAATGTTTCTCCCTAGTGTACGTTAGCAAGTGAATTTTTAAATGTCTTTTTGAGGAAAATGCAGATGTGCATCCTCTGCAAGAATTTTTTTTCAAGTGTGTGTATGCATGTATTTTTAAATCCATTTTTCATGGAAATGCAGATCCAAATACTTCATAAGTCGAGGGTTTCTCTCAGTTGAGTGTTCCCATGAGTATCTTCAAAATTTCTTCCATAGAAAATGCAGATACATACTCTTTACAAGTGAATGATTTCTCTTTATTTAGTATTTGCATGTGTATTCTGAATTTTTGCTCTCTGTTAATTTTAATACACATATTTCATGAGAGTACAGTCGCTCTCCAGAGTGGTTACATATGTTCATAGGCTTACTTTATGATTTATTTAAAAATTCAGATTCACACACTTAACAAGAGAATGGTTTCCTCCTAGCTTGTGTGTTTTTGGAAACTGTAAATCCATATACTTTAGAAATAAATGGTTTCTCTCCAGTGTGAGTTCATATGTGTGTTTTCAAATTTGATTTATGTTAAAATGTTGATCCAAACACATCACAAGTAAATGGTCTCAACTCAATATGTGTTTGCATGTGTATTTTTAAAATTCCTTCAAGTGAGAATGCAGAACCACGTAATTCACAGCTAAATGGTTTCTTTCCAATATGTGTTTGTATGTGTCTTTTCAAGTTGAGCTTTTTTGAAAATAAAGATCCACATACATCATAAGTAAATGGTTTCTCTTCAGTATGTGTGCACACATCTACTTTTAATCCAGCTCTCATTTAAAATGAAAATCCACAAATTTCATAAGAGTAAGGTTTTTCTATCAAGTGTGAAAATGAAGATCTGCACACTTCACAAGTGAATGGTTTCTCACCCATGTGTCAAAGAATGTCCTCCTCGTAAATACTGATCCACATATTTCACAAGAATATGGTTGCTCTCCAGTGTGCGTTTGCGAATGTTTTTTTCAATTGAGAACTATGAAAAAATGTTGATTCACTCATTTCACAAGAATACAGTTTCTCTCCAATACGTGTTTTTTTTAATTTGGTCCTCTCAAAAATACCAATCAACACACTTCACAAGTAAATGGTTTCTCTCCTCTGTGTGTCAGCATATATTTTTCTTAATTTCCATCCAATGAAAATGCAGACCCACACGCTCTATGAAGATATGGTTTCTCTCCAGTTAAAATTGAGGATCCACAAACTTCACAAGAATATGGTTTCTCTCCAGTGTGTGTTTGCATGTGTGTTTCAAACTTATCTTGTGAGAAAACAAAGATCCACATAGGTCACAAGTGAATGGTTTTTCATCAGTGTGTGTTTGAATGTGCATTTCTAAACTCGTTCTTTTTTTAAAAGTAGATCTACACACTTTGCAAGTGAATGGCATGTCACCAGTGTGTGTGCACGTGTATACTTTTAAAACTCATGTCCTCGAAAATGGAGATCCACACACTTCACAAGAATATGGCTTATCCCCAGTGTGTGTTTGAATATGTCAATTTAAAGCCAATTTTGTCGCAAATACAAATCCACACACTTCACAAAAATGTTTTTTCACCAGTATGTTTCCATTTGATTTCTCAAAGTTGACTTCATTAACATGCAGAACCACACGTCACAAGTGAATACTTTCTCCCCAATACATCTGCAAGCACGCTTTTTAATTTGTATCTGAAAATGCTGATTCATATACTTTACAAGAATAAGGGATCTCTCCAATATACCTTTATATATGTTTTTAAAATTAAAAATTCTTTGAATATGTACTTTCAAATCTGTTTCCTCAGGAAATGATTATGCAGAGACCACCTAGAAAAAAGATTTTGTTCCTGTGTAGGTTTATGTATTTGAATTCTGTGAAAAAAAAGAAAATTGTTTACAATTAGATATTTGAAAGGGATTAACAAAACACTGTATCAAATTCTTTTTGATCTTTAAAAAGATAAGGAAATAGCGAATGAAATGCAGAAGATATAAAGTCAGCTTTAAATTATTTCAACACATTCATAAAAATGTATCACTGCTAATCACAACATTGCTTTAGATACAGTTGTTGGGTTTTGGTTGAACAAGTGTTCTGATATTTACATGTATCCAGACTCTGCCCAGCCCCAACTGTTCATAGTGGAAACATCAAATTTTGTACACACACTCCTCTCCTTTTTTAAATAGAAATAAGGAATATTTTAAATGAAAAAACATGCTGCCAAAAGATGGTCATCCAGAGACTGAGAAAAAAACTCCTCACATATATCTCATCTGTTGTGTATGTAATTACTGTTTTTGTAGTCATTAATCACCACTATGCATAACAGAACAGCCTAGACACTGGGTTTAAATTATTCATGTGTTCTGACAATTATACATATGGATCTATCGATTTATCTATGTATTTGGACTTTGCCCGGCCCTAACCATTCAGAATAGAAATTTTGAATTAAGCACTCATACTTCAAATGGGTAGCGAATTGTTTATTTTTTTTCCCCTCTCTCCAGTTTTTAGTGGAAGGTTCAATTTACAATATAAGTCTATGCTAAATTTACATCATAGAAATGAGCGTATATGGGTGACAGTAATTCATGATTTCCCTTGGAATGCTAGTTCAATATTGATTCTTCTGAATTCAGATATTGAACAACAATAGCCACAAAATATGTGCGTGCGTTGGTGTGTTCCCACACACATAGTCATACCATTTTGTTAACAGACTTGAAAATTGGCATCACAACTCTACTAGACCCCTTTTGAAAATTTTTTGTGTAAATTTAGGAGGCCCCATTTAAACAACATTTTAAAGTTTTTTGGGAGCCTTATTTGCACAAATTTCCAGTCTTGTATAGGGTGCATGAAATCCTTTAAGAAATTTCAAGTCTTGCCTAGGGAGCATGAAACTCTTGCACAAATTTAAAATCTTGGCTAACATTTTTTCACTCTATTTCACACCAATCACATCTCAAATAGAATGTATTTTGACCATATTTATTTTTCAATGGAATTTTTCAACAGGACTCCAAATTTTGACGCTATGGTTGTTCAACTATTGACCGTGATGGTAAGGTCTTTCATATTCTAATTTGTTAACTACAATGCATATCAAATTATGTAAATACATTTTTCTCTTCTAAATTCTTCATCTGGGTGAGAATTTGAATAATTTCTCACACAAATACTCGTACAGTATTACTATGCAAAGCCTGCAGGTATTGAACATGAATCAACAGATGGTGGGAAATACAGGGTATTTTTGCAATTCCTCAAATTTTATTTTGCCAAATTATCTGACACGGGTGGAAAACATTGATTATATATTGATTGAAACATTGATTAGCACAGTTGAAATAAGAAAAATTCAAACAAGCTATAAAAACTCATATACATGAAATACTGAAGCCTATAAATTACCAGCATGCAACTTTGAAACCAAAAACTCCAATATGAATTAATAATATTAAAAAGTAAGATCCTTGCCCGAGAATCATAGTTATTAGTCTATCATTTATCAATTTTGCTAAATTTTGAATTTTTTCTGTTGTAATAGCTTGCCATAACTCTTCTTTGGTAGCAAACTGATGCCCGTTTTAATAAACCTTCCTTTTGAGAGGTTGCCTCAGTGTTTCATTCGGGTTGAAATCTTTAGAAAATGGTGGCTAGTCCACTAATCTACCATGTTTGAAAAACCTATTTTAGTCAGTTAACTAACCATTGTTTGCATACTATACTAAAGGGCATTATTTTACATGAAGAAAATTTTTGTACAGAGGCCACTTGTTTATAAACTAAGGCTTAAAATGGTCTTTCAACAATTTAATATAAGCCAGGAACCTTATTTCTACAGTATCTGATACATGCCAAGATCCTACCAACTTGATTCCTATGATTCCAGACAAAATCATAATTCTTCCACCTCCTTGCTGATGTTCAGTTGTACAGGATGCCTCTCTTTTTTAACATTACAGCCCACTCTCCATTCATCTGGTCCATCAGGGGTAGCTCGGCACTCGTCAGTAGAAAGAACACTGTGGTCATTTTCCAAATATGTTTTTAGCCAATTCTAGACATTCCATTTTGTGTCTGGGCTTCGAAGACAAATATCAGGCTTGACACATTTTGCAACATGCCAGAGAATTTAGCATCAACATGATTAGGACGTGGTACCTCAAAGCATATATTTTTTTCTGCTCATGGCTAGTTTTTATCTTAAATCAAGACACTTCCCACTGTGGTATTACCCTGGACTTGCCCTTATCTGATGTTCTATATGATATACCATGGTTTTCAATATATTTCTTCACCATTTGATAGTCCCTAATAAGCAGTGTGACGTTAGAATTCTTCTCAGCTAGTGATAAATTACTTTTATGGCTCATTTTGATACTTTTGTGGTTACCCAATAATTTGGCACTCTTTAAATGCAATGTTATAACAAATATAGTTTCCGTTTATTAACTGCTGCGCAGAATGTCTTCATTTTCGCTATGTTGGTCCAGGTTCGTGCATTTTTCTCTATCTTACTTGAAATTAAATATACAATGCCTAATGATTTGGCACTAACTGTAGAATATATGTAGGCAAAAGCTTTAAAAATTGATTCTCTGACATGGAAATAGACACATGAAAAAATGAATAAAAAATATATTTCAGTTAATAGAGTAGTTTTTTTCTGTCTGTATCTAAGATTGGTTTCATGTTTTTTAAGATTTTTTTGAGATTTTTCTGTTAACACAATTTCTGTAATGTTCATTAGGTTTATAATAATGAAGCTGAATTGCAAAAGCAAAGAGAGAGCAGAATTACTAATTTTCAAAAAAACGTTTCGTCAGATTACAAAACAGAAATAAAATGTTGAAACGGTGTTGGACTACAATCAATCCTTGACAAAAAACAGCCACATTTTCTTTCTTTTTTTATCTCCCTTCCTGCTCTTTTTTTTTTTTTTAACCGAATGACTAGTCCACTTTTTTGTTTCAATCAACAGACTAATATATCCTATTAGGGTAAGATACTTGATATTTGAATCGAAGGAGGTCATTTCTGTAGGCATGGATATGAGTTATGGCCGCCGTAACTATAAAATGAGTTTGCTTCCCTTTGCAAAAAATGGCTAGATATTTTTATTTCCAGCTACTTTAAAATTCCTTTATGGCTGAAAATAGTAATATCAAAAATACTGTGTACACTGAAATCTTTAGATGTTTGAATCCTAAATTCATAAATATATCATTCAAGAAATATTGAGTAGATTTGAAAATATACATGGAAAAAATAATTTTTTTTAAATAAATGAAAAAAATAATTTAAAAAAATCAAAAACACAAGCATTAACTGATAGAACCTTAATGTAATTCTTTTGAGTGTATTTGACATTGATTAGTATGGTCTAAAATTCATACAAAGGCTCCAAAGAATGATGAAAGTAAAAAATATAATAATGATTTTGGAATAATATATCTTTCTGTTCGGTTATTTCACTTGAGATAGAGTTGCCTCCCTTACACTAGAGATTTCGTTTTATGTACTTCGGGAAATACAGCCAACATGTTATTACTAAATCTATTAATGATCCAACCTATGCATGTTCTGGCTGATAATAAAGAGTTGTAAATGAAATAATTTTCTGTTGTTTTTAATTCAGTTTGGTTTGTCATTTTTTATTACCAACAGTGGTAGCACGGCTGTAGTTAAAAAAAACAAAAAAACGAACAAACAATATGACGTATTTGATGTCATCTTCACCATTGTTGGAAAAAAAAAAGGATATCAAGAACGCTGATATTCCCATACTTGAAGGAATGGAATTACCGGCTTTTACCCCAGAAAATTACTGTAGGATATCTTACCCAACATTGACTATGAATGTCAATAATGATGTAGTAGCCAAGTGTTACTCTGACGATACCAGATGATGGACCTGAGATAGCCAGATTACAGAAGATTGTACAGACAAAGGAACAGCCTGAGGTTATCGTCTTTTGTATTCTATGTAATACATTGGAGAAAATAACTGAAAGAAGATCCTTAGAATTAGGATCTGAAATGATACAAACTGGATTCTCATTCTTTCGTACTTTTGGGCTTTTTTAAGTGAAGCGAGTCCGAAATAACAAAAGGAAGAGATGCAACAGTGAATGTCTGAGGATGTCAAACACGGTCTGAAAAGTATTGCCAATTGGTCTGAAGGAGCCAGACAAGAGGATGCAGATCTATTTTGGAAGTACCAACTTGAGCAGAAGTTAAATGTCCAGAGGCACACTGAACTGGTATATGGAGAACAGAGCTAATTGGTTTCACTCTTGGACTATGTGGTTGAGATAACAAAAGTTATTTATCACACAGTGAAAATTCCTGACACTAAAACAATGGCACACACCATCATTTAATGTAATTTCAAATTTTACCTGAATTGATAATCCTTGATGTCATCTTAAATGTAATCTAGAAGTCAGCATACAACTGACAGATCTTTCACATGAAAAGATGAACTTGAATATCATCTTAAATGTAATCCGGAAATCGCTGAAAAAATCAACAGTCCAACATAACTAAGGATGCTGTCAACTGATGGACAGACGATGTGTTCATGACTAATTTCTAGATTAAAATGAATTTTTTATTGTCAAAAGCATGATAAACAATTAATGAGAATTCTCACAAGATTATGATTATGCCTACCAGATAGTTTGAGGCATTGTGCTATTGAAGGACTGAAAGGACAATCTGTAGAAAGATAAGTTTTTTTTTCATTATCATAAAAACTGTACTCACCTAAAAGAAGAAAAGAGGGAAAGAACTGTCAAGAATCTCACTCATTATAGGGTTATCTCCCTCACACTGGAGAGTTCCATCTATTTATTTCTGGTGGGAAAACCAGCATATCATTATTAAATTGGATGAATTAATTCACACAAGTTCCAGCTGTCAATAAAGAGTTATAACTGAAGTAATCTTCTGTCTTTAATTCTGTTGAGTCTGTCATTTTTTATGCTATCACTTCCACAAAAAATTAATCACAAATTATTATTCGACCCGTCATATGATTTTTGTGTGTACTCAACATTAATTGATCACAAATTAACACAATGATTGAAATAAATAAGTCTGCTTTATTCACCTTTTTACTTTCATTTCTTATCAACAACATATTGATCTGATATCAATGCTATTATAAGATTAATTGTCTTATATTTCTAATTCATGGCATATTGATCTGATATCAATGCTGTGAAGACTAAATGTCTTATCTGCTAATCCAAAGATTCTCAACTGCAAACTCACCCAAGTAGGATGGAAAAAGTTTATTCGATGTACCAAACTGTCTTTTAAGTTTCTATCAACACACATCCACATGATTTTTAGATAATATTCATAATAAAAAATATGATTTTGAATATTCTATTCTTCAAAATAAAATTCAATGCATTCGTTAAACAAAATTTAAACTTCTAAACATTTCAGGAGCTTTATTAAAATATGATTTTAAATAGTATGTTTATAGATTTCATCAGGCAAAATATTTTTAGCTAAAAAGTCAGCTGGGAATGAAAAATGAACAAATCCCCAGCTATATACAACAATTTTGAGGCACCAAGAAAAGCAACTCTTTTTTTTACATTTATGGCAGCCAATCCATGCATGCAGAATAATCAAACAAAAAAAAAACAACAAAAAAACAGTGTTTTCTCATATCAGCAACCCTTTCCTATTTTTCTATTTTTCCTACTTTCAAAGCTTTAAGACAATTTAGATTCAGCTATTATAAGGACATAGAAAATGTTGATTGCAATAACATTGGTATCTTACAATGTCCAAAGTTTAAAGTGAAATTCTTAGTTTTGAAGGTAGAAAAGTTTGAGACATAGAAAAGGGTTACTAATGATGTTCTTTTTATTGGATTATTCAAAATGAAAAATAAAGTAGCTGACATTCGAGTCAGGTGCTGAATGTTTTACTTTATGACATGGACTGAAAGAACAGAAATTGTTTCTCATTCAGACAAATGTTTTGAAGGCTTACTTTCCAAATTTTGCTGTTTTCCTCTTTACATAAAACTGAAAACATTAAAATCACTGTCTTGTGTTTTTTGTCAATTCCACTTTTGAGATTATGTACAGATATTCTGGCTCATATTATTCTGGAAATAATTAAACTAAAATCAATCCAACCTCTGTCTATATAATTGAAGGCAATAAAGATCTTTGTTCTTTGGTGTTTTATGCTTTTGCCTAACTATGCAATAGCATGACTGAGAGAGAAATACCTCAAAATTTTAACGAATTTCAGACTACAGAATTTCACCTGAAAAGTTTGATCCTGAAAAGAAGGGCCATCATATATAAATGTTGAGTTTTACATTTGAATGCAATTAGGAATTATAGGATTCATCTCTAAATTTCTAATTAACCTTATATTTTAGTTCTATTTCAAAGTTTCTGAAATATCTTTGACCATTTTTTTTACTTTTGTCTTTCTGTGCTGGAGTATCTGTTTAATTAGTATTCTTAAAGATGATATCATAAATAATGGGTTTGACAAATTACCAAATGGAACCCAACAGACTTGAACGGAGTTAAATGATATACCAAAGAGAGTCTTCATTAATTAAATTAGACCTTTTCAGATATATATTCTTCAGTTTTAGTAACTTTACATAGTCTTTTGCGATTTGCTGAATGTTGATACATACACGCATTTCTGGAAAATTTTTGACACCCTATCTTTAAAACAAGAGGACCACAGGGCATGCAGTGTCTGCCACAGCAAAACATTAGTGCCACATTAAGTCTCTTCAGTTGTGGTAGTGCAGACATCCCTGGTTTGATCTTGTGGTTGACACTGTTGTTACAAAAACATGATTTATTTCATTCTGAAATTTATTCCCAAGCTTTCACTTGTTTTTGCTTGGAAGAAAGAAACCTAAAGCTTTTCCAAAAAACATTTTCAGTAATTACTGGACTTTTTTTTCATCAATGTTATTATTTAGTGTTTGCAATGTTATTGGCAAAAAATACCAAATGCAAAGAAGATTCACCAAACAAAAATGAATAACTGAAGGGGATCTTATTTGATGCTTATGATTAAACTGGAAACTTTTTCAAAATATTCTCTTCTATTTTAGCAACTCTGTATAACTTTTCATAACTTTTATCATTTTTGTACATAGTCAAAGATATTTACTATACACGGATGAATGATAACTGGAGTCTCATTTACCTGTAGTTGTATCAGTGATTTATTGTGTGCCTTATGCTCAGTCATAATTCATAGGTCTGCATGTCAAAGCTAAAATATCAAGCATGGATCCATCAGAACAGCTGA
This sequence comes from Thysanoteuthis rhombus, assembly GCA_963457665.1. NCBI lineage: Eukaryota > Metazoa > Mollusca > Cephalopoda > Oegopsida > Thysanoteuthidae > Thysanoteuthis > Thysanoteuthis major. The sequence goes on along the minus strand of OY735206.1, from coordinate 15,353,010 downwards.
AATTGTAGTGATTTCATGCCAGCAATAATTTACTGTGTCCAGCACTTGACAAGTAGACCTATAAAGGTTAAAAAAAATATTGATCGTTTTCGATGTAGTGTTTATTTGAACAGCTGTAGTTGTACTGATGATTTACTTTGCTATGTAAACACATGTAGATAGATTATATCAAAATATAAAGTATTCAGTCTGGTTGGATTTATGGGAACTATGTCAGACGTACAACTATCTGTACTGGTGATTTAATGTGTATCCTGAGCTCTAACATGTAGACCCATGAGGGTAAGCTAATTAAAAATATTATTTTGACTGACTGGATCTATTTGAACAGCTGCAGTGGTAGTGGTAATTAACTGTATCCCCTGTGCTCTGACATGTAGACCCTTAAAGGTATAGTGAGTTAAGATATGCAATTTTTCAAATGTGTTTGTGTTGTTAATGCAATGTTTCAGCCAATTCATTCTATGGCCGTCTCCAGTGGTAATATGATGGTAGTAAACAGATATGATGGTAGTAAACAGAATTTTACAATGTTAGCCATGCTACAATATAAGATCCAGGTAATCTTGATTTCTTCTTTCTTTGCAAGACTTAGATTTCCATATCTTATTGAATAGAGAAAGCCACACCCGGTTGGACTCCACACTTGTTTGACATGTGTTAATATGGAGTACCTCCCTGATTTTTTTCAGTCTCCAATAGCATTTCTTGTCTATGATACTAACTTCTTCCCAGAGAGGGAAGTATTTGTCTTTTTCTCTCAAAATATGATACCAAATCTCTCTATTTTTCCTTTGATTGCCGCTTTTTTTATGTTTGTTGAGTCAAACTTTGAGAGGCCTGCTAGTTTCCCCAGTACAACTTTCCCATATTTTCTTTTTCTACCATAACTTTAATATAAGTTGATGGTAGGGCTAAAGGATGAGGATTTCATAGAAAACTGTGGGTGTCCCCTTACCTCTTTTTTTCCTGGCAATGATGTGAGTTGAATAACCATTACTTCTGAGAGCTCAGGAGATTTTTCATCTCATTTTCCTCTATCTTAGGGTTACTGATAACTGATGCTCTTTTCTTGAGACAGCTGACTAACCCGCATGTTATACAGGAGGGATGGTCCAAATCATATTGTAGGTATAGTCCTGTATATGTTATTTTTTTATATACTGCTGTGTTATAATCACTTTCTGTAAGGGCTACCAATACATCTAGAAATAGAAGTCCGTTGCTTCTTCCTTTTTTTCATCATAAATTGAATTGATGGTCTAATTGAGTTCACATAATCAAAAAAGAAAACCCTGTACATCATTTTGGTGGGGCTAGAGTGTAAATGTGTCATTCACTTATCTAAGCCAGACTGGCGGTTTAAACAATTATGATCTTAAGTCAAGATCTTTGGAAAAATTCCATATATATATTGGAAACAGGATGAATCGCTTAACCCATCTCTAAGCCTTCTTCTTATTGAAGCATATCAAGACCCAGCTAAAAATGTGTAGTCTGCATACAGAATGTTAACATTTCTGTTAGGATATCAACAGGGATGCTGTTGTAATCTTCTAGATTACTGTCAGATATTCATCCTGAAGAAGGCCATAGAATGAATTGTCTGAAAAGTATGGACTATTAGGTTGCTTTCATATATTCTATCACCTGATATGGAAACAGGATTCAATTGATAATTTTTCAAATTAGTATCACTTCAATATTAATTTAACTGCAATGCACATCGGAAATAAAGACGCTTCCAGCAAGACTTGAATGTGTATATTATTTTCTTCAAGGAGCCTACCTGACTAATTGGCTGTAGATTGATGGAATATAGAATAAAAATCAACTGAAATTGAATACTAGTAAAAACATTGATAATGATTAGCATTGAGTCATCTAAGAAACAAAAAAGAAAGAAGTTGAGTCCAACAAGAAAACAGTCAAAAAAATAGCTATGCATAATTCATTATCTAAAAAATTCAGACTGAAAAGGTGTTTTAGTCATAGCATTTTCCATTAGTTTGGACTTATTTTCATCACAATACTTCAACCGTAGTACTCTACAGCCTTCCTTGGGTGTTTGTTGTAATTTTCAAAGTCAAACTCTGCTCTGAGAATGCATTTGCTTCTTCTCCACATGTCAATTCTTGGAATGGTCCTCCCTTGACCTGAATGCTGGACCCGTAACTTCCCAGTGAATCGTGTTGACTATCCCATCATTGAGTCATGATTTTAAACTTCCAATTAAAAGTTTGTTTTTTTCCTGATTAGTGCATAAAAAACAAGGATGAGGAAATACATGATAATAAAAGGTTTGGGATGTTGTATTATATATTTAACATATCATTGTCTCTGAATTTAAATTTCAAGACAAAAATGTGCAGGTTCATATGTAGATAAGGCATCTTGAATTTGATTCAAACCAATAGGTAAAATTCGAGCTGACACTGAAAAACAACATAATCTTATTGAAAAGTAAATGTGTTATTTTATCTTAGACTTGGTGAAAATATCAACCCAATCTTTTTTTTTAATTGAAAAATGAAAAGGTAGTAATAATTTATTTAAAACAAGGGTAGTTACATCAAAACTCATTTTATATACATGTACTTTTTATTTTGATTTCATCAAAAATGCTGATTCACACACTTTGAAAGTGAGGTATCTCCTTTATGTTTTTAAAAGTAAATTGGTGTGAAAATGCTGACTCACATATTTTACAAGAACATGATTTCTCTCCCTTGTATGATTTCATGAGTAATATCAAATGTGAATTATCAAAACAAGTTGGTTCGAACATTTCACGAAAATATGGCTTTTCTCCATTGTGTATTCACATATATATATATATATATATATATATATATATATTTATATGATTCATTTGATAATTCAGATCTACCCACCCCTTGGTTTCTCCCCACTGTGTGTTTCCATGTGACTCTTTATTTGTGGCCCCTGAGAAAATGTTGCAGTGAACATTTCACAAGAATAGGGTTTCTCTCTGGTGTGTGTTTGCATGTCTTTTTAAATGTATTTTCCGTAAAAATGAAGATTCACATACTCCAAAAATGAGCAGTTCCTCTGCAGTGTGTTTGCATGTGTATTTTAAAATGTGATTTCTGTGAAAATACTGATCCAAACTATTCACAAGTAAATGATTCCTCTCCAAAGTGAGTTCGCACATGTTTTTTAAAATTAGAACTATCTGAAAATGCAGATCCACACACTTCACAATTGAAAGGTTTCTCCCCTGTGTGTGTTTTTATGTGTATTTTTAAATGTGATTTCTGAGAAAATGCACACCCACACACTTCACAAGTGAATGGTTTCTCCCCAGTGTGTGTTTGCATGTGTATTTTTACATTTCCTTTTGTTGAAAATCCAGATCTACACAATTCACAAGTAAATGGTTTCTTGCCACTGTGTGTTTGCAGGTGTATTATCAAACTCCCTTTCTGTGAAAATGCTGATTCACACAATTTGTATGAAAATGGTTTCTCTCCAGTGTGTATTCGCATGTGTATTTTTAAACTTCCTCTTTGGGAAAATGCAGATCCACACACTTGACAAGTAAATGGTTTTTCTCCAGTGTGAGTTCGCATGTGTTCTTTTAAGTTTGATTTCCTTGAATATGCAGATCTGCAAACTTCACACGCAAATGGTTTTTCATCAGTGTGTGTTGGCATGTGTATTTTTAAACTTCCCTTCTGAGAAAATGCAGAACCACACAAGTTACAAGTAAATGGTTTCTCACCTGTGTGCGTCAGCATGTGTATTTTTAAATTTCCTTTCTGTGAAAATGCTGATCCACACAATCCACAAGGAAATGGTTTCTCTCCAGTGTGTGTTCGCATGTGTATTTTAGATTTTGTTTTTGTTGAAAATGAAGATCCACACACTTCACAACTAAATAGTTTCTCTCCAGTGTATCTTCGAGTATATACTTTAAATTCTGTTTCCTGTGAAAATGATGATCCACCCACCTTGTCGGGATAAAGTTTTGTTCCATTGTTGGTTTGCATATTTTGGTATTTGATTTCTGTGAAGAGAGAAATATTTTTTAACAAAAAAAATCCCATCAAATCGTTTTAGATCTTTAGAAAGAGTAGGAAATAGCAAATGAAATGCAGTAGTGATCATTTTAGCTTTTCATTAGTTCAACAGATTCATCAAAACTGAAATCATGGAATACTCTGATAACATTTTTTGCCTTGTGTATTTTTTTCTTTAATTGCTGTAATTTGGCACATGTCATCTGTAGTGTATACTGTTGTGCTTTTTCGGAAATACAAAAAACAAATTCTTGAAGAAAAATGAGTGGTATTGCATTGCTATCTTTTGTTCATACTATATTTTAGTATGAATCCTCAGTGCCAGAGGTGGGGGGATAGCGCAGAAAATGTTAACTCGAGAGGAATCAGTTGAAAAAGGTTGAAATCCACTGACATAGGCATTAACTGGTTATATTCTTGTACATTGCTGAACATATGAAATTATATGTTTTTATTTTCAGCGATGAAATTCTTCCCTTTTGAACAACATTTGATATATTCCTTATAGGAGTCTGTTTCCTTTGAAAAAACAGATAAATTGTGGGTGAGTTCTAACTGATTCTCCTTTCTCTATCCTTTGACTTCTTGAATCATTTTCCAAAGATGATTTTCATGTCATTCTCAAATGGTGCTGCTGATTACTTTACAGAAAAATATATTTTATCAACACTCATTCTGTTTTTCAGTAATTGAAGTGAATAAATTGAAAAAGATCACAGATTATCCAAAATATTTTATTATATAAAGCATAAATGATATAAGTATAAAATATACAAATCAGAGGCAACACTTACACTATTTTTTTAAAGAATTAATCTTGTTTTGTTACCTTCCTATTGTTAATTTTCATGAAGAAATTTTCATGATAAACACTGTGAAAAAAGGGCAATTTACTTTTTATTATTACAAAAGTAGTTTTGTTTTGCCCATCTTGCTTATGCATTAATGTTCAGCCCTGTTATTATTTTCATTGAAACTGGTAAAACTTGGTACTTTGCACATGTGTCTTTTCTTTTGATACTGAAAGCTTTTTAACTGTCTGCATTGATAATAGACATTTGGATAAATAAATCTACTTTTATTTTTTCAAAAATGATAAAAAGAGAAAAGTTATCCCCAATCATTGTGTGTTTTTACTTTCAAAGTTATTGGCACACCATAAACAATGACGGCATGTATAAAATTGATGTTATGTTAAGTATTTACTACTATCAGACAGTTTTAACATAGATGAAGGGAAAATGATTGACAAGTACTAGGGAAGGCCAATAATGGAAGCCACACAATCGTCAGAATTGATTAATATCTCACAAAGCAGAGTTTGCAAACCTGCAATCCCAAGTGTTTTTAAACTATTACTCTTCAAGAGTCATTGATGAATGGTACTAAGCTGGAGATGCCCAATTTACCTTCACATTCTCAGAGTGTTAGAAGAGCAGTCAAGTCAGCTTCAGAAGCTGAATTAGTTTATGGACTTGAAGCAAGATGCATATTACTGTAAAAGCCTTACCCATCAGATAAGGGCTTCCTTTTCCCCTAAGGGCTCCTATACTGAACTTTTTAATGATACTATGGTTTAAATGTATTTTTTATTCATTATATTTTTTTAAAATAAAATAACCATTTCTGGGTTCATAGAATTTATTATTTAAATAGCACAATTTTTTAACCAAATCTTGTGAAAATTAGGATTTTTTCATGCATATTCACAGACAATTTTTTAATGTTTCCTCAAAAATTGGTAAAATAGGAATGCAAGTTTTGGTATCAGTTCTCATCAAATCAAACCTTAATTATTTAGACTTGTCTGATGTTGTTTTATTTTCAAAGAGAAATCAACCTGACTTTATGTAGCATATGCTATAAAAGAGCCCTAAATTTGAAAAAAAACCCCCAAATATTAGAGCTGAATTTACTGACATAGTAAAGTAATTTAATATCAATCACCTATACCATTTAAAGATTATTACACATGACACATCATTCTCAATGTTCATTTGAATAGGAAAACTAAGCTGTTGCAACTGACCCCAACCCTACAAACAGTTGCAACACTGATCAGGGACAGTAGCAACATGTTAAAATACATTAAATTTTAACTTTTAACTTTTACCTTTTCCTACAATGAGCATAGTATTCTAAATATATGTATTGTTCTAAAATATGGGATTTATTAATTCATCAGATAAGTTATTGAGATTTGTTTGTTTATAATAGAATTATTATGCATTAATGTTACAGGATTGCCAAATCAAATGATTTTTTATTTCCATTTTTTGTATTTGTGGATACCATGTTGCTTGTTAGACAGGATCAGTAAAACAATTTGCAATGTAAAAAACTATCAAATGTGTCTTCTGTCTTGCTGGTGGTGTGGGTCTAACGGTGCATATGCAATATGAGTGTCAATATTCTAGCAAGTTTCTGATTGAAACAATGAGATTTGTTGCAACCATCCCCAGTCCCTTTTACTTATATTGAGAATTCATAATATCCTTACAAATAAAAAGTTGCTACCGTACCCCAGTAGAGCTACATTAGAAGAGACATTATAGAGATATGATTGTTCTCCATAATACAAGATTTGGTTAAAAAAGACCTCTAATGATAAAGAAAGAGGAAGATCATTAACTTTGATACATAACTGAATCTGGATTTCAAAGGAAATGAATTAATTTATTCATTTGAATGAGAAAAATACATGAAGTGTTTGCATTTGAAAGTTCTCATGTTTTGCCATTGTTCATGTGTATAAAATAAAAGTTGTAGTGGATGCAAATTAGCATAGAATGATACACTTACAGGTGGATGCGGGAAGGCTCTGTGGATAAATCATCTTGGCTCCAGGCTCGATGACCACTCAGATGGAAAAAGGGGGCGGTGAAAGAGAGATAAAAAAAATTGAAGCGCCATTTTTTAGAGTCAGGGACCAGTTAGGATTGAAACAGGATATGATGTAAGTAGTCACTATTTTTTTAGGGGACCATTTGGCATAGTGATCTTACAAAGTTTAATTTTATTCAAGCCCCGCCTTACCAGAAAGCGCGTCAGGTAATGGCTGACTTATGATAAATACAGATGACTGGAATGGGCAGATCTAGCATGTTGAACAAAGAAGCAGGCAAAGAAAAATAATCAGTTACTGGCAATAAATAATGATAACAACTGTAATTAAAACAAATGTAATCAAAATTCTTTGAAAAAAAAAAATGCTCAGAATTTGCAAAATTCTATATTCACCAATACGTAGAAGACCGTTCTTACTGATAATGAAATTTCATAATCTTGACAGTAGCAAAAACATTAATAATTTGATGACAAAATTTTGAAATGACTATGGTAAAAAAAATTTCCAGCAAATCTTTTTCTTCATTACACAAAAAGTGTATATTTTTAATGAAAGAAACACGAAAACTTTCTAACCAAGTTATGTGGGAGGGGGGTATTTGTTTTTCTTACGATTCAGAGTCAATTTGAAGAAAAATAGGCTGTAAGATGAAATAAAATTCCAACGGATTTACTTTCTCAAGAGTATTATCTTCAAATAAATGTAATATGGACTAGGATATTTGATCGAGTTTCTATAAAATCAAAATGGGGCGGAAGTAGACTTTAAAAAATTCCATACGATTGAAAAATTGAATAATTATCTGAATTTTTATTGGATTAGGTCCATTAGCATATTTTTTGAATTTCAAAATGTGAGTGAAAATCAGGCTGAAATTTCCCGATGCTATTTCTACAAACACGTCAGGTCGCAAATGTAAACAAGTTTTCGAACTCGGCTATCTCCATTTTCATATTGTCAACAGACAAAATTTTACCTAATAGTTTCTATCGATAAACACAAAGATTACTACAATGAAATAGATAGATTTCGCCAAAAGTCCATAGAAGTACCTAGTGACAGGGCATCTGATTGGCTTACAACATATGCATTTAACCCTGACCTTGCTTATTCCAAAAATCAATGTCTGTAAAATTACTACTGTCAGCGTTTTTATTACTTTACACCTATTCACTTGGTTTCCTATTTAAACATTACTTTTTCTCTGAGAAAGAAAAGATTTTCAAAGCAGATCAAACTACATAGGGAAATTATTTTCCTACAAAAAGAAATCTAAAACAAAACTGGAGAAAGTGATTCTGTTGTAGTGTGATCTGCTTTGAGTGAATCTGGCCATCATATTTCTTTCCAAATTGTTCATTAAAAAAAAAGAAGATAAGTGAACTGGCTGTAAAGTGGGGGCTCTACTTACAATGTATGTATAATGCAAAACTGGACCCTTACTCTACGTTCGCCTTGGCAATATATTTACAGTGTAAATCAAAGGAAGACATATGAAATCAGGGTCCAGTTTTGTATTACACATACATATCGAACACTCACTTCAGAGCCAATTGATTGGGTCGCTCACTGAATTTTTCCCGAAAAAGAAAAATTACCGAAGATTAAGATACGTAGGAAAAATACACTTTCCTACAAAGATATACAGATTTGCCAAGTAAAACCTGGAAGGAAAATGGAGTAAATTATTCAACATATTCAGTTAGATATAGTCAGGGTTCAGTTTTGCATCACACACACATTGTAAATAAATCGAACTCCATCGAGTCAATCGATTGCTCGTTTACTCAATTTTTCTCGGAAATGAAAAGTTCAAAGCAAAGCAGACCAAAATATGTCAGTAAAAATATTTTAAAAAAGACAAATTGCAGAAATTGATTTTTCAACTTACCTTTCTGATGTGAAATAAGATTAAAAAAATAAAACACAAGTGCAGAAAGTAGGCTTGATAATCAATTACTTCTTTTTTTCGAATTCCCCGGTCAATCTAAACTATTTCTGTATGGTTAGTCCAATTATATTGAATTGAAAAGAATTACAGAAATAAGGAATGATTTAAAGAAACAAAAAAAAAGGAAAGAAAAAACACGTTGAATTTGTGTGTGAAATTGTGACACCTGATTGTAGAACGAAGGAAATCGCTAAACGGTGTTATATGTAATTTCACCCCTTACTAGTCCTGCCTCACATCTGAATCACGCATATCTCAAGTTATAACCACTAGACCAAATATTCGCGCTAACAGCAAGATTCATCATAATCAGTCTTTTAACGTCCGTCGTTGGACATAGATCTTCCCCAGGATTCGCCACAATTTTCTCTCATGGGCGTCGCGGAGCCAATATTTCCTGAATCTGTCGAGTTCATCTTTCCATCTTATGTTCTATCGGCTTCGGTTTCTTATATGATCTCTGGGGATCCATGTTGTGGGATGTGATGTCCATCGGTTGCCTTTCACTCTTGCAACATGGCTTGCCCATTGCCATTTGAGTTGTAGCTGTCGAAATAATCGTTTCAAGCTCTTCCAATCATAAAACTATAGACTTTCTGGTGTTTACAAATAAATGTGTAGTTTAATTCAAACGAATTATTATTGTATCATCTAAAATGTTATAGGAAAATACACAACCGATATAAGGCCTCTATTCATTATCAAAATATGAATAATAACACTTAATAATAACACCTCTAAAATTTGATCTCAGAAACAAGCGTCCGAGATCAGCAAGCGGACGTTCATCTACCCTTTTTTCTGACGTTTGGTCTGTGTGCTAACAGGTTAATAATATTTGTATAACGTTTTCCTGGAAAAAAAAAATGCAAATTGACCGTGACTAAGTAAAATATGTATGATCCCTCTTAAGAAATTTTACATAAATCATTTTCACGAAAAGGAATTAGAAAACACCATTGTTCAATTCAAGTTTGTATACAAATGTCAAGTGAGCAATGGTTAAATTGAATATAATTAAGAATCCGAATATACTGTTTACACAAATAAAACAATTTTGATAAGTTCCGCTGTCAGTGAAAAAAATATCATAATGGTAAACAACAAAAACAATTTACCAGATAGCTGGGGTGCATGTGCACAGTTGCAGGCGGCGAGTTCTTCATGAAATTTATTTTCTGGTTTTCAAATTCAATCTGTTCGGAAAACTTTTTTTTCTGTCCTATGAAATTATCATGAGATCTACGTGGTATATGTATGTCAGTAAATTCAGCCGAGATAATTGAAATGAATCGTCACTGCTAAGAGCATTATATGAGGTAAGCTTTCTAATTGTAACTTAACCACGTTAAATGTATTTTAGTTTTATCTTGATACTTAATAATCCAAACAAGAAAGAGATGTATCCTAAATTTAGTACGTTTCCAGCTATAAGTAAATCATTTATATACGGAGTTATCTGCCCTTTGGAATGGATCTACTTCTAACCCCTATATCTCTGTAGAAACTGTAAATTCCTTGTTCCCCTTTTTGACGTCACACAGAAGTGCCAATCAGATAGCTGATTCTTATCTTTATGATATTTAAACTATGGCGGTAAATCTCTCTCTCTCTCTCTCTCTCTCTCTCTCTCTGTTCCGATGGCCTCGATGTAAGCTCGTCTCTTCTCCTTTCTCTCTTTAGTTAGGATAGTTAGTATAGTTTTTATACACACTTTGTTCCTACACATGCATCATCACATCTTCATCTCAAGAACACATCCTAACCAAGTTAAACACTATCATCGTAGTTAGGTCGGACTTCCTAAGATAACTTCATAGTGGCAAAACTAGGATGACCATACTGACGGACATTCTATGGACTCTATCTCACATTTACTTAGTGACATTTCTTTTCCCTTCATCGTTCCTATCTCTACATCTTTTATCCTGGTAGATCCCTCCACATATTCGTGTTGGCAGAAACTCCGGTCCTTGTTTATTTTAATTCACTCACGAATTAAACCTGGCACTCTGTTTACTTCTTTGTTTGTTCTTATTTCTTCGTTTAGTTAACGATCCAACTAACTGTGTACTAACCTTGTTTTGGGGCTTAAGCAACGAACACGCTGCTTCCAGGATTTATCTTCTTAGATCAATTCTGGGTTATGCATGTGTTAGGGGACTAATATACTAGCAACCTTAAATCTGGCCCCCGACACGACACTGGGCCATTCCCTTTCTTTTTCCTTGGCACCAGTATTTCTAGCTGGTCATGGCTCTGGCCCCGGCCTTTGCGGCCGGCCACCCTCTTTCCTTCTCTCATGTTTTTCATGGTCTGTTCGTCGTGAGTCTAACAGTGTCTGAGAATAGCCCCCAAGTTAACTCACTTACTTGGTAGTAAGGCTCACACACTGAGCCCGGTTTCCACGTATCTGGGAGAAATCCAACCATACGGAATCCACGCGTTCAGACAACTCCGATGCCAGCACTATCGAGACAAGAGAACTCACACTTTTTACTATCTCTTCTAACATTACTTCTCACGATCGATTGTATTAATGTTAACCGTACATGTACCCCATCTTTATCCTTGTATCAAACCCACGTCTCCTTTCTGGCCATAATTCTTGTACGTGTTCATTCCTCTTTATTACAATGCGCGTCCAACTTCATACTTGGCACGCATTCCATTCCCTTCTCTTCATACAGCATTCTTTTCCTTACCCAGCTTCAGGGCCGGCGCACTACACATCACCCACGAGGATCTAAAATTCTCGTTTCTCAACAATCCATCGCTGTTCAGATTCGGCAATAGATACTCTGCTAAAAAATAGCAAACCTAAAGTTGACACTGAGAGGTTTATCAGATGAGAATACGGCCGTTTCCCATTAATTTCGAAATAATTCGTTGAACATTTTGTTTGGGTTTTTTTAATCACCAGACTCTGGGTTATAAGTAATTGTATTTATTGTAGTGCATCTTTTACCAGTTAGAATTATTGAGAAATCCTATTTTTACAAGTGAAATTCTTAATCAAAGTATCTCCCCAATGGTGCAGATTAAAACACTATTTATTATTCTTTCAGACTGAGTTGAGACAAAGGACCAGGGTGTTTGTGTGGAGGCAAAGTTTATTATCAAATAAAAGATTTGAAGAGAAAAAATCAGTCATCTTTATTCTGATTTGAGAGTGTGGTTAAACTGTAACAACTTAACCCTGGGTAAATAAAAATATTATAGGATAATGACTTTAGTTGTAACGAATGGTGTGAGACGAGGAGATTTTGTCCTCGTCGTGGTTGACTGTGTAGCGCGCCGGTCCTGTTCTTGTGGAGGGAGAAAAGAGATGTTAAGAAGTGATTGGAATGCGCGTCAAGTATGAAGTTGGACACGCATTGGTGGAATAAAGTAGAATGAACACATACAAGTGTTTTGGCCAGACAAGAGACGTACGTTTAATACAAGAATAAAGATGAGGTACATGTAAGGATAACAGAAATACGATTGATCGTGAGGAGTTATGTTAGGAGAAGAGATGGCGAAAGGTGGGAGCTTTCTTGTCTTGTTAGTATTGGCGTTGGAGTTGTGTGAAAGCCTGGATTCCACATGGTTGGATAGCTCCAAGATAATACGTGGAAACCGGGTTCAGTGTGCGAGCCTTACTGCCAAGTAAGTGAGTTAACTTGGGAACTATTCTCTAACGCTGATAGACTCTCGACGAACAGAGAACATGGAGTTCCCCTGGACGCACATGGTCCAATGCTCACTAGCTCCAGCACCACTAGCTGGTTACCCTTCTAGCCCCAGCCTCTGCAGCCGGCCGTTCTGTAGTGCCCCCTATAGTTTTAGATTAGAATTAAGTAAAAAAACTCTTCTTTTAGCTAGATGTCCAAGATGTCACTTCTTCTGACGACCCCTATAAAACCCCTGGACGCACATGGTCTAATGCTCACTAGCTCCAGCACCCCTACCTGGGTACGCTTCTAACTCCGGCCTCTGCAGCCGGCAGTTCTCTCTCTTTCCTTCTCCCTGGTCCAATGCTCATCGGCGCCAGTTTTCCTAGCTGGCCATGCCTCTGGTGCCGGCCTTTGCGGCTGGCCACTCTCTTTCTTTCTCCCTAAGATCGTTGTCATTTCACTGATCCACTGGCCGATCCAATCTTAACCACCATCCTCACTTCGGGAAACACACATGGATAAAACTCCATGTTCTATGTCTTTCCGGTCTGTTCGTCGAGAGTCTATCAGCATCCGAGAATTGTCCCCAAGTTAACTCACTTACTTCCTCAATGCGTTTTCAATTTCATACTTGGCGCACGTGCCATTTTCTTCGTACGGTATCCTTCCTTCCTTCCTTCCTTCCTTCCTTCCTTCCTTCCTTCCTTCCTTCCTTCCTACATCTACAGGGCTGCACATGCGCTACAGTCAACCACGGGGACCAAATAACCTTGTCTCTCAAACAACAATCCATCGCTGTTCGAATTCAACAAAAGATAATACGCGCTAAAAAAGTGTTTGCTGGAAGAGTTATATACATGTTTGTTTTTTTAAGATAAGAACAACTGGATTTCGGGGTGAGTTTTTTTCAGTCTTTTGCCCAAAGAATCCATTTCTAATTCCTCATAACAATGATAGTTTCTCTAAATGTATGTAACCGTAAACCAGCAAAAACGGCACATTGTATAGAGAATCTCTTTAGCACCATACCGTCAAGATGCTCAAACTTTGGTAGGCAATGGATCAAGAAAGAAGTATTTATATCTTTATACTTATGGCTAAATCTAAAGATTCGTCGCAGTTACTTCCCTTGCATTAGTGCTGTATGTATTTAGCCCAATATCCCCAAAAGTTCTTAATAAAATTCAGTGAAATATTATGGATGGATGGGCAATTGGATTGGATAGAAGAACTGTTTCAATTTTGGGGCAGATCCAGGATGTTTTCATGGCCATCGTCTCATTGCATCGTAGTTATATGTACACAGCCCAATATATCCAAAAGTTCTCAATAGATTTTGATGACATTTCATCAAAGGTTAGTCAATACTAATCTGAACGGATCCAGGAATTTTTCTAGGTACCTACCTTGCACCATAGCAATATGTAAACAATAAAATGTCTCCCAAATTTCTCCCTGAATTTTCATGACATTTCAAAATATGACAGACAATAGGCTAGGGAAGAAGTGTTTATATTTGAGGGTAGATCCAGGAATTTTTCACAGTCACCTCCCCAGCATCATAGCCATACACATATCTCTGAATGTTCTTGATGAGTTTTAATCAAATTTTGTGGAAGGGTGCACAATGTGCTAAGGAAAAATCATTTACATTTTGGGAAAGATCCAGGAATTTTACACTGTTACTCTTTCAATATTTTGGTTGAAATGAACTGCATTGAAGAAATTGAGTGAAACAAAATCTCTGAATTATTCAGGTTCTCAATTCTTTGTAGATTAAAAAAACAAAACAAACAAAACAAAAAACTACATCTGTAGGTTAGCCAAACTCTGTCAAATACATTTCCTCTCATGTTATGAAACAAACAAGCTGTCAACTCATCTTTCAATCTTCAACTGAAGCCACAGAATACAACAATGTTCTTGTACGAACTCAACTGAAAAGACATTTGTTTTGTTGTAGACAAGTTAACCATTTTCAGCTAAATCTTGCAGAATTTTTTTCCAATTCATCTGATAGAAATTTATGATGGCTAACTCTTAAAATAAGTAGTAAGTTAAATAAATGTAAACATTATTGTCATTAATGGTTTACTTTGGAGTCTCGATCATTTTATTCGATAAATGGACTTTAAATGGGTATATAAAACACGTCTAGCAATAAAGTTAGCTGAGAATTGAAAATATAGCAGATTTCAGCCATTTTCATGGGCGGTTTCTGAAATTCGTGCTTCACTCTCTTTGCTCCGAAGTCTCTATAAAGTATCATTTCTGACGATCATATTGCTTAATTATACCTTTTGAATAGAATAGTATATACTTTTTAGAGACTTGGAGTGACTTTAAAGCATATTAAAAAAACGTCCAAATTTATTTCATTATAAAAGTATGATTTGAAAATATGAACTATCAATTATTCTAGTTTTCCTTTGACATACAGTACAGAATGAAAAATAGAATAAAATCACTATTGAAAATTTTCTCATTTAAATTTACAAAAAGATGACAACTAAAAATCCCTTGGTACTTTAAACAGAAAACCTACACAGGACCCAATAAATCATAGTAATTCAATAGTAAACAAACAAAAGTACCAAAAAAGATGCAATATTTATATTTTATGAGATACATAGAAAACTTTCAATACCCTGTACTAGCTAAAAACCTTTTTGATTTTAACATAGTGTTCTTTCAGTTCATAATGTAGGAAATGAAGTAAAATATTCAATATCATGAAAATGCTATGAATTTTATTTTCAACCTGGGGCATAGTGTGTCAGTTTGACCAACTATTTCATTCTGTGTCCTTATAGTAGATCAATGTCAACTGTCTTAGCCCTCTTTTCACCCAGTTACCACATATGCTGGTGTATAAGTCAACTTTTCAAGAATCAACTATTTTCCCATATTACACTGAGATATGATCATCTTTGTAATTCAGATCCACACACTTTGCTGGTTTCCCTCCACTGAGTGTTTTAATGTGACTTTCGAAAAATGCTGACATGCATATTCCACAAGAATAAGGTTTTTCTCTGGTGAGTGTTTTTAACCTCGATTTTGTTAAAACTCAAATATACACGCTTTACAAGTAAATGGCTTCTTCCCGGTGTGTGTTTGCATGTTAACTTTTAAATTTCCTTTTATCAAAAATGAAGATCCACATACTTTACAAGTAAATTGCTTCCCTCCTATGTGTGTCTGCATGTGCATTTTTAAATGTGGTTTCTGTGAAAATGCAGATCTACATGCTTCACAAAAATATGGTTACTTACCAGTATGTGATTGCATGTGTAATTTTAAAGATGAATTATTAGTAAATACTGATGAGCACATTCCACAAGAATAGGTTTTTTCTCGAGTGTGTGTATTTGCATGTATGTTTTTAATCTTGATTTGTTGAAAACTCAGATACACACTTCGAAAGTGGATGGTCTCTCCCCAGTGTGCGTTCACATGCGAACTTTTAAATTTCTTTTTATTGAAAATGCAGATCCATATGCTTCCCAAGTAAATAGTTTCTCTCCAGTGTGTGTCTGTGTATGTATTTTTAATTGTAATTTCTGTGAGAATGCAGATCCGCATACTTCGCAAGAATATAATTTTCCTCCTGTAAGTGATTGCATGTGTACTTTTAATTGTGAACCGCAAGTAAATGCTGATGGGCACATTTCACAAGAATATGATGTTGCTCCCAAGTGTGTTCGCATGTGATTCTTCAAATATGATTCCTTTGAAAATTCAGGCCCACATACTTTGCAAGTAAACGGTGTCCCTCCACTGTGTGTTCACAAGTGTGTTTTCAAAACTTTGATACACAAACTTCACAAGTAAATGGTTTCTCTCTGGTATGTGTTTTCATGTGTACTTTTAAATTTGATCTCTGTGAAAATGCAGATCCACATACTTAACAAGTAAATGGCTTCTCTCCAGTGTGTGTTCAAATGTGATTTCTCAAATTTGAATTCAGTGAAAATGCAGACCTGCATATTTACAAGAATATAGTTTCTTCCCAGTATATGATTGCCTGCGTAATTTTAATTGTGTACTCTGAGAAAATGCTGATGTACAAATTTCATACGTAAATGGTATTTCTCCCATATGAGTTTGCATATAATTCTTTAAAGTAGATTTTTGTGAAAAGGAAGATCCACATACTTTACACGAATGTGGTTTTTCTCCAGTGTGTGTTCGTATGTGTATTTTTGAATTTAATTTCATGGAAAATACAGATCCACACATTTCACAAGAAAATGGTACATCTCCAGAATATTTTGGAATACATACTTTTAAATCTGTTTCCTGTGAAAATGATGATTCACACACATTGGATTTTGTTCCAATGTAGATTTGCATTTTTGATTACATATTTGAATCAATAAACATTATTCTTCTTAATTAAGTATTCCCATATTGAACACTGAATAGATGATTACAGTTTCTTTGTACAATATTTATATACAGTCATCTTATGAGTTTATTGCTCTCTATTGTAGTCAGTATCTGTAAATAAAGAAACTTATTAAATGGTTGGCTCATATGATATTTGCTGTTTTGAAATTATATAAACCAGAAATAATAAGGATCTACTACCAAAATAATGAATAAGAAAAGGATAAAGGAATGTTTACAATTGGATATTTAATAAGAGAGACATGAAACATCCTATTAAAACAATCAAGATTTTCAAAAAGAGAATAAAATAGCAAATGAAATGCAAAAGAGATGATTTCAGCTTTGCATTAGTAGAACAGTTCCATCAAGAAAGTAATTATTCAATATTAGTTCATTTAAAATCAGATGTTTTATTCTGATTTAATATTGAATACATATGTTGACAAAAGGTTTAAAAATTGATTTTCTCTCAGAAAAATATACACACTTAATTTCAAAATATAGTTATAGAGTTTTTTTTTCTGCCAAGCAATCAGCAATGATCAAGATTTACATGAAAGGAGTGTTTAGTATAGGATTTTACAAGTAAAAAATAAAGAGTGGGAAATCTCTCAGTGCTCACACACAATTTATGTTTTTGTAAAGGAGACAGATTACAGTGAGAAATAAAATACATCAGATGTTATTGATTTCAAAAGGGAAGAAAAAAGATAAAATTTCATTATATATTTAACAATGTACAAGAATATAACCAGTTAGTGTCCATTGGGGTTTAAACTCTCTTTATTTTCAACAGTGTACACATTTTCAATTGGTTTACATAGGGTATGTCCAATCTACTAATACTCTCACTTCTATAATGGATGAGTGGTTAGCCTAACAGATAAAATGGAATTTGTATTCTGGATTCAAACTTCACACTAAATCCCATAGGAAAGGCATGAATCCACTCTGTACCAGCTATTGGTAAATAGCAAGGCAGTTGGAGCATTGATATATGATGATATCATTGATATATGATGATTATTGTTTCAAACTTATGTCCCATCCTTTACCTTGACAGTCATAATAATAAAATGTTTTTTACTCATTCATACAGAGTTAAGGAAGCATTTTTTTCTACGCAAAGTTCATAGATTATAATTACTTGCATTGTGAAGACAGTGAGAAAAATACCTGCATTATGGGTCACAGGAAAAGGTCAGAATTTTGGCATAAGACACTAACTTATCCCTTGCAATTTGCATGGGTTAGGGGCAACAGGGAGTGTAGGTAAATGTGCAAGAAAATTTTGCCATCCCATCTTCCTGTTCCTCAAATCTATAAATCTTGTGCATAAACCTTTTTATACTCTTTTGGAACTTGCGATGGAAATTAGGTATACAGCAAAGCTGAGTTTTGGGGACTGGGTATAGGGTAAACTCTCCATTATCAAACATTGAACATGCAAAAAACCTGGAAA
The DNA here is from genome assembly GCA_963457665.1 of Thysanoteuthis rhombus. Classification (NCBI taxonomy): domain Eukaryota; kingdom Metazoa; phylum Mollusca; class Cephalopoda; order Oegopsida; family Thysanoteuthidae; genus Thysanoteuthis; species Thysanoteuthis major. The sequence goes on along the minus strand of OY735206.1, from coordinate 15,334,652 downwards.
TTGAGAAGTACATATGCTGTTCACTGCATACCCCTCCTTCATTTCCACCAATGATTAGAACATGAAGGAATCCTGGAACCAAATGTAAAAAACAGTCCCAAGTAGCTTTAAACATACTCTTTTTAGTATTTTTTGTAAACAAATGGAACAACTAGTTGTAGAACAATGTTCATTTTTATCTTTAAAACGGTACATTTTTCAATTCCAGCCATTCTTGAGCCTTTATATCTTGAGATCTAGAAAAACTAGGACCAGATTATAACATTTTGTAGTGCAACAACATTACATTCACTCTTGCTAGGTAGAGCTCACAAGGTGGGTCAAGTCCTAAGTTATGAGTACTTAAAAATGTCTTCCCAGAAATACTGATGAAATACAGCGCCTAATTTAAGATCTTTTTCTGAAAAAATATTTTCTTGTTTGAAGAAAGAAAATAGCCTCATCAGAAGATCAATAAAAAAATAAAATTATTAATTATTGTTTCTGCTATTTAACCAGAATTCAGCAATCATTGCCAGATTGGAAAATGAAGTTCTGAATCTATTCAATTTTGATATTTTCAATTTTCAAAGCTTTTTCTTCCTCATCAGGCTTCCATACTTGAGAATTATGGACATTTTTTGGTGGGGACTAAAAAACAAATTTTCATATCATAGTTTTTGTTTAAGAAACACTGTAAATAATTAAATCCCAAATAACTTACTAGATGAATTGTCAGTAAATTTATCCAATATATTTTGCAAAGGATTATTAATTTGAACAAAATGTTTTGTCTGGTGAAACAACCGTTTTTCAAACTTGATAAATGGAAGTTAGACCACTCTGCACTAAAAGCGCCGATCAGCCATTTTTTTTTCCCCTGTCACGGAGGAAGAGATGTCTTATCATTATGTTGTTGGACTCTGAATAACAGATTTAATTATTGAAATTTTTGCAGCAACCAGGTTTATGTTCCTGGGCTTCCGTAACTGTTAAATTGGTAGTTCTGAAATAGAGATTCATTAAGATTCATTTTAAAGTTATAAGAGTCAGGTGCTATTTCATTATTCTCCCCCAGGTAGTTAACATGTGAGAGAACTCTCAAAACAACAAGAATGGGGGGAAAATGCTTACTTTTCAAAAAAGGAGTGCTTTTTATAAATTAAAAAAAATAACCAAAGAAAAATCAGATGCTGCAATTTCACCAAATAAAAAAAAGAAATTTCACACTGAAAAAAAAACCCAGTGGTATATTTCAGAGAAAAAATTCACACAAGAAAAATTTGGAATCTGCAGATACAAGAAAAAAATGATTTCTTACATTTTCTTGTAAACTTGACATGATTCTTTTTATTTTCTTGTGAAATTGAATGCGATGATTTTGTTCATTTGATAAAATTATAACTTCTGATTTTTCTTCTATTAATTTTTATAAGAACAATTTTTCCGATTTTTATTCCATTATATTTTCAAATGATTTATGAAATGTAAGTATCTCCCTTTTCAAAAAGAAAGCATTTATTTCCCTTTGTTGTAGTGACTTTGAGAGTTTTCTTCCTCATTGATTAACTTGGGAATGCAAAAGTGAAATAGTACCAGTCACTAATAGTCATGGGTATATAGACTTTTTTCCAAAAAGTAGTTTTGTCTCTAGGGGTGGTTTATCCAGGTCTCATTGGACCCTGAACATATGTTGAATTTGCCTACATTTTGTGAACTTAGTAACATGGAAAATAAAAGTGTCTACCCATACGAATATTTACAGAATTTGGTTTGTCAGCAGAAATTAACTATTTAAACTATTTCACTGAAGATCCTAAAACGATCAAAATGAATAACAACCAAGTAGATTATTATGGCTAAATTCAAATATTTTTTTAAAAAAAAGGTAATTGCAGTTTCTGGGGTTTTTTTACAGGAAACTTTCCCCCCCCCTTTTTTTTTTTAAATCTCTGGGTTTTCATCAATTTTTAGAATGAATATTTAAAAATCAACATTTTTTTCCTTACTTATAACACCACTTGTTTCGTATACTCTGATCATAATTTTATTATTTTTCCACTCCTACAGACTAAAGAATGAATTATGCTGTCAATAATAGACATAAAAGAAGGTTAAAAAAAACCTAACAAGTAAATAAAAAGATCATTAGAAATTAAAGATATATAACCCTTGTCCAATAATATTTGTTACATTTGCATATACAAACATATATAAAAATTGTAACAACAATCATAGTACAGTAGTAGAAATTTTAATGTTATACAGTCAATGAGGGAAAACAGAAGGAGAAAAAAAATATTCTTTTTCTTTAAAACTGAACTGGAGGAAATTGTGCAGTGTATAAATAAATACAAAGTGTTCAGTAAATCAGTTGATGAATTTTTATCATTATTTGTATTTTTTTTCTCAACTCCAATTGTAGTTTGACGTTTCTGGGTCTCCATAACTTGAAATAAGAAATAATTCAACAAATGAAGTTACTGCTTCAATATCATCATGATCATCATCATGATCATGATCATTGATGATGATGATGATGATGATAATGATTTATTATCATTGTAGAGCCTTAGTGATGGCCTCTTGAATATTATTCATCATTAATTTTTTTTTCTGCTTACATTTAATATGAAATATTTTAGTAAAAGACGTGCTACTACTGTCCCATAATGTTACATTTGCATTTATGAATTTTCAGATAAATGTAATAATATCTATGGGACAAATTTGGTTGAAGTAAAGTTTGACGATAAAAACAATTTAGAATATTAGTTTATTATTCTAAATTAATTAAAATATACTACTTCTAACCTTTAAAGTATGAAGGAGACAAAATGGTGAACTAATTGACCCTTCTTACTCTTTTCATGTTTTCTAAATTTGGTCATTTTTTTAGGATTTCTCAGTCAACACAATTTCTGTATTATTCATTAAATCTATAATAATGATGTTGAATTTGAAAAGCACAAAGAAAGCAGAATTGAGAAACAGAAAAACACGATGCATACAAGAAATTATTTTAGAGAAAAAATTTTGCCTGATCACAAAACTGAAATAAAATGTTGAAGCAGCAGTAAAATAAATAAATAAATAAATAAACAGTGCCTTGGATTAAAATCGGATAGTTTCATTTCCATATTTATTTTCAAAATTTAAAGAATAATGTGACACAAAGTCAAAAAGCAGGGTGGGGGATTTGGGATGGTCTAACCTGTCCTATTATTAACTCAGCTAGTCTCATTTGCCGACTCAATCTTACTCCAATATTCCTTCCACCAAACAACACATTTTCCCAAACATTCTTTCCATTCTTCATTAGCCGCAATACCAAAGTTTCTCAATGAAAATCCTACTTGATCCCATATTTACAGATTCTCATGACAATGTTGGGTTGAGAAATGAAGATTTTGTTCATTTAAAAAAAAATACAATGCTCAATATATATTTACAAAAAATATTAGAATGTGACCCCCAACCCACAATTGTCTAATATGACTGAGCAGTGAGTTAACCGGGCAAAAAGAGATTTAGGGAATGGAAAAAAATACAAAATTTTCCACATCCCTCCAAGACCTCTACCTTCTGTCATCTATAATGGAGGATGGAGGAATCCAAAAACGAAAAAAAAGGACTAAAAAAAGGAGGCACCGATGCTCATTTTCTCCCTAGTTAATTTTATCTGTTTTCAACTCAAAAAAAACCCCACTATTCTACCGTAACTTGGGCTAGGCTGACAAGTCTTTTCCAATTCTTTAAATCAACCTATGATTTCAAGATGCCACTCTTGATTAGCACTTTGTAGGCGATACAGCCGTGCATCTTTCACCCACCTTTCATTGAATTCCGACAAAGGCTGCCTTTCCCTCTCAACCCTGATCTTAAATTTAAGCTGATACTTAAATTGGACCACCAGTTGTACGGCAATGGAATGCTTGCCTTTGTAGAATCCCTTCTGGCACGTCGTTCACACCACAACTCACATAATGGCAAGTAAGTACATGAGCACTTGATGTGCCTTCTTATCCAACGGCGGAAACACATTGCTATACACGGTACTGGCATCAAGGGCAAAGAATGCCCCGAAGATGCAAATCATGTAGCCCTCAATCAGCTCACACAATGGATTACAACACTGCAGTGAAAGAAAGCATGCTCGAGAGACTCTGCCACATAACTACAGCGTATGCACTCTGGTGAATCTACTAGTCCGGCTGCAAAAGACCATTTGCTGACCCAGAGCGCATCTTGAATAACTAACCAGATGAGGGATACCTCGTTGTTATTTAGGCACGTAGTCCAAGGCCAGATTAGGAGACTCTCATTTATTTTATCCCGTACTATTCACAATCACTTTCTCAGCAACGGTCGGGTGGTAGAGGGGGCCTTCCTTCACCCGTGAGAAAGCCTTCGACATAACATTCGCGGTAAATAGAGCATTTTCTTCGGGGCATGTTTTGTGGAATATTTCGTGGATGGAAAAGAGACGGGTTTGTAGATAGCTGGTTGAGGGGTGGGTAGCGCAATGATGTAGGACACAAAGGATTTTGTCTCCTGTGTGGTTTGATGGTAGCATCGACGTCACTGGAAATTTGGAAAGAAAGAAGAGGATGTACAGAGAGAATGCGCACCAAGTATGAACATAGATGCAGAGATGAAACAAAGTAAAAAGAAACACATACTAGTATTTGGACGGACTAATAAGACGTACATATAATACAAGGACATGAATGACGAATGACAATGAAGTGTGTATAATGGTAACATAAATCTGATCAATACCGTAAAAAGATGAGAAGAAATAGCGAAAAGTGGGAACTTTGTTGTCATCGATAGAAGTGGTGTCGGAGTCAGAGCGGAGTTGTCTGAACTGCTTGTGAATCCATATGGCTTGGGTGAAACCAAGGAAGGAATATGGAAACTGGGTTCAGTGCGCGAGCCGAACTGCCAAGTGGTGCGTGTGAATTGGGGGCTATTTTCTGACGCTGATAAACACTCAACGAACAGACTACGAAAGACAGAGAACTCAGAGTTTTATCAATGCGTGTTTCCCGAAGTGAAGGGAATTTAAGAGAGATTATCGTAACTGTCGGATAGTAAAAAAGGATAGTCATTTCATTCATGAGAGGTGTATATGCGTTTGGAGCATGTGGTGCAGACACATTTGCGTAGCTGTACATATGTGAGATACCTCAACAACGGTGAAGTGAGAGTACAGAGATAGGTCGAGGTGGAAAAATGGTTAAGATCGGATCGGCCGGGCAGTCGGTGAAATGATAACGATCTTAGGGAGAAGGAGAGAGAAAGAGTAGCCGGCAACAAATGCCGAGGCCAAAAGCGTTACCAGGTCGGTGTGCTGATGTTTATTTTCAGAAAATGAAAAAATAAGACACAACGTCATAATACGGGGATGGGGATTTTGAGCTGGTCTTACCTTTCCTATTTTTATCTTAGCTAGTCTCATTTGGTTACCCAATCTCATTTCAATGTTTCATTCATCAAAACAACGCATTTTTCCTGATTACTTCCATACTACGTTCACCACAATACCAGACTTTCTCTATGATAATCATATCTAATCCCATAAAAAACATAATAAGTATGTACAATTGAAATTTTAAAAAAACGATGTTCGATAAATATTTACAAAAAATATTAGTATGTCAGAAAAGCAAGTTAACCGGGCGAAAAATGGATGTGGGTGGAAAAAAAATTGAAAAACAAAAATGGAAATTTCCTACATCATCCGGAGAACTCAGCCTTCTGTCATCTGTGGGGGAGGGAATGGAACATGAAATAAAAAAGGGGGACCAATGCTTATTTTCTCCCCAGCTAAGGGACAAAGCTATCCTACCCTAACCTGATTCTTGTTACCTAACCAGAAACTTCAAGATGCCACTCTAGTTTAGCAGCTCCCACTCTGCACAGCCGCGCAACTCTCACCCATCTTTTGTTGAACTCTGACCGAGGGATCCTTTCTCACTCAACCCTGATCTTGACATTAAGCTGATGCTTAAAGTATGCGACCAGTTTTACGGGAGTGAAATGCTCACCTTCATGAAATCACTGCTAATCGCTGCTAAAGACTGCTTGCTGACCCAGAGCACATTCTGAATGAGTAGCCAGGTGAGGGACACCTCGTTGTTTTTGAGGCACCTCAAGCTGGGCGTCTAAGGCCAGATTGAGCAACTCTCTCCCCTCGTCAAACCGAGCTCCTCTATCATTTTGTCTCGGACGGATCCCTCACTATTATCTGATATGATGCCCTCTTTGATAACGGCCAGGTTTCAGATAAGCCTTTCTTCACCCGTGAGAAGACCCTCAGAGCGCACGGACATTTGCTGTAGAAAGAACATCCCATCCGGGGTGTACGACGGGCCTCGCACCCGTCAAAATGCACACTTCTCAAGCCTGGAAAAGCCTTCCTGGCGTCTTCCTTCCAGAATTCATTGTTCTCTTCTTGTGTACACATCCGACCTAGGAAAGTCAACCGCTATGTTTGTTGCCGAATTTCGATGTTCGGCATCCCTAGGCCACCCTACATAGGTTGGAGCTGACAGATCTTGCGAGATACCATAGGCCCCCTGTGACCCCAGAGGAGTCTGAACAAGGCAGCTTCCAACTTTTGTTGGTTGGCACACGAAAGTTGAAGCTCTGAGAGTCGGTAAAGGATGAGGGGTAGATATGCGAAACGTACACCTCGGCCCTACCCTCGAAGGATAGTTTCCTTCGAGTCCACAGATTAACAGGTTTTTTTTACCCTCTTTAGTACCAATTTTTCTCCAGCTGGAGGTCAGGACTGAACCAAACGCCGAGTATCTTGCACAGCCCGTCCGTCCAGTAGAAAGGACTGGGGAGAGGGCAACCTCTCGACGAGTCTAGCAACAAGCCCCTCAGACTAGTCAGAGTTGGTTTTTGCCCCTGTCACCATCTCATACCTTTGGATTTCTCTGTTGACTTCCCTAATCTCGGCAATGTTCGTTATAAACAAGGTTACATCGTCAACATATGCGGTGTACTTGACTGATGTCTTACAGCCAGGCAACGTTATTCCGCGTATGACCAGATTCGGCTTGACTTAGCAAAGGAATGGTTCCAGCGCAAGAAAGTACAACATCAGTGGAAATGGACAGCCTTGACGAACTAGTGTGAACAACTGAAAGGGCTTCGACATAACTCTATTCACCTCCACCACCAAGCTGGAGATGTGTACAAAAGGCGAATCCAGGAGCGAAAATCCTAGTCGAAGCCAGCCGCGGATAAGATGGACCCGAGAAAGCAGTGGTCCTCTCTGTCAAAGGCTTTGGGTTGGTCTAATTTGATTAGCGTGGCTCCTTTGTAGATTTTCTCAATCATCGTGTGCACCGTGTGCAGGTTGTCTGGGATAGTCCTCCCCTTTACAGAACAAGTCTGTTCAAGACCAATAAGACGACCCAGCACAGTCTGCAAGCGGTTAAACAAGATCTTGGTCAAAATCTTTAACTCTGTATTTAGTTATTGGCCTGTAGTTATTTATCTGTCCCCTCCATTTTCATCTTTGCGTAGCAATTTCACTACCCCTCTGGTAAAGCGACGGGGGATATTCCCCTGCTTTAACCAGTGGTTATAGATCGATGCCAGCAAATGAACAAAAATGGGCGACAGCCTCAAATACATTTCGTGGGACAGGCAATGATTCCTAGGGTCCTCTCCTTCTCTGCGTTCTTTAGCGCTTCTTGGACTTGATCCTTTGTTATGGGCCCCTTGCACCCAGCTGATTTAGTCATCTCGAGGAGAGGGAAGTCAGCTAAATAGGTGTCAAACTGAGTCAAGCTCAAACCAGACTTCCTGGTGAAAAGCTCCTGGATGTTCAGGCGAAATTTTTCAGATACCTTCGTCTTTGGTCACAAGTCGTCCTTCTGGTGACGTGACACTGGCGATATGCCAGCTTGACGCACTCTGAATTTCTTCTGCTTGCAGATCAACGGCCATGTTCATTGTCTCGGGAGACATTCTTTTTAATCTAGCTCTAACTACCAGCACTTGGTCCTTCTTGACAAGCAAGGAAGCCAGCTCTGCCCTAGCTATTTTTACTCCACTAGAATCCTTTCTATCCACAGCCTGCTCTATTTAGGATTCTAATGTCCTTTGTGCTGCTAATCTCTCTAGATTGAATCTTCTGCTATATTCGGCAGCAAAAGACCTAATCTTATTTTTTTTGGTGCCCCCAGATTTTTTTCCCAAGATGGCCCCCGTCTATTCCCGCTGGATTGTTACTGTTAACTGGTTCCGAAAATCCTTCATATCCATTAGGGATGTGTTGAATTTCCAGTAACCAGATTTGAAGGGCGTCTACGCACCTCACTAATCTATGATCCAAATAAAGTACACTGTGAAAACTTCTAACAGCTTAACGTTGACTCTCCTAACTAATATCCAATCGATGCAACTGGAATGTTGCACCGTACTCGGGGTGTCACCACCAGTCCAAGTTCATACTATATCACGGTAAAGTTCATTTCAGAATTAATCGACAAGGTCTACCCTGTCGACAAATTCTCGAAATGGAATCACGTCAGCGATGTTAGTCCCTCTATTTACCCCTCTGTCTATCTCGAGATCAAGGACGGCATTCCAATCACCTACTAAAACTACCCACCTTGGCAAAACTATGAATGGATCGATCCGTCGAGAGAAATTGACTCGTTCATTGTGACCGTTGGGCGCATAAACCCCAATCATATGGGAGGCTTCCTTCTGTGGTAACATCAACGACGCACAATTTTCCCGCCGGGTCGGCATACACAAGGGAATAAGTCGCATTTTAAGACAAGGCTTATCAGCCAAGAGACACCTCTTGAATTAATATCAACGTATGCTGAGAAGAGATGGAACTCCCTAGACAGCAGACTTTCATTATCACTCAGAATTAAGTGGGTCTCCTGAATACAACACATTCACTTCGAGGTGCCGAAGAGTGCAAAAGAGCATGGCTCTTTTCGAGTCACTTCTCAAACCCCCGCCATTCAAACTTGCGAAATAGAGTGCCATTATCGGTTCACTGGTGTTGGGAATCGGTAACAAACATTTTGGGTGATAACACACCGACAGTGGGCCCTATAGCCTACCGCCATAGGACACACCACCAATGTGCCTGGGGAATATTAACTTGGCTGCCTTATAGAGGAAGGAGTGCATATAGACTGGGATCCTCCCTGAGCAAAAGTTCTTGAGTCTACGTGGTTCCGGGTGTTGCCTGACAGCCAGCAGGGTGGACATGCTGAAGGCACTGTTAGCCTCCCTCAGCGTGTCCCACACCTGTCGTGTACTGTCACCGACCCAGACAACGGACTATAGCTTTTTAACCCTCGGGAAAATGGTTGGGTCCTCCACGTCTCGCTTACCTGACTTGACGTAACGGAAGCTGAGGAGGACCCTAAGTTGCCTGAGGGCCTACCGCTAAACCTTAGCCTTTTCAACAGTTTTGGGGTCTACACGACGGATGTGTACTCCTCTCTTATATTTGATTTTTTAAATATTTTTAAATCGGTTGATCCTCGCTGTCGCCCCCTGTTGGACTTCTCAACCTTTTCTGAGAGGCTGGGTGTGGTGTTGTTTGAGTCAGGGGCGACGGAGGTGGGGGTGGCAGTGACAGCAGTTGCAGTGGTGGTGGTGTTGGTGAAGTAAGAGGGAGAGTGTGCTGTTTCTGGAGGGTTTGTTTTTGTTGGGGGATGGGAGATTTTTTTTAAATTGTCAATGTCGGGGGAGGGCTGTGTAATGCTTTCAGTGAGTGAAGAGTGGTTGGAGGGGTTACCTTCTCCGCTGGCTGTCTAGACTTGAGTATGTTAAAAAAATGCCACTGCCTTTTCTTTTTTTTCCGTCCCAGACTGGCATACCCCCCAGCTCTAGCCCTGTCCCCATATGACTGCTGGGTCTCTCTCTTGGGACTGTCGGTACCACCAGATGTAGGAGCCTGTGGGGATTGAGGCCCTGCTATTTGGACCTTCCTCCCACCTTTTCCCACAACCTGACACTCTCCCTCCGATCCCTCTAGATGGCAGAGGGGACGGCCTGGGCATGGAGAGACTCGAAAGCCTCCTGGCAGCCGACCAGACTCTTCCGGTGGGCAATAGAGATTCCTTTTCAACGGTTTCAGTAGGGGGAATCCTGCACTTGGGTGGCCGGTCCCTTTTTACAGACAGCAGCAAGGTGGCCACTCCCGCCGCACATCAAGCAAACCAGCCTCCATCTTCAAAAAGAGGTAACTCTCTACGGCTGCCCACGTCCAAATAGCTGGGAATGGCCAGTGAGACCCTTCCGCCAATCACCAGATCGAAACGCCACTCCCTGCGCATGACCCCGAGTCAACCGTGATAACATCCCCGTATTTCAGGAGAAACGCCCCGATATGTTCCCCGGTGACATAGGAAGGGACCTTATGGACCAACATCCCAGTCCCTCCGCGGCCCAGGTACCCCATTCGAAGGAACTAATCTCTCACCTGGAGTACGGCCACGCAGTGTTCCTCCGTGGGCAGCAGAACGTCCCATGAGTCAAAACTGTCGCCTTTCACAACCTGTTTTGCCTTGACTTCTAAACTATACAATGATTTCATCACTATATCTTTCGTTGACCTGACAATGTTACTTTGTTTTTTGTCAATCGAAAAGACTCACACCATTTTTTTCAATGTCCTTTAGTTCTGTCTGGTCCACCAGCAAACCATCCTCTTTTACAAGGTGTGTGTAAGTTTGGCACCTCCTGACGAAATCCATCACATTGACTTTATTCATTTATGGGGAGAATTCTATATGTTAATGGTACCCCTGCTTGTCATTTTTTTTGTCCCATCGGAATAGGCGAGTTTTATTTCCCCACTCCCTCCATGGACGGGAATCTTTTCATTTTATTCATTTTCACTTTTTCCTTTTTCAATTTTTTTTCCTTTTTCATTTTTTTTCCTTTCCCTTTTTTTTTTTTTTTTTAATTTTCATTTGTTTCTTATTCCCCATATGGGGGGTGGGGTGATGTTTTCCTTTTTTCTTCTTCTATTTTCCCTTTTTTCTATTTGTTTGTTTTTTTTTTAATTTTTCACTTGTTTTTTCCTTCATATCTTGGGGGATGATGTTTTCCCTGTCTTCCCGCTTATCGGGGGAAGCAAAAAAGCCTTTCTGGCCTCGTCGGCCATCCAAGTCCAGGTTTTCATGGTTGGTTTTCCGTACGGAAAGTCTAATTTTGCCAGCGAAATTTCATGCATACTGACTTTAAATAATTCCCCTGTGGTGGTTTAGATTCCACTCTGAAACTCAAAGAAGCCTCAGGAAATTATTCTCAACAATCCTTAACAAAAACTGTTTACATCATTACAATTATCGGACCGAACAAAACCAAACCAACCTGTGATCCACCGAGAAAGAAAATTCCGAATTCTTTTTTCTGTTCTCACACGTGTATCTGACAGCACAGTAATTATATTGAACAAATTTTAAATGTCTATGAGTTCCCATCAAAGTGATGACTTTCATTGCAACTGGAAACGTTTTCATTAATTTTCCTATACAATCTTAAACGGTGAAATTAAACAAAAGGTCTTGGCCAATTATATTGTAGCACCCCCTATACTTTTAGTTAGGAATTAAATACGAAAGCCTTCTTTTAACTAGGAATAAAAAACGACACTTCTCTATAAAAACTCAGAACACACGTGGTCGGTCGCTCATTTGCACTGGCACTTCTAGTTGGTTACGCTCTTTTGGCCCCAGCATTTGTTGTCGGTCTTTCTCTCTCTCTACGATCTGTATTATTTTGCCAACCTCCCGGCCGATCCGATCTTGACCATTTTTCCACCGTGACCAATCTCTGTACTATCTTTGCCCATTTCAGTTCACCCAGGTTGAGGCATCTCAAATACGCACAGCTACACAGCAACTTAACCGTGTCTTCACCACGTACCCCAAATGCGTATTCACCTCTCACTCTTATGAATGAAATGACAATGCTTTTCACTATCCGATAGTCATAATGATCTGTCTCTTAATTCTCCTTACACGCATGGATTTAGCTCCCTGTGTTTTCTGCCTTTCATGGTCTATCAGTGTCTACCAGCGTCAGACAATTGGCCCCGAGTTGCACACACAACTTGGCAGTTTGGCACACACACTGAACCCGGCCACCATAACCATTCCTTGGTACGCTCCAAGCCTTATGGATTCAAATGCAGTTCAGACACCTTCGCTTTCACACCAATGTCAGTGCTATCCATGACAACAAAGCCCCCACATTTTGCTATTTCTTCTCTTCACATGGTCGATCTATTAATGTTATCATTACATGTATTTTATTTTCATTAGTTATTTGTCAATGTTCCTGTATTAGATGTACGTTTCATTTAACCATCCAAATACTTGTATGTGTCCTCTTTACTTTATTTTACCTCCGCGTCTATGTTCAAACTTGGCCTGCATTCTCTCCGTTCATCTCCCTTCCTCGTTCAACTTTTCCACTGACGTCCACATGAGCCCATAATTCCAGCAGGTGCCTTTCTTCGACCTGATCTCTCTGGAAGCATAATTATACAAACTGTTGACTTACCAATTTAGATATCACCGATGATGTATGAAGAGACGCACACTCTGCTCTTATGCTATTCTCCCCAAATCAAAAGTGATAACCAAAGCTTTTTAGAGAATAAGTGCAGAAATTTAATTGGCCAGCTAATATTGCATTTGTTTCACTGTAGTGACGCGAGCTTATAGGTTCGGGTATCCACTTCAATGTTTATAAATGCTTGTATGGAAATGCGTACCCCTTTCACTATTGTAACTCAAGCCTACAAGCTTGTGTATTTTGCTCAAATGTACAGCCTCCTCGGATTTTGGAACACTTGAATAATCAATAAAAAGGACAACAAATGAACATGGATGAAAGACTCGGTAGACATAGGTTTCTAAACAAAAACGTACCAAAACTAATGATAAACCTTTGAAAATAGCATTCCATGAATATCACACCTAAAGATACTGTCTCTTACAATGGCAATTTTTTTTTTGATAGGTACCCCATCCTCCAAATAATTTGTATTAACAACCAGAGACACACTGTAATCCTACAAGTCAAATATTTTTTCCACAGGAATTTCTAAACGTGTATGCAATGAACAGTTATAATGGATGACCATTCAACCCATGCATATTCACACATTTATACATCAGGGATTTCTAAACAATTCAACATTCGTGCAATCATGAAAAGACATTCCAATTTGAATTCCAAGAATTTGACAACAAACGATTACTCACAAACTTATTCATATTTAAAATGTAAGAAATATTCTCTGAAGACGGATAGTGTTGTGGTGACTGAAATTATCAAAAGAAAATAAACAGATAGAAAGAGTAAATTAGCATTAATCAAATTTCATTATTCACTCCAGATCATCAGAGGTGAATGAAATTAGGTAGAATGCTCTCACTTCAGTGGCTAAAAATGGCACAATCAGAAACAATAACACAGTCATATGGTCTTAGTGCCATGTTTGAATTTCTGCCTTTTCCTATTTTGACTCAATAAAGGATAGATGTCGGCTGATGGCTCTAAAAAATCTACTAAAACACATTTTTTTGTACGTAAATACACCTTATTCTATGCATACACTTCGAACCACACTTATAAACCTAGAACATGCCTCATGTACAAAAACCTATACAAAACACTATGCATACTATTTTCATGTATACTGTTTTCCTAAGGGCTGTGTGATTTTATCATTATGATCTCTCGCACATAAGACCCATATCATGGAGTCAGTTTTTCTTAATTTCAATTCTAAACCCAATCTTGTATCATGGAAAACTTTCATACCGACATACCCTTCGATAAAACTGAGAAGGCAAATTGCTACTGTGACAAGTAATTTGCTGCTCTTTGAGGTTACTATTTGGGTCGGTGCTATTAATTCAGATTTTGTGATTGATAGAAGTGCATCTGTAACAATATTACAAACTAGATATTCTAATGGACTTAGCTTAAATCTGACATCTATTTGCTTATCTCCGGCCAATGGGCAGGATATCAAGTGCTATGAAGAGGCCTCGGTCGACATTGATATGCTAGGACAATGCAATTCATATAGATGGACCATTGTAGTTCCTGACATCATCAACCCAGTTCTGAGTGTTGACTTCTGTCATTATGAACTCCTACAGGACATCAAAAATGGGAGATAAATTGATCTAACTACCACATACTACCTGCAAGACAAACATTTTGATGGACCTATACATCAAATTTTGATTAATAGCAGTGCCATCATATCTGAGATTGTGGGACCTCTCTTCAAAGAATTCCCTTCACTGACGGAGCAACCTATCAGTTATCAATCAAAAGCAAAACATTCCATTGATCCAGGAGATAGAGCTTTTATCTTTGCTAAAATTCATCAATTGTCTAATGACAAATACAAGGTAGTAAAGAAGAATTCTCAGCTCTGTTTCTGACTGGCATTATTAGACCTTTGTTGTCAACCTCACACATAGCACTAAGGAGTGGACTTTGATACCAACAAGATGTGGAAATTACCGGAACTTGAATGCACTTTCTAAAGCTGACAGATATCCAGTGTCCAAAATTAGTGTCTCCTCAAAATTATCAAACAAATGAGTCTTCTCCAAATTAGACTTCATACAGGCTTATCATCAAGTACCTATGAAAGTTGAAGACAGAAAAGTGCAATGGTGACATCATTTGGATTGTATAAATATTTGTACATGCTTTTCAGTCATGGAACACAACTGCAGCCTATCAACAATCCATGGACAATATTTCTCTCCAGGTTGATCCTGTCTTTGTATAAGTGGGTGACATCTTGGTCTACTCAGATATGAAAGAAAAACACGAAAAAGACCTCAGACAAGTTTTACATATTCTCCAAGAGAATGATTTTTCAAGTTTCATTTGACAAATGCCAAGGAGAGTTTGGATTTTCTGTGCCACCATATTAACCCAGGTGGTCCAACTCTCACAACATTAAAAACAAAAGGAATCAATGATTTCCCAGAAACTCCAGACTAAAAGTTACTTTGTTATTTTCTGAGGATGGTGAATATCCACAGAAAGCTAATTCTATACTTTGCAAACAATGTTAACACACAAAGGTGATTAATAACCCTAAAACCAAGGCATCACATTTTACTTTTGCTAAGAGAGAGGCATTTTGAAATACTTGAAGGATCTTCACTGAATTTACAGCAGTTCCAAATCCTGATTAATAAGACTCATTATGTTGGGCGAAACACATACAACTATGCTGTAGGAGCAGCATTGCATAAAATTAATAACAATCAATCTGTGCCTCTTGGTTTCTTCTCAATGAAACTATCAGAAAACTAAAAAAAGTGTTTTACATTTGACTAAGAACTATTAGCTGTATATCAAGCAGTATTATATTTCAAACCACAAGTTGAAAGCAGATATGTTTCCTTCTTCACCGACCTCAAATCACTTCAAGACTACCAGATGAAGTCATGCAAATAGCAAAAATATTTGTTTCTGTTGATTGCTGATTCTCTCTACGTTTGTGGAGAGGACAATATTGTAGCTGATTGTCTTTCAAAGCCAGCATAACAGTAGATCTCCTTGATCTATTAGCTATTCACATGAATTTCAGCAAAACAAATGCCATGTGCAACTATCACGGCAGAAATAAGAATACAACAATCAAAATCGCAAACATAGAACTGGAGAAAGTAGACCATTACATCAACCTAGGACAATGAATCTCCATGAAATCTTCAAAAGAAGAAATCAAGTGAAGAATCACTTTGGGATGGCATCACTTATGGAGCTGAAACATGAAACGTAACCAAAAGACAGACCTGCAAACTGAGAAGCATTTAACGTGCATATGGGAGAATCATTCTCAACTTCACACAGAGAGATCATAAGACAGCACAATATATAAGGGAAAAAACAGGAGTCCAAGACATCAAAGAATCCATTAGAAAACTCAAATGGCAGTGGGCTGGTCATGTTGCAAGAATGACAGACCACTGATGGACATCACTACTCACAACATCGATCCCCAGATATCACATACGCAACCACTGCTGACAGAATACTAGATGGAGAGATGAGCTAGACGAATTCAGAGACACTGAGATAAAAATGTACATGGATAGATTGAAAAGATATTCTGTGGGCTATAAGATATTATTGTATGACATCTCAACACCTTTTCCAACACCATTCATTCCACAGAAGTCACATTAACCAATTTATGAGACTTTATATGTTACTGCCAGGACCCACAGCCATATTGAAATTTATCAAGGCTTGCTACTTTTGGCCCAAGATGAAAAAGATCACCTGCCCATAGACTAGAGAGTGTGTCAGTTGTCAACAATATAAAATCAATCACCACACCAAATCACAAGTAGCTAAACTCTCACTACCATCTAGCTGATTTGAAACAGTGCACATTGGTATTGTTTGACCGTAACCACCAGTTATCTCTCAGAATAATTCAAATCAACAAAATTTTATTAAAATTTCACCACAATAAATGGTACATATTTCTGGCTCATTTATATAAACAAAATAATGTGAAATATAGGCTTAGCCTATGGTGCCAAGCTATCAGCCATTACACGTCCACTGCTTGCCAAAGACCTTTCCCATCTCTTTACATACAAGTAGTATCTTCATTTTCATTTTGTCTGGTGGATTATAATGATACGCAACTAGAAAAGAACATTGCATAACGAGGCGCAACATTAATTATGCAAAAGCTAGCAGGAGTGACATCATTAATAGCAGGGTAATATATTGATGGTGATCATACTATTAGCTTTCATTTTATTTTGACATTGTTAGTTGAACTTATGGAATATATTTTAAAAAATTGGACATGTTTTTTGCTATCATGGATTTTTATATGTTAAACTTTTAGAAAAAATCCTCGAGATGTACCCAAGAATGGCTAACTTTGAAACCCTAGTGTGATTATTTGAAGTGAAGGCCCAGCTGTATTCTGGTTGGTTCATAATCTCAGGCTTCTTTATTCAAGTATTGTTGTCATTTGTTGATTTGTCCTTTGTTAAATTATTTGACAATGTTTAATCATCACATTTTTCTCTTTTCTGGTGTAAGCAGTTAGACTTTCTAATAGGTGAAATTTTCATTTTCGGCTTCAAAACAAGTATGAAGGTACAACTTATACGTAGCGAAAAGCCTTTGGCCAGCAGTGGACACTTAACAGCTGATGGCTTGGCTCCATAGGCCAAGCCTATATTTCATATTTTTTTGTTTATATAAATGAGTCAGAAATACATACAATACATTTACTGTAATTTTCACACATTTGAAAGGGAAGTTTTTAAGCGTCACTGTTTCAGATTCTTGTAAATAATAAATTAAAGAAATATACCATAATCTTACAATTCATATTGCTGGCTTACATATTTTCTCCTGAAATTATTTTATAATTAAAATTACACATTTTTATTAATGTTCTTAGTGTAGTAATTAATACCTCCATCTGTTTCTTCATATGGAACTTATACAGCTCATACATGATATTAGTTTCACCTACAGTATAATTGTTTAAATCTCATATTATATCACCAGGAGATAGCTGATCTTCAGGTATGGCAAGCTAAAAGCTATAGAAGACTTTTAAAGATTCGTCACCTAAAGTGTGAAGCAACAGAGCAGATTAATATTGCATGGGCTATCAATCTAGTACATGATAATAGCATAATTGTGCCACTTCTATTTAAACAATTTCCTGTAAGTGGCCAAACTTGAACCTTTACATAATGATTGTGCAATGTTTTGTTCATGAACAGGGGGAAAATTTGCAGAAATTTGGTCTTAAATGGACAAGAAAATGAGGTAGGGAAGATCAATAATTCACTCATTTCAAAGAATTCAATGGGGATTGTCCAGATATTTAATCTGTTACACAGCTTCCACTATGTTCCAATGTACTCTCTAAAGAAAAAGGGTCATAGGCACCAAAATAACAAACACTAAACACATGCATACTGTAATGTGAACATTCTTTGGATTTATTGTCTTCACACACAACTTGCCCAATGGTTATTACTGTCAATAAAAGGAAATTTAAGAGTGTCAACAGAGTGTCACAAAACAGCAGCCTTAAAAGTGGGAATATTCTCCAAGAATTTTTTCAAAGATGAGTTAGGTTGATTTTTTGGTACATTTTATCTAGAAACTGATCCCAATGTTATACTACATGTTGCAACCGTATGTAAAGGACCAGTGGCTATTAAGCCAAAGCAAAAAGCCAAATTAGAGACACTAACTGAGAAGGACATAATCGAGCAAGTCAGTGAACCAATGAAGTAGATGAATGGATCAGCATTCATTGTCTAGGAAAGTATGGAACTTTAGGCCTGCACTGGTCCAAGACTGTTAAACAAAGTTCTAAAAAGAAAACACTTCTAGCAACTAGTGTTGGATGATCTGCTTCCTGAACTGACTGATATTCTTCACTCTGGATCTACACGATGGGTTTTAGCACTTGAAACTTGATGACGCTAGTGGTCATCCGATTTTGCCACACTATGTGGTAGATGTCAGTGGAAGGTTCACCTTTTCTGGATAGCCCTAGCACCCGAAATATTTCAGACAGTTATGTCCAGGAAATTAGATTGAACAAGGCCGATGATCTTCTGTTATGTGGAAAGGGCAAGATCATGAAAAAAGTTATGGCAGATCATGACAGAAAGCTAAGGAAACTCCTACAGAGATGCTGTAAACAGGGGATGCGCTTGAATTCTGAGAAGCTGGATTGAGGCATAAGTCCTTTTCTTTCAATGAACCTTTACATCCTGATCTTGAGAAAGTAAGAGCAATAAAAGATATGGCCTATCAAACAGATGAAACTGGAGCACAGCTTCTAGGACATTTTATAAACTACTTGGCAAAGTTTTGCCAAAGATTTCTGATATGATGGCTCCAATTTGGAACTTCACAGAATCTGATGTTCCATGGACTTGATGTAAAACCCATGAAGAGTCCTTTGAGAAGATCAAAAAGACGGTGAGCAAAGCACCTGTGCTTTGATACTTTGATCACAACAAACCTGAGTGAGAAGGGTCTAGGAGCTGCCCTACTCCAAGAAATTCAACCTCTGGCATACATCAGGCGTATTCTCACTATAGGAACTATTAATGGTTGTCTACTACAGTAAACACTTTCATCAGTATACACATAACGGTACTTAATGATCATAGGCCTCTTGAAGTTATTAAGGAGAAAAACCTGGTGACTTTCCAAAACATTTGCAAAACATGTTGATGCAGTTTTACAAATAAGATCTTCCCATTATCTAGCATCTTGGTTAAAAAGTGTACCAAGTAGATACTCTGTTGAGAGCTTACATATAAAATGTTCAGTGTGATGATGATGTGGGGGGAGACAGATTCTCTTCCTATTAAAAAAAAAAGAAAAAGGAAATTGAAATGGGAAGGTCTAAATTCTCTTCTCCCCATCTCTATAATTAAACACCAGATATGATTTTTTTTTTTAGGTCCATCTGTTTGTTTTTTACATTTGAAATTATTTATCAGGCTTGGCCCAAGCAAGGTGGAGATGTCTGGACACCCTGATTCTCCCCTCTAGATCCAAGCCTAAATGTGGGAGCTTTTACATGCCATCAAATAAAATGATTTTCAATAAGTTTGTAAGTCAGACCAACGATGCACTTGATCTCATAAAAAATTTTAAAAAACAAAACACCTAGAAACATCTCCAGATATATCTAAAATTTAGGAAATATAAACTGATGGATTAAATCTGATTTTAATCTTCAACATTCATTTTATCAAAATAATACTTATTTGAAATATATATCTTATTACTATAAATCAAATCAAAATATTACTTATTTGATTAAGAATAATCTAAATAGCAATTTCTGAACTCAGTTACAGAAGGATGAAAAAGCATTAAAGAAAATTATAAATAGGAACACAATCAATGTAACTGATTCAACAAAAAATCAAGTAGTTCTTTCAGTTGATATCATAAGAAATAAAGTAAAACATTTATTTTTTATATGATGGAACATTTTCAACTGTAAATTCATAACCTACTTTGTCCAAGACTTTTGTGTCCAAGATCCACAAAGGCCTGCAGACGAAAGTTTTGATTGAAATATCTTCACTGTACAGGGGTGCTGGTTACCAACATGTAATTGAGTGTTCCAACAGGAACAAAAAGGTTTATTGATGACAAGGTTACAGGTTCAAGTTAACCCTTCTCATTGAATCAAGAAGCACAACTGGTCAGGCAATTCTAATCAGTGTACACTCTATGAACATGCAATGGTAAGAAAGATACTCTGTCAGGTAATTTATCAACTTTAGAATCTGGCATAAATGAGAACAATGAGAAAATATGATACTAAGTTATTGGGAAAAATGAAAGATTAATTTAAAGGTTAGATTTCATCTACAGCCAGCCATAAAAGATCCCATAGCTCAGTTGGTAGCACATACATACATAGGCAAATTTCATGAGTGGAAAAAGATATGAGTTTGAGCCTTAAATTTTTTTCTTCTAAACTGCAGTTTAATCACTGCCATAGATTGATGGTCAGACTAGTCTTGATGAAAAGCGTATATTTTAAAAGAATATGGATTCATTTCAGTGTGTTTGCATATGTCTTTTGAAATCTGATTACTTTGCAAAACAGACCATATAATCAACAAGAATATGGTTTCTCCCAAGTATATGATTGCATGTGTAATTTTTGATGTGAATGATATGAATTAGTGATTAGATTATTTATACAGTATTTATACATATATGGTCATCACATGAATTTATTCACTTTCTATAAATTGAGAAAAGTTATTATCAAATGATTGTCTTGTTTATTATTTGCAACTATAGAATGATATTAACCTGAAATGAAGAATAGTCTATAACCAATATGATGGAAGAGAAAAAGAGGGAAAAATTGTTAACGATTAGATATCTTATATATTATCATATGGAAATGCTGATCTTCAAAAGTTCATTTCAATGTGTTTTTGCATACGTAATTTGGATTTCATTCAAATATCTGATCTACACTTTGAAATTTAAAAGTTTCTTTTTGGTGTTTCCTTTTAAAATGTACACTATTGGAAAATGCTAATCTACATATTTTATGAGAATATTGTTTCTCTCCAGTGTGTGTTCGTATGTTTTCCTAATTGAGAGCTATGAGAAATGCCGATGTACACATATCAGAAAATTATAATTTGTCTTCAGTTTGGATTCACAATCGTTATTTAAAAATCTTTCTATGATAAAAGATATTTCAGAAGTGAATGTTTGTATGTCAGAGTTGGATGGATGACTATCACATTGGTTAAGTCATGCTCTCAAAATCGAAAGTAGAATAAAATTTTCCAACAGCTTTACAAGATTAGTCAGTGGAACCCTTTTGATTTCTACAATTGGAAACAGGATATAATAGGGTTTTTTTCCTTTTCTTAAATATAAATCCCCATCAATTATGGAAAATATGTACAAAAAAATTTCTAGACTGCATTTGCTGTGCCTGAAATGATTATGAATAAAGGAGTTGGTAGGGTGTATTTTTAAATTTGATTTCAGTAAAAATGCAGACCGGTATACTTCACAAAATATGATTCCTCTCCAGTATGTAATTGCATGTGTAATTTTATATGTTTTCTATAAGTAAATGCTTCACAAACTAATAGTTTATCCTCAGTATGTGTTTGCATAAGGCTTACTAACTTTGAACTCTGGATGAATTGATGATGTATATGACAAGAATATGTTTTTTGTCCAGTTTCTTTTTGCATATGTACCTTCAAAGTTTATTTGAAGGGCTTTTCTCCAATGAGTGTTTGCATGTGTTCTTAAGCTTGTATCGTTTTAAAACTCAAAACAAAATTACAAATTTCTATCCAGTGTGTATTTGCATGTGATTTTTTAAAGATGATTTCATCGAAAATGCAGATCCACACACAACACAAGAAAATGGTTTCTCTCCAGTGTGTGTTCGCATGTGTATTTTCAAATTTGATTTCAGTGAAAATGCAGAACTGCATACTTCACAGGAATACGATTTCTCTCCAGTATGTGATTGCAGGTGGACTTCCAATTGTAAACTTTGAGTGAATGCTAATGAACAAATTTTGCAAGAATATGGTTTATCTCCAGTGTGTGATCGCATGTGATTCTTCAAAGTCGATTTCTTTGAAAATGCAGATCCACATATTTCACAAGTAAATGGTTCCTCTCCAGTGTGTGTTCGCATATGATCTTTCAAAGTCTAATTCATTGAGAAAGCAGATCCACACACATCTCAAGAAAATGGTTTCTCTCCAGTGTGTGTTCTCATGTGATTTCTTAAAGTTAATTTCATTGAAAATGCAGATCCACACACATCACAGGAAAATGGTTTTTCTCCAGTGTGTTTTTGCATGTCTTTTTAAATTTGATTTCAGTGAAAATGCAGACCCACATACTTTACATGGATATGATTTCTCTCCAGTATGTAATTGCATGTGTAATTTTAACTGCAAACTATGAGTAAATGCTGATGTGCACATTTTACAAGAAAATGGTTTTTCTCCAGTGTGTGTTCGCATGTGATTCTTCAAAGTCGATTTCTTTGAAAATGTTGATCCGCACACTTCGCAAGTAAATGGTTTCTCTCCAGTGTGTACTTGCATATGACTTTTCAAATTTGAACAATCTGTAAACGCAGATCCACATATTCTACAAGAATAAGGTTTTTCACCAGTGTGTATTCACATATGACTTTTAAAATTTGACAATGCAGCAAATGAAGATCCACATACTTCACAAGAATATGGTTTCTCCCCAGTATGTGTTCGCATGTGCCTTTTTAAATTATTTTTCTGTGAAAATGCAGATCCACACTCTTCACAAGTAAATGATTTCTCTCCAGTGTGTGTTCTCATGTGATTTTTCAAAGTCAGTTTCATTGAAAATGAAGATCCGCACACTTCACAAGTGAATGGTTTCTCTCCAGTGTGTGTTCGCACATGAATTTTCAAGCTTCCTTACATTGTAAATGAAGATCGACACACCTTACAAGTAAATGGCTTCTCTCCAGTGTGTGTTCGCATGTGTATTTTCAAACTTCCGTTCGTTGAAAGTGAAGATCCATACATCATGCAGGAGAAAGGTTTTGCTCATGTGTAAGTCTGCATGTTTTTATGTATTTAAATTCTGTGAAAAGGGAGAAAAATTGTTTGTAATTAAATATCAAACAAAACAGAAAACATCCTATTAAATCCTTCCAGATCTTCAAAAAGACATAGAAATAGTGAATGAAATGCAGAAGAAATATCTTCTGTTAGTTCAACAGAATCATGAAAACTGTAGTTGTTTGACATTACTTCATTTGGATCTAGACATTGTTTTTTAATTTCTCGCGTAATACATAGTTAGTGCGAGTCAAATTGCTGCTGTTGCATTTGATGCACCAGAAGTGATGTCACAGAGGTGGAGTGGTGTTGGATTATGTGGAGTGAGATCTCAGGAAATTCAACACATATATTGGCAAAAGTTTTAGAACAACAATACATTTAAAAGAAATGAGTGGCAAGAAAATGATTTAACAAGTAAAAAAATGGATGAGTGGGGAATCTGTCAGTAATCACCCACAATATATTTACATTTTCAAGAGAGATAGACTGCTGCAAGAAATAAAATATATATCAAATGTTGTTATTGATTTTAAAAGGGAAAAACTTTTCACATTATCAAAAATAATATGAAGTTTATTCATATAATTATTTATAAGTGTATAACTAAGCCTTTCTCAATCATTTTAATTTCATAAATCAGGAAACCCTTGCATGAAAATATTACATATATATATTGATCAAAAAATTGTAAGTGTTAGAATCCAGACAAATTAATCACTATTCTACATTGCGCAGCGATAATTTTCAACAAATATGTTCATCTTGGTGAACATTTCTGAGATACTCAATTTTTTTGGTCCACTTTCACCCAAAGGATACTTGATGTATAAATATAAAATAAATATTTCCTCAAAAGTAATACGGATAAGCTTAGCTAACCTTTCATAGATTAATGTTTCCATTGACTTTATATACTTATATAAAGAACCAAAAAAGGCAAACGCAAAAAAATTATTATTGACTATTTCAATGAAAATGAACTTCGCAAGTTCATTAGCAATATAAACCAAAATACGTGTGAAGACAATATTTAACACCAATTGATAAACAAATTGTACATATTCACTATGAAACTTGAATTTGTTTTCTGCGGCACAAATACTTGATTCGAATTCAAACTTCAGATTAACGCAAATGAGAGAGTCAGGCGTTTTTCACAAATACACAAAGCTTTTGTAGAACCCCTCACAATCTCTGCAGAAGCCGAGCTTATTGAAAGCCAGTTATTAGCATTTATTGTGGTTTAAGTTTTTTCTTCCACCAGTGTACCTATTACTTTTGTATGATATTTAATTTAAACTAATTTTTGATAATAGGCATATTTTTATACTTAAAAATTCAAGATATCTCTTATTTTAACAGTACATAGCTTATGTGCATCCCAGGTTGAAAAATGAAGATATTTTTCTTTTAATTCTGAGAGTAGAGACATTGTTTATATCTAAAAATTTCAAAAAGTGCTTTTGCCATTTCCTAAAAGCCTGGTACTATTTCTCACCCTCATGGGAGAGTGATTCTTGTTTAACAATGCTTAGCATTCTCCTTTACTTTGAACTGTCACCAATTGAATCACTTTCTTGAAGGTAATTTTTCATTTTGGATATATGAAATTCAGAAACTCATGTCAATATAAATTTTTGACCCTATACTTCAGCAAGTATCAATATAAATTCCATGCATTTAAAGAAATATTGGTTTTATCTCAAGGTAAGAATTATATCCTTTAGAAATCATTGTAAATAGTGGATATAAAAATGAAAGTGGTCAATTATAGTCTCATATGTTAAAAAATTTAATAGATGAAACCTGTACATTATAAAACTAGAAAAAGTGTTCAGCCAATAATAATCTCAAAGAAAGACAATGTCTCTTCTTGATGAAACATTTAAACTCTGCCTAAATTACATTCATACTCAATTTCATTCATGTAAAACACTTATTACAATGTAAAATTTGTAAGGAAACTGAAGTATTGTTTCTGCATAGATCTTACACCAAGAAAATCACAAAATACTGGAAAATGTCCAAAGCATTATAGACAAAAAATAAAAATACAAGATCATTTCAAAACAAGGAAGTATCATTTGCTAGTCTTGTGAGACTATGAATTCCCATAAAGAAAGTCTGGCACTAAAAAGATTTGCAGGAAAATGCCCTATATGAAGAAAACACTGGGAAATATAAAGGTACTCACATTCAATGTGGTGGTTTGTGCTGAGGTAAAAACAAAAGAAATATCTCAATTGTTTTTCAAACATTTGTATCATACATAGAAACCTATTGTTTTTGTACACAGATGTTTCCAGTCCTATACAATAAAAATCTTCAATTATTAAGTTAGTGAACTAAGTTAATATTAACCAACAGGTTAGAATACTTTTAAGGTTAATTCAGAGATTAACTGATACTTTTGTAATTAAAAAGAATGTTCACCTATACCCTTGTACTGAGAATTGCCCAAGGCTGACTGCTGGTCAGAAAGTGGTTTTATACAGATATATAGGCAATATTTGTGGTCTCTCCTTGTGAGGCCCAGCATAATTTTCTCATTTGCACGTTGCATAGTTCTCAATTTGCGGATCTTTCTCTTGGTTAGGTTCCATGTTTCAGCTCCCTAAGTGACTATTAGGAGGATGCATTGGTTATACACCCTTCTTTTTAGGATTAATGGTATCTTCTTATTTTTGAAGGTTGAGCTTGCTCTACCAAAGGCTTGCTATCTTAGTGCGATTCTTTGCTTGATTTCTTCTTTTGAGGTTCTCATGGAGATTCATTGTCCTAAGTAGATGTAGTGATCTACTTTCTCAAGTTCTGTGTGTTTTGATCTCAGCGTTTTTATCTCCTATGTGGTTGTTGCACATTATCTTCATCTTGCTGAAGTTCATGTGTAGGCCGACTTTCTTGCTCTCTTCATTTAGTTCATCTATTATTAGTTGGAGGTCGTGCAGGTTCTCTGCGAAAAGAGCAATGTCGTCTGCAAATCTAAGGTTGCTCAGATACTCGCCATCTATTGTAATTCCTTTACTCTCTCAGTCTAGCCTTCTGAAGATCATCTCGAGGCAGGCTGTGAAGAGTTTAGGTGAGCTAGTATCACCTTGTCTTACTCCTTTCTGGAGCTGAAAGGGGTCCGAGTCTTTATGCAGCCTGATAAAGGAGTTGCTGTGATTGTATATATGTTTCAGTACTTCGACATATATTGGATCTACACCTTGTTGAGTGATGGCCTCCATGACCTTAGGGATTTCTACTGAGTTGAACGCCTTTTTGAAGTCGATAAATGCTACGGTGAGTGGTAGTTTATATTCTGCTTCTTTTTCTTTCAGTTGATTTATCGAATGTAGGTGGTCCATGGTCAAATAGCTTCTTCTGAAGCTAGCTTGCTCTCGTGGTTGGTTTTCATCAAGTGTTTTTGTGATTCGGTTGGTGATGTCTGGGGAAAGACAAGAGTTAGGGACATCATAGAATCCATTAAAAAGCTCAAATAGCAGTGGGCTGGCCATGTTGTACAAATGGCGGACAACCGATGGACATCGCAACTCACGACATGGATCTCCCGAGATCACATCCGGAACCGAGGCTGACAGAATATTAGATGGAGAGATGAGCTAAACAAATTCAGAAAGTACAGGTTCCGCAATGCCCATAATAGAGAAGTGTGGCGAATCCTGGGGAAGGTCTATGTCCAACGATGGATGATGATGATAGGCAATATTTTGGGCCAATGAAATCACTTGATACATTTATGCAAGGCTCAGCCCAAAAACACTTTTGTCCGTATGACTAATTCTACTAGAACTGTTTTTATTGATTCAAAGCACTATTTGATAAAACTATAACACAATGAAATGATCAATTTGTAAAAGTCAAACTGAATTGTGAAAACTTCATTTGTGTTCGTAAAATCTAGATTATGTCCGTTATTGTACCTGGTTCCTATTGGATAGGAAAGTTTGACCAACTGAATATTGAAAAATGGCAGCCAAGAGGCAAGTTTGCAATGGTCCAATTTTCATACGTGGAGCTATGCCACTCTACAATTGGGAAATATAGAAGTACTTACGTTTAATGTTGAGGTTTATACTACCGTACCAGACATAAGAAATATCATAATTGTTTTCCCAACATTTGTATTGGACAGAGAAATCAACCATCTTAGTACACAGGTGCTTCCATTCCTGTGCAATAAATAGTTGTCAATTATTAAATCTGTCGATATAAGTATATATTGTTTTTCTAATTTTCTTTTGAAGTGGAGTCCCATGATATAGCACTATTTGCTAAATGAGAGGGTTGATAAGTGGATCAAAATTTTTTTATCTGCACATATCATCATCTGCTCAGTCAGAAAAATGTAAGTAAAAACAGTAATATTTTTGATAAACTAATTTTTTGAGCTTTATTCTTCATTTTGAAATTTATTCACAAAAATGATGAACACTTAATTTTTCTCCTATCAATTGATAACGGCCTCCAATGTTCAAGTAATAAAACAAGTAGCATCTTATCTAACACTTTAGAGCATCAACTATAATCTAGAGGTTGAAAATAAAATGTAAAAATGAAAAAACAAAATCCATAGTTTCTTATGAAAAAAGTAGACAGACTGCTATGTCAATTTAAACTAAGGAGTAAAGTTCTTTATTTGCTTGCCGTTTCTTTCAATTGGCTTGAGAAAAAAAGTAATTGAAATGCTCTGCTGTCAATAATCGATAAACAGAAGGGAAAAATAAAACACAAAAATAGAAAACAGAAGGGGGGAACAGCGTTGTTTAAATAATATAAAGTAGGCTAAAACGTCATAAGAATTTCTCAAATTGAATGTTATATTTCAATTTACTTAGTCTAGAGTAATAAATGAATATTTCTGATAAAATAAGTAATATTTCATTTTGCTTAATTCATTGGAAAACATTTTTAATAACGTTCTATTTATAGTAATAAAATGAGTAATATTTTCAATGAAAAAAGTAACATCTTATTTTATGTAAATCAGATGAGAAATATTCCTAAATAAATAAATGATATTAATTAGATAAGTAATATTACAATTTGCAGTTTGTCAGAGAATGCACCTTCATTCACAGTTGTGGAATTCACTGTGATAGAGTGTAGACAGTTCCAAGTGTTAATACATAGTGTATTTTATTTTTGAAATTGTGACTTCTTGTGTTATGACTGAGAGAGGATGTGAGCATAGATATATTGTATTTACAGCTTGAATAGCAGGTCTTAGTTTCGATAGCTGTCATGAGTAAAAGATTAGTATGAAGGCGACAGTTTTGTAGAGATGGTAATTTGTGATATTGAAGTCTTTCTACATTCTTCCAGGATATGGTGTGTTGCACGTTTGACTTTTTCTACATTTTCTATATCCAACTTCAACAAAAAAACTCCATATTGGATACGAGTATTTTACGTGATGTCTAACAGGAGACTTATAGAGTAGATTGAACATGCCAGCATCCAGATGTTTGAGGTGTGTTATTGTCTATGGTAACTCAAGGGTCTTTTTCTTCCTGTATGTATGAGAGGTGGTGGAAATTATAATATAATGATGAATAAGTAATATTTTTAGTGAAATAAAAATCATTTTTAGTCAATCCACAGTAATAAAATAAATGATATTCTTGATAAGATGAGAAATGTTTTAGTTTATTTAAATCATGGCAATGATATACATCATTTTTCAAGTAAAAATTACATTTATTATATTTGCAGTAATATGATACGTATTAATAAATATGTATCACATCGTAAAATAAAATAAGTAATATCTTAATTAATTTAATTCGTGGCGATAAAATATGAATCATTGTTTAAAATTAAAAAAAGTAAAATTTCTTTTTATCTAATTTGTCGATAAAAAAAATAATATAATCAATTTCAATTTTTGCCAGAGACAAAAAAAAAACTACTACTATCTTTGTCCCCTAATATTTGTTTCATTTCCATATACATAAACGTAACAACAATTATGGGACATCAGTTGTTATTTGAATCTTATGCTGTCAATAATGGAAAAACAGAAGAAAAAAAAATCGTCGTTTTTGTTTGAAACAGAACTCTGTTTCAAACAAAAACGACGAAAAATATGCTGTGTGTAAATGAATACAAAGTAGTTTAGAAAATTTCTTGAATGCATATATTCATTATTATTCGCATTTTTCTTCTTACCTTTACTTGAATAATAGAAGAATGCGCCTGGGCCTTCATAACTTCGAGTGTTGAAATAATAGTCTTGAATCATTTGCATTTTTCTTACCTTCGTTATGAAAATGTGTTTACTTTAAATAAATACAGAGTAAGTTTTCACTAAATTTTTGAATATTGAATCTTACTATTGGTATTTTCCTTTTTATATTCAATAATAAGTAGGTAGTAACTTCTTTAGTTAAATTAAGCCCCATAATTGTTATTTTTGCATATATAAATTCAAATATAAATGTAACAACAATCATGGGGCAGAGGTAGAATTT
Source organism: Thysanoteuthis rhombus (assembly GCA_963457665.1). Lineage (NCBI taxonomy): Eukaryota > Metazoa > Mollusca > Cephalopoda > Oegopsida > Thysanoteuthidae > Thysanoteuthis > Thysanoteuthis major. Next base: position 15,304,996 of record OY735206.1, on the reverse strand, counting down.
TTTTTTTAATAAAGTAAATGTAGACCATAAACACGATTTAAAGTATAGTTCTATTACTCTGAATTACATTAATCAAAATATCAACTTTTCTTACCTTTAAAATATGAAAAAGACTTGAAGGTAAATTCATTATTTGTCTCTCTTGGTTTAATGTTCCAAGATTCGGTCGTTTTTGTTTTTTTTAAGGATTTCTCAGTTAAGAAGTTTTCTATATTGTTCATTTAATTCATAATAATGGAGTTGAATTCCGAAAGCAAAATTAAGAAACAGGAAGACACGATGCAAACAAAAAATTAATTTAAAGAAAATGTTTTGTCTGATTTCAAAACTGAAATTGAAAGTTGAAGCGGTGTTGATCTACAATAAGTCTCTTGTAGGGTAGATAGATTGTCTCATTTCGATTATCTCCCTTCGTTCTCTCACTGTGTCCGCTTTCGGAATTTTTTAAATTCTGAAAAATTCTTTTTTAATCCAATCTCTATTGTGGAATGACATGCAGCTTTTTTTTTTGTTTTGTTTTGGTTTGTTGTTTTTGTAAAAAACAACAACAACATCAAACACAATATCGAACACCGGATTTAACGGCCTATAATACCCCCATCCATTAATTTTCTTCTCTGAAAATGACTCCAAAAGTGAACTCAATATTCACCGTCTAGCCCTCCACTGACCAGAACTTGAGAAGTAAGGTCCCTGGACCAGATGACATCACCACCTACTCAAAAAAGCTGCTAAGGTCATCATTAAGAAACTGGCCATTTTATTCAACTTATGCCTAAAACAAAGTAAAGTCTCAGAAGATTGGAACACTGCAATCATAATGCTATTACATAGAAAAGGAAACCCGAAAGACCTCAGCAACTAGAGATCAATAAGTCTATTCAACTGCATCGACAAACCTTTCACCCGAGTTATCACCAACCAAATTGCCAAAACACTAGACGAATACCAACTACGGGACCAAGCTGTCTTTAGGAGAAGTTATTAAATCATGGACCATCTCCATTCAATAAATCAACAAAAAGATAAAGCGGCAGAATATGGAATACGACTTGCAGTAGCATTTGTAGATTTCAAGAAGGCCTTTGACTCAGCAGAAATTCCCAAGGTCATTGATGCGTCCACCCTACAAGGTGTTGAACCCGTATATGTCAGAGTATTGCGACTTATGTACCACTACAGCAGCTCATCAGGCTACATAAAAATCCTTTCAGCTCCCAAAAAGGATAAGACAAGGTGATAGCAGCTTACCCGAAACATTCACAGCCTGCCTTGAGATGATCTTCAGAAACCCAAACTGGGAAAACAAAGGAATCAGAATAAACAGCGAATACCAAAGTAACTTCAGATTTGCAGACGACATTGTCTTTTCTACCGGGAACTTCCAGCGGCTTCAACTAATGCCAGACAAAATGAACGAAGAAAGCAAGAAAGTTGGCCTTCACGTGAACATCCGCAAAACAAATGTCATGTACAAAAAAAAAAAAAAAAAAAAAAAATATTTCGGAAATAAACGCATCAAAATCGAGAATGCAAAGCTGGAGAAAGTAGATCACTACATTTACTCGAGACAACAAATCTCCGTGGAATCCTTAAAAGAAGAAATCAAACGAAGAATCCTTCTAGGATAGCAAGCTTTCAGTTGAGCAAACTAAAACTTCAAGAACAAGAAAACTGCATTAGTCCTAAGAAGAAGAGTATTTTCACACATAATGCAAAGGAGGACAGTTGTGAAACTTACCTATTTGGATTCCTCTTACTTTTATCTTCTTAGGCCAGCGATCAAACCTTGTGCACTCAAAATATAAATAAAGTGGTCTCTGCTCATGGAATCTAAAATGAATGTCTTTTCTGTTTATTTTCGTGAGCTTTTGACCTTGACTGACAACGAAATGCAGGAAAGGTGTACGCTACTACCTCGTTGGTCTAATGTTGTCCATATATACGATAAAAGATTGCACTAGACTGCCTTGAGATGATGGATAGAAAATAGATATCAGATGATATTTAATGTAATGTTTATGACATCCTCTTCCCCTCTCTATGAACAGTAGGAAGTCCTTACTCCAATCAACAAACGATCATTCTCCCCGTTACTCTCCCTGCCTCTCTACGTTGTGTGTGGATGTAAGGTAATCCGGCAAAATAAGTATGTTACATTTCATTCTGTGAATCACGAATTTCCATGGGATCCCCGAAGAGGGGGAAATCAAGCGAAGAATCACTCTAGGATGGCAAGCCTTCGGCAGAGCCAGCTTAACTTTCAAAAACCAGACGGTCTCAATAATCCTAAAAATAAGAGTATACGACCAATGCATTCTCCCGATAGTCAGCTATGGAGCTGAAAATGGAACCTAACCAAGAGACTGACACACTAACTGAGAAGCATGCAACGTGCACATGTGAGAATCATGTTCAACATTAAATGGAGAGACCACAAGACAGCACAGTATATAAGGGAAAAAACAGTAGTCCGAGACCTCATAGAAACCATTATGAAACTCAAGTGACAATCGACTGAGCATGATGGAAGAATGGCTGGCAACCCAAGGACGTCACAACTTACAACATGGATCCTAGAGATCAAATGCAGAACCGAGGCAGGCAGAATATAAGATTGTGAGACGAACAGGACAACAATAGAGATGTGTGGCGAATCCTGGCGAATGTTTGTGTCCAACAGCGGACGATAAAAGAATGATGGTAATGATGATGATGATGATGATGATGATGATGATGATATAAACTAGGTGATAAGAAAGAGGAATTCAGGGTAATGCATTGCCATTTTCTCTTTGATATCTTATGCTGAAATAGAAATGTGCTGGGGGCGGATCCAGGATTTTCAACGGGTTGGATGTCTTTTCTTTCGTTTAATCTGTTCAACTGAACTCTGGATATAATTTTTTTTAATAAAAAAACATCGTTTTAGCTTGTCCGGGCAGGTGTGGGTATCTCGATACCTTGGTTCTCTTCCACGGGGCCCAGGTCAGGATATGGGAGTACCATTAAATACGGTGATTTTTAACATACCTGAAAGACAAACAAAAATGAATTTGTATTAGCTTTAGCTACAGAAATCCTAAATCCAACCCCTATATAGTGAACGTCACTTCTAAAAGCTCTGAACGCGCGTATTCACTCGCTCATTTGCCTTGGTTCTCTTTATCGGAAACCTCTTTCTCTTCCTTTCCTACTCTCTAGGATCGATATCAGTTTGCCGGCCTCCTGGTTGATCTGAACTTTACCGTTTTCCCATCGTGACCAATCACTATTATAAACATTGCCCATTCTATTCCACAGATGTTGAGGTATCTCATACGCTCAACTATCCAATCGTGTCCTTTTCTCTAGTTCAAAACACGTACTTACCTCCATCTCTTGTGAATGGAATAGTGGTGCCTTTACTACACCACAGTCACGATTATCTGTCTTCTAATTCTCCTTACTTCGGTGAGCGAAGATGGGTTGAATTCCATGCGCGTCGTGTGTTTTCCAGCGTCTGGGAATCACCCTAAAGTTGTTCATACGGGATCACAAATACATCGCCCATAACGGTATTTACACATACCACTGATACCCGGTCTCTATGACCATTCCTTAGTCTTCGCCAAGCCTTATGGATTCGAAGCATTTCAGTCACCTCCGTTTCATTAACGCACGGCGGTGACTATTACTACTTGGCACGAATTATCTTCTACCATTTTTTCTATTTAGAAAAAGTAGTGTAAACTTGTAGCTACCACGGATTCAATTTTCTAAACTAAACAGGCCTCTTCTCTTAACGATTCAATCGTATTAAGATTTCCTCACGTGTATCTTTTTCCAGTCTCGTATTTTTCGTGTCAGGGGGGCAGATTTAGGGCTGCTAGATATATTAGCCCCCCAACATGTAAATAACCAGAATTGATCTAAGAAGATAAATCCTGATAAGTAGTGTGTTCGTTGCTTAAGCACAAAAACAAGGTTAGTACACAGTTAGTTGGATTGTTAACAAAACGAAGAAATAAGAACAAACAAAGAAGTGAACAACAGTGCCAGGTTTAATTCGTGGGTGAATCAAAATAAACAAGGACCAGAGTTTCTGCTGACACGGATACGTGGAGGGATCTATGAGGATAAGATGTAGAGATAGGAAGGATGAAGGGAAAGGAATGTCACTAAGTAAATGTGAGATAGAGTCTATAGAATGTCCGTCAGTATGGTCATCCTAGTTGTAGCCACTATGAAGTTATCTTTGGAAGCCTGACCTAACTACGATGAGAGTGCTAAACTTGGATAGGATGTGTTTTTGAGATAAATATGTGATGATACGTATGTAAGAACAAAGTGTGTATAAAAACTATACTATCCTAACTCAAGAGAGAAAAGAGAATAGACGAGCTTACCTCGAGGCTGTCGGAACACAGAGAGAGGATATTTATTTTAAAAATTTACAAAAAATTGACAAATTTGAAAAATTTGAGACAAGGTCACAAAGGGGGCTGGAGTATTGGGACAGGTCTTCTCTATCCTAATTTTATCCTTAGCTAGTCTCATGTACTGACCCAATCTTACTACATTATTCCATACATCAAAACAACACATTTTTCCGAATTTCTTCCATACTACATTTGCCACAATACCAGACTCTCTCTATGATGAACCTATCTAAACCCATATTCACAATTTTTTGTGGGGGGGGGATAAAAACGGGATAAATATTTACAATTAAAAATAACCCCAATGAATGATTTATATTTACAAAAAAAATTAAATTAGTATGTGACCACCCCCCGACACACACACACACACACACACACACACACACACACACACACAAAAGCCTAATATGGCAGAACAGCAAGTTAACCGGAGAAAAAGAAGATGGATGTCGGCGAAGAGGAAAAAAAAAAGAATTTTTCCTCCGACATCCTCCGGAGAACTTTACCTTCTGTCATCTATGAGGGAGGGGTGGGTAGCTGAAACAAAAAGCGGGGACGAAAAGAAAAGGAGGGGGGCTGATGCTCAATCTCTCCCTAGCTAAAAAACAGTTGATTAGCGAAAAAGAAAAAACAAAACTAATCTACCCTAACCCTAGGCTGGGCTAACAAGTTCGTTTCAAGTCTCCAAGATTCATTTCATTTACCAGCAAGTGTCACAAATGCCACTCTAATTTAGCCGCTTGCACTCTACACAGTCGGGCAACTCTCACCCACCTTCCGTTGAACTCCGACCAAGGGAGCTTTTCCCTCTCAACCCTGATCTTAACCTTAAGCTGATGCTTAAAGTATGCAATCAGTTGTTCGGGAGTGAAATGCTCGCCCTCGTGGAATCCCTTCTGACGCGTCGTCCAAATCACCATTCTCATCACGCCAAGTAAGCACATTAGCACTAGATTGCGCCCTTTTCTATCGACGGGAACACATTGCTACAGACAGCGCTGGCATCAAGGGCAAAAAAACGATGCGGACCATGTAGCCCTCAACCAGCTCGCACAGTGGATGCACCACACTGCAATGAAAGAAGGCGTGCTCGATAGACTCTTCCATATCACCGCAGCGTATGCACTCTAGTGACTCCACCAGACCCGCTGCAAAAAGCCGTTTGCTGACCCAGAGAGCATTCCGAATGACTAGTCAGGTGAGGAACGCTTCGTTGTTATTGAGGCACCTCAGTCCGGGCGTCGAAGGCCAGATCGAGCGACTCTCCACCCTCGTTAAACCAAGCCCCTCAATCATTTCATCTCGAACGGACCCCCTAACTATTACCCGATATAATGCCCTCTTCGACAACGCCCGGGTGTCGCCGAGGCCTTGCTTCACCCGTGAAAAGATTCTCAGAGCGTATCAGCATTCTCTATAGAAAGAGCATTCCGACTGGGGTAAACGCCGGGCCTCACCCCCGTCATCGGAAAGCACGTTTCTCAAGGCTGGGAAAGCCTTCCTGGCGTCTTCCCTCCAGAATTCGCTGTTCTGCTCTTCTTGTGAGCATATCTGACCCAGGAAAGACAACTGCAAGGTATGTTACCGAACTAGGATGTTCGGCATTCCTAGGCCGCCCTCCGCAGGTTGGAGCTGACAGATCTTGCGAGATACCATTGGCTGCCTGTGACCCCAAAGGAGTCTGAACAAGGCAGCTTCCAACTTTAGTTGGTCGGTACTCGGAAGAGGGAGCACTGAGAGTCGGTACAGGATGAGGGGGTAGATGTGCGAAACGTGCACCGCGGCCCTTCCCTTGAAGGAGAGTTTCCATCGAGTCCACTGGTTAACTGCTTTCTCAACCTTCTCCAGTACCCCCGACCAATTTTTCTCCAACTGGAGGTCAGGACCGAACCAGACGCCGAGTATCTTGCACGGCCCGTCCATCCAGACAAAGGGACCAGGGAGAGGGCAACCTCTCCACGAGTCCAGCAACAAGCCCTCGGACTTACCGCGGTTGGCTTTGGCCCCTGCTACTATCTCATGCCTTTGGATCTCTACGCTGACTTCCCTGATCTCGGCAATGCTCGTTACAAGCAGAGTTACATTGTCAACGTAGGCGGTATACTTGCTGGCGTGTGACTGCCAGGCAAGGTTATTCCGCGCAGGGCCGGATTCGCCTTAACTTTGCGTTGGAAAGTTTGCAGTGCAAGAATGTACAGCATCGGCGAAAGTGGACAACCTTGACGAACTGATCTGGACAACCGAAAGGCCTTCGACCTGACTCCATTCACCTCCACCACCGAGCTGGGGGACGCATACAAGAGGCGAATCCAGGAGCGAAAGATCTGACCGAAGCTAGCCGCGGACAAGACAGACTCGAGAAAACCGTAGTCGACCCTATCGAAGGCTCTGGACTGATCTAATTTGATCTGTGCGGCTCCATTGTCGACTTTCTCAAGGATCGTGCGTACCGTGTGCAGATTGTCTTGGATAGTCCTCCCCTTTACAGAACAAGTCTGCTCGGGGTCAATCAGACTATCCAGCACAGTCTGCAGCCGGTTCGACAGGACCTTGGCCAAAATCTTTAACTCTGTATTTAGCAGAGTTATGGGCCTAAAGTTATCTACCCCGTCCCCTCCATCTTTGTCCATCTACGTAGCAATTTCACCACCCCTCTGGTAAAGCGACGGGGAATGCTCCCCTGCTTTAACCAGTGGTTAAAGATTAATGCCAGTAAATGGACAAATATGGGCAACAGTCTCAAATACACTTTGTAAGGCAAGCCATCGATTCCCGGAGTCTTTCCCTTCTCCACGCTCTCTAGCGCTTCCTAGATTTCATCCTCTGTTATGAGCCCCTCGCACCCAACTGATTTAGTCGCCTCCAGGCGAGGGAAGTCAGCTAAATAGGTATCGAACTGAGCCGAACTCAGACCAGACTCCCCGGTGAAAAGCTCCTGGAAGTTGGCTCGAAACACCTCGCAGATACCTTCGTTTGTGGTCACAAGACGTCCGTCCGGCGATGTGACACTGGAGGTATGCCGATTCGATGCACTCTGAATCTCTTCTGCTCGCAGTTCTGCGGCCATATTCGTTGCCTCGGGGATATTCTTTTTAAACTAGCTCTAACTACCAGAGCTTGATCCTTCTTGACAAGCAAGGAGGCAAGCTCTGCCTTAGCAATTTTAACCTGGCTAGAATCCCCCCTCTCCACCGCCCTCTCTTTTTGAGATTCTAGTGCCTTTTTTGCCGCTAGTCTCTCTAAGTTGAGTCTTCTACTGTATTTGGCAGCAAAAGACCTAATTCTATCTCTCAGGTGCCCCCAGAATTTATTGCCCAGGATGGCCCCCGTCAGTTCCCGCTGCATTAGTAATGCAAGCTGGTCCCGAAAATCCTCCACATCCATGAGGGATGTGTCGAATTTCCAGTAACCAGACTTGAACGGCTAAGGTGTAGCTAAGTTCATTCGGACCCTTACTAATCTATGATCCGAAAAAGGGACGCTATGAAAACTTGGACACTCCAAAAACTTATGATCAACTCTTTTTTCTAAAACCCGATCGATGAAACTGGAAAGTTGCACCGTACTCGGGGTGCCACTACCAGTCCAAGTCCATACTACTTGGCAGGGGTGTTCGTTTCGGAATTTATCGACAAGGCCTGTCGATCAAATCCCGAAACGGAATTACGTCCGCGTGGTTAGTACCCCTGTTTATCCCCCTGTCTATGTCGGGATCAAGCATTCCAATCACCCGTTAAAACTATCCACCTTGTCGGAACTATGAACTGATCGATCCGCCGAAAGAAGTTGACTCGCTCAGTCTGGCTGATGGGCGCATAAACCCCAATCAGACGGAAAGCATCCCCCCTTACGGTAACTTCGACGACGCACAATCTGCCCGCCGGGTCTGTGTACACAAGGGAAGACACCTCTTGAATGGCTATCAAAGTATGCGGAAAAGAGATGGAAATCTCGAGACAGCACACTCTCATTGTCACTCGAAATAAAGTGAGTCTTTTGTATGCAACAAACACTCACGTTGAGGTGCCGTAGAGTCCGACAAAGCTTAGCTCTTTTGGACTCATTCTGCAACCCCCGACCATTCACACTCGCTAAATAGAGCGCCATCTATTAATTTACTGGCGTCAAAGACTCGAAACGAACATGTCTGGAGATAGGACGCCGACAGCGGGTCCCATGGGATCTGTACCCATCTCTGTCTTGATGGTACCATCCGGGGACACACCACCGACGTGCCTGGGGAACATTAGTTTTGCTGCCCTATAAAGGGAGGGGTGCAAGTAAACAGGGACCCTCCCCGCACAAAAGTTTTTCAGTTTATACAATTCTGGTTGGTGCCAGACAGCCAGCGGGTTGGACATACTGAAAGCATTGTTAGCCTTTCTCAACATGTCCCACACCTGTCGCGAAGTGTCCCCGACCCGGACCACTGTTAGCAGCCTTTCAAGCCCTGGGAAATTGGTAGGGTCCTCAACGTCTCGCCTTCCTGGCTCAACATAGCGGAAGTTGAGGAGGACCCTAAGTTCCCTAAGGGCTTACTGCTGTAATTTTGCTTTTTCCTCTGTTTCCGGGTCTACGCGACGAATATGAACCCCTCTTTTATGCATTACTTTTTTCTCTTTTTTTTGTATTGGTTCGCCGGCATCACCCCCGGTCGGGCTTCTCGGCCTCTTCTGAGAGGCCAACGGTGTTGATATTTGAGATGGGGGCGACGACAGCGTCGGCGTCGGCGGCAAGGATGGTGGCGGTAGCGGTGGTGTTGGTGCTGGTGATGCTGGAGGAGGAGAAGGAGCAGATGTATTTTTTTTTGTTGTTGACTGGGAGATTTGGGGGGGTGACAGAGTTTTTAGTCCTGATTTTCTTGGTGTCTTGTTTATGGGGAGAGAACTTTTCAAAATTCTGGGTGAATGAGGAGCAGTTGGAGGGGTAACCCTCTCAGCTGGCTGTCTGGACTTTAATTTGTTTGGAAGTGCCGCCACCTTTTCTTTTTTTTTCCCCAGCTTGGACTAGCATACCCCCCAGCCTTAGCCCTATCAGCGTACGACTGCAGGGTCTCTCCCACGGGTCTGTCGGTGCCTTTGAGTTTGGGAATATGTGGAGACCGAGGCCCCGCTATTTGGGCCTTCCTCCCATTTTTCCCAATACCTGCCACTCTCCCTCCGACCCCTCTTTAGGTGTCACCGCTTTGGATGACAGAGGGACCGGCTTAGGTGAGGGGGGACATGAGTCCTTCCCGGCAGTCGACCGGATTTTTTCCAGTCTGGATAGCGGGCGAATCTACATGAGATTCCTTTTCGACGGTCAGAGAAGATGGGGGGTGGGATCTTGTGTTCGGATGGCCGATTTTTTTTTTACAGATAGCGACAAGGTGACCAGCCTCCTACTTTTCACAATGAGAGGCAGCTTTCTTCGGTCGTCCACGTCCAAATAGTTGGGAATGGCTAAGAAAGATTTCCGGTCGATCATTAGATCAAACCGCCAGTCCCCACGCATGACCTCGGAGTCCACAGAGACGATTTCCCCATATCTCATGTGGAAGGCCCCTATGTGTTCCCCGAGGGCGAAGCTGGGGACCTCATGAACTATTACCCAGGTCCTCCTCCGACCAAGGTACACGAAGAAAGTGATCCTTCGTCTATAGTTCCTTCTGCATCAGAGAGATACGGTGGTCTTCGGTGGGTAATAGTACGCCCCACAAGGCGAAACCATTGCCTTTCACAATCTGGTCTGCCTTTATTCCTAGACTCATTAGTGATTTAATCACGACGTCTTTGGTTGACCTGACAATTTTATTTTGCTTTTTGTCGATCAAAAAGACTGACACCATTTTTTTCAATGTCTCTCAATTCTGCCAAGTCCACCAGCAAACCATCACTTTTACGAGGTGTGTGTATGTCTGGCATCTCTTAACAAAATCCGTCACATTGATTTTGTTCAAAACTGGGGGGGGGGGTCCATATATTGGGAGAGCCCCCGCTTGTCGTTTTCTGCCCCGCCGAAATAGGCGAGTTTGTATTTTCCCCGCTCCCTTCATGGACAAGGGAATTTCCTTCTTTTCAATATCTTTTTTGTTTTCAATAATTTTTTCACTTCCTTTTTTGTTTTTTTGGCGTTTCGCCATTTTTTTTTCTTTTTCGAGTGGTGAATCCCCCCCCCGTCTTCCCCCTTGCTAGGGAAAGCAAACAAAGCCCTCCTGGCCTCGTCGGCCATGAAGGAAATAGAAAAAATGCCAAAAACTGGGCAGAAAATATATCAGCAGACCAGACAGTTAGGGGGTAAAGACTAGTCCGAAATTCCTTCCGTTTTTTTTCTCTCCTCTGCTTAGCAGCAAGAAAACCACAGGTAAAATCCAAGAGCAGAAAAAAATTGTATGTCTCGGTAGCTGTTCTGTTGGCAAATGGGAGATTTCGTCGGAACACAGAGAGAGAGAGAGAGAGAGAGAGAGAGAGAGAGAGAGAGAGAGAGAGAGAGAGAGAGAGAGAAAAGGATTTACCGTCACAGTTTAAGTATCGTAAAGATAAGAATCTGCTATCTGATTGGCAGTTCTCTGTGACGCCGAAAAGGGGAACAAGGAATTTACCGTTTCTACAGAAATATAGGGGTTAGAAGTAGATCCTTTCCAAAGGGCAGATCACTCCGTATATGAATAATTTTCATTAGCTGGAAAGGTTGGCACTACATATTGTTATATCTCTTCATAAAATGTACGTTTCATTTGTTTGTTTAAATATTGGTATGTGTATTCATTATAATCTTTCGCACTCTATTAATCTCCGCGTCCACTCCCATACTGGGCGCGCATATACTCTATTCTGTCATGACGACTATCGTCCACCTTCCTTGATCAGCATTTCAAGTGACATCGGCGCACCGCAGAAGGAACCAAACACATGGAGACAAGTTCCTTTGTTCTTCACGATTTCGTGGCTACACAATTATTACCCTCCCTCACATAATATAGGTACCAATAAAACATTTACTAAAAACATCTCCAAATCTTAAATTTAGGAAATTTAAACTGGTAAATTAACTGATTTTAATGTTCAACACTCATTTTATATCTCGCAACGTATATAAAATGTGAATTATTTTATTCCTATGAAGCGAATTAAATTATTACTTATTTAATTAGAAATCATCAATATAACGATTTCTGACTTGTTGGTGCAACCGAAAACATCTAAATTGGCACCAATGAGTAAGAGATGATACTCACATTTGTTAAACTAAGGCTGACTTTGACATCAAAATCATTTGAAAATATTTTTCAGCAATCTTTCACAATATGTCATGATGATTCTTGACGTTGTGATGTCATCACAAAAACTTGAAAGGATGGGAACATTAAGAAAATATTATCAATGGGAGGACCGTAAATGTAACCGGTGCAGCATAAAACCTAGTTGATAATTGTTGGGATTGGGGCCACATTGACTACATAAGTTGACTCTCTTGCTATTGCAAATCCAATCCAAACAATTACCACCAACTTTAATTTTGTCGTCGTTAGAACTGACAAAAAGGTAAAATAAAATGAAAAAATTATCAAAGTGTAGCGCCCCTATTCTTTTACTTAGGAATTGAATTCGAAAGCCTTCTTTTAGCTAGATGTCGAAAACGTCACTTCCTACAACGACCCTCATGAAAGCCCTGGACACACATGGTCAAATGCTTATTGGCGCCAACACTCCTAGCTGGTTATGCTTTTGGCCCCGGCACTTGTTGCCAGCTATTCTTTCTCTCTCTTTCCTCCTCTCTAAGATTGGTATCGTTTCGCCGACCGCCCAGCTAATCTGATCCTAACTATTTTTCCACCGTGACTCATCTTTGTAACTACCTTGCCCATTTCACTTCACCGATGTCGAAGCATCTCACATACGCACAGCTACACGACCGTGTCTTCACCACATGCTCCAAACGCGGATATACACCTCTCACTCTAATGAATGAAATGGCAATGCTTTTCAATATTTGATAGTCACGACGATCTCTCCTAATTCTCTTTACTTCGCGAAACATGCATGTGTGACACTAGGGGGCCAAGAGTCCCCCGTGTCCTGAAAATTACTATGGTTGTTACCAAAAATTACTATGGTTATTACCAGTAATTACTATGGTTATTACAAAAGGAGTTATCTGTGTTAAAAGGGATAATGTGTTTTTTGAGGATACTGTGGAAAGTGAGAATTACGTGCTTCCAAGTGCGGGCACCTGTACTTCCTCAATTTAATATCTTATGTCAAATCCTTGGGTTGCAAAAGACAGATACTTTTAGAGAAAGTTTTCTTCCCGATTCCATGACCAGATAAGGGCTTAATGTGTTTTTCGAGATACTATAGGAAGTTGAGTCACCTGTACTTTCTCAATCTAATATCTTATGTCAAATCCTTGGGTTGCAAAAGACAGATACTTTTAGAGAAGTTCTCCTCCTGGTTAGATGGCCAGATATGGGGCCAGTGTCTGGGGTCTTGAGAGAAAGAGTAAAGCTTATGAAAGAAAAGTTATTTGCAGAGTCCTTGAGAGAGGGGGAGACTAATTTATGATCTTGGACGGACTTGCGTCGCGAGATGGATGAGGGTCAATATTTGGGATTTTCTGGAAGGATCGAGATAACAGGAAAAAGAAAGAAAGGAAGTCAATTACAAAGAAATACAGTGTTGATACCAAGAGCTTAAATAGGAGGGATTTTCGTGACAGCAGCAGAGTAAAATTGGGTCTGGAGAAGAGAATTGCTGCCAGTCTCTCTCGTGTTAGCCGCCACCCTTCGTAACCATCAATCGCTGCCACCATTCAGTAGACTAACGTTTGGGACATGAGAGACCAGTCGTCAGTTTGACTTAGATGAAAATTGGCCTTCTCTCTTTTCAACTGCGAATAGGCATTTCCCGTCTCCAGAGATATTGATAATCAATATTCTATATAAAACATTTAAACGAAATTCTGACTTGTTGCCTTCTTTTACTAACCCAGAACCACGGCTGGTTTAGTATAGTTTGTGAGACCATCACCATAGGTGAAGCCCCACACATGGATAAAACTCCCGTGTTCTTTGTCTTCCATGGTCTGTCGGTCATCTACCAGCATTAGAGAATAGCCCCCAAGTCACACACACACACACACACACACACAAGTTGGCAGTTTGGCACACACACTGAACCAGTTCTCTATATTCATTCCTTGTTACGCTCCAATCCGTATGGATCTAAAAGCAGTTCAGACATCTCTGCTTTAACCCCCACACCTGTACTATCAATGACAACAAAGCTCCCACCTTTTTCTACCTCTTTAAATGATCAATCATATCAATTTCATCATTACATGTATTTCATTTTCATTAGTCATTTGTCATAATGTCCTTGTATTAAATCTACGTCTTATTCGTCCATCAAAATACTTGTATGTGTTCCTTTTTACTTTGTGTCATCTCTGCGTCTATGTTCATAATTGGCGCGCATTCTCTTCGTTCATTTCCCTTTCTCTTCTCACATCTCCAATGACGTCACTATTAACACCAAAGCACGCAGAAGCAAAATCCTTTGATTCTATCATCTTTGCACTACCCATTCCTCAACCAGAACTAATAAAACTATCCAGAACCATACTATCAACAAACCATTCCTTTCTAACCAAAAAGATAGCCAGAATATACCTTATAACTGATGACCACCAATGATATTACCTGTAAAAGAAATATATCATAGAACCAATGAATAAAAATTGTTTTAAAAAAGACGGAAAAAATGGTGGGGGAGGAACTTCTTGAGGAAATAAAATTTCTGCAATAAATTCTTCTGTAAACTTGTCAGTTTTGAATATACACATATTTTTTAAGGTATGCAAATTTATAATGTAGTTATAATGGCAAACTAAGCCCTTACATTTCGCAATCGTACTCAAGTACAGCTTACATGAATTATCTTCCCAGTAATGAATTTATTCTCACAGCATTAATCTGAGGGTTTACTTAGAAATGTTGCTTATGTTCATGGCATGGAGCAGTGGCGTACTAACTGGAGGCAGAGGACACTAGAGGGGTGACACCATGATGACAGCCTTTTTTTTATATAATTAAAAGTATATACTTGTAAATTTCATATATTAAAATTGAATTAGACTTATTAACTTTAAAGTGATGTTATCAATTTACTTTGTCCTCCACAGACCTTGAATTCAAGGTTTTGTGGATTCTTTAAAAATTTTACAGGGGATCGTATTGGTACTTAAGTCTTTCTAACAGGACATTTCATGAGTGAAATGGTCAAAATTGTAGCCAACCAAAATCCTGTTGGGAAAAAGGATACATCTGCAGGTGGAGCGCATTTGATGAATAAGGGGTAAGTTCAGTAATTTGCCGTACTTAACGGAGATTGTTCAGTTAATCCAGCGGCAAGTTCGTTTGCGTCTTGTTCTTTTTTTCTTACCCTTGTTCGGCAAATAATGATAGGAAAGTTTGTGGCACCATCCTAGTTTCCAGCTTTTTGCGGCATTAAGTACAATATTAAGCACAAAAGTGTACTCTCTGTTCATCTCATGCCAACAAAACATAAAATCGACTTCTTGTTGGCAACTTGAAAAGTTTTAATCGTTGTATTTTAAATATCCTTGTGGATTTTAATTCAAATTTTTTCGATCGACAAAAAAAGAAACAGAAGTTATATCATCGTTGTATTTCAATTGTTGAGTGTTTTCCTTGAATTTTATCAAGCCATTAAAACGATAACTTACATGTAAAACACAATTACATTACAAAAATTAATTTAATGTGCTAAAAATGAGTAAAATAAAAGAGTGATGAAGAGTTATAATACGTAGAAATGATTCAGGGTAATCAAATCACCTGCCTTTTTTCACCACAATTAATAAAGGTGATTACGATTGTTTTTGTCAATTAAAAAAGTATTTGAATAAAATCGAAATTCATGAAGAAAACAATTGAGTATTGAGTTTCAGCCAAAAGAAACAAATTAACTTTGCAAACCAAAAATGCAACATTTCAAGATACTTGGAACTCTGCTTCAACCAGTTAACTTGCTGCAAATGTAATACATTCCGCAAACTACAACCTTTTCCCCTTCCCTTTCTCTTTCATTGAATATTGTGTAAAGTTGTCTATGTTGTTCGTTCTTTCTGTCCGTTTGAGTCGAGAAGTTCCCTAATCACATTTAATCCCCATAAAAATCCTAACAGGATTGGGGGGGGAATGACACCCTGAGTTGTCGCCGAGTTGAAACCAATCCTTTGAATGCCACTGGCGCGGGGTACGATTCCAAAATGTTATTAGTGTGGCTATTACCATACTGCATTTTAAAAGCAAAGAAAAGAAAGAAAACTACATGATTTTTCTCCATGCCAATTGAATAAATTCTCAAACACTTTCATCTTTTGCTTCTACAGAATCTGTTGTTTTTTCTTTTCTTTTTTTTTTGCAGAGAGTGTTTGATCAGTGTCATGCTGAAGAACATCTCTTCTTCAAAAGCGTTTGAGCAAAGGCAACATGTATTCTTCAAATATATTGATGTAACCTTCAGCATTCATGATTATGTCAATGAAATGCAGCTTACCGGTGCCATGCGGCCTCTTACCAAAAAGAACGTAAGAAAGTGTAGACGAATCCTAGGGAGGCAACTCTTCTTTACTCTCAACCTTTTGAAATAAAAAAACCCATCAATTGGTTATATATTGTTCTAAACTAATTGAGGGGGAAACAAAATATATATCTCATTGATTATATTTTGTTTCTTTAGAAGAGAATTTTTATAGATTTTGAAGGTTTTAAAGGAAGAAAAAAAATACTTTTTCTGGAAAGAAAAACATGATTATGCTTTCCATGAATACATGTCTTTAAAAAATCAACTGATAAACTTGACTTTTCAAGCTGGAAGATAGTCTGATTGACTTCAAAATGTATTTATACCCAATTTCAGAATAGAATTCATTCAATAAAGAAAACTACTGTAGTATTTCTAGTATTTTCCATCAATATTATTTTTATTCATTTATCCAATACTAGCTGAAACCTGACTGAGATGGCAGTTTCATGCTAGTACATAGATGCTTACTGAATGGAAAACAAAGGTTGAGATTAGCACATTACTTTACATTATAAATAGAACCCCGCTCTAAAACATTCACTCAAAACTTCTCACTTTAAAGCCTTTCCCTTAGCCCATTGAGTATGTGTGCCAAATTTTGTTGAGCTGTGCCAAAGTTCAAGTGTGGGGACACAGCAACAAACAGAGCAGGTTGTTTTATAAAACAGATGGTAATTTTGATTTTTAGCATCTGAATCATTGAAGACTATGTACATATATGTATGTACCTGAAACAGATACACAGTAAACAATTGATGTCAACAAGGAAAATTCACACCAAATACCATAATATCAAATTCTGTGTAAAACATAAAAAACTCTGAAGAAAATTACATAATTCACATAAACAAATATTGGGAAATAAATTATTGAAATGACATTAATTTTTGGAAATATTTTTTCATATGTTTAGCAATCAAGTGATTAAAGCTGTAGAGCTTTCAAGGCTGTACATATATAGCCCAAAAATTTAGTAGTGATTGATTATTATATTTATAGGGCTGGATAGTCACTCAATAGAAACTGTCATGTGTCACTTTTGGCAGTATGCTGTTGGGGTGATCAATTGAAAAATTGGAAGAAGTGGTGATTAATGAATAAAGGTGTGTGTAACTTATTCATTTAGCTATTTCCTATTTCCAGTACCTTGAC
This sequence comes from Thysanoteuthis rhombus, assembly GCA_963457665.1. NCBI lineage: Eukaryota > Metazoa > Mollusca > Cephalopoda > Oegopsida > Thysanoteuthidae > Thysanoteuthis > Thysanoteuthis major. The sequence continues at coordinate 15,287,829 of OY735206.1, read as the reverse complement.
ATCAAAATGCAGCATCTTCTAGAGCCCGGGCACCAGAATATAGTGTCTCTTGGTGCCAGATGTTGAAATTTGATATTGGCCCTGAGCACTCATTCCTAAGTATTTGCTGAGCAACACAAGTGGTTTGGAAATATTCAAATAAGTGAATAACTTTTTTACATTTAACAGTTTATGGTGCAGCAACAGCAATGATGTATGCACTAACTATATACTTAAGTAGAGCAGGATTCACTGCACAGACAACAATAAAAACCAGAGTATACAGGATTCCTTTGGCAATACAATCTTCTATTCTAAAAAATAAAAATAAAGGCCAATTGTTTTAGCTCACCAGAGAATAGTGGCAAATGGCCATTACTTTCCCTGAAATGGGAAGGGCATGGGATCTACCAGTAGACCTAATATATATATATATATATATATATATATATATATATATATATATATATATATATATATGTAATACGTCCATTTCTTAACACACACATAATGCTATAAATGAACAAATGTTTTTTTATCTTGCATGTATGTTTTATAAACTCAATACCTGCACCCTAGGGATTGCTAATTTGTGTATAAGAGTGATGGTCAAAGTATGAACATAGGATGGGTGGAGATGACCTTCAAATCTAACCCAGATAGCTGTACCAAGAAGGCTGCAAATTTGGGTACAAGGGAAACTTAACCCCAGGATGATCATAGGATAAGTGGTGACATCTAAAGGTCAATTCAAGGTCAGATAAAGTCAATTTAGAAATTTTCATAAATAAGGGAGACAGCTGTACCCTACAAGCTACAAAAATGAGTACATGTGTTACTTGACCATTGGATGAACATAGGATTGGTGACACAGGCCTCTGGTGACCTCCCTATGTCAATTAAAGGTCTGGTGAATTTTGGTATTTTCAAAAAAGATCAATTTTGGGACCTTGATAGGTTACAATTTTTACTCTGTATTAGAATTTATTATATAACCTTTTAGTATTGATTGCTTTTTTCCTGAGCAAGTTAACTGATAATGCTATAAAAAGTTGTGATTGTTTGTTTTTTTGCATGTTATACATCTTATAGACTCCCAAACAGTTGCATCTTGGTGGCTGCAGATTTGTCTATAAGGGTAGCTTGACTCTAGGATTAACATAAGATAGGTTGTGGTCCCAACTGATCAATTTAGCGTTACAACTACATTTTCTGTCCTGAATTGATAATGGCCCACTGATTTTAGTCAGAAAAAATGACCAGACTCCAAGCGGCTGACTCCAGATCCGCCAGATATGCATTTAAAATCAAAAATATTCATTATCAATAAATTGAATGTGACTTTGATCACAAACATTTATTTTGATAAAATATTACTAATTTTATAACTTTACATTGAAAGAAAAATATTTTTCGATTTGAAATAATCTGAATAGCAATTTCTGACATCTAGACGCAAATAAAAACATCAAGATTTAGATAATAAATATCTAAATTTGCAAGACTGAAAGCGTGCGCGTCTCAGAGTAAATGGCATGAGATGATCAAGGAGAACATATCAAAACTATAGTTGGATAAAACAGAGTTTTTCTTCATTCATTCGTATAATTTCCCTGATTATCAAAGTTGAAAGTCTTTTGTTTTTTTTAATTGGCTTGAGGAATTTATTGTGTGCGGGAGTAAAAACTGTGTAGGGTCAATTTGTTCCTAAGGCACAAAGATCCAATATCTGAGAGGCGAGTTATGTGTTGCCAATTTAGATATTTTTCATCTAAATCTAGATGTTTTCGGTTGCGATTAGATGTGAGAAATTGTAATTTTGGTGTTGGATGTAAATTTAGAAATTTTTGGTTGTGTTGAGATGTATGAAATGGTTATTTAGATGTTGGATGTAAATTTAGATGTTTTTAATTGTGTTTAGATATATGAAATCGTTATTTAGATGTTAGATGAAAAACTAGATGTTTTGGGTTGGTGAAGTTGTCAGAAATGTCTACTAAGTTGTTGAATGTGAATCTAGATGTTTTTAGTTTCGTTTTGATGTCAGAAATTGCTATTTAGATATTGGATGTAAATCTAGATGTTTTCAAACAACAAATTTGCCAGATATCTTGTTCTGTCTGTTTTTCATGAAAACCAGGTCTTCATGCTTTTGTTGATCTTGTTGGAATTTGCATCTTGATGGTTCCTATATTTTGTTGAGGAGAGAAGTAATTGCTGTTGGTTGTGTGTGGCCAGAAGATGTTGGTAACAACAAAATTTCCCCCCATAAACCTAAATGTTACATTGCATAACCAATTAATTAATCAACTACATATATTGACTTTTTTATTAAAATCTTCTAAATATCATTTGAGATCTGATTTTTATAATTTTGTCTATATCATTAGAATATGTCAACCAAAGCTCTTAACATGCTTCTTCAGTGTTTAAGTTGGTCTGACTGTCTGGCTATGTACATCTCACATGTGCAGGCTGCACCAATGAAGCTAGAGGGCTGTAAATTCTAACATTTGCTCTTAATTCCATGTTTAATAAGTGGTTGTTCCTCTTTTTTAAATATCCCCTCAATAGGTTTTTAATGGGAGCGTTCAATTTGCAATGTAAGTTTATGCTAACCTGATTCCTTTGTGTGTGTGCAGTAGTATTCACACAATTTTTTAAAATTTTGACATTTTTAGTGATCACTGCCTTATAATAGGTTGAAGAAGTAAGTTATTAAGTCAAAAGAATGGATCAGATTTCTTGAATCATAATTGACAAAATCATTATAAAAGCATATTCTTCTAATGCAGAATTGACAGATCTAACTGAATATGACCTTACTTTCCTGGACACTTTTTCGCTTTTGAGAAAAATTAACTTTTCACTGAATAGAAAAAAATACTTTACGTTGTGACAAAACCAAGGGGAACAACTGGGAAAGAAAATTCTCATGACTGACCATAAGGTCAATCAGGCATTGCAAGTTTGGTGAATATTCACAATGATATAGTACTATTTGGTGTGGGTGTTGTGTCATGAGTGTTTAGGCATCAGATCAGTTTAGCATAAGCCCATTTGGCGATCAGCGTGCTTATATTCATCATCATTCAAAGGTGAAATTTTAAAACATCTTAAACCTTTAAATTCAACTTTATTGAAAATAACAATTTTTTTTTACGGTAAATAATACTTAAAAGTTTAAAAATTGGACATTCATCAGATAGACCCATTCTGGCTCATACCAGAGGGGATTAGAGAAGTGAAATCAGGTCATAAGTAGATGAATATATAAGATAATACTATACTTTTAAGGGCACCAAAGTTCAGCTGATGTATATTATCATTTGTCCTATTTCGACAGAGTCATTATTTTAAGCATGCTTCATTAAAAAACAATTTCTGTGTGCAACATCAGTTTCATTGGTCAGTCATTTATTTGAACAAAAATTGTCGAAAGAACGAGGGTCAAAGACAGTGTTGCCAAATCTTTCAGAATCTCCATGTCCAATTGGGGGCAAAAATAAATGAAATACTCTGCATATTATTGAACCTTCATTCACTGCATGCTATTTTAAAATATAAATGATTATCTGAAACCTGTTTCATTAGGTGGTTTCAAGCTGGAATGTACATGTAAACTGAACAGTAAATAAAAATTTAGTTTAGCATTATTTTGGGGTGTCAAAATTGGGGTGACTCTTTCTTCCTTTTAGAAGGCAAAATTGGGAGCAAAATTTTTCCTGTACAGGGGTTAAAATCAGGAGAACTTTTGTTACTTTTCGAGGGGCCTTTTTAGGGGATAAAATCAGCATACAGCTTTTCATTTTATTAAAAATACATCTAGAGACAAGTCAAACAGATCAGATGGTACTCAATATATTTCAGCAGACATGCTAGTCTCCTCAGAAGTTCTGAAACTATATGATTTTGAACAACAAATGCATTGATATTTCATGATGAATGCTGCCAACGGAAATAATATTGTTATTCATTTTGATTCTCTGGTAAGTTTCATGGTCTCAATGTTAAAAGATAAAGGAATCTTCCAAAGGGATTCATATTTTTGAAGGATTTGTGAAATTCCCATCTCTTTTTTCTACAAAATCAAAAGATTTCATAATTTTCAAGCAAACAAGAAATTTTCAACTTTTTGATCTGTAAAAATAAAGTTTCATGTTTTCAAAGGATTCAGTAAATTCTCATCTCTTTCTTCTGTAAAATCGGAGGGATTCATATTTTTTTAAAAACAGAGATTTCTCATCTCTTTTTCTGTAAAATCTAAAGGGTTCAAAAATTTAAAGGATACGCAAAATTCTCATCTCTTCTTCTATGAACTCATTTCCAACAGCTCACTATGAAATCATCACTGATATCCATATGTCGCATAAATGAAACACTTTGCTGCGTCTATCATACAGAATTAAAATGTACCTATCCTTATATCTACTATATACGAATATATAAACCATTTCAGTGTATAACCCTTTTCCATTCTTATAACTGATTTCACTAAAATACTTACATTCCAGTCTATGATTTCTGTTTATCAATAAATAGATGCGGGCCATCAATATTCTAAAAATTACAATGAATAGGAAATAGTTTCAATTTTCATACAGAAAATATATTAGATTGAAATTTTTACAAGAATTATGTGTTAAACAGATTCAACTGATTCATGTACTACAAAGTATTCACAGAAGTAGGGTTAATATATAACTAGACTAAATTGTAGGAATAGTGTCTCAGAAGATTGTGCTGCTCCAAAGTTCCTGATGTAAAATCTTAATTTTTAGAAGGAAACATGTTCTACAATAAGTTGAACGGATCTTTTTGTTAAATAATTGAAATAGTAACTTTGGAGTTACCATTGTTTTCATGAATTATCTCCCTTGATTACTGCCTCTCACAAGTCATTTGCCTATCTCGAACAGAAGATTCGTATAGGAGAAAATTTAACCCAGAAAATTTTTAGTTTGCTTCAAATTTTTTTTTTCTGATGTTGCATTTCCTGAAGGAAGATCGCAACATCAAAGGAAGAGAAATAAGACTGAAGAAGACAGAAAGATGTAAGTATAATATTTTCTTTGTTTATAAATAACGAGTAATCTAGATACTAGATATCAATCCACATAACTATAAATCAAATTCAGATGATTTTGGATAATTAATCTCATAAGGAAGACAAATCAGACGTAAGAAAACAGTAAATGTATAACATTAAATTACGATTTATCTAGATACTACCCATAAAATTACATCAAAATTACTAAGAGTATAACATTCTATTATTTTCCTTGTTTGTTAACAAAAAAACGATTTTTTTAGAAAGAGACCATAAAAGTCTTTTTGTAAATTAAACTAAGAAATGGCGTTTCTCATGAACAATAACTATTCAATATCTAATGATATTTCATCCTTTATCTAAAATAGATGTGGTGTATGACGATTTCTCCCTTCTTTGAAAACTGATTCCGATTTGAAGATCCATTTGTATTTCCATTTTCATTCATCTTTTCTAATAATTCGTGATTATAAATGAATTAGATTTAAAAAAAAAAAAAGTTCTTGAAAACAACGATGGTCTAATCCTCTTATTTCTTCTATGGACATAAAACACAAAAAAAACTACTCGACCCTGTTTTTTTTTTTTTTTTTAATTGGGCTGTTGAACCATCAGCGATATTTGTTACAGAAGATCATTATGCGTAAATATCTGAAAGAAGGCACACTAAATAGACGAGAAACGGGAAGTTTGTTTCTTTTCTTCAAAGATGAGATTTTTTTTGAGTAATTAAAATGAAACAAATCTTGCAAGAACGAATTTTTCTTGAGAGCGGAAGAAATTTACACTTAGATGTTCCGTTGCAAATTTTGCATATGGTTACTGAAAACGACGTAGTTCCCTTTGCAGAAAGATTTCTGAAAACAGAAAAAAATTCTCGACCCCAGTTTATGAATGAATGAGATGGTATTTTTGAAGTTTGTAATGTTTTCATGGGGTTTCCTTACCAGAGTTACGTTTTCGTGGTCAAGTTTTCAAATCTCTCATTTGAAAAGCATTAAAATTAACGAATTGGCAGGATATAACTATTTCTTCTGCAAATCCTGAATTGTCGTAGTTTATGGAAAAGAAAACTATTATTCTTAGATAGAATGTCACAGTATTCTTTTACTGTTAAAGCAGCTTCTTTTGGCTTCCGTGGTTGATGAAAAGTGAAGGTTATTTATCTGAGGATAGGCAGGCCAGTGGCCGGTCAAAACGCATCAGAGAAGTACGAATTACTGCAAGTAACAATCATTAAAAGGGATCAGTCAAAAGGATAACACACACTAGTTACAAATATTTCAACTGAATTTGTTCCATTTGGATTATTTAATTTAGTATTCTTTTTATAAATTCAAATGAATGAACGTTTTATTGTGATTTTATTTTTTATTTCGTACTGTATGTCATAGGAAGAATTAGTAATGATATCAATTCTTTTTTAAATTTAGATAATAAAATATGTAATACTTTTACATGAAATGAGAAATATTTTAAGACTTTTTTTTTTTTTACAACTATTAAAGTAATATTTATCAATCTTAGCTATGAAGTGACCCCCCAAGTCATACGCAGTCCCTGATAGGTATAGTTTGAATATTAAAAGGTATAATTATATCTTCATCAGATTTAGCCGTCATGAAATTGTGAAGTGGATAAATTGTTTTAATTTCATTTTTGTATTAAATATGTTGCTTGATTGTACCTTATTTATTCATATATTTATGAAATAGGATCAAGTATTTTTCTTCTTATTTTTGGAAATTTTCCAATGAAGGGACCCATGCTGTTTGCAACATTTTGAAACTTCTGCTAAATTTGTGGCCAAACGGTCCACAGATTGTTGTTACTTTTATCAAGATGTTATCATTAAATTGTCAAAAAAAATCCTCACTTCCATGGAAAAACATAACAAAAAAATAACTTCTGCAATTTCTCTTGAAATTTCAGGGCCTATTTTTTTAGTCCCTACTAAAGTTAACATCCATGATTTTGAAGTATAGAAGCTTAAAAAGAAAAAAAAGATCAAGATGCATTTTCTTTTTCCTGTCGACTGAAAACTCAATTAGTTTGGGGGTAAATTGAAGAAGCAATTTGATCTCCAACCTTTCTCCCGAATGGTCATTTGAATTTATCTTTTTATTTTGGTTCCAAATCAGCCTGAAGAAGAGGCTAGTGCTGTCAAAAGTTAGAAATAGGAAAGAATAGCAATATAGGGCATGGCATCTTGGGGATCTTTTGTTAGTCCCCACCTAGAGGCTGAACTAGGATTTTTAATAGAAGGTACGGGCATTCAAATGAAAATAGTTATTAGCCAAGTTTAACAAGTCAGCTGTCTAAAATGGATCGTTGGGACTGATTTATCTGATCAATGGTGCACAAGCTAACATTTGTTAGTTTCCTACTTACCGTATTTACTCGAGTACATTGCAATCTTGAATATGATATTTAGTAATCTTTATAAATCAGGCACTAAAAAGACTTTGGTGAATATTGAAAAAAGCTATCACCCTTTGTGGCAAAAATGGCTGAAAGTGGTTAGATTTATTCATTTGTTAATTTCCAGCTAGCTTTATTGCTAAAATGTGTAGTATGCTTGAAATAAATTATAAATTCAATTTTTGTGGCTGAAAATCAGTAATCTGTTATTTTTTTATATATACTACTGTAATACTACTAGAAAAAGAATGGAAAATATAAATTATAATCTTGTGAATAAAATTAAAAATATAGATTATAATCTTGTAAATAAATGATTGAAAATATGAATTATGATTTTGTATATAAGTAATTAGATACACGAATTGTGATCTTGTAGATAATTAGATACATGAATTGTGATCTTGTAGATAATTAAATTCATAAATTATGATCCTGTAAATAATGAAATATATAAATTATGATCTGGTAAATAAATAATGGAATAGATAAATAATTTTACATGACATTTCATATTGCTATGATTCACATAGTTTTCTTTTTAATTGTATTGAAATTCTGAAAATTCTTCCTTAACCAAAACATTGTCATATTCAGTTGTATGTACACAATGCAAGAAATTTAATGCAAGTTTCTTTTTTTGCTTGATTATTTTTACAAATGAATATTTGAACATCAAAAACAAGGAAGTAATATATGACCTGAAATGTTTCACTTACTTTTGAGTCATAGCTTTTAGAGTTGGCAAAAGAGTAGTAAAAACAAGAACTCCAAGTACAATGATGCATCCACCATCCATGGTAGTTACTGGAGGAGAAGAAGAACAAGTAGTCATTCTTTGAGTTAATTGATTCTAATTTCTGTAAAATATTGTGATATGAAAATATTCTGCAAGTATTCTTTTTTGAATCATGATAGGCCATTTTTTGAGTTTTTTAGATTTTTTAATATACCAAAATGTTGACATTACACATTCATGATATCATAGCAGCTGGTAAAAAAATTGATTGGAGTAAATGTTATTTTTATAACATCACATCTTTTGATGGTATCACACCTCTACTATCTTTCCTTTTTCTATTATTCAACATAACTGGAACCGACTGGCCAACAAAAAAGCGTCTTATTGAGATATGTGGACACATCTAAGTAATTTGCCACAGAATCCATAAATAAGTGGAAAATCAAAATGGAAAACCCGTTTACTTTTATGAGATGAAAAAAAGATAATTTTTCCAAAGGATAATTTATGATTACTAGGTATTATTTGTGTTTTTTATTTATAAAATTTCTAGATATTTTGAAGAAATTTAATGATGCTTTGTCCCAGCAGGTGGGAGGTCTTGACTCTACCAAGTAGATCTGTGCCTGTCACAACACTACACAAAACATTCATATTCCATGAGAATTGATAGGTTAAGTTTATTTTGATCTCAATCCTCTCTGCCTGGATTGAGTTTCCATTTTTGTAGTGATGAGCTTTGAAGAAGATCCAACATTTTTGGTCTTTTTTGGCAAGAAAAACAAAGTGCAATGTAATTTTGTTTTCCAGGCTTCCATACATTGAAATTATGGACATTAGCTTTTGTTTGGGAGACTCAAATATTCTTCCATTTTAAAAAGGAAAGAGTAAGGAATTGATCTTCTCTCTGGCTGGATTATGTGAAATTTCAAAATAACCTGGGATTGAAATTTTACTGAAAATTGCAAAATTCAAATCAGTGATAGGGATGAACAAAAATTTCAGCATGAAATCAACATCTGGAAAAAATGCCTCAAACTTGTATAAAAAATGATTTTATCATCAAAATCTTTTTGTCTTTATTATGAAGATTAGAAAAAATCTGTTAACTCTCCGTGACTAAACTTTATAGAACCGGGGATATTTCATAAAATTGACTGCATGAAAAGTTGTTTATTTATAACAAAAAATGATTGTAACATCTGCATTTAAAAATTTCCAAGCTCCTATGATGTATCAACACCTTGATTTTCAAAATCTTGTTAAAATCAACATATTTGATAAAATTTCTAATACTTATTTATTAAAGGACAAGTTATTTTTTAAAGAATATTTCCCTTCCGAATTTCAGAGAAGAAGAATTTCTGTTCATCTGATTACTCCTCCCTCTTATTAATTTGATGATTCATTCTATTCATACATGGGTGCTTTTCTAGATTCTTCACTCAGTTCACAGATAAATCATCATAGAATTGATTATGGTACCCTTTTTTTAAAATTTCATATTTTCATGCTCAATGAGATTTTTTTCAGTGAAATGACTGTTAACCCTTTTCCTTTTTCCCTAATCTAAACTTTTGATGTAACATTAAAAAGTAAGATCATTATCTTTATTAAAAAACAACTATATTTGTGTATATATATGTGTATGTAAATATATAATCATGTGGTTTATTCTTTATTCATATTTATACGATTATTAATACCTCTTCTACTTTCAGATATTTCAGTTGCTGGCAACTTAATGAACCAATTGTAAATATTGAATTGAAGAACTATGATGATTAATTCAATGTCGAATATGTAATCAAAATAAATAATATAACTGTCTTAATTTGCAGTTTTTAAAACTTGATGAAACCCACAGCAAATAAATGCACACATTCTTATGAAATGTGATTCTTTGTGCTTTAGAATACTTATATTGAAAACATATAGAAACACTAAAAATGAGCTATATCCATTTGCAAAGTGTCAATGTATTCATTTAAAAGAATTTGTGTAAGAAATAGACATGCAAACAAACAATGATGAGAATTCACCTCTATGTGAAGGTAATAAATTGGAATTTTCACGGAGTTCACTTCTTAAAACTCAGGTGCAAATGCAAACACGCAGTGGGGAGAGACCATATTCATGTGAAGTATGTGGTTCAGCATTTTCAAGGGAATCACATTTAAAAGGTCACATGCGAACACACACCGGAGAGAAACCATATTCTTGTGAAGTGTGCAGTTCAGCATTTTCAACAGATTCAAGTTTAAAAAGACATGTGCAAATACACACTGGGGAGAAACCATATTCATGTGAAGTTTGTGGTTCTGCATTTACACAGATATCAAATTTAAAAACTCATATGCGAACACACACTGGAGAGAAGCCATATTCATGCAAAGTTTGTGATTTATCATTTTCATTAAATTCAAAATTGAAGTATCATATGCTTACACACACTGGTGAAAAACCATACTCATGTGATGTGTGTGGTTCATCATTTTCAAAGAATTCAAATTTGAAAAGTCACATAAAAACACACACAGGAGAGAAACCATATTCATGTGAACTGTGTGAAACAGCATTTTCTAAGAGTTCAAATTTGAAAAGTCATATGCGGACACACAATGGGGAGAAACCATATTCATGTGAAATGTGTGGCTCAGCATTTTCAGAGAATTCTAAATTGAGAAGACACATGCGTACACACACTGGGGAGAAACCATATTCATGTGAAGTGTGTGGCTCAGCATTTTCTGAGAGATCACATCTAAAAACACACATGCAAACACACGCTGGAGAGAAACCATATTCATGTGAAGTGTGTGGTACAGGATTTACAATAAGTTCAAATTTAAAAAGACACATGCAAACACACACTGGAGAGAAACCATACCCATGTGAAGTATGTACTTTATCATTTTCACAAAGTTCAGATTTAAAAAAGCACATGCGAACACATACTGGAGAAAAACCATATTCATGCGAAGTGTGTGGCTCAGCATTTACAAGGACATCAGGTTTAAAAAGACACATGCAGATACACACTGGATAGAAACCTTATTCATGTGAAGTGTATTGCTTAGCATTTACAAGGATATCAGGTCAGAAAGAATCATGCAAATACACACTGGGTAGAAACTCTGTTCATGACGAGTTAGTTACTAAGCATTTGGAGGAATTTAAATGTAAAATGTCTCATGTGAACAACTATCAAAGGGCTTGTTTTGAAACTTTAGCCCAAGGGACATAATGAAAAGTCCTACATCTTTTGTTTAGCCAATAAGAAATAATCAAATCTTGTGATTTTTCTTCTTTATTTGATGGAATTATAATTGTATTAGTTTTCTGCAGTGACTAGCTAGATAAACCTGAAGAACTTTTGATGAAAAGGAATATGGCATATCAGTTGAAACACTTCATTGATACTGATTGAGCTACCATTTCTTCCTACAGTAATACTTGTCTTCTCTAAACCAATACTGCTACTCACACAATGAATATATTAGGGCTGCAATGATACATTTTTCAATAGATTAAAATAGATATGAATAATTTCAATGCCGAAAGAATCCAGAAAAAACCATGTCTTAGAAGATATTCACTTGTACAATCTCTCATTGCAAAAATCGCCAAAAAATAGCTTTAAAATAATAAGCAAGTTACCTTTGACAGAGAATGTCTCCAAAAAAAATTTAAATGCTCACATAATAAGGTTTATAATACGGGAACCTTTCTCATTTAGTTGAGCTAAAAAATTGTTTGTATCTTGGAAGAAATTTCATGTAATGATTATCGCCAAAGGGAAAAATATCACGCTGCATCGGTGAATCGTTGCAGTCCTAGAATATATTGATAGTTTATTTTTTCATTTCAATGGCCTATTCTCTCTTTGTACCTCAGATATGCTAGATATCACTTTTTAATGTGTATTTCTCTGTTGAGTTTCTTTGTATATAAGATTCAAAAATACCATTTCGGGATATATATTTCTTGCTTAAAAAAAGTATTGAATGAAATTCTAGGATGAAAAAAAACAAACCTTCTTGCCAACATTTTATGAAAGTTTATTGATTCCGAAGCTTTTGATAATTACAGCTGGACAGGTTGGAAGAATTGGAAGTTTGTATTCTGTCATATACTGATGAGAAATACTTCAGTTCTCAAGGTTATAAGTCCACTTATTGGTCTAATATAATTTCGCCACTGTTTTTATAGGTTTGGGAAATTTTCTGTGATTCACATTATAAAAAAATACCCAAATGAGTAATAGACCATGGCCCAAATGATCAATACGGCTTAAATGGCAAATTGGAATTAGGTTTCTATTGGGATGTTGTACAGCAATTGGGAGCCTTGAAAGATCAGAATTGGAAACAGATAGTGACAACTGTGGCAGTAAATATTTTCAGGGAGCAGAGATTGATTTTACTCTCCCTAGAACATGACAACATTCTCTGTACTTTTAAACAAGATGCAATGTTGAATGTGACACAGTTTTCATTCAAGTACTAAAAGGAAATGCAAAAGTGATTTGACTCAATACCAACAGTTCCATAAAGATACTCTATATGTTCTTTTTATTCAATGAAAAAAAGATATGTGGCAAATTTAAACTGTGGTATTCAAGCCTTAAATTTCATCGTAATACAATCATATTATTCACTGCTGGTTGCATGGTTTGTCCCAGATTACAACATTAGCAGAATGCCTTGAAAGAGTGTAAAAATATTTGTTCAAAGGGAAAAAAGGTTTTATAAATTTGAGTGTTCTGAAAAAAAAAAAAAATGAATGGAATTTGAATTGTTAGAAAATGCTGTATCTTAGTTACCTTTTTTCCTGTGCATGCTTCCGTTATACTTGTAACAAAATACAAAGTTATCAGACAAACTTCAACGTGAGAACACAGATATCAAACTTTTGAAAAGTCAGACTAAAAAATTATTAAAAAAATATTAACATTCTTGCTAACATTTCATGCAAGTTTTAATATTTTCAAAGTCCAAAGTATGTGCAAAATGTATTGAAAAAGCAAAATATCAGTCCCAAGTTCAAATGAAAAAAAAACAAGAAAAGGAAAGAAATTGAAATGTTACAAAATCCTGTATCTTACTTACCTTTTCTTCTATGCATGCTTCTGCAATACTTATATTATCGTTGAAAATGGTAAGTTGGTATGCAAAATTCAACATTTGTTCAGAGATAATGAACCCAAATTTTTTATCAGTTTTGACTACTTTTTACCTCCATTTTAATTTTTGATATCTTTATACAACTCTTTGTTCATCTGTTTATAGTTGTATCACTCAAATGGTCAAACAGATTGTTGTATAAAGACAACTATAAATCAAGATGAAGGTAAAAAAAAGTAGTCAAAGTTTATCCCACTTTCTCCACCTCATATTCATTATATATAGGTGCCATTGTCGAGTATTTTCATTAAATGTAATTTCTATTTTCCACACTGCTAATGGGCTGCAGTTTACAACATTGTCAGTTTGCCCAAACCTCGCTTTTCAGTTTGGTACAGTGATTCCCAATATTTTCAATCCTAAGGGCCCCTTTCATATAAGTCAATTTTACCACTGATTCCAGTCTCTTTCAACATGCTCAAGGATCTTGGGCTTGTGAAAGGTCAGTCCTACTCAACAAGTTCATGGACCCCCAGGCTTTTGAAATGTATGCCTACTCAATTAGCTCACATACTCACTATATTAACATCTCAAACTTTCTGCCAATTCCAGGTTTGGGACTGCTAGTCTGTGATCTCCTCTTTTGTTGAAACTTAGGTTTAAGGAGCAGAAATGATAGTTGATTTTTCTATTCAATCTCGAGCAAAAACAATGAAGACTGCATTTTCTTTTCATTTCAAATTTTAAAAATTTCCATTGCATCTTTTTTATTTTAGTGGAACAAATATTTAATGGAAAACTCATGACAAAAAAATTTTTTTTTTCTTCTTTAGTAATAGATAAAGATTACCTCCCATGACCTTGTTCCATTGACTGACATTTTCTACTTGGATTGTAATAGGTATGAATGATTTAAAGCATGAATAGGAAAAAGATTCAATCCAGCACATCTTCACGAGTTTAAAGCATTAGTAAATATCTATTAAATATTGTGAAGTTTCAAAGCATTTGAAATCGTGTGATATACTCCAGTGTATAAAACTGAATAAAATGCGAATTTGAAATTTTAAAATGAAGATAGTGTGTTACTTTTTTTTTTTGTAAGAAGAATGTCAAGCTCTGCTAGGCCATTCTGCTTCCAAATTCTCTTCAATATGCATTTGTGGTTTGTTTCTTCTATGGGGTAGGTACCTGATTCTAATGTTGGTATCTAGAAATGTTGAGCTGGGATAAAATCGTGTTTGATGGTAATTCATTTGTAAAAAATGAAGCTATTTTATTTTAAAAGAAAATCAAATATCTAAAAAAATATGTTTCCTCTAATTTTTAGTAGTCAGTGGTTGCAAATATTTTATGTGGTGCAAATTTTTTTCCAGTGACAATGTGCACCCTTTTACTTGCTCTTTCTATCGTTTATATCCTGTTTAGGTTCTTCTCGAAGCACATTGAGTTTGGGCTGATTGTAAAATGAGCTGTGGTCTATTTGTTTCATTCTGGCTTCTCAAATTGGTGAATTGATTTGAAAACAAGCAGTAAAGCAGACAAGATGATGGTCTGTTCAGCTGTCAGCACCATGGTAAGTTCAAGTTATGGTGATGACTTTTAGGTCAGATTTTCTGGTGATGATGTGGTTTATCATGTGCTAATGTTTTGATCTGGGATGCATCCAGGTTGTTTTGCATTTGTTTGACAACTGAAAGGCTGTGTTGGTTATGATGTCATACATGTGTAGCACAGATTTAAAAGCCCAATGCCATTTTCATTTTCTTTACCAACACTGTGTCATGTTTAAGAGTCTGATGCCATGCCATCCCAGACTGTGTAATTGGTGTTCACTTTAGTGTTAAAATCCTCAACTACGATTAATTTGCTGTGGGGGACTGACTGAAGGTTGTGGTCAAGTTGATCGTAAAAGGTGTCCTTTACTGAGAGGTTTTTAGGGCACACATGCTCACAATGGTTGCGTACTCACCTGCTGCCCTCCATACCTGTTTGGGATGCAGGGAGGGATTTCACGAGGCTAATCTTGATGGTGAATCCCACTTTATGGATGCAATCTGCTTCTTTGGGAAAACCTTTCCAGAAGATGATACATCCCTCTCCTATTTCGTAGATTGAATCCTATTTCAGTAATCTGGTTTTACTTAGGGCTACAATGTTGATATGGTAATGGCAGAGTTCTGCTACAACCAGCGCAATTTGTCTTGCTGGTCTTTTGCCTTGAGCATTGTTCTGGAGGTCCAAGAGTGTATTGACATTCCATGCTCCAATCTTTAAGTACTGAGTAGTTTTTTCTTTCATGTTTTGACTCCACATGTCATAATACCTTGGCAGATATGATTACCTGCCCAGGATGAAATTTCAGAGTGGGCAATTTTTGAGCCAGTTTTACTAGGCCCTTCCTTTCAGTTGAGGTGAGCAATGTGTCCCTTTATAAGGCTGCTCAGACATGTGGGTTGCTGCAGTGGGAGTGATACCACTCTCTTTATACCTCCCACAGCAATCATCCTCATCACCTGTGTGTGGCCAATGTACTAGAGGCTCTAGGCTCCATTAAAAACCAGACCCCATCATCCACTTTCCTTTGGCACAGAGCTTTGAAGTAGAGTCGGACGGAGAAGTGAAATCCTGGGAAGGGGAATATGTAGGCCACAACCTCACCATCTTCTCCCTCCTGGGCTAGAATTTGGTAGCAAGGTATAGTCCAGGACAGCTGCGGCACCTTGTCAGAGTCAGAACACTTGGTTGAAATTCAGTTGTGCTGATATGCACAGCAGCGATTTTTCATGAGAGGTTTACTCCTGTGAACTTCACCCAACCAAGTGTAACCCACAAGGCAGGTGATGATGAGTCTCTAGGGCATGTCCATACACTGGTTGGCCTACAAATTGTACCTCTAGATCCCCTGCTGCACTGAAATCCTCTTCTGTTTAGCATGGGGTGTCAAAGTACCCAGTTACTACATGTAGGCTCAATAGAGGCCTTGGTAATGGAGAGGCTGTGTATAGGGAGGGGAGATCCAGGCCATTGGCTGTTCCTTCGTGTGTGTACGGAAATGTGATGTGACAGCATCTGTGAATTAATGATCAGTTTACATGCTTGTCTGCTCCTCACTTTCAACTACTGCCGCTGGCTAGGAATGGCCTTCATGCTTGTCAGCTCCTCACTTTCAGCTCCTGCCACTGGCTAGGGAAACAAGTGTATAAATAATAAATGTAATAAGGAATAACACTAGCCAACCTTTTTTCACTTTTTTTCTACTAAGATTGGAAACTTCTTAACTAATTTTTGGGCATGGATTTTAAAAATAAAATCTTTTTTGCCAATCATATGAAGTTTTTTTCTATGGCATAGCCATTATTGGGGTTTTAAGATGAGCATAAATGTTCATTTTCCATCTTGATAAATTTCCTGGAAATCTAGGTGGTGGAAATGTGGAGAAAGGTGAAAGGTTCCTTCAAAATATAAAAGCTATGGGTGAACAATACCAATGGGGTTAGGATACTCACATGATGGTTGACTGCAGTTTAAGTATTAAAAGTAACTGTCAAGAAACGAATCATCCCAGAAAAGCCTGCAAATGAAAATAAATTCATGAAGGAAGAATGTGTCCTTTACTGGTACCAGTATCTGTGAATAAACCTATATCTGTCATTATTTTGTTTGTATGGTGTTCTGAATAAAATCATATGAACATTGTCGATTACATTCTGCCCATTTTTAAAGAAAATTCATTCAATTCTAGCAGCAATTCATATTCTACTATTTCAATACTTAGACCTGATATGTCTTAGTTTACTTATGTATTTGTTAATCTCAAAATTGATTCATGGTGTTGTTTGTTGGAAAGGTAATCTAAATAACATGATGAGAATAGAATCAAGTTGATTGTGGAATTATTGTTATCTGGTACTTTTTTATGGCGATTGATAAAAAATGGGGGTATACTGTGAAGCAAAATTTGATGTGATAGGCAAAAACCAATATGATATTTGAGTTCCGTGCCCTCCCCACCAATTAGTCTTAAAAAATTCTCTGGTATAAGTAAGCGAAAATTCTGTTGGCTAGTGTTATCAGTATAAATAGGTTGTAATTCGATTATAATTCGATTGTATCATCATGAAAAACAAAGAATAGATAATGTAAAAATGAATAATCTGTATAAATAGGTTATGATTTGATTATAGTTTAATTGTGTAATTATAAAAACGAGTGATGATGAAATTTCTCGTTATAGCCATTTGCTGCAATATTTTGGTTTTTGAGTTTTCATTTCCTCCTCAAAAAATTCAATAATTATTGGATTAGATAAAATTGTCTGACTGAAGATAAATCATTATTGAAATTAATATGGAACAAGTATTTGAAAAAGTAAGTAAACAGGTGTGGTTAGTCGCTGAATAGAAACTGCTACATGACCAACCTCTTTTAGCAGTATGGTGTGTTGGGGGGGGTGATCAAAAATTGGGAAATCAGGTGATTAATAAGTCACTTGCCTTTTTGTTGGGCAGTGATCACTAAAAAAAGTTACTTACATTGCAAATTGAACCCAACCACTAAAAAACTACAGGGTTGGGATTTTCAATAAACAACAAAACCATTTTTTTAGCTATGATAAGGATTAAATATTGAAATTTCACCACTGGCTTCATTAGTGCAGCCTGGTCACATAATAGGCAATAGCCTGCCCTCCAGACCAACTTGAAAAACTGAAGAAACCTATGTTGACGGTATCTAATGTGTATGATTCTGTCTGTGTCATTCCAAATCTGAACGTGTAGAGAAAAGAAGCATTTTAATGGCTTCTTATCTCATCTTGTTGTATATTAAAGAGGTTTAAATCAATGCATTTTTCAACAGAATTTCAATGAACAAAGAAAAAAGTTCAAGGAATAACTGGTGAACAGTTGGTTGACTGAAGCATTTTGAATACGAGTAATTTGAAATTTGCAATTAGGTTGTAAATATTTGATACACCCCTGGGGATATTGGAAATGAATTTCAAAATGAGTAAATGTTCAGACTTATTACAAAATTATCCTCTAGGTTCAAATAGGAAACCATGTCAACATTGAAATACATGTTTTTTTTAAATACTTTATGAAAAAAATAAGACAGTGTCTTTGAGTTAATGATTTCTTCTTCCAGTCAGCTCAAGAGTGCCAAAATACAAAATGCCAAAGACAGAAAGACTTGGCAGTATTCAACTACATATTTTCATCTGTATCATTAGTTAAATTAAAGTAAACATTTTAGAATTGGTTTTTAATTTATTTTAGAGATTCAACTCAGAAAATACACATCCAAGTTATCTTATCATTCAAATACTTTTTCTCTGTTCATATGAGGAATATTTAGAAAAGTTATATCTGAAACCATCACATTGCGAGGATTTCAAAGTAAATTCTTTTTCAACATTGTATTACCGCATATTTTGGCAACACACAAATCATCCAAAAAATGCAGTTGTCTTATAAGCCAGGTATAAAAACAGTAAAATAAAACCATGAAATTCAGACTGAATTTTTTGTCTCATCTTATCTGTCAAAATATATAGTACATAGAATTGCAGATACACAAATTGCATATTGTAATTTTTTATCTGCTTTAGATTGTGCTGAATAAAGATGCAGTTGAAAACAAGATTGAAAAGGATTCTGGCTGGTTTAGATTTGCCAGAAAAATACAGATCTACATTCTTTACTAAATTACTATTTCTTCTTTATTAGTGTGAAAATCATCAAAATGATTTATGACTTTCTCCGAATAAGATGTGTGTCTATCCATCTATATTTTTGTCTATCTATCTAAGTTACTAAAATACTTGTTGCTCTGCTAATGGTATACCCAGATGTGGATATCTAAAGCAGTATAGTGTCTGAAAAAACTCATAGGTTTTGTGTGATACAACCATTCCCAACATTCACCAATTATGTTCACAGACACTCAAAAACAAATTCAATTCTACTTTGTTTTACTTAGTCAGCTTTTATTTCTAGATGATAGAATTCAATGACTCCCCTTGAGCGAATATATTTGTTTCAAACCCTACACATTTCTGTACTATTACCCTGCTTCTATCTGCCCTCTTTCTGACCTCTCTGTTATGATTCCCATTTCAGAAATACTCTTCTACCATCACTTCTTTGAACATCAAATTTTAGTTTTCAATGTGAGACAGATATATATATATATATATATATATATATATATATATATTCTCCATCTCACCATTATATTATTGATCATAAACATCATCAAAATTTAATAATCCTTTGGATTTTTTCATAAATTTGTGCAAATCATAAAACTATTTTTACATTTTATGGAAAATAACTAAACAAAAACTTTGCTGCCTCTATACTCCCCGAATAAAAACTTTATCTCTCTATTACCTAGAGTACTATCAAAATTATTGTGCACATGTTTCAAAATTGACTTGATTCATTTTTAAACCCTATCTTAGTTACAAAGATGCAAACAGTAATACATGGACTCACATTTTGGATTCTGCCTTCATTTTAGGATTCTGTATAAGGAGAACTCATCCTACCTTTAGATAGCGGCTCACTTCAGGTGGACTAGCATGCCCTTTCAAGACTTCGTGTTTCCCACTTCTGTCCATTAAACTTTTCTTCACAGCAACATGTCTCGAATCAGACATATTACTTTTGTAGTTATGATTGCCATGTGTGCTTGATGAATATTGTCAACGTAGAATCTGGTGAAAATTTGAGCCCAACAAAAAAAAAGTGAGAATATCAAGAAATGTATTCAATATTAAGAAGAAAGTGAAAAATAGTGAGAATTTGTCTCCTCAATATGTTAGGAAGTGTAGACAGAAGTGTATTCCAACTCAAAGACAAGAGAGAATGTTGGTTGTACTTTGCAAAAAATAATGATTAACATCATATAAGGACTTGAAATATCTACAGAAGGCCTGTAACAAAATGATGGCATTAATTCACTCACTTTGCTGCAGGGTACCTTTAAAAGAAGTCTTCAACTTCGCCATTAGAGAAGTAGAAAGGAGAATATTCAATATTCATTATGTAATTGTTGAAAAAATTTCAAGTTGTTTACAAAATCAATGTCTGTGGTGCCTTCAGAGATATGCAAGCAGGAAAATCAGAGTGATAAAGCCTTGTTTTTAGAGTACTGGGACCAGACTGCATGCCACAGGCCTTCTATAAATTCTCCAAGGCTTTGGATGATGTTGATGATCATTTTTTGCAAAGTGCAACCATCATTATATTTTATCATAATGCTGAAATGCGCTTTCATGCACATTTTCCGACACACTGAGGAAACAAATTTTCACCATTTTTCAGCCTTTTCCTAATGTTGAATACACTTCTCGATGTTCCCTTATGGATATATCTTTCAGATAAACCTCCATTTGGACACTGTTCCTAGGATTGAAATATTCACCAGATCCAATGATGAGAATATTGGACTAGTTATATGTTTGATTTGAAACTTGTTACTATTGAAAATTATGTTAAAAGGACACATGGTAGGAAACAGGAATCATAAATGGTCATACTACTTCAGTTGAAATTTGATGCCATCTTGGGGTAGGATGAGATCAAGATTGCTTGACCTTAAACTTGAATGCTGAATCCTAAATACATGAGAAAATGTATCATTGTTTACGTCTTAGTTGCTTGAAAATGAAATTGATTGATTTTAAATGAGTGCACAATGATTTTAACAATACATGTATACAACTGTTTCTGTATTAGGCAGACATATTTAGTGATCTGCCCTAGGTATGAGTTCAGTTTTTACACAGATTGACATCTTCAATTTTGTAATAACTTCTGTAAAATTCAACCAATTCTGACAGAATTCATGTTATCTCATGAAGACCTTTACTGTAAGTATACTGACTAAAAAAAAAAATCATTTTGAAAAATGCGAGGTACAAATATGTAAGGAATTTTTGCCTTAAATTGGATGTAATGCAATATACACCATTAATTGTAAAAGAGAACTATCACCAAACTCTCCATATACCCTTAATCTAACCCTTTGAATGGAAGGGTGGGGTCTCCAATTCGTAATCTTATAACAAATTTCAATGTTGGAAATGAAAAAGATTTTGAAATCAGGCACAAACGATTTATATTGAAGTATGAATAATTTCAAGTACATAGTCTCAGTGATGCAGTTTATTAGTGTGTTAATTTTGTAAAACGAGAAATTGATGGTTTGAATCCACCTGGGAACTACTTTTTTTTAAACAACAGTAGTTATAGTTGAGGATTTGGTCTGTACATATTAATATCAAAGAAAACAGGGCCAGTAAGAAAAATCCTTACTTGCACTTGTCTTAATATGATAGCGAAAACTTTGAAAACACTGAATAAGAATATTTAAACATGAAATGGACGAAAAAATATTAGTGCAGTGACAAAATTATTTTCCAAGTTTAGCAACTTGTGGATACATGCCACAAAAAAAGCTATTTTGTGTTACTGCATTACTATTTTTTTGTCAATCTTATGTTGAAATATTCTTGTTCAATATCTTTAAAGCTTTTACAATTACATAAACTCATTGTGCAGGTATACATCTTTCTTAATGATAAAATATTTCTCCAACTATTAAACTATATTTGCTAAAATACTCAAATTTCAGTCAGCAGTTTTGATTTGTCAATGCAGAAATGAATTTCATCAATAATTCAACTAAATATGTTTATTTGTATGATTTTAATAAATTCAAAACAGTTTTAATTTTCAAGGGGAGGATACGTTGGGTTAAAATTTCCATAAGAATTGTTGAATGGAATACCCTATGATCTTGAATTAATATGGTACAAGGTTGGATAGTTGGAAAAGTTGGTTTGAAGATTTTGTTGTTCCAAACTTCCAAGTGTAAAGAGTCTACCTGCCTTAAAAATCAGTTTTAGAAATCCTGGCTTCTAATTGGGTTTGCTGGTGGGAAAGCCACATTGAACCCCTAATATGTATTTTCTAAACATATCCTAGAACCTTGCTACCCCCTGTTCAAGGGTGATGCATCCTGCTTTCTGGATGACTAGTACTACTTGGCCTAGTCTGGCACAAGGTCACAGGTGTGGGACGACCTTGATCATCCCCTGCCCAAGGGTGATGCATTCAGCCTTTTGGATGACTTGTACCACTTGTCCAAAAAAGAATATTACATTCTTTCCATCATTTCATCGTTGAGATTTAAGGATTACATCAGGTGGATCTTAATTGAATTTTGTTGAGTAATTAAATTAAAAACTCAGAAGCTTTCATTTTTTTTTCCCGTCAATTACCTCCCTTAACATTCGCTCTTCACAAGTCATTTTCTCATTGCAAACAGATTTCCTTGTTCAAGAAAATTTAAAACCAGAAAAATCTTTAGTCTATTCAATTATGATGGTTTCTTACCATTTCACTAATGTTGCATTCTCCCAAGGACGATAAATCAAAGGAAAGATAACAGAAAATAGTAAGTATAAAATTCTTCTATTTTCTCCATTTATAACGATTATTAGATATAAATCTAGGCAATTATAAATAGAATTTAAATGATTCTAGATTATTAATGTCCCAACAAAGAAAAATCAGACGAAAGAAAACAGAAAGAAGTGAGTATTTCTAGCATTTACCCTCGGACTTTTGAAAACAAGCCGATGTGTTCGTTATTAAATCAAAACAAAAAATCGTAAATTCATCAAATAGTGTGAAGAAAATACACAGGGAAGAGAATCAAGAGGAACAGTTGGGAAAAAGTACCAGCTAACAGGCAGCCTGAATATACGAAAATATAGTTTTAATGTCTGCGTTGGATATGGAATAGTTTACTTGATGAAATGGCGTGTTCAAAAATGTGAATCTTTCAAAAACAGATCTCAAATATTTGGATAAACAGGATTTTCTATACAACTACTGATCTACAATAAATAAATATTCGGAAGTCGTGAAAATGAAATAATTACAGACTGTAGTGAAGGACATCGTGAAACATTGACATAATCGTAAAAAAATTATGTCAATAGATGAAAGATTAAAGGAAAATTTCAACTATGAAAATTATTTATGTAAACGCTGATATATTTATGTTTGAAAATTTTTTCACGGACTTAACGCAAAAAAAGACGTCGTGAATCGTAGCCATTGTACTAAAATGGAATTTCGCGCAAAATCAATTTTCAAAATTAAATTTTTCACATTTTTAAATCTTTAAAAGGAAAATTAATTAATGAACCGATTTCAAATAGATTGTGGTTATTTATTAATGAACATTATTTTGGAAAGGTTATTTTAAAGTAAAACCTGGAGAAAAATTTGTGTCAATTTTATGAAATTATATCAGCGAGACAAAAATATTTGAATTTTAAAAATCTGTTCTTGACTTAATTTCATCGATTTGATCTATTTTCTAAAATTCTCACAACAAGAGTTAATTATTAGGTCATCGGATGCATCCCCACCCCACAACAAGACGACATGTTCGTTAGTGTAGAATTTTTTAGTGATAGATTTTTTTTGCAATATTTTTCAAATATTTATGAAATGCACATGGACTTGAAAAGTTTTTTTTATACATTGATGTGACGTTGTTTGAAAAAAAAACAAGAAAACACAAATGTATGATTCTATAAAAAATGAACTTGCATAGTAATTTTTAAAGGATTTTTTCATTTACGAATTTTTTCCGTGGGTGGTCAAAAGATATCAATTTGGGGTTTGGGGCGTATAACTAAAAGGGCACGGGACAAAAATTCCCCTGATAAAATTTCACCCCTTGAAGTACCAAGCTGGACAAAAAGTCCTTTTTCAGACTGAAACAAGCGAAACTTTTAGTCACTGGTCTGAGTATAAATCATTCTCTCAGTGGTTTCAAAACTGGGGTCCATCAAATGAGGCTCAGGTGTTTGCAGCAGTGTTCCCTCTGCACCAAACATTGCGAATTTTGCGGCAGAGAAACAACATCAAAAACTGAATTCTCATATTCAGTCCTGTACCATATATTAGAAATTAGATAAATCTAATTCATTTAAAATGATTTTTATAGGTCCAAAATGTTATTTGTGATTCATTGATAAGTCTAAAAACTAAGTGCTAAAAGTAGGAGTCTGCTAGAATATTTCCTCTATCGGAGGGGCTCTTGAGTTTTCAAAGTTCCAAAACCACTTATCTAAATGTATAGATTATTTTGCTTTCATTCCAAAAATTAAAAAAACACATGATATTGAATTTTGCTGAACCTCATATACTAATCACACATTTTCAAAAGCTCAACTTTATTTTTGTGTATCTAAAAATTGAAAGAAATTTCTGAAAGTTTTAAATTCAAATTTTTTAATCAAGTCTCCTGTCAATGAAAAAATGTCTCATTCCCCAAAACAGAATTAAAATATTTTAATTTTAAAACATCAAATTTTTGAAATATTTCTTATTTTGAAACAATATTTTTCAAATCAAGCCATAAAAATGAGCACATGTTTTTTAAATGTTGTTAAAAATAAGCATAAAATTGTAATTTTATGTTTTATACTGGTAAATAGATGGAAAAATTCAAAAGATAGCAGATGTTTGAAATGGAACAGTGATCATTTTACTTGAAACAAATCTATCTGAAGATTATCTGACAAAAATTTGGTGTTTTTGCCAAGTTTCCTTCTTGAGTTATAATTATTTTCACAGTAGAGCTTTCATGCTCTTGTTGCTGGAATTTCTCAGCCCAACCAAGTGGGAAATGACGTAGAAATATTTTTTCCTAAAACCACTAAGATCCTGCAAATTGGCACTTTACAATATAGCAGAATACCCTTTCCAGCTATGGTGACAAAATAACATAATAGTGGAGAAGGGACTCATCCAAGGTCCAAAGAAGACTTCCCCAATTAACCCAGCACATGAAATTCCATGGTAGCCATTTCCTCTAGTTAAAGCCTTTCTTCAAGTAAAAAAATATCTACTACCTAAATGTCCCTTTTCTTGTCACTGAATCTTAAGGAAGTCATAGTCAAAATGATTTTCCATGCTTAATACTTTGCCATAATGCTTTTTATAGAAGGAATCTCATAATCTACGAGTAGAATTCTGAACTGTCTTCAAGGAATGTAGGTTATAATTTGATTCTACCACATTTTTGTGTTAGACTTTCTCCTGCAAGTACACTATGGCATGGTTGATAAGAGCTCAGTCTGTCAGACAGCTGATGATTGTTGAGATTATCCTTTGTGGACGATCATCAACACCTACACTAGCAGAATCGTGACAGCTTCAAAAAAAACATTGCTGAAATAGACTTATCTGTATGAGTGTATTTTAGCCATGTTTTTGATGCTGTTACAAATCTGCTGTTTGTAGTCGATACAGTTCTTTCTGATGAGGACATAAGATGGGATAATTCTGATTTTGTTAATAATATACAATTGACATGACTGTCATCTTATGTTTTTTTTCATTCCCTGACAAATGATATGTAACCACAACCCTTCAGATTTAATGAAGATTGGCATGTCAAGTGAGTTTGTGTTAAAACCTTCCAAAATGTAATCAGTTATTCAAAATTCCAATTGGAAGGAGAGTTTTAACCATGTCAACTTCTGACATTTTTGTGACATCCTAGGACAAACTGCTTCATAATATTATTGTAGTGCTGAGTATTCTCTATCCAGTGGTGCAAACCCTATGGTTGTATCTTAATTAGGATCAAAGTCATGAACTTTTAAACATAGAGTATTTCATCAAAATGTTGAAGCTTGAAGGAGGTCATAGCCCCTCTTCCTATTGGAATTTTGAAAAATGGATTTCATTGTGGGGGTTTGAGTAAAAATCCCTTGGCATGCCTACTTCCTTTAATGATTTGTCAGAGAATGTACCATTTCCTGCTTCAAGAGCTGCATCGACTGTCTGGTACTCCTGAAAAAAAAAAATGAGCTCCCCTTCGAATTAATTGTGTAATAGAGCTGGAGTTGATAAAAAATGATAAAAGAAATCTTCATACAAATAATTGCTGGAAATGACTGACTGTCTAGAGAATAGCCAAGGGAGGTGTAATTATTTCTGAATCAATTTCCTATACATTCTTATTGCATAATGTCTGTTCCTATTCAAAAAATTAAAATAATTCTATTAACAACATATCCAGAAGATTACATGTTATTAAATTTTACACTTCTTACTTATCAAAATACAGTTTGATTGGAATCTGATCATTGGTTTATTTTTGTTTGAATTATGAAATCTAGGTATATTTCACAAAAAAATTCTCCAATTCAGTATAAACAACTTTTGAAATACAAAAATCTCAGGTTCTAAACTTTGGAAACAAACATTGTCAGAATTTACATACTCTTTTTCCTTACGAAAGATACAGAGGTTTATCACGATATTTGGGTATTTTTTTTCATTTACCACTTTTTGTCAGAATTATTGTGTTGAATCGTTTAGGTGTGAATATGAAAAAATCCTGCCCCTTTGAAGACAACAATAGAACTAATGAATAATTTGTTTTCTTTTCAAACAAGACAAAATATTCTTTACTTACCTTTCATGTGTGGAATTGTAATAAGTAAAATAAAAATAGAGAGAGTTGGCTCTGTCATAATTTCTACTTTGTTTTTTGAAGTGATTTCAAAATTATGTCAGTTCATTATAACATTTCAGTCAATTGGTAGATATGCTGCAGAATTTCTGCAGTAAAATTTTTAAAAAATACTGTAAACCTTCAAATTAATAGACTGATAGAAGCTAATTATGAATATCATCAGGAGGGCTTTCTCTATTCTTTTCATATTCAAATATTCTAATGCAAAAATTGCTACAATACAATATAGAATATGAATTCATTGAATTATGATACAATTTAGTTTTTTGCGACTGATATTGTTTATAGTTTTAAATGGCTATTTCAAAATTTCAC
The DNA here is from genome assembly GCA_963457665.1 of Thysanoteuthis rhombus. NCBI lineage: Eukaryota > Metazoa > Mollusca > Cephalopoda > Oegopsida > Thysanoteuthidae > Thysanoteuthis > Thysanoteuthis major. Next base: position 15,260,615 of record OY735206.1, on the reverse strand, counting down.
TTCATTTTCAGGAAAATTTAAATGTTTTCATATCATTTTGGGAATGTAAAACTAGAACATGTCTTTCCATTAATGAATGCTCCGATAAAAGTAAAAATTAAATTAGAAAATTGCTAATGAATATTCTTGTATTAAAATGAATTGTTTGCGTTGTAGTTTTGTCATAAATTAATTGTGCATTTACCTAGAAGCATCTTTTGAGAAATGGGTAGGTGGAGAGGAAAAAGGTTTTGTTTGTTTATGGTGGGGTAGGGGGTTAAAAAATACTTGAAATTTCCAAAAATTACATGTTGAAGGTTTTTTCCTCTATTCAATCTTGGATATCTAACTTCCCTAACTATTTTTTAGTAAGAAAGAAGTTTTGATGTAGTTATCCTTTGAATGAATTAGAGTTTTAATTGAATTATAATTATCTTTTTTATTTATATATTATGGTCATGTGATACCAGACTTATCTGCAGTCATTGAGAGCTGAATTGTAGCAACATGAAAAAAAATCTGGATCTGCAATTAAATATACAAACTGACAACACTTCATGAAAACCAGTTCAACTTATGATTTAGTTGGCAATAATTTGATCAGATCATAGTGTGTCCTAGACTTGGTCAAAACAAAGCAAGTATTGTTGCCAACTTTTTGGAAATTTTCATATCCCAAAAAAGAGACAAAAGAAATCCAGAAATATCTGTTTTTTATAGAAAATTATTTAAAAGTTTATCCAGAATTAAAGCAAAAAATATCCTAAATATTTAGATGTTCCAGGAAAGTATTTAAAAGATTATGATCTTATAGGGAAATTTTTCATTTTTGCAAAATATTAAGTTTTTGATTTATGCCAAAGTATCGTAATAAAAAAAAAAACTCAAGTTAATTCATGTAAGCTGAACCTCTGTGAAAATGGCAGATATTAAGTGCCCAGTCTAGCCTCATAGCTACATTGTGAATAGAACCTCCCTTTGTAAAACCTTCAAGTATTTTTTTCTTTCTAAAAACTAGCAAATTTCTGGAAGGTTCTGGGGCCTAATGGATTTAAGCACCTCTGATTTGAAGAAAAAGGAATTCTTCTTGATGAGAACTGTGAGGTTCAAGAAACGAATCTTGAATCAAATAAATATACCTGCCACCGACTAATTAACAGGCACAAATTTCCAGTTTTTTAGAGTCCAGGTAAAAATCATAATTCAGGAAAAAAATTTTAATGTTGGCATTAATAACCTAATCAGGATATTTTTGCTATACAATCTTACTATATCTTAACAGCCAATACATCCATGTGCTTTTGAAATCTAAAATAACCATGGGATATATGATATCTAGCTAGCTTGCAATCTGCTAAGATTTCTGAGTCCTACTCTTTATTTTTCTCTCACTGTTTTACTTGTAAGTTGTTAAAAGTAGAAAAAAAAATGGCTGCATAGCAAGCAAGTGCCACACTAGGGATTAGGCAAGTTCTTATCCTTTGGATAATTGTTAAAAGTACAGGGTCTGAACTCTATCAAATATCAGAAAAGATCAAGATCTTGTGGAAAAGATCTAAAAATGTCTGAGCATCACTAAGAAAGATATTTAAACTGATCTCCAACATCCAAATACAATGAAAAATATCTTAACTCAGGTATAAAACAAATCAAGTTGGTGATACAGACGCACACGTGCATGTGCAGAAAACTTATATATCTGGGTCTGTTGAGCCATGGGCTTACTGTATTGAAGAAAGATTAGTCACCGTAAGATATGAACATTCACTTCTAAAATACCGTTTGACATCCTATTTTAAAATGCAATTATAATTTGAACATTAGTTCTTGGGGTTTTTTGCTAGAAAGATAATCGCCAGAATTTGAATTAAATTTCTATTTACAGATTTTTCAGCTTGAAAAAATCAATTTATGGACAAATAATTTGACAAATTCAAACAGTTCACATTTTCTTGGTGAATTGGAACAGAAAATATGGAAAACTAATTAGAAAAAACATTGTTTTGAAAGTTGTGGATAGGAACTGTCTAATACTTCAATTTCAGAAAGATTAACAGAACCACACTGGAGTGTATTGATATTCTTGTGACACGTATTTTTTGTTTTGTTTTCAATTTACTCAAAAGTGAATGGGTTTATAAGACACATTGTAGAAAAAACATTCTGGTATAGTGTGTGGAACTTCTTTTTCAGCCAGGTCTAAAATGAATAGTCATATTCAAACACACACTGGAGTGAAACAATATTCTTATGAAGTATGTGGCTCTTCCTTTACAGTGAAGTCAACTTTGCAGCAGTATAAGCGAACACACACTGGTGAGAAGCCATATTTTTGTGAAATATGTGGCTCGTCTTTTGCACAGAGGTAAACTTGAGTGATGTATAAGTGAACACATACTAAAGAGAAACCATATAATTGTAGTGTGTGGTTATTCCTTTTCAAGGAAGTTACATTTGGTGAGGATTATCCAAACACACACTGGGGACAAACAAAATTCTTGCAAAGTATGTGGCTTTTCCTTTATCAGAAAGACAACTTGAGTAAAGCATATGCGAACACACTCTGGAGAGAAACCATACTCTTGTAAAGTATGTGATTCTTCCTTCTCTTGAAAGTTGAGTTTAACCAGACATAAACGAATGCATACTACAGAAAAACCATATTCTTTTGAAATATGTAGCTCTACCTTCGCACCGAAGTCATATTCGGTGAATCATATCCAAACACGCACTGGGGAGGAACCATATTCTTTTGATGTGTGTGGATAGGCTTTTTCTGAAGAAAAAACTTCAACAATGCACATGCGAATACGTACTGCCGAGAAACCATATTCAGGTGAGATGTGCAGATCAGCATTTTCATGGCGTTCATATTTAAAAACATACATGCATACACATACTGGAGCAAAACCTTATTTTTGTGAGGAGTGTGGATTGGCATTTTCCTAGACAATGAATTTGAAAAGACACATTCTAACGCATGCAGAAGAGAAACCATATTCTTGTGATTTGTGTGGGTTGGTATTTTCACTGAATTCAGCTCTAAAGAGACACATACAAAAACCCACTGGAAAGAAATCCTAGTCAGGTAACATGTTGGGTCAAAATTTTCACAGGATTCAGAAATCAAAAAGTATATATGAGTACACTCTCTCGAGTTACTTTGCAGTTTGGAAATGTGCAGATCAGCATTTTTAAAATACACGCTAGTCTGAAGTCATTTTCTTATAAATTGTATGGATTGGCATATCCAAAGAGTGGCTGTAATCCTGTCCAGTATGTGTTCTTTGAAAAAACAAATATGGAAACACACACTAGAGAGAAACTACTCCTATAAACACATGCCAAAGCAAGATTATTATTCTTTTGAAATATATCATTCTCTATTTTCATACTCAATGTATTGGCTATGATCGCTTATTCTTTAGAACGTATTATATTTTTTGTTTCAAAAATAAGTATTTATGGTGAGAAAATTAAAAATATTTCGTACTTGGAGTTGGAAGAGAACTAATTTATCATTTCAAGATAATTAACTATTATTATTTTGGGACAAGTATTTCTTTCATTTTGATTTTAACTGCTTTTCATCATTTAGATGAAAGAAAACATTTGTGAAAAATAAAGTGAGTAATGGCTGATAATGCTTCAGCATAATTACTTAGTGTGACTAAAGTGTCTATAAAACATTTAATCTATGAACTAAAAAATAAGAATTGCTTAAATTTAAAAAATATTGAATGAACTAATTCAAAACAAACTGAATTGATTTTTTGTCATTTCCAACTATCATAAAAGAAATGTAGTCTGGCTTTAAAAGGTTACTTCTCTTCTGTAAGTGGTGTTTTCAAAATTATTCATTACAAAGAGGTGCTGACTTGTTCTTAGGTGGAAAAAGATAAATTTTAAATGTTGAATAATTTAGGCATACTTGATTTTAGGTTTATGTTTGTGTTATTAGGAAAATCATTCTGAAATATAAAATTACCTAAATTAAATTACCTAAACTAAATTATACTAAAAAAAGAACTTGGAATATAAGCCACCTTTGTACATTTCAAACCATTTATTTCTATATTTAGTATTCAATAAAACATTTGGAGAAATTTTAATTTGGAAAACAATATATTCAAATCTTTTGCCTAATTTTCCCTCCTATCTCATGAAACTGAAATCTGTTTCATTAATTCTTTTGAAATAATAAAAATAATTTTCAAATTTTGCGATAGAGCCTTATTATGTCTTGTATAGAAAGGAAAATCAGCAGATGATATATTATTAGAATTACTGATATTAAAAAGAAAACCCAGAATAGAAATAAACCATACATTACTTTTAACTAATTCCTTGATCTGTTGTCAGATTTTCAGGAATATCTGATGGATTAATATTTTCCAATGTGGTAAAACTTGGAGAAATAACTGGCGAAAGAAATTCTCCTGTCAGGCTTATGGTGAGATACAATGTTCATAATAGATGGAAAAAATGTCGAGGTGAGGTGAGGTTGCAAGGGAATTTCTGCATCACACTTAATAATACTAGAAAGGGTTCCTGAAATTCAGTTTGCCTGGGGCACTAGAAACCCTAGGGCCAGCGCTGAGTACAGCTGTGTTAAAATGATGCTCATAGTTGAATGCATATGAGCAGTAATGACAAATGAGAAAGTGGAAATATTTTTGTTCTTTTCAATCATAATGATCAGCAGTCGTAATATTTTTTCTAATATTCATAAATTATAGAAATATATTTTGCAAATACTTCTCACCACCAATTGATGATGATCACTGCATTTGGATTGATAGTTTTGGTTTCATTTTACAAGCATCTGATTTACATCCTGGGAATCTTCTTTTATTCTTGTTGCATGTTTATGTATCCCGATAGCAATGCCCAACAAATCTACATGTAGTGCATTTTACATTGGCTTAATACTAACACAATACCACAGTTGATAAGTGCTTACTGAGGCTCAGTATCGATAAGTGCAGTGGTCTAGGTTTGACCTAACCAAATCATTCTTCCCAGTCTCAGAGGATCAGTAAGCCCATGGGCAGCATCTTCCCATTGCACTAAAAGGTGCTGGCAGGCTTGATCTGATGTCATTGCAACACTAGTAACAGGAACTGGAGCAATTTTTCCTACTTGGGACTCTAAATTAAACTGATTTTGTGTCACATTTTGCTCTCCTGGGGAAGTAGATAGATATGATCTATTTATAGTATTTACATCACATTTAATGACCTGTGCAACTAAGTTGTGATTAGTTTATTTCAAGAACCAATTTTTTTAATCCTGATTTAATTTACTTGGCATATCATTTTGGATTTCAAATAGAATCATATAATGATAATGTAAATTTATTATTTCTCACCATGCAAAGGTATCTGTGTTTTCCCAGAGAAAATATGTAGTTTTTTTTTTTCTTTTAATTTTTGATGTATACTTAGATATTTGGCCTATCACTGTGTAGATGATATATCTTTTTTTCCAGGTTCATTCTACTATGATTTTCCAAGACTGTGTGAGGAACATTCAAGAATGGCTACAGCTTTTGCCATTAAATCTTTTGGTCACTATTAGGACGCTGTAGAAGGTGCTTGGCTAGATGATTTTGAAAGCACCAACCCTGAAAGATATTTTCAGTGATCGGTGTAATTTACAATGTAAGTTAGTGTTAAATTGGTCATTTTGTGTCTGGCTACATTCACACACACTTGAAATATTTACTATCACTTCAATTCACCAAATATCTGTCTGATTGTTTTAGGAAAATTCAAGAACAGTCTCAGCTATAGCTGTGGGCGTTCCTTGTTGGTGGTCTCACCAACTATACTAAGCCAGCCGTGGTTCTGGGTTAGTAAAAGAAGGCAACAAGACGGGATTTCGTTTATATGTTTTATATAGAATATTGATTATCAATATCTCTGGAGACGGGAAATGCCTATTCGCAGTTGAAAAGAGAGGAGGCCAATTATTATCTAAGTCAAAATGACGACTGGTCTCTCATATCACGAACGGTAGTCTACTGAATGGTAGCAGCGGTTGACGGTTACTAGGGCGGACGGCTGACACGAGAGAGAGAGCCTGGCAGCGAGTCTCTTCTCCAAACCCAAATTTTACTCTGACTGCTTGTTACGAAAATTCTTCCTATTTAAGCCCTTGGTATCGACACTGTATCTCTTGCAACTGACTTCCCATATCTCTCCCTCTCCTGCCATCTCGACCTTTCCGGAAAAACCCAAAACATTGACCCTCATTCATCTCGCGACGCAGGTCTGTTCAATATCATAAATTAGTCTCCCCCTCTCCCAAGGACTCTGCGAATAACTTTTCTTTCATAAGCTTTTACTCTCTCTCTCTAGACCCCAAATACTGGCCCTTATATCTGGCTTTGTTTTTGAACCCCAGGACTTGACAGATGACACTAGATTGAAAAAGTACAGATAACTCAACTTCCCATGACATGGTCATCGAATCGGGAACAAAACCTTTTTCCAAAAGCATTTGTTTTTGCAACCCAGGATTTGACAGATGACACTAGATTGAGAATTCGCAGATGCCCGCACTTCCTATATTATCTCGAAAAACACATTATCCCTTTTAACACAGATAACTCTCTTTTGTAATAACAATAGTAATTTTTGGTAACAGCCATAGTAATTTTCGTAATTTTCAGGACACGGGGGACTCCTGGCCCCCTAGTGTCACATAGCAACCAAATTCTCTATGGTCATTAATGGGACCTTGGAGCATATTAGTCTTCTCGAAAACATCCAGAACTATGAATACTGAATAATTTGTGTTTATTAATGGGATCCTGAAGCATGTTTTTAATGAATTGGGTTTTTGAAATGCCTCTCCTGAAAAGTTGGGGGGGGGGGGTATTTTGCAATGGAAGTTTTTGTTAGATTGGTCCTTTAGTTTGTGTCCAGCAATATTCTTACTTGCCTTTATAATTTATTATCTTAGTATATTTCACCAAATATCATGAGAATTAGTGGTAGGCATTAGCAGTGCAAGAAATGGACTCAGTGACTCAAGTTCTAACTCTGACAGAGACTGGCATTAATGCCCTATTTTTTACTCATTTTATGAGCGCTTTTCACTCCACCAGTGATTGTAAATTGGATCAATTTACTATAAAAATCTATGCTAAATTGGTACCTTACTTTTTGTCCTACAATATGCTCATCTCATGATTCATTATATATTCCACAGAATGTCATGAAGAGTGCTGGTGGCTGATTGGTTAACAACATGGAAAATGGATTCAGCAACTAAAGTCCAAGCCTGACTGAGACTGGCACTAATACTATCTGTAAAAACATTTCCTTCCCCAACCTATGGATAAGATAGCATATGGTGAGGTAAATGACGCCACTTCAAGTGCTTATCACCTTTGAAATTATTTCATATACGGCAAACTTGGAACTATCTGACACAGTGAAGGGTGTAGCGAGCATAATGATGCTACTTTACCAAATTAAACACTGTCTGTTTTCCATCTGGATATTTTTTAAATCATTTTTTACAGTGATTTACTCTGACCATAGATTTAAATTCATGCTAAGGGTTTCAAAACTGAATGGGAACTTTTCCTTGCCTCAAGAAATCAACTGTGAAAAGGAAACTATTTCAACTCTTTCAAGGATTGAAAATGAAGGAAAACTTCTCCGTCCTCTGAGAGTTTGAGAATGTAGGGAATCCCCCCCCCCTCAATTTTCAGGTGTAAAAAAAGGTTAGGAAAATTTCCCAGCTACTTTAAGGTGTCAGATTTTAAAGGAGCCCTTTTTCTCTCCTTAAGATTAATGTAAAGAGGAACTTTTTCCCTTGAAGAATCCAAAAGCTTCTACCCTTATGTTTTTATTCCTTGAGTATTTAATGTGGAGAAGACAGATGTTTTAGCTTATCATTCTATAATTAAGCAAATGTCAAGCAAAATTCAAAAAACAATTTTTCTTTGATTACTTATCCTGAGGCAGTTTTTTTTTTTTTTTTTTTCTTCAGTTTGTTTTTGAACTCCCTACCCATAAGTTTTTAGTGGACACACATTTTAGATCAGGTTTTGCAAAATAAAATTGTCTATCTTTAAATGTTTTTTTTTTTTGTTTTGTTTTTCCTGGGATTTTCCCCCAAATCATAAGGTTTTTGTGCTATTTATTTGAACCTACAAATGTTGAGGGGTGAAATGTTCTTTTATTTTTTTCAAATTTTATGTAATTTTCGACAATGACAGTTTCTGGCTGTCTTTTGTTCAAGTAAAAATTATTTTTATCAGAAAAAATTTCACTTACTGTGAAGATGCAAATTGGTATATATGTTAGCTTTATATCTCTCTCAATACATATCACATGATCAGGTCTGCATCAACTGATTTCTTTGATTAGGATTATATATGTTTACATGTAATTCCTCAACGGATCAAAAGTGAAGGGGAAATTTTTCCTTTTAAGGGGTCAAAAGTGAAGGGAAATTATCTATCTACCTTCAAAGGTTGAAAATATAAGGGATTTCCAGATCTTTAAGGTGTATGCAAATCTGAAGAAAACCTTGTATGATAATGGATTAATTCTCTATGTGAAATACATAAATCATTTCTACTCGACTTCTATAAATGTTCTCTTTTTGAGATAGAAGAGAACTAAAAGCAAACAAGCATGTACTTTTTTTTAGGCCAATAAAACCTCATAACAAGTCTTTGTTTTCATTACAATAGGTAATATATTATTATATAATATTAGAGTGTTCAAAAAGAAATTACATATTTTTGTGTTCGGAAAGTAATTATGTATTTTGAAATCAAAATGGATGTTTTGAAACCTTTTAAACAATAGCTTGCATTTATAAGCATTCACTGAATCAGGATACACGTCATCAATATTTCTCATTGCCTGCATTGCAGTACTATCCTTTCAAAATTCATACAGTATACATTGGTGAATATGTTGCTCTTCAAAGTTTCTATCTTCCATGACACTAAACTTCACTATAAATGATACCCTGCCAGATAAAAGTAGATGATGAACTAAATATTTCAGTACAGTTATTGTTGAAGTTGATATTAGTATAAATTAATTGAATCAAAATTTTACTTTTTATCAAAATCTCACTTAATTTATCCATATATATTGATATAAATCGTAGTCTACCCCTTACAATGTAAAATTTTCATTTTCAAAGTGTGACAGACATGCAGAGGGTCTTCCGAAAGACTCAGAATTTTCCTAAAATTTTCATTTATACTGATTTCTGAGCATTTTCAAAGTTAAAAACCTCTTTGTCTCCATGCATGACAACATCCTCTTTCCCTTAAGGTGGCCAGAGACCCATAAAAAATTAATTTTACTTATCATTACTTCGGCAAATATTTTTGGAAGGAGGTAATAAAAGTTTAAGACTGTCTTATCAGTCATCTGGTGACAGGAAACCCTGAGGTCAACTAGTGATGATTTGTAATCCCGCTCAAATTTTTTGATAGAAGGGAATGTTGTACCTTTCTGAAATGCTCAGGCCACAAGAAAACAGGAAAAAATATGTTCTTAATTTTTTTCAATGATTTTTGTGTATTTTACAGACTGGACCAAAAGACTATCATAAATCTCTAATCCCAAGTGTCTGGACATGGTTGAAAATATATTTTTGCATGCTTTTTCATGTCCGTTCCTACCTGTCTAGATGATATCTCCAAAGTTTCTCAATGAATGTCAGTGTGAAAAGGTAAACGACAGAGCAAGGAAGAATTGATTATATTTTGAGGTGGATCCAGATATTCATTTTTGATAAAAAGATATTTTCCTGTTTCAATATATCATATATTTCTGTGTTCACTAATGGCTGTCCACTTGGTATCTCCAGAAATTCTCAATAAACTTTGTGGAAGGGTGAGCCATAAGAAAAAAAAAAAGACGTGATTAGATTTGGGGGTTGATACAGAAACTTATTTTTGATTGAGAGATTTAAAAAAAAATACATTTCTGTATTTGTGATATTTCTCGAAGTTCTCAGTGAATTTACATAAATTTTCATGGAGAGCTGGGTCATGGGGGACAGAAGATGTATTTAATTTTTTTTGCAGATCCAGGATTCTGTTTTTGATTGAGAGATATTTTTTGTTTTGATATTCTATACATTTATGTATCTACTCATGTCTGTCTGCATGATATTTCCAGAAGTTTTCTATGAATTTCAATGACAATTTAATGGAAGGGTGAACCATAAGGTAAAATTAAATTTGGAGGTGTTTACAGGAATCTGTTTTTGATTGAGAGATTTTTTGCACTTGCCTTAAAAAATTGACTTTGTCCAAAACTGATAAATTTTCCGAAGAAACAATGATCTTATGGATTGAAAGCATAAAAAATCACTTGCAAAAAAATATTTCACTATTTTTAAGAGGCCAGAACATGATTTGTTGGGTTGTGCCAAGAATTTATCAAATATCAAAAATTCCAGAACATCAAATTTTTAAAAAAATAAAAATTTCTCAAGTAATAAAACTGTTTCTTTTAATAAAAATGTTTTGTAAGTATTTAAAGAGGGTGAAATATTTAAAAATATGTTATTATAAAATAAGTTATTACAAAAAAGTGTTTTTTTTTATTTGTACAATCTTGAAGACCATCTAAAAAAAAAAGCAACTACAATTATCAAAACAAAAAAGTTTTATTGCTTTATTTTATTTTTCCATCCCTAGGAAAGGTTTCAAATATGATTTTAACTGCTTCGATTTCTCTGCAAGAGGTACTTATAAATCCAAAGTATACTAAAAAGTGTGGAATAAAGTAACATTACCTAATATAATGTTCTCTGTAATTAAATTTCAGAAATTTTTATCAAAGTTTCTTTTGGCCTTGTCAGTGATCTGATGTTTTAATCCTTAAAATAATTTATGCAACTGTAATTTACTCTTATTGACTCTTTATTTCCTTTACATTCATATTAAGAGTAGCTAACAACTTTGAAATTGAGGTTAAAAAGCATAAATTGTTCTGTAAAAATTCAGCAGAATGGAGAAAATAAAGTCTCTAAAACTCAAGCTCTCCTAGGAGAGGACCCCCCTGCTTTGCATTTCTTGGGCTTTGGGTTGCTGGCTAATTGTCCCTTATTTTTCCACATTGAAGGTGGCAACGCTAATTGAGCATATGTGAAAGACTTGAAAGACAACAAAAATCCTAAAAATCTTCAATTTTCTATAATACATGGATTCTTCAAAACTTTTATTTATTCAAATTGGTTATGATACACGGATTGATATGAATGAATATAATATAATTTCGGTGTTGGAAAGTTCTCTTGAAAGCAAAAGAAGCTTGTGTATGATTTTTACGTTGTAAATGTCGCCAAATGAGAGGTGTCCTACAAAAAAAAAATTGCCCAAATAATTCATATATATATATATATATATATACACCTATGCAAAGTTGACATTTAAGGTCACCAGAGGTCATTTGTACCCAACATTCAGTTATGCTCTTATAAAACTGAAATTCAGCCTAGGGGTTAATCTTTTCATATCAATGTGAAATTGATGCCAGAGATCATTTCTAGCCAATCTTCAAATGAGGAGACTGTAATTGAGCATATGGGTATTTCTCAAATCAAAGGTAACAGGTTAAACAAGATTGAGCTTGGAGGTCATCCAAGGTCATCAGATATCATTTCTGCATGATTTTCCAAGTTTATGGCTATAATTTCACACCTATGGAACTGACATTTCGCATAGGGATAAATCTTTCCTTGGGGAAATCATTTGAGGTCACCTATTTCTAGCCAATTTTCCAAGTTGTTAGCCACACTTTTTCATCCATGAAACTGAAATTTGGCATAGATAAATTCCTTCACAGGAAAAATATTTAGAAGTGTGATTTTGACATCGAGGTCATTTAAAGTCACCATTTGTCATTTCTGGTCATTTTTCAAGTTATTGACCACAATTTTGCACCAAGTAAATGACGACTTCATTTGTTCTTTTTTGTGTATCAGAACGTTTCTTCTGCTACAGCTACTTTTTCATGTTTAGGGTAAATGATCGTTTTTTCATGGATTGTGTTGTGTAAGAAGAAATATATCAAAGAACATATTTTTCCTAATTGGTTCCCCCCACCCCAGGCAACAGCAGGTATCTCCAGCTTACAGAATATCTTTTCTTGAAAGAAAAATACTATTATTATTATGTATGCCTCCCGTTTCTTATGTGTTTTGTACGATCTCAATATAAATCTGTACTTATAAAAACATAGGCTGAATTTTTCAAATTTAAACTTACACGTTTTACTCCGCTTTTTTAAAAGTATAGACATTAGTTTCCAACTTCCTCATAGGAAGATGATCTCTCTTTAAGTATGTGATTTTTTTTGTTTTTAAAATTGAAAACTATTTAAAAGACTACTCATACACTGCATAAGAATATAGTTGTTATCTAGAGTGTGTTCACAAGTGATTTCTTAAAGATAAACTCTAAAAAGATTGTTCTAAACACTCCACAGAAATGAGGATTTCGTTTGGTGTGTGTTTGAGGGAACTCCTAAAAAATACAAAATCATACACTTCATTAAAAAACTATTTTGCTTCAATGTGTTTATTGAAAGTGAGTTTTTGAATTTTAATATTGTGAAAATGACAATCAACATAGTTTATATGATGAAAGTTGCTCTTTATTGTGAGCTGTTATTTAAAATGATTAAGAATACTTAACAAGAACAAGTTTTCCCTTTGTGTGTCGCATATGACTTGAAATTTTGTTTATCTCAAGTGTGCATGTGACTCTTCATGTTTGAAATATTCATAAATGCTGATCTACACACTTGGCATGAAAAAGATTTCTCTCCTGTGTGTGTTTGCACACATCTCTCCTAAGTTGAACTGAGTGAAAATGCTGATCCGCACATTTGACAAGTGCAAAGTTTCTCCCCTGTGTGTGTTTATATGGGTTTGCCAACTGTTGTGTGGCAAAAAATGAGTGGGGACATCTCAAACTCAGTTCTCACAAATGTTTTTGAATGTGACCTTTGAAATTCAAATTACTGATTCACATGCTCAACAAAAGAGTGATGTCTATTCAGTGTGTGTTTGAATGTGTCTTTTTAACTGAGAGTTATCGGAAAATGTTGAGTGACACACCTTACAAGAAGAGGGTTTCTCTCCACTGTGAGTTCGGATGTGTCTTTTCAAAGTTAAACTCTATGAAAATGCTGCTCCACACATTTCACAGGAGAAGGGTTCCTCTCCAATGTGCATTCGCATGTGAATTTTCAAATGCGAATTGAACATGAATAGGGTTTGTCTAGTGTGTATCCTCATGTGGTTTATCATTTCAGAATTCTGTGAAAATGCTGATCCACACACTTCACAAGAAAAGGGTTTTCTCCAGTGTGTGTTCACATGTGTAATTTTAGCGTCAGTTTCTCTAATCTTTCTGCTGATCTACACATTTGACCAAAGGATTTCTCTCCAGTATGTGTTTATACGTGTCTCTTCAATTGTAAATTTCTTGAAAATGTTGATTTACACACTAGACAAGAGAACAGTTTCTTTCCAGTATGTACTCTTATGTGGCTTTTCAACTGTAAATTCCCTGAAAATACTGATCCGCACAGTCCACAAAATGTTTTTGCTTTTATCTGATTTATCTTTAAAAATATGAAAATAGTAACACAACAGCCAAGAATAACATGTTATTAGCTGTTTGAAAAATGGTTTCTTCCTTCATTCTCAACATCAAATCACTTATGATTTATAGTCATCAATTTTCATAGCAAGCTCTGTGAATAATGAAGAGGAATAATTTTAAAAAATACTGAACTCATACATTTTGCAAAGTCTTCTCAACTCAGTTTTTGTTTCTGCTAATTCAACATATCTCACAAATCATGTTCAGTTATTTAGAAAAAAAATTGATCTTCATCTGTTCTTGAAGCAAAAAATGGAATATAATTCAGATTTGCTTTTTACTTGTCTGTAAGTTTTATTATCAGGAACAAAACACTTCATTATCCATAGAGAAATAATGGGAAATTGTATCCACATTTTAACATTCCATTAACAAAACAAATTTGATTGTACCAAACCATTTTTGATCTTACATTCAACAAAAGTCTAAGAGTCATTAAAAATGTATTCAGTTGAATTCAAATAAGTTGATTTTTTTTTTTCATGAGTTGCTGGTACATAAGCAGAGAGAGATTTGATAATTGATTTACTGAAAGAAATGTAGAATATGAAAAAGTAGAAAATACATTTCCATTGAAACATAATATTTTGTCTTTTTCATAGTAAAGCAACCATCACTGTAGAAGAATTAAGAGACAAGTGTTGAGAACAGAATTTATAGTAAAAAAAGAGAAGTAAAAAACAGTTGATGTAATGTTACATACATTCAAGGAGGGGGAAGGAAGGGAAATGATAAAAAATCATTTCCATTTTGTTGCAAGTAGCTTTGTTTCAAGTTTCCAGGGTGGGATATGAAAAATTCTTTTTAGACAGTTAATAAGTCTGTCACTTAAATTTAAAAGTTCACTATTTTGCCTAGCCTTTAGATTTCTTCATTAACAGATGAATAAATAATTATAAAACATGCGTATTTTCAAAAATGGAAACATGAAAAATACTTGAGATTGTTTGATATGCAAATTTAATCAATTTTCACCAATCTATGAATTTATGTTTAAAAAAAGTAAAATGCTCTTTTTCCTCCAATAAATTTTCACTCAACGGTAGATAAATGACTTCAAATAGAAATTGTTACCTTGAGAGGGTAAAAATCCCAGTATAGACTGGTTAATGGAAGTATCATAAAGTACTTTGTTGGGATAGCCGTTATTATGCTGTCAACTAAACAATCCATTGCACAGCTATTGAAAAACATCATTATTGTACACCGACTTGTACCATGTCGAATGAATTTGATCAATGTAGAATAAATCTGATTTTTAAATTTCAAAATTGTTTATTATTGCTGTTCACTGATGAAAGTCTACCTAACTAAATGCTAAAAATATTGGTCTGCAGAATATTTCCTTTAAGGGGTCCTTGATTTTTTAAAGTTTCCAAGAATGATATTTACTTCTTAGCAAGGCTTGGAATAAAATTTTCCGACTCACAGCAAACGTTTCGAGCATACCAATCAGATTAGAAAAAAAAGGAAGGTACAGGGAGTGTACACGGATCATGCAATTTTTTCATCCAAAATTGAAGCTAAATTGGGGCGGGGGGCGCAGTTGGTTATTCATGGGGAAAGTAAGTAATAAAAAAAAAATGGGCCTATCAGCGGCCCATAGAAAATATTTTATTCCAACGTCCGTAAATTGAAAGAAACCAAATTTGAACATCCAACCATATGAATATATCAAGTTTCGACACTCGACCTCGAAAGTATGTTTTATTCAAACATTGAAAACTATCAGACTGTTCATGTCCGGACACTGGCATATACAAAATCCGAACGTCCGACTATGAAAGATACTAAATAAATCCCAACGCCCGGGTATTGGAAGATGCTAAACTTTAACATTCATCCACAGATATGGATTAAATTTCGATACTCTACTAGAAAAATATTTTATTCCAACATTATAAGCTATCAGAGGCTATCCGGACTCTAGGAATACTAAATTAGAACGTCTAAGCACGTAAGCGTCTTTCAGAAACCGTGTGTTAGTTTGAATATTTTAGGGCGGGCCTGCGTAACTGCCAAGGCTGCTCTTAGCTGGAATCCAAATTGATAAAAAATAAAATACTTATAAAAAAATTTCACGAAAATCTTTCGGCAAATTCGTATTTGAAATAAAGAAAAGTAAGTTTAATGAATGTTACTTATTTCACCTGGTTTGTTTTCTTTCTTGCAATATCATCAGAAGAAAAAAGATTGGATTTTGAATAAACTTAAACGTTATGGATAAAATTTTATTTAAAAACAATTTTCGCTTCATGGTTTCATATAAAAAAATGGCGGCAGTTGAGAGAGGAAATCAGATCAGCACTAAAGGTTGCCATGTTGGCTATTTTATGTCCTAATTTTACAAATCTGGCATTTGGTCATTAACTTTTTGATTTGGCCATATTAAAATTTTTGTCTATTTTGACTTTTAGCTTTAATACTTTGGTCCCCATCGTTAAGTTGCGATAAAAAAGCAACTGAAAAATTAAGGTGAAGGTAAATACTTGTATTAATCTTTTTAATTAATAATAATGCTTTACAATGCTTTATCTATATGAAAGAATTTGTCTCTATAAACAATTTTTGGTGATTTTCCCGACTATCTGGCAACCAAATGTCGTATGCCTTTCACGCCGAGATACTCACGCAATTCCGGTTTGGTTATTTTGGATTTTTTGTTTAGGACAGGGATGTCAGAAATTGCTATAGTTTACTTTTGATAAAACAAGCTGTGATATTTTTAATAAAATGAGTAATGTTTTAATGAAATAAATGTTGACGATCGAAACCACATCAGATTTATTGATATTTCATTGATTTTAAATGTATATCTGGAGAATCTAGATGTTGCTAGATCTTTTCTGAGTCGATCTTCGATGTTGAGATTAAAATGAAGTTTGTAATGGCAACACCGCTTGATTCTCGCTCCAACTCGTAAGTCTATTCAAATCTATTTTATTATTTTACTTTCGATGATTTTTTTTCATTTTTTTCCACGATGTCTAAAATACTAAAAATGTATAAAATGGGTTATGTAAATGTTAACAAATATTATCAGACTAAAAGCCGAATACAAACGATGAATTATGTGGAGATGAGAATTAATTGGCTCTGAAGTAGGTGATCGATCTTGCTTTGTACGTCTAATGTAAAACTGGACCTTGATTTTGTGTATGGTCGATGACAGAAAAATTCCATCGGACTAATTAAATACTGAACAGGCTACGTATCTAGGATATTTTGGTCGCAACCCGGACAATCCGGCAGCGTTTTGTTTCGAAAGAAGAACGTTATTAACTAGATGGGATTTGAAATGAATAAAAATTATAGCTTTTAATGTTATAATAGATAGAGTTAATTCACATTTGTTCATTTTTAAAAATCTCTATTTTGAACTTTTTTTAGCTAATTGTTTGTTTATTTTCTCAAGTATTAAAACTTTCACTTTGCCCACAGAAATTTGTTAAGTTTCCGTACTTCAGCTATCATGTATTTTTTTTTTTTGATTTGATAATTTGATTAAAATGTTTTGCGTTTAGGATCTTATTGAGTAAAATATTTGATTTGAATGAAATGAAAAAAAAGTTTCATATAGGGTGTACCTCTGACTTTCTGACAACAATAAACCACGTGCGTGTAGTGAGTGCAAATTCTAACGGTGGATGAAATCGACTACTGTTGCTCGAAATACCTCAAAACAAACACAGATAGGAACAGAATTGATTGCAAATTGACCTGGATTGAAACTGATTATTGGGTCATCGTTTTGATTTGGTAAGATTCAACAGATTGCCGATTTTGGCAAGAGAGATAATCGATGGAGATGCTATGGCTGCTACTATTGTTGAGGGAAATTTGAATTGGTAATTTCTCGAATGCCTAAAAATGGCTAGACTTTTACCGATGTTCCAATATCGCTATTTTAGATTATATTTTTGATAAGGTTAATAGGTGTGTACATATTTGCTATATATTGTCAGGGACGTAAAGTAACCGTGATGTTCCATTTGATTAGAACAAATTGTCGTTTGATTTGATCAATTTGTTTCTCTTCATTGCAAATTAATTAAAATACAGTTTCAAATGTTTATATTTTATTGCTTTCTATTCTTCCTTAAACGTTTTCCCAAAGTCTGCAACTCTTAGCCATTTCTTCAATTAAAAAAATCCCTAAAAAAAAAAAAGCCACTTTCAGCCATTAAAAATGGCCAGTTTGAAGATTTGGTCCATAAGTAGTAGCCGCCATAGCGTATCCTTTGATTACCCCCTCTCCACTGCAGAATATCGGCTAATTGTTAAATCTTGCCTAAACCAAATGGAAACTTTCTTCGCATTGCAACAATTCAATTTCTCCATAAAAACTTTTATCCCACAGTGCCAACTTAATTATGCTATTAAGTCTTTTCTGTATCGTGCATCATAGTCAATTCTGTCAATGGTTAAAATTCACACTCTCCTGGTGTTTATTTTAAACTTCTACCATAATTGAACCAATCATTAAATATTAATAAAGATTTTGGTGCTCATTCATTAATGAATAATTTTTTTGATGGAAACAGTATTTTGAAAGGACTACTCATGGAATTATTTTTATTTGGCTTTTCAGATGAATGGAAAAATCTTAAATAAAAGTCGTATATAAGCTGACGAACTCCCATTACAGAAGCAAAAGTCTTAATACTTGGGAAAACAAACAAAAAAATGATCAATTTTATTATTAATTCTGACTAGATTTCACCTTCATCCTGATTTTCAATTACTTTTTATCACAACTTGGATTCAAATTGTAATCCTCCACCAACAATTAAAGTTGTGATAAAAAGCAACTGAAAATCAGGATGAAGGTGAAAACTAGTCAAAATTAATAATAATGTTGCAATACTTCATGCAAGAATAAAATTTGAAAAATTAGCAATATTGTTGTAATAATCAATTTATTTTTGCGATAGACCTAGCTAGTGAATTTCGCATTATATCTGATCCATTAGATATTAGAATATCTGTTATTTGTGTAAAAAAAAAACATTTATCATCCTGAAAGTTTCAATCAAGTCTCCTCTCATCCTCCTCTCAAACAGAGTAATACCTAAATTTTCTAGGCTATCATTAAAACTCAAATCACTCATGGGAATGAATTGGCTGTAAAGTAGGTAATCAATTTCCATTGTATGTATGATGTAAACCTGGACCCTAACTTTGTGTCTGATAAACGATGGAAAAATCCAATCAGACTAATTGAATGCCAAACAGAGTTACATAACGTAGCAATTTGAATGAATCCTCTCCAAAGTGGATGATCAACTTACAATGTATGTATACTGATATACTGAACCCTGAATGTTTGTCTAGTAAATAACAGAAAAATCTAATCAGACCAATTGAACGCTGAGCGAGGGGAGATTCATAATGTAACGATGGGAATAGATTGGCTTTAAATTTGATGATCAATTTACACTGTACATGTAATGTAAAACTGAACCCTGACTTTATGTCTGGTAAACGTTTGAAAAATCCAATCAGACTAATTAAATGCTAACAAGAGATACATAATGTAGCAATGGGGAAAATTTGCTCCAAAGTGGATGATTGATACACATTGTACGTATAATGTAAAACTGGACCCTGAGTTTGTGTCTGGTAAATGAAAGAAAAATCCGATCGGACTAATTAAATGCTGAGCTGAGATATATAATGTACCGATGGGAATGAATTGACTCCAAAGTCGATGATCGATTTACAATGTACATTTAGAACTGAACTCTGAATTCGTGTTAGTCTTTCTTCCCGATTGGCAGTGAGCAAATAAATCAACCATGTGAATCAGAATAAAGAATAAGTTGCCAGTGAGAATCAAACTTATGAACCTTCATGCAAGAGGATTGCTCGGTGAACAGTCAACCACTTCCTTTACTTAGCCACTGGAACCAAACACATATCCAAACTGAATCCCAAAATTCATTCCTGAATCACCCTCTTCCATATCAGCTATCCACTGGTAGTCCAAGTCACTTATCTTATTAGAGTAATTATTGCGAATCATAATTATTGAATCTTTTCTTTGATACACTTCTTTTTTTTTTTTTTTGTAACGACTCTTTCTTATTCATTTTTTTTATGACACTATGTATGTGGTATAATTTCAAGAAAACTTCCAATTCAGTTTCAAAAGATGTATGTTCAGAATATGCAACTAGGTGAAAAAATGATACTGTCACCAATCTCTGAAATTTTAGGGTTTATGTTCTGTTTCTTTTCCCACTTTTGCACTTCAAGTTTGAGGGTTTTGTCTGGGATTGGTATGAACCCATTATAGCTAAGAAAACAATGTTTGAATGATTAATATGAATTGCAAAATATGTATACTTAGAGAGCAAGGGAGAGGTTATACTAATTGATACCTGCAAACTCAAAAATTGGTTTTAATTTTTGTAATAAATTAAATGTTTGAATGATTATTGCTGGAATTTGGATGGTAAAAGGATTGAAAAAGTCAAAAAGTTTGAATGAATAAAATTAATTTAAATAGAAGTAAAAGTCCAATAAATATGACTAAAACTCTGAGGTAACCATGTCTTATTTTATGTAAATAGAACTGAAAAGTCTATTAAATATCTATTGGACTGAATATCTAAATGCAAGGTTTCATTCTCTAGAATATTACTGTAAAATGGGGATGCTAAATGCCAAGGTCTAAACAGACCTGTATGTGTACACTTCTGGTAAGCTTGTATACTGTTGAAATGTTATTTCATTTTTGAAAACATTTTTTGATGCTATTTTAGTTTTCCTTCATTTTCAGGTTTTTCTCAAATACCAAATTTTCAATAATTTACATTCAAGATGAATCCTTGTTCACCAATCCTTATTGAAATTTTTTGCCTAGAATGTTATTTCTCAATTTTCCTTTTTATTATGCAATTATCCTCCTTTCCAATGAAAAATTTGAATTGAAAAGTAGACCTATTGTAATGACAAATTCAATTTACCATTGTGATTTCCAATCTCAAAAATTCAATTTATTCACTCTTTATATTGTGATTAAATGCTAAATTGATCTTTTAGTTTGCTTTGGCACTGTTCACACTTGTTTTTTTAACTAAATTCACACTCTTCTATGAACACCCTATAAAAGCAAGAAGAGCAATTTATTGATTGATCATCACTTTTTTCCAATTTTTCTCTTGATCACCCTTAACATGTCTTGCTGCTCAAAGTTAATAATCTTCTTTTCATTTACAGATTTTGGCTGATATGGGGAAACCAATTGAATTCATCAGCTGATGGTATGTAAATATTGCACATGAAACGACTATTTTTATAAGAATGCATTAGCAAGAAGACAAATAATGCAGAGTTTATAGAACTGATGTTTCAAAGAATAAAGCTCTCTAAACACTCCATTGAAAGAAACAGAATTTCTTTACATTCTACGAATCACAACTGAATAAATGCATAATACATCAAACCAATTGAGATTCTTCTGAAGTGTGTTGAATTAGTTTCTAGGATCTCACACATCGGAAAGCAAACTTGGAAGATCATCTCAGAAAGCAGCCGTATTTTTCAAGTATATGGTCTACATTTTGAAGCAGTTCTTTAGAAATTATCTCAGTATTTGGAGGAATTAACAATATCTTTGTTTGGCAATTCTCCATTTAAAAGGATATATGCCAGCACATTCAAGGGAGAAACTACTTGTGAATCTAGTGTGTACCGATGTACATGAAATTCAACTTTTGAAAAATTTTTATAAAATGCACTTGAGAGAAACATTATTGTTGTGTGGTATGTAGATCAGAATTTGGAAATCATTTCACAAAGACGTTTTCAAGTACACACTGGTGGGGAAGTATATTACAAAGTGTATATCATCAAAGAATTTACTTGGAAAAGCATGATAATGTAGTGGAATGATTGGATCAGCATTTTCAAAGATAGATTCTAAATACCTTTTGTAGGGTGAAAGGACATTTTATGGAGTGAGTATTTCCAAAGAATTCAATTTAGAAAATTCATGCACACACATCAAGAAGAACTATATATGAAGAATGAAGATCAGCATTTTAACAGATTATAATTAATGTTGTAAAATGAACACTTTTCATTTCCTCTTTAAAAAGCATATTCGAACAAAGTTTAGCTGTATTCTTGTGAAATGTGTGGTTTGCATTCACAATCTATAAAATCACCTAGAGGAAGAAACTAATACACTCCAGAAAAATCATGATGTGAGCAGGTCAACCTTTTTCAATTGTCCATCTTGAAAAAAAAGATATACAGTGGAGAGAAACCATTTTTGTGAAGTGTGTGGTGTGATATTTTCAAGTTCTGATTCAAAAAGACGCTTGCAAACACATATGAGAGAAAAGATATTTGAGAAGTTTGCAATTCAGTATTTTCAGAGATCAAATTTAAGAACATATACAAACACACACTGGAGAGGAACCATTTTCTTGTGGGGTATGTCATTTAGCATCTGATGTAAAAAGCACACATGCCAATGCACAATGTTGAAAGTACACATGTCAATACACCCTGGAGAGAGGCCGTATTCTTGTGAAGTGTGTGGTTTGGGATTATCACAGGAGTCAGAATTAAAAAAACACATGCATATACACACCGCAAAAAAACGCTTTTCCTGTGAAGTGTGCGGTTCAGCATTTTCCCATAGCTCAAATTTGAAAACACATATGCGAACACACACTGGTGAGAGACCATATTCTTGTGGAGTGTGTGCATCAGCATTTTCACAGAGTTCATATTTAACGACACACATGCGGATCCACACTGGAGAGAAACCCTTTTCTTGTCAAGTGTGTGGGTCAGTGTTTTCAAGAAACTCAAATTTGAAATTACATATGCGAACACACACTGGTGAGAAACCATATTCATGTGGAGTGTGTGCATCAGCATTTTCACAGAGTTCAGATTTAAAGAGACACAAACAAACACATACTGGAGAGAAACCCTTCTCTTGTCAAGTGTGTGGATCTGCATTTTCAGAGAATTCTTATTTGAAGAAACACATGCGAACACACACTGGTGAGAAACCCTTCTCTTGTCAAGTGTGTGGAGCAGCATTTTCCAGGAGTTCAAGTTTGAAATCCCACATGCGAACACACACTGGAGAGAAACCCTTCTCTTGTGAAGTTTGTGGATCAACATTTTCAAACAATTCACATTTGAAAAGCCACATGCGAACTCACACTGGTGAGAAACCTTTTTCTTGTGATGTATGTGGTATGGCATTTTCACACAATTCACACGTGAAAAACCACATGCAAACCCACACTGGAGAGAAACCTTTCTCTTGTCAAGTTTGTGGAATGGCTTTTTCTCGCAATTCAATGTTGAAAGAACACATGCGAACACACACTGGAGAGAAACCTTTCTCTTGTCCAGTTTGTGGGTCAGCATTTTCTCGTAATTCAACGTTGATAGTACACATGCGGACACACACTGGAGAGAAACCGTTTGCTTGTCAAGATTGTGGATTAGCATTTTCACACAGTTCACAATTGAAAAGCCACATGGGATCACATACTGGAAATAAACCCTACTGTGAAATTTGTGGATCAGCATTTTCAAATAATTCCAATTTGAAGAGACACATACAAACACATACTGGAGAAAAACCACTCTCTTGTCAAGTGTGTGGATCAGCATTTTCGCACAATTCTCTATTGAAGAGACACATGCGGATTCACACTGGAGAGAAACCCTTCCCTTGTCAAGTGTGTGGATCAGCATTTTCAGAGAGTTCCGATTTGAAAAAGCACATGCGAATACACACTGGAGAGAAACCATTCTCTTGTCAATTGTGTGGGTCAGTATTTTCAAGTGTTTCAAATTTGAACAGTCATATGCGAACACATACTGGAGAAAAGCCCTTTTCTTGTCATATATGTGGATCAGCATTTTCAGTAAATTCTACTTTGAAAGCACACATGCGAACGCACACTGGAGAGAAACCATTCTCTTGTCAGGTTTGTGGATCAGCATTTTCACAGAGTTCAGACTTGAATAGACACATGCGAACCCACACTGGAGAGAAACCTTTCTCTTGTCTAGTGTGTGGTTCAACGTTCTCACACACTTCACATTTGAAATGCCACATGCGAATACATACTGGGGATAAACCTTTTTCTTGTCAAGTGTGTGGATCAGCATTCTCGCAAAGTTCAAATTTGACTAAACACATGCGAACTCACACTGGATAGTGGAAATTCTCTCACCAAATGTGTGGATCACTATTTTACATTTGAAGAGAAACGTGCAAACACTCACTGGAAGGAACCTGTATTCTTAGGTGTTTAGATTAACATTCTCAAATACTTCTGATTCTACAGAACACATGGGAACAGACTTTGGAAAATCTTCACACTTCATGAGTGTATGGGTTAGCATTTCAACAGAATTCAGCTTTAAATATGCACATGCAGAGGAACCCTTCTTTTTTCAAGTATTGAAAATCACATTTTCACCCTATTCAACTTTGAAGAGACATATATGAACACACGCGGGAGGGTAACTTGTATCTTGTAAAGTGTGAGAATCTCAATCAAATGGTGTGGATTAACATATTCTGAATCTTCCATTGGGAAACTCATGCATACACACATTGTGGAGAAACAAAACTAGGAAAGTCATATTCAAACACAATGAGTGGAAGCCGTATTCCTGTTTAGCATTTTCTCTCTACTTTACATAAGAGTACATGTAAATACACAATAAAGAACAACTTCAATCATGCAAATCATGTATTGAGTTTTTCTTAGGATTCATATTCAAAAACTCGAATACAATCATTTTTAATAAAATGTATGAATTCATATTTTCAAGGGGTTTGTGCTTAAATACACAAGTGAACAGTGAAACCTCATCTTCAAAAAGTTTGTCCTTGAAAGATCACTTGTAAACACACTCTTGAGAGCAACAATATTTTTATGCAGTGTTTGGATTGTCTTTTTAGAAAGGGTTTGCAATTAGAACAAATTGAATCTTTCTCTGAAAAGAGAAACCTTGTGGATCAACTTTAAAATTACACATGGAAAATGTGTTACAAGAAAATTATATCATTACCTCATTTCCTGAGAGTACAGTATAACTTCTTGTTCCTTAACAAAGAAGATAGTTTAGGTTCTGTTATCAAGAGAAATATGTGAATTTTTCCTTGCAAAATATATTTTTTGACAAAAATAAATACTGCATTTGATGTTGCTTAGATTTAAGGATTTGACCCAACTCATTCTATGAATGGATTTCAACAATATTTTAAAACTATTTTATTAAATCCACTTTTATACTTACATGGAAATAAAATGTGTAGATATGTATTGAGCATTTCATTAAACTTTGCCCATTTTTCATCTGATTCAAAGGATGGAAAAATTACCAAGTATTGAAAATTGATTCCTGAGTCAAACATGATTGTCATTTTCTGAAAAGCTATTATTATTTTGTCTTTTACTAAATAGACAAAATATCAATGATACAAGGAAGGTAATTTATGTACACATCACTCCACTTTTCAGCCAAAAATCAGTCTAGAAATTAGTTTCATTTCAACGCCTACCTCAGAGCATAAATTTCATTTAGAGGTTTGAAATTTTTTGACTTAGCATTATGAATGCTATTTACTCAACAGAATAACTTCTGTTGAATTGAATTAAAGCAAATGACTCTGGCCATGGAGTAAACTAATATTGCACAGCTTTACTACTGGAGTAAATTCAATCTCCATTGAATGCTCTACATTAGGGGCCTTGTGATAGATTATTATCATATAGTTCTTTTTTTTTTCTTCTTGATTGTTGTCCTCATCCCATCCATTTCCTGAACATAATGTACCCATAAGCTGTCTCCAGATTATACGTGGATGTTCTTTTGACTGCTGAGGTTGGGAGGGGGAATCAGTCTAATTTCAGGTAGGTTTAATTTCTAGATCAAAACAATGTTAAATGTTATTGGAGTCAAAATTTGTAGTTTGGAACTGGTTACATTGGGAAGCTTTTCCAAGAAAAAAACTGCATTGCTGTAAAAAATACCATTTGTAAAAATTGCCCTATTGGTTTCAAAGAAGAGTAGTTATTCTTCTCATTTCTTTTAGGAAATAGTAATTAGGAGTAGTTAACCCTTCAAAGTAGTCAATGTTTTTTGGCCATCTGACTTTAGGGCAAAGGGAGGTAACTTTAATTAGGGGGACAGGGGAGGGGATAATTCTGATAAATTTTCATGATCTTTGAACTGTTCTATTTAAGTGTACAAAAGCATGTTGTGTTCAAGAAACCAAGATGAGGACAACAGTCTGGAAAAAAAAATATATATAACTGAAATTCAGAGTTGAATATGAGAACTGAGATTTGTACTTTTGAGTTTATAGAAAATCATTTGCAAGAACAAAGATAAACTATATCCATGTACAGAGTGTTATTTAACAAAAAAAGGTCTTAAATAGTCATTTTGAATTGTTGGGCTGCTTCTTCACTTCAAAACAAGTAATCAGACAGACTGATTTGAGTATGTAAATTTGCCTCGGCGCTGATTTTCCATTTGATAAATCTTTAAAATGTGTACCGAAGAAAAATTGTACTGCAATGTTTTGAATTGGTGTCTAGATGTTTTGCTGCAAAACGAGTCCTACAAATACAAAATTAAAGTATCTTTCAAAAGAAATTTGTAAGTATTTATTTAAATTGATTTCATATTTGGAAAAATTTCCTCAATAATTATTTTTAGATTTTGCCTGAAGTATGCGTAAACATCTTGTTGAAAAATAATTCTTGAAAGATGAATACAAAACACTCTACAAAAAATATCAAAAGATTTTGACAGCTTGTATAACAACACCATTTTCCCTTCTTTTTTTCAGAATATAATCATAGTTAGTTTTAATTATTGAAAATAATATAATTCCCATTATTACTAATCAGACATGTATTGGGTCTTTTTTTTTTTTTATCAATATAGTATTTTTTATCGAAGTATCTTTATTTCATTGTTTATGCCTACGCGTTTGGAGATTTTCTTATATATCAATCACAGAAGGAGAGAGAGATAGAATAAATGAAAATATAAAATGTCATTCTATCACCACAGAGGATGAGTTGAAATTTATGCTTTTTACATTTTTTTGTTGGTACCATTGCTGCTATGGAACTCATGAGGTTAAAACCTCGAAACAGCTGATGCAGAATCCTTTGTTGTACTGAGCCAAGATTATATCAAGTTTTCAATTCTCGTCTTCTTTATCCACTCAAGTTAGAACACTTGATTTTTTGTGTAATTGCATCTTTGATAAAACTTGACAACTTATGTAAGTGAATCTGTTATATCAGCTGAAACAATTTGATGATATTGAATAAGTTCTATGAATACAAAAAAAACCCCAGATTATTCTCTTTTCACACTCTTTCAACCAGTGTTGATAGTTTATCTTCTTGTTTATTTATCCGTTTTAATTACCCTTCTGATGGCTAATTGTTTAGCGGAGACCAAGTCAGCTGCATTTTGCAATCTGAGGTTTGATTGCCTGAAAGTCAAGGCCAGAGTACATTCTTACCTTAATTTCTGTGGCAGCATTTTATATCTTGTCAAAGAAGTCAACTAGCAAAGCAGCTCTGTCTTGATGGAAGGTAGAAGATTAAGTGAAAAGTATTGTAAAATTTTCCCCCGGATACATTGTACGAACCTGCATTTGTTTTAAATGTGGCATGAAGTACTTGAATGATTAAAGATTGAACTGCCTTAATGGCAAATATTATAAGACTGAAGTTATAACCAAGGAGAGCAGAAGCATCAAATATGAATGGTCTGTAGGGATTGATCTTCATCTTCCCTAAAATATAGCACACAATTTCCCCATGTTTTAAACATGATCTGGTGTTGCTTTTGACCAATCCTAATTGAGCCAAATATAGGTTTCCAGTTTATAACTAGAACACTACTTATATCAAAGTAATTATCTTCAAATGATTTGTTTACAAGACGTTAAGCCAAAAAATCCTCCTTGGATGATAAAAATTATGATTTTGGAATCTATTATATAAATTATGCATTTGTGTAGTTTTGTTTTTTAAATTTTCTATTTCTTGCAATGAAATTGTTAAATTACTATGTTCAAGGATTATTTCACTTTACAAGTTATCAAACAAAAAATTCCAATGGGGATGCAAATGACTAGATAAAATGTATGTTTACTTGAATGTGTAGGGGTATATCTATGTACGTATTCATAATATGATATTGTTGTTTATCAATATCTAAATAAAATTTATCACTATTTTTTACCATCAGCTAACTTTTTGGTTTACTTTGAATCTTTATAAACAGCCTAGAATAAAAGATTTGTGAAAACTTATCAACTGTTCTTCTACTTGCTTTTTCTTCTTTTTCCACATTGTAAAACTTGACATATTCATGTAAGGAAAATTCTTCGGATGAACAGACATTTGCTGAATCACCTGAGAATTTACAATCTTACTATAAGTGAAGATATTGTCTGACGCAAACTATGGAAACCAATTTAGCATGAATATATAATGGAAAATGAGCTCTCTACTGAAAACCTTTTGGATGGGATATTTCAGATAATTCACTAAAAACACACTCCGGCCTCCCATTAATGACCACAGAAATGTTGGTGGCCACAGCTCTGGTCATTTTTTTTGGCTGGGGGTCTTTCAATTTGTACAATCACTTACTATATTTCAGCAAATGTTGGTTAGTAAGATGATAGTAAATGTTTAGGTAGGCATAAAGAAACGAAGTAACCAATCAAGTATGAATTTACATTCACAGGTGTAGTAAATCATTGTCAAAAAATTGATAAAATACTGAGATGGAAATCAGATTGTGTTCAATTTAGTATTGTGAAGTAGTGTTCTTACACTGGCTATGATAAGGGCGTTCAGGTTCCACAGAAGTATCTCTGTCTCAGTTTTTATAAGTGCACGATTTGTGAAATTAGAGGTGATAAATTCCCAAAGTGGTGTCACTTGCCTCACCATATGCTATTTTACTCATAGCTGAGGGAGGAAATGAATTCATGGTTTGCCTAATAGGGAATTAGTGTGAGCCTCTGCCTTAGTTTGAGTAGCTGATTCCATTTTCTGAGCAGTTAATCAATTGCCCACCGGAAGTTACCATGAAACTTGGTTAGCTATCGTGAGATAAATTATTAGTTAAACTTGAATGCTACATGAATTAGGCACAAACTGAAGAACCAATTTAGTATTATTTCCTTTGCAAACTGACCCTCACCCTCAAGCATCTCTGGAAGGTATTTCAAAAGATTAACAAACTAAAAATCTGCTGCTTAGCTCCATTAATAACCAGCAAACATAACATTGTTATATAATCATTTGTTAGAGTGGCAATTATTGACGGGTGGACATTTGCAAATTATAAAGTGATGATTGTAGATTTTT
Source organism: Thysanoteuthis rhombus (assembly GCA_963457665.1). Classification (NCBI taxonomy): domain Eukaryota; kingdom Metazoa; phylum Mollusca; class Cephalopoda; order Oegopsida; family Thysanoteuthidae; genus Thysanoteuthis; species Thysanoteuthis major. The sequence continues at coordinate 15,231,554 of OY735206.1, read as the reverse complement.
AGGTAAGCATGAACAATTTTGGGCGCAAACTATACAATCAATCCAGTATATTCTTTTGTAAACTGCACCCCCACTTAGAAAAAAAAATTTCTGGAGAGGAATTTTTAAAGACTGCTTTGGAGTTCTATTAATTTGGTGACCATAGCTCTGTTTATGGTGAATGTTTTTGAGTTTTGTTAACCCGGACAAACGATAGACATTTGGTGAAAATTTAGGTAGGCATGACTGATACTGGACTCCAACTGAGGGAGTATACATGACTTTCAGTGTCTTAAATCCTCAACAATTTTTCACTGTCAGAGAAGATAATTAAAAAAAATAAACTTGAATTTTCCAAATCTTTTTCATAAAACCAAAAACCTTTAATCAGCATAAGAATGATCAATACAAAGATAAGAATTAACAAAATAGACAGGGTCTATTTTGTTAATTCTAGATTAATTAACTATAACAAGAGATTTAAAACCAAATCTCTTGATTTAATTTGACCAAAAACTTCAAAAATCGATGTTTGCTGATTTTGTTTTCCAATCACCTTCCAATTATCACCTTATTTTCGAACAGTGACGATATTTGTTATGGAAGAGGACGGCCGTTACTACATGGGGTGAGACATTTAATAATCTTGTTTATTCATTGATTTTTCTGCAAAGAGAATACTAATATGACAGGGCGCCCTGCGCATTTTAGAATTTGTTCACCAACTCGGTTGTGTCTCAGGTTGTGTCTCTGTCTAGTAATGTTCTGAGTTGTTGTCTTTCCAAAATGCTGTGTGTTGGTCACCCCTGTCACCTGCACTTTGAAGAAAGAGAAAAAAACCACCTGTCTTCGAATGAAAAAGTAATTACGTTTTACCTCTTGGTGCAGTACTTGTTAAATTCTCTTCGATTGATAAACTTGTCGAGGAAGTATGTTGCTCAGAATACTGCTCCCTTTAAATTCCTTAAATTGACTAGGCTTAACTTACTTTTGCACTGAGTCAAAATGAAGAAAATTTGGTTGGAAAATTCATCGCGTTAAGCTGCCAGCTGGAGGTGTGCCTAAATCTGGATTCTCTGTTTATCCGTTGGACCGTCACCAAACGTTAAATGGCTGAAGGAGTATGGATAAAGACGGTTAGCAATAACGGTCCATGTTTTACCTGTTCAGAATTGGTCGAGTCCACGCAATGGAATGGCGTTAGACACAAGCTTGTGAGCCCCCATCATCGGGCGTCAGCTAATCATTTAGTCAGACTAATCAAGAGTGGAATACGGATTATGCCTGGGGGGAAAGCTGGCAACGAAACTATCCGGCTTTCTGCTCACGTACCTCATAACACCACCTATTACGACTAGTACCCAAGCAGAGTTGCTGATGAAACAATGGTGCACCAATCAAGATCACACGATGCCTATTATTTCACCCATTGTACACAACGATCAGGACAGTCAGAAGTTCCACCCAGGTTGATCTGCTCAATTGTGTTTGATCAACAAAGACAACTCAGGTTTTGCCCGGTACTTCATAGCTGGACATCTATGGTTAGCTACTCACCCCCTGTCCCCACTGATACGACTTCGAAATGGGTGTGTTATTCGTCGTCATCAGTACCATACCAGGTCGCATCGTTGCGTGCCTGAGCCGACATCTTCATCCAAAATCTACAATAAACCGAAATCCTATACCGTGGAGCCGAACTGGCCTGCCAACACAACACCTCCAGATCCTGGCTTGTACCTTATAATTTACATATCCGTGAACAGTCTCCCAAAACGTCAACGGACTCTACGTCATTGGTTCTACCGCGACGATGCGGTCGTGCAATAAAACAACCATTATACATTGCAGACAACCTATTTCCGTCATAACAGCTGTCCGACCGGGTCGAATCTTTACGCCTGTAGTCAACCTTCCTCCACGTTGCGTCCAAGATCAGAAGGTCACTTTTAGACGCTAGTGATGAATCAGTTGATGCTCGTAAAAGAATCAAAAGTAGCTGGATGAATGACAACACGTTGGTTTAAATCTACAAATCTAAAGCTCAATAGCTCTAGGGATACAGTCATAGAAAATCCTTCCCTTTTAATCGTGATATATATATATATATATATATATATATATATATATATATATATATATAATGTCTACTTTAGAGAGTGAGACAGACTCGGGAGTGAAGTTTTTGGTGGTAAGGTTTATTAATCCTTATATGTCAATAGTCCATACATGTTTCGGGATTTCTCCCATCATCAGTGGTGTGCGTTGTGTGAGTGTGAATTAAAATGTACCATGTGGAACCAGAGTCCATTGCCAGGGGCTATGCATTGTGGGTAAGTTTTGTTGTCAGGGCTACTAGAGGCCTCCTGCTGAATGTAAGAATGACCAGCAGGTATTGGGATTTTGGTAAAGCAGCAGCAGTTGGTGTTGGGGAGGGCAGAGTGTGTCAAGGTAGGGGGTAGTGTTGTGGAGGTGGATTTTTTGGTATGTTTGGGATAGTATGGAAGGAGGGGTGGTGGGGTCAAGGAGCTACATAGGTATCAACCTTGGGTGACCTCGTATGGAACGCAGATCGTATAGCAGTGATCGACTCTCGACAGATGTGGTTCTTCCGAATGCTACTTTACTGGTTTGGTAATTCAGAGTTGACAACAAGTACTGTCAAACCCAAGCAAAAGCTACGATCCTCAGTAAATCGGAGCACATGTATTCCGTAGTTCCTGGCTGGTCTGAAATTTCTGCACTCACTGACTCCCAGAGACAAAACAATCGCCTCCATACGAGAATTCGTCTGATGGTATGAGATGTTTAATTTTAGTTCAGAATATCTCCCCATTTCGGCTATTTACTCTTTCCTTAACCTTTCTCGGCTAACATTCCTGATAAGAGATTTGTTTTTACTCGCTCCTTCTTTAATCACTATTACTCCATGGTACTCCCAGTTTCGACACCTTGTTGACAAAACAGATTTCTACTTATCTCCATCGCCTTGAAATCAATATGACAACAACAATTCCAAGATTCTGATGGGGGTTTCGTACTGCACGATCCCTTGGTTCTGTTTCAGGTTCTCAAGAGTAATTTCAGTTTTAAATATCTTTTCTGCTATCCAACTTCCCTCGACTAATATTTCTGATAACAGGCTTGTTTTTGTTCCTCGACTCCCAAATGGAAGTATACATTTTGATAACCAGCCAATTTAGGCTTTCATGATTTGTTATATAACGCTCGATGTAATACTTATGTACTTGTTAAATTTGATGTATCTCTCAGCTAAAGTATTCTCCTCGGAAATTTCCAAATATCTCGTTTTGGTATAAATGAAATGATCTCCCGTTATTACACGCAAATGCATCATTTGGTCTGGACAACGTAAATAGATTGAGCAATTGAAGGAAATGGGACTGCTGCAGGAATCAAACCCGTCACCGATAGAGTAGTCGCTGCAGGAGCAGCGCTACGTTGAAGTGGCTACCGTATCGATTACAAGTTCGATTCTTCCAGCAGCCTCATTTTCAAATATAGTTTCGAAATAACGTATGTCATACATGCAGTTTATCATTTTATATAAGGTATTATGTATATCATATATTGATATTATTCTATACCACATATTATTTATTTTTTAGAACAGAGCTTACTTACGTAGGTTATCCCCAAAACGCAGTAAGTATAACATCAGACGTGACTCACTGTTCGTGTCATTTCTATCGAACGTTCACCCAAATGAATATTAAATCCGTTGTGTCAGTTTTAATCTCAGATTGCATGCAAACCAACTTATGATATTATCTTTAAGAATACTAATTACTCAGAAAAAACTTCTTCGAGTTGATTTTCTACCAATGACAATTTTTTCCACTAACCTTAAAGTTATATTTCATATATATATATATATATATATATATATATATATATATATATATATGATCTACAAAGCTTTACAGCTTTTAACACTAAACTTAGAAAAACACATTTTTCGGAAAGCTTATGTTATTTCACTCAGTGAATTTCCCAATGTTTGTTAATGTAATGTATGTAATTTTCTTCAGGGTTTCTCAATATTGTATACAGACTATGATGGCATAGTACTATGCGTAAATCTTTTATGCTGGTATCATCAGTTGTTTATCATTAAAAAAAAAAGAAAGTTACATTAACATGAAGCCCCAGCAGTGTTGATCAAACGCCGCCTCCCCATTAGCTATGATTTTTTAAATAAATAAATTATGTCATACTACATGTATTTTGATATCTTGTATAGGGTTTTGTCATAATTTATTGTACATGGATATTATTTTTATTCCGTACAACATCTGATTTTTAGGACTTACGTAGGTTATCGTATTTGACAATGAGGAATCAAAAAGTTTATCAATAGACGTGATTCATTTTTGTGTCCCCCCATGTAAATATTAAATCCGTTGTGTCAGTTTTAATCTCGGATTGCGTACAATCCAACTTATGATATCATCATTAAGAATATTAATTTCACGGAAAAACTTCTTCAAATTGATTTTCTACCAACGTATTCAACTGAAGAATTTGACAAAATTACTTTTTTTTTTTTTTTACTAACCTTATAGTCAATTTTTTCACAGACACAATCTAGCTGAGACGGAACCAAACCACTCTCTAGCTGGTAGTAACACCTCAATGAGCTTTCCCGTAGAAACCTGTATTTTAATTCGTAATTTCTAATCTATTAATTTTACTGGATTTTTCGTCTTATTTTGTACAAATTGAGAGTAATGTAAAATATTAGCCATAAAAAGCTTTCCATTTATCTCATTGGAAATGATTGTTTTAAAATGTCTATTTAGCTGATCCTTTCATTTACTTGATTGATAGTCAATCACATTTTGCTCTGACTGACCGTTTTCTTTCATATTCATTTATCGTCCATTTCTGGCTTCTGCCTGAAATTGATAAGGACAAACATCTTCTGTTAGAACACATAACATGGGATAAAAAAAAGAACAAAAAGACACTACTGAGAGAAATAAGGAATGGAGTGAAACATTTAATAATCAAATTAAAATGCCAATAAGAGATAAACAATGGTGGATGAATGGAGATAAAATTGACAGTGAAGTAGATCAAAGAATAATTTTCTCATTGCTTCTTGTTGGGCAATGGTCACCAAAAATCCCATTGACAGCATGCCGTATTGGGTGATTAATTAAAAAAATGGGGTAATGGAGTGATCAATGAATCAGTTATTTCTACCGCTTTTTCTATAAAACGAAGGTGAATGCTGCTAGACGCAAATCAAGGGATCAGTTCAGTACAGACTCAAATTGTATAATTGAACCCAATCCACGAAGATATTAAAAAACGAAAAAACAAAAAGAAAAAACGTTTTTATTACTATTACTACTACTACTACTACTGAATACAACCAAATAGACAGACATACCAACTTGAAAACTGAAGAAAACTGTATTGTCAATTTTGGTTGACGGTTTCTAATTTACTTTTTCACTGGTTGATTATCAAAGCCCTCAATGTCACACAATAATCATTATATTTTAAGGCATGTAATTATATTTTTAGGCAACCTTTATTTGCAAGAAAAAAGGTTGATAAAAATGATAAAATTGGGATTTTTTACTTACTGAATCAGCAACTGATGAACAGTTCGATTCAATTCATTATAAGCTAGAATGTCTTCATTTTCCATTATAAAACCATATATATGTTACCTATCCTCTTAATTATATACCATCATTTTTCTTCCATCAGCCGCTGTTGAAATGTAAAAAATTGATCTCTCGATCTATGTATATAATCCGAAAAAATAATAGAAATCTCCTCCCGATAAAAATATACAATAGAGCGCTTGAAATCATATTAGAAGAAATGAATATCACAAATGTAAATAGTCTAAATTATGTGATGTACGCTACTGCGCTTACTGCATCAAATGTCATCGGGTAAAAGATTAGGAAAAAAAATAAATAGAAATATACAACCAAAGTAGAAAGAAAAGACAGAGAAGGGGATAGATAATCAAAGGGCAAAGTTATCTATTGCTGATGAGCCCTCTAAAAGAGAACTTTTTCAGAGAATATGTGCAGAAATGTAACTGGCCCACAGATATTGCACCTGTTTCCGGCAGCGATTCAAGCTTAGAGGCTCGGTTATTCGCTCTAATGTTCATAAATGTTTGCACAAAAACTCTCTACGCTCTGAGAACTTCACTCATTTCATTGTTGCAATTCAAGCCTACAATCTCGTGTATTTTACTTAAATGTATAACCTCCTCAGAATTTTGACTACTTGAATAATAGATAATAAAAAAGGAAATCTAGGAAATCGATAATGAATAAATACGGCTGAAAGATCCTGCAGACGCATATGTTTATGAACAAAATCCTAACAAAGCTTATCTTCACAATGGAATCCCATGAATATTGCATCTAAAAGTATAGCCGCTCACAATCGCAAGTTTTAGTGAGAGGTACATATCACCCAAATATATATATATGTCAACATGAATACAACCAACAAATTATCAAAAACCAAAGAAAACCAGAGAAACAATGTAACCCTACGCGTGAAATAATTTTTCTACTCTTCAGCTTGCGTACCCAATGGAATCTTTATCGAACCACTATCCAACCCTTGTATATTCACACATTTACACATCAAAGACTTCTGGAGAAGTCAACATTCCTGCTCTCACGAAATAGACTTTTTAATTTGACTTCCATAAATTTTACAGCAAGCATAAACTCACAAGCATATTCTAATTCAAGTAAGTGATGTTCTCCGAATTAAAGGCGGATAGTATTGTGGTAGTTAAAATTATCAAAATTATCAATAGAAAATTACTAGATAAAAAGTGTGACTTAGAATAAATTAAATTCATTCATTCCAGTGATGGGGAGAATGCTCACAGTTCAGTTGCTAAAAAATAGTGCAACCAATCAGACCCCAAACACAATCACGTCGTCTTAGTGCCATGTTCGAATTTCTGTCTGCTCTCATTTTAACGCGATAGAAGATATGTATGTCGGCCGATAGTTCTCGGGCCTTTCAGAACACACGTTTTCGAGGGCTGGAAAATCTACTAAAACCCCTTTGTAACTACATATACTTTATTCTAGGCATACACTTCGAACCACTCATATCCACCTAGAACATTTCATTTTTATGCACTTACTCATTTTACCTCGTAAACTTAGACGTACGCAAAAACACTATTACATTTTGATATGCATACTACATCAGAATAATTCATTTCATTTTGTACACTTCGGACATTACAAACCAAGACATTGATAAAAAAAACATCCCATTTATACAGATCTTGTTACATGTATTTTCCTTCGATTGAATGAAATAAACGTGATACGTTTTTCCCAAGGGTTGTATTTTCTATCATTATGATCTCTCGTAAATATGACCCATTACATGGAATCAGCTTATATTTATTCAGTTCTTTACCCAATATTATATGATGGAAAACTTTCATATTTCCATATACCTCTTTTTATTGAGTTCATTCTTGTTCCTGAATTGCTGTAAATCTCACTAACTTGCAACGCAGTGAGACGTTGTATTTTAGGGAGTTCTTCTTTGAGGAAATTAATCTTAACTTGTCCCAATCTATTTAATCTAAATGGCTGTTAATTTTGTCGTAGTCTGTATCATGTAAGTTGAGGTTTCTAAAGGTGTGAACTAGGAGAGGCGACTTTTTTACCTCTAGTGTAGAGTTGAGTTTCAAGCCGCTTCCCTGGATGTTACGAATACTGCAAAACTATATACCAGCAGCTGGAAATTTTGAACTTAACGTTTGTCATCGCGACTTTTTGTAATGTTTTCGTCTACCGGAATTTTGGACCCAAAAGATCTTTTTCATGTGACCAAGACTAAAAAGTATTCTACATAACTTTCTCGAAACTGTTACCATTATGAACTGCCATTAGGCTTTTAATAGCCACGACAAGGGACTATTTATTGCATCCCCACTCTTGTATATTGTGAAAAGTTGCTGTTTGGGACCATTTGCTGTGCATTTGCTATCAAAACAGCGGGAAACTTCCTTCAATCAGAAACATTCGAAAGCGGACACGAGGAATAAACTGTTGGGTTAAAAAATGACGATTTGAGACATTTTAGTCCCCCCCTGCACACACACACAAAAGAAGAAGCAATTGTTAGATCTAAATCATTAAATGATATTGTAAACTTTGTATTATCAAAAGTAATAATTTTGAACATGTAATAAATTGTGAAATGCTTTATTTAGATGAAGAAAGCCTTTTTGACTAGGGAAGCTAGGCAAATTTGAACATAGAAAAATTACGACAAAAATGCATTTAATTAATTCAGCGATTAAAGATCAACTTCATTTTATCATGTATATTTGTTTAAAAAACGAACATGATAGTCAAAATCCAAGCTCCTAAACGGTGTCGCATGTAAAAACATCAATTGAAATCAGCCAATCCCAACGTTGGGAAACTATGATAGTCACGGTGATTTTTTCATCAAAAACATGCTAATGAAATGTAATTAACTGTGAATATATCAATTAAAGGAATTAAGTTTTGTTGAAGATCGGTTTATGATTTCATTTGTGCTCTCCATAATTCGAAGTATTTTTTCTAAGACAATTTGACGTCTTAACATCTAAATTCGTTTAACACTATTAAAATAATCCACGTAAGAATTTAAAAGTAGGGGGTGAAATGGTAATATTTTTGTCATTTTGTGGAAATAATCTTTTCAGGGAAGTCAATTCAGCCAAAACAGTCAAGATGTTTTCCTCAAAAATATCAATGTTTTGTGTAGAGTGTCTTCTGTGGTATCCAACACGCGTTGGGATGTTGAGAGATGAGGATTTTGGATCCTCGTGTGTGATGTGTAGTGCGCCGGCCCTGAAGCTGGGTAAGGAAAAGAATGCTGTATGAAGAGTAGGGAATGGAATGCGCGCCAAGTATGAAGTTGGACGCGCATTGAAATAAAGAGGAATGAACACATACAAGAATTATGGCCAGAGAAGAGACGTACGTTTAATACAAGAATAAAGATGAGGTACATGTACGGGTAACGTTAATACGATCGATCGTGAGAAGTAATGTTAGGAGAAAAGAGATTGTAAAGGTGGGAGTTCTCTTGTCTTGATAGTGCTGGCGTCGGAGTTGTAGCGGAGTTGTCTGAACGCGTGGATTCCGTATGGTTGGATTTCTCCCAGATACGTGGAAACCGGGTTCAGTATGTGAGCCTTACTGCCAAGTAAGTGAGTGAACTTGGGGGCTATTCTCAGACGCCGTTAGACTCTCGACGAACAGACTATGAAAGACATAGAACATGAGAGAAAGAAAGAGAGTGGAAGAGTAGCCGGCCGCGAGGGCCGTGGCCAGAGGCATGACCAACTATGGGTCCTGGCGCCAAGGAGCATTGGGCCAAGGAGAAGGAAAAAGAGAATGGCCGGCTGCAGAGGCCGGGGCTAGAAGCGTACCCAGCTAGGGGTGCTGGAGCTAGTGAAGTATTTATTTTCTTTAAGAAAGAAAAATTTGACATGGAGTCTGAGGGGGAATGGGGTAAATGGACTGGTCTACTCTATTCCCAATCTTATCTTAGCTAGTCTCAATCTCACTATATATATCCATTCACAAAAACAACACATTTTTCCTGGTCTCTCTCATACTCCATTCACCATAAAATCAGATTCTCTCTATGATGAAACTACTCTATGCCCATATTTACAATTTTTTTTGGGGGGGGGGGGGAATAAAATTATGATGAATATTTACAAATAAAAATGAACCCCAATGACTGATATATATTTACAAAAAAAATGGGAAAACGAAATTAGTATGTGACCCCCCACAAAAGACCTAAAATGGCAGAACAGCAAGTTAAATCAGATGAAAAATGGATGTCGAGGGAAGAGAAATAAAATGAAATTCCTCTCCAACATCCTCTGGAGAACTTCACCTTCTGTCATCTAGAGGGGGAGGGTAGGGGAGTCGAAACGAAAAATTGGGGACTAAAAAAAAAAAGGGACTGATGCTCACTAGCTAAGAAACTGTTAGCAAACAGAAAAAGGAAGACTAGTCTATCCTAACTTGGGCTGGGTTGACATGTTTGTTTCAGGACTGCAAAATCCTTACTTACCAAAAATTATCAAAAATGCCACTCCAAATTAGCACCTTTTACTCGACACAATCAGGCAACTTTCACCCACCTTCCGTTGAATTCCGACCAAGGGAGCCTTCCCCTCTCAACCCTGATCTTAACTTTAAGTTGATACCTAAAGTATTCGATCAGTTGTTCGGGAGTGAAATGCTCTCCTTCGTGGAACCCCTTCTGACGCGTCGTCCAAATCACCATTCGCATCACGCCAAGTAAGCACATTAGCACTATATGTGCGTCCTTTTCTAACGATGGGAAAACATTGCTACAGACAACACTGGCATCAAAGGCAAAAAACCGTGCCCTGACGATGCGGACCATGTAGCCTTCAACCAGCTTGCACATCGGATGCACCACACTACAGTGAAAGAAAGCGTGCTCAATGGACTCCTCCATTCCACCACAGCGCACGCACTCTGGTGAACCCAACAGACCCACTGCAAAAAGCCGTTTGCCGACCCAGAGAGCATTCCGAATGACTAGCCTGCTGAGGGACGCCTCGTTGAGGCACCTCAGACCGGGCGTCCAAGGCCAGATCGAGCGACTCTCCACCCTCGTCAAACCGAGCCCCTCGATCATTTCGTCTCGAACAGACACCCTCACTATTACCCGATATAATGCTCTCCTTGACAACGACCGGGTATCGTTGAGGCCTTCTTTCACCCGTGACAAAACTCAGAGAGCGTGTCGGCATTCTCTATAGAAAGAGCATTCCGCCCGGGGTAAACGCCCCGTCGTCGGAATGTACGTTTCTTAAGGCTGGGAAAGCCCTCCTGGCGTCTTCTTTCCAGAATTCGCCGTTCTGCTCTTCTTCTTGCATGCACATCCGACCTAGGAAAGTTTGGATGTTCGGCATGCCTAGGCCGCCCTCCACAGGTTGGAGCTGACAGATCTTGCGAGATACCATTGGCTGCCTGTGACCCCAGAGGAGTCGAAAAATGGCAGCTTCCAATTTTAGTTGGTCGGTACACGGAAGAGGGAGCACTGAGAATCGGTGAAGGATGAGGGGGTAGATGTGCGAAAGGCACACCTCGGCCCTACCCTTGAAGAATAGCCTCCTCCGAGTCCACAGATTAACTCCTTTCTCTACCTTCTCCAGTACCCCCGACCAATTTTTCTCCAACTGAAGGTCGGGACCGAACCAGACGCCGAGTATCTTGCACGGCCCGTCCATCCAGGCAAAGGGACCAGGGAGAGGGCAACCCCTCTAAGAGTCCAGCAACAAGCGCTCAGACTTGTCGCAGTTGGTTTTGGCTCCTGTCACCGTCTCATACCTTTGGATTTCTACGCTGACTTCCCAGATCTTGGCAATGCTCGTTACAAGCAGGGTTACGTCATCAACGTAAGCGGTATACTTGACTGGCGTGTGACTGCCAGGCAAGGTTATTCCGCGCAGGGCCGGATTCGCCTTTACTTTACGTTGGAAAGGTTCCAGCGCAAGAATGTACAGCATTGGCGAAAGTGGACAACCTTGACGAACTGATCAGGACAACCGAAAGGCTTTCGACCTGACTCCATTCACCTCCACCACCGAGCTGGGGGACGCATACAAGAGGCGAATCCAGGAGCGAAAGATCTGACCGAAGCTAGCCGCGGACAAGATAGACTCGAGAAAACGATGACCGACCCTATCGAACGCTTTGGACTGGTCTAATTTGATCAGCGCGGCTCCATTGTCGACTTTCTCAATGATCGTGCGCACCGTGTGCAGATTATCTTGGATAGTCCGGCCCTTTACAGAACAAGTCTGCTCGGGGCCAATCAGACTCTCCAGCACAGTCTGCAGCCGGTTCGACAGGACCTTGGCCAAAATCTTTAACTCTGTATTAAGCAGGGTTATAGGCCTGAAGTTATCTACCCTGTCCCTCCATCTTTGTCCTTGCATAGCAATTTCACCACCCCTCTGGTAAAGCGACGGGGGATGCTCCCCTGCTTTGACCAGTAAGCCAAACCATCGATCCCCGGTGTCTTCTCCTTCTCCACGCTCTTTAGCGCTTCCCGGATTTCATCCTCTATTATGGGTACGAAACACCTCGCAGATACCTTCGTTTATGGTCACTAGTGAGCATTGGACTATGTGCGTCCAGGGGTTTTATAGAGGTCGCCAGAGGAAGTGACGTTTTGGATTTTAAGCTAAAAGGAGAGTTTCGTACTAAATTCCTAACTAAAAGTATAAGGGGCACTACAAATGGTTTTCATCCAAATCCAGTCCAATAGAAATATTTATGGCATTTATTCAAATTTAGTCAAACTATTTGGGAAAATACATTTTCCTACGGAAATATTTACGCTTTTTTCAACTGCATAGAAAAATTTTATTTTGATATTCATATACCCTAAACCGAATATTAAAATTCATCTGATTTTTTCTCTTCTTTTTTTCGAATGATTTTCCCTATCTGACTTTAATTTCTTCTGTCTCTCACCCCTAAGTGTAAATCATGCACATAACACAGTGCAAGAAGATATGTAAACATGACAGGATGTTGCATGACATATAAACACTCCATACTGCAGCATTGCGTACAAAATGTAGCGCCCCCTATACTTTTAGTTGGGAATTAAATACGAAACCCTTCTTTTAGTTAAAAATCGAAAATGTCGCTTCGGAAAACGCGCATGGATAAAACTCTGTGTTCTAAGTCTTCCACGGTCTGTCCGTCGAGTGTCTATCAGCAGCAGAGAATAGCCCCCAAGTTCATGCACACAACTTGGCAGTTTGGCTTGCACACTGAAAAGAGTTTCCACGTATACCTTGGTACGATCAGAGCCATACGGATTCGCTATCAGTTAAGACAATACTGCTTCGGCTCCGACGCCAGTACAATGAACGACAAGAAAGCTCCCACCTTTCACTATCTCTTTTCATCTCTTTACACGATCGATCAGATTTATGTTATTCTTATATGTACTTCATTTTCATTTGTCGCTTGTCATTTATGTCCCCTTATTAAATGTACGTCTTATTTGTCCATTCAAATCTTTGTATATGTTCTTTTTACTTTGTTTCATCTCTGCGTCCAAGTTCATACTTAGCACACATTCTCTTCGTACAATTCCCTTTCTCCTTCCACGTCTCCAGTGACGCCATCGCTAACATCAAATCACGAGGAAACAAATCACTCGTCTCTCCAACTTCTTTGCGCTAACTACTCCTTATCAAGAACGATTACAACTGAAGAAATCATTTAAAAAAACAAAAAGAAACAGTCAAGTAAATTATTAAAATACAATAAGTGAATAAATGGATGAAATAAAATATAAAAACGGATTGAGAATGAAGAACCAAATGAATAAATATACAGATAAGACATAAGACGATAAAATTCCCTAAGGGTCTGTGGTAATTAACAATATTCGATGATGTTCCTTTCGCTTTGATCACCACCACAAGCCCCTAGAAAAGGCTGTGACGTCATTCCTTCGAAATCCCAACTATAAAAGTAACAGCTGTCTTCCTTCACCCTCTTTTCCCCGCTAATAGTCTCTGACCCACGTTGGTAAAAAAAGATCGTAAACTGTAACTGCGCTTCAGCAGGATGTGTGTGTTCCGTATCCTATTATTTTTTTCAGTAATATGAATTTTGACCGTTTCGAGAGAGGCCAATATGGACTTCTAAAGACTATTCACCGAAATTGCGTTGTTTTCATGAATGAATAAAATAACAATTTTTCTCAAAATGCATAACAGTTTTTTTTCTCCACTGATTTATTATTTATTCCATGCCTCATCGTCTACCAAGTGACCAGCCCTAATAACTTGATTTACAAAACGTACAGGTTCACACAAGTGGTCATTTTAGGAAGGGGTGTTAATGTTATGACAGTGCAGAAAGGTATGTAAACATAGAATAGTGCATCATTGCATATAAGTCAATAAAATGAATTGATAAAACATGATAAGTAAATAATTGGATAAAATGAAATACAATATAAAAACAGATTAAGAATAAAGAAATATATATACAGATAAACCGAAGACGATAAGATTCCTTGAGAGTCCATTCAAAGTGGTCTTTTTAGGAAGGAATAGGACTTGACGAAAATCCCTCTTCTCTTTTTTTTTCTTCCGACTGATAACATTCTGAAGTCGCAAAAGAAGAGGTATCGAAGAGTGTTTGACTATGGCATCCAAGATGATTAGAAACTCATCTACTGTCCAGCATCCATGATGATTCAAAACGCATCCTTGTCACCCCCCCCCAGAAATCATGGAGAGCACAGCTAACGAGATGGGCTCCAGGAACTACGTTTTGGGCCGGGTTCTTGGACTGTTTCAAATATTAAACGGACAGGTCGAAGAAATCAAATCCTTGGACTCTACCCTGTGACACCCATATACCTATTGCTATACGTATACCCCAAGAACCACCAACTTAGTCAATTCCCACCCTTTGCACCTCGAAGTCGTGTCAATTGCCCCAAACTAAAGTTTCTTTATTCTTTGTATCATACAAAAAACTCTGCCCTTGCGCTAGAAATATCGAAGAACTCTCGAACGATTCTCCTTAAAATACCAAAAAGAGAACTTCATCCACTTCAACATTAAAACGGAATATAATCTTATTTGCGTTCATTTTTATCGTAAAATAAAAAGTTAACGATCTGTATCGTACAAATCTTTTTCCATTTTTGATACCGAAGTCATCATCATATCAACGATAGATAAGGGGCAGGCTTTATCATCAGTCTTTTAACGTCCGTCGTTGGACATAGACCTTCCTCAGGATTCGCCACAATTCTCTATCATGGGCGTTGCGGAGCCAGTATTTCCTGAATCTGTCCAGTTCATCTCTCCATCTTGTGTTCTGTCGGCCTTGGTTTCTTATGTCATCTCTGGGGATCCATGTTGTGAGACGTGATGTCTAAGGGGGGGCAGGCTTAGTCTGCTACAACTACGAGAAGCAGTAAAAAGGGGCAGGGAATCTTAAGTATCCCCTTTGCCCGTAATGACTACGAGACCTGCAACACATCTCAATCTAACTTGTGGAATTTCAAGACCGATTTCGTCAACATATGTATTAGCTGCTTCTGAGGTGACTCCTCGCACCGAACAGTGTCGGTGTTTTTCCCAAGCACTTTAAGCTGCTACAACAGTATTGACTGCTTCCAAATAGATCTCTTGCACTAATTTATCTCAGTGTTTTCTTCAACTCCTTTAGATTGCAAACTTTCAAATTGCTGTGCAAACATACTGTTTGCAAAGCAACTGATATTCACTAGTTATAAGGATCAGCTGTTGCAATATTTTTTCAAATATTTACAAACAATAGAATTCACTTTTACATAAACTTCTCTCCACAAGCTGATTGTCAATGCGTATAAATTGATAATTTCGGCTCCATTTTTCAATCATCAGATTTACATCATATGAATCTTTACACCACCGGTTGATGTTGATCACTGCATACAAATGTATACTTTTGGCTTCATTTTGGCATCTGATCTGATCTGATCTACACCCTAAGGGTAGAAATTGACGGAAATTTTGGCCAACCAAAACATTTTCCTTAACGACCAATTTTTTTCAAGGTTTGAACATATATATGGGGAATTCAAGGACAAGTTCCTCAATAATCCCTCCATGGGAAATGCTGTTTTTTGAGACTCATAAGTAGCACCTATTTTTGTGTTTTGCATAAGGGAATGTACATCCACTCTAAAATCTCTGCAACTGTGAGTGCTATTGATTTGAAACTTGGACAAGTAATATATCACTACAGCAGAAGTTAATCGGTACCATTTTTTTGATCACAAGAATAGTGTGTATTTTACAGACCAGAATGTTGTTTATGAAAACAATATTTCAGGAATAATTTATACCTAATCAGAAAAAAATGCTCGTTTCTTTAGCAACTGGAAAAGTATACCTCTCCAGATGGTATTCAAGAGTGCTGCCAAACCCTTAAAAAATCCATTACTTTTTAATTATTTGTCTCAAACAAGACTATCTAACGTTTTTTGTAAAGCTGAGTGTATTTAATAACATATCTAAAGTTTACCACAGTCTGGCCACGGAAAAGATAAAATCTCCAAGATGGGCCCCAAGATAGCTTCCAAATAAGTTGGCAATATTCAGAAATAAACCCAACTTATTCCCTAAAAATTGTGACCAAAGCTTTATCAGTAGTTGTAATATCAAGAGTACACAACATTATACTAAAAGTCTACCATAGTCTGACCCCTGGAAAGGTATGATTTCTGAGATGGCCACCAAATCATTAAAATTAAATTTTTCCAATGGTTATTTGTAATATCAGATGTACTTGATAATTTGGCAACAATCTTGGACGCAATCTGTAAAATTATACCTTAATTAAGGGGTATAAGTTGCGTTTTTTCATGAATACGGCAGATTAATTTGGCAGCTACTTTCCAGTGGTCAGTCTAATTTGACAGCCATCTTGGAAATTATATATTATGGCAGATTTTTAGTATGTTATTGAGCATCCTTGATACTAGAAAACCTCATATGTTATGATAGGAAAAAAACTATGAATGCTTCATCTAGCGTACTGTTTGAGTGAGATATTCTCAGAATGGGCATTGTCTTTTTACATTTGTGGTTTTCAGTCATTTTCAGAGCCTTGCAAGAGGAAAACTACATAAGATACACTTGATATGATTATATTTTTACATTCTACTGGAAAAGTTAACGCTAATCGTGAGTTTTAGCTTTAAAGGCCATATCAAAAGAGCTATAGAGTTAAGACAGAAAGGCCCATTCAGCAAAATTCATAAAATTGAGTAAAATTTTAAAACTGTATCTTTGATTTCTCCATAGATTTGGTATTGGAACACATGATTTTTTTCCAGGGAATCCAAGAGGGTGATGCGGAGAAAGTTCCTAAAATTAGGTGATTTGATATGGAATGATTAAGAAGTAATTTTAACAACTCTTTTGAACACAAATTTGCCATGATGTTAGGTTTAACGATAAGATTCTCGAAAATCATTAAACAAGTTGGTTTCAACCTGTGGTGGCTAGTGTATGCAATCTGGTTTAGCCACCACTGAAAAGCATAAACTTCATGTCTCTACTACTGGTGGTAGCCCTGATTATTGTGTAATACCATCAATTGTGTATTTTATGAAAAAATGATTATTTTTGCTTTTCTAGTTCATTTATGGTCTGAAATCACTTTTTGGGGGATTAGATTCATTTAATCAATGTACTAACATATATATTCTGATTGTGTTGCCACATTCGTTTAAGTTTAGTCTAATAGTAAGATTGGTGGGAAGGGGAGAGACAGGTTACTGACGTAACTCAGATAATCAACGGGGGACATATGTAGAGACCTGGTGGTAAGAGGAAGAGATTGTTGTGAGTAAAGGGTTGGAAGAGGGGTATGATGAGATAGAGAAATATCACAGTACAACTCATACGGAGAATCAACTGAAGATACATACAGAAATATGATGGCAAGAAGAAAATAATTATCTAATACGTATAATCAAGCCTAAAATATTCCCAGAGATGTTCATCAGAGATCAAAGTGTTTGTACTGGGATTAAATGGTTTTCAGATCCAAAGCTAAGGTAATTCTCATAAAATTTACTTTAAAAAGTGATTTCTAACCTTGAAATAAACTTGAAAAGCAAATGTAACACCTGAAATGAATTTCTCATACATACTTCAGAAAAATCTGGCAACCAGTAATGGAGACACAAGATTGATGCTTTTTGATGGTGGCCATATTTGATTGCACACACAGGCCACCAAAGATCAACACCAGCTTGTTTGCAGTGGATTTGAAAATATTTTAGTCATAGCTAACATCAGACTTGGTACCAAGTGCATAATTGTCACCATGTTACAAGGCAAAAAGCAGCAGGAACAGAATATGAACCAGAATATCTGCATATATAAACTCAAAAGAGAAATTGACAAAAATCCAAGAGAGTGATTTTAATGTTTCCATAGTTTCATATAGAGCAGAAAAAAAAAATTTGTAAAGTCGGTCTTTAAAGCATCGGCCAAATAGACAAACAAATTCTTTTTTTCAGTCGATAACATGAAGTGAAACATTCATTTTCTATTAAATGGAACATTTTCAACCATAATAAATCAGGATGATATTACTTCAACTAATACAACTAATGGACATGAAAGTATGGTGTCAGCGATCTGAAAGGAGGAGTTTAAAGATTCAAGGAGCCCATGTAGCTCAGTCATTATTGAGAGGTAAAGTTCCTGAGGTGAAAAAGGATATGAACTCAAGTCTAGCCTAGTTCGTTCTTTATTTATAATCTGCACTTTTTAATCACTGACATAAACTGATGGTCTGAAAAATTGTAATGAAAAGCAATTAGAATTAGGATGAAAGAAAATACAAGTCAAAAATTATTAAAGAAATTTTTTGGAACTGCTTACCAGACAATGAGTGTTGCATTGGGTGAAAAAAAGTGATGGTTGAAGGGTGAAAGCTTTGAAGAATGCACTACACAAGAAAAAACTTCCTGTTGCATCATATGTGCAACACATGGACTAATGCTGTCATACAGTAAAATCATCAGTGAATTTATTTGGCTAAAAAAAAAGTCATTCCTGTTCCAATACATTATTTGAGCTGTAGCATTTTTCAATAAGTTTGATCAGATTCTAGCAATCCATAATAGAGATAGCAAAATCATCAGTGAATTAATTGGCTAGAAAAAAAAGTCATTTCTATTTGAATACATCATTTGTATTGTAGCATTTTTCAATAAGTTTGATCAGATTCTAGCAATTCATAATAAAGAATTCCTTTTCAATCCATCCGAACACAAAGGACTCCCTTGCTTCCTTGCAGGCTGTCCTGAATCAATCCTAATAATAACCACTAGATACAGTTGAACATGTAAATGTACAGATGAATATAAATTTGAACAACTTCAATGAAAACAAGATATGTCAATTCCACATATTTTGTACTCTTGTAATAAATCATTTGCAAGTGAAGATCTTGTCCAAAAATGACTTTTTTCTGTGACAAGCAAAAGGAGAAAGATAAATGTTCAAACAGTTTGATGTTCCATTCTTTAAGTTCACGAAGAACTAATTTTTCTAACTTCTGAATTATAAGAAAATACTAATTAGCATATTTTTCCAAATTTTGATTTACATGTATTTTTTTTTCAGAAGTAAATGATTGGAGATACAGATTCACATATTTCATGGAAATATGATTGCTTACCAGTATGCACTCATACTTTTTTCAATTGAGAACAATGATAAAATGTTGAAGAACATATTTCATAAGTGAAAATCAGATTCATACATTTCATAAGAACACAGTTTCTCTCCAGTGAATTTGCATGCGCACTATCTATAAATGCTAATCATTTTACGGGTAAATGGTTTCTCTTAAGTGTGTTAGGTTTATATGTCTTTTCAAATTTACTTTCATTGAAAATGCAGATCCACACACTCCACAAGAATGTGATTCATCTTGAGTATGTGATTGCATGTGTAATTTTAATTGTGAGCTGTAAGTAAATACTGATGTGTACATTTTGCAAGTATATAGTTTTTCTCTTGAGTGTGTTTTCATGTGTATTTTTAGAGTTGATTTCATAGAAAATGCAGATCCACACAATCCACAACTGAATGGTTTTTCACCAGTATGTGTTCTTACGTGGTTTTTTTAAAAAGTTAATTCCATTGAAAATGCAAAACCACACACTTCACAAGTAAAAAGGTTTCTCTCCAGCGTGTGTTCGCATGTGTTTTTTAAAAAGTTCCTTTCTACAAAAATGAAGATCCACATGCTTCACAAGTAAATGCTTTCTCTCCAGTGTGTTTGCAGGTGGATTTTCAATGACATATCGACACTTTGCAAATATATTCTTTTGGAATGTTTTTGCAAGTATAAACATTCTCAGAAGTAAATCAGCACAAGTCTTAAGATTATCTTTTTTTTTATTATTCAGTATTTTTACATTTTGAAACTATCGACATTACATCTATACACATTATTCCTCTTGATTATGTATACTTACATTGAACATGCAATTAAAGTTTTTAATAAAATATTTATATATAGTCATCAGATGGATTCATTTGAACTCAACTGCAGTTTCTGTAAACGTAGAAAAGTTATCATTAAATGGTTGGCCTGTGTGTTATTTGCTGTAATAAAATAACATCAAGCAGAAATAAAGAACAGTGTACTATCAATATGATGAATGTGAAAAGAGAGGAAATTTGTTTATAATTAGATATTCAACAAAAAAGAAATTGATAGACCCAATCAAATCCTTTCAGATCTCCTGAAAATAATGCACAACATATCTTAAAACTTCAAGTTACAAAATTGTTTTTTTTCATAGATGTTTTCAAGGTGTTGAAGATCACATCACATTGTTTTTCTTGTTAATATTTTATAATTTTGAATCTTTGAAGCTAGGATTAATTGAGTACTGATATGACAGAGATGCATAAAACATCCAAGTTTCTTTTTACATTATTTTAGTTGAAAATCACCAAGATAAGATTGTATACATGTATAGTTTGTTCTTTAAATTATAATAATTACAGTGATTGGACTTATAATTACCTAGTATTGCTATAAAAATTGGTACAAGTTTATAATATATTTTTTAAAAAATTATTGCATATTTAATGTTATTTTGTCCACAGAAAATTTGCAAGCTCTGTTCTCATTTTCAGTTATATATTTTAGTAAATATAGTGTTCAACTATGAGATGAGATGATAAAGAAAACAACCACAGTAATCAACCTTCTTTTGTCCAGTTTTTGTATTTCATTTCCCATTTGTAGCATTTTTCTTTCATTACCTTTATCATGATTGTTTCTTCATTGGCCATCTGGTTTTTCAACTGACTTCTACAAGTTATCTGTCAACACTTTTCTATTCCTCTCTCTTCCGAATCCCGTTTTAATGAATTAATTGTCACTTGAGGGTTGCTTCAACCTTCTCAAACAATGTATGCATTGTTTCTTTCTGTAGTTCTCTTCTTCTGACTATATTTTCCATTGCGTATAAGACCCTGTGTCTTTTTTTCGGCTTGACCACATCGTTGACTGCTGCGAGGCTAACACCAACTACATTTGCTATGTCCCTGTACGTTTTTCCTGTGTTCCTGCAAGACAATAATCTTAGTACATTTTCTGGGTGACATGTCCATTACTGGAAACTGTTGCATTACAATTCAATAGAAACAATAGATTTAGCCAAAAAAAATTAACGCACAAGCAGTTGATGTAATAACCATATATGCACTATTATTGCATCAGTTATCTGTCAAACAATGATAAAATTTCCTATACGTGATGATGTAACTCCAAGCCCGTGGGAAAAAAAAACACATTAAGTGATACATTGATCTGATATTAACACAATAATGAAAGATCAAAGCTATTAATTTGTTTTTGTGAGCCTTAGGATTAGGATTTAGGCCTAGAGATTAGGGTTAGTAGTTAGTTTTGGGATGAGTGTTTCTAATTTTGGAATTATTTATCAAGGTTATTTTGTCTTCATATTTTTCAGTACACCTATATGTATAATTATACAGATCATATATTGATACAATAATGGAAATAAAAGTGTAAGAATCCGTGTGTTGTAGAAAATTCAAGAATCATTGTATTAAAACGTTTTATTCAAATTAAATTTGTTTTAAAAATTAACACCTGTGCATTATAAATGTAACTCATTGATGATTTTATTGGTCACTACTCAAATTCATAATCCATGTTGATACAGAGAAAATGAAATTTACAGTTACCTGGAATTCAAATTCCGCCTAATAGACATTTTTTAAAAAATAGCCAATTTTAGCCATATAAAAATTGTCAATTTCAAAATGGTGACACACGATGCATTATTTAAAATTCAGCCTTTCCTTCTTACCTTTAAAATGAAATATGTTGATAAAATAAGTACAACCTTCGTCCCATAATATTTTTTTCATTAAATAAATGTAACAACAATTATAAGACCTAGGTCGTAATATTAAAAAGGTTTTATTATTATGAATTGCATTAATCCATTTTTTTTCTTACCTTTGAAACGCGAAATATTTCAAAAAAAGAAATACTCACTCTGTCCAATAATTACCGTTATTACATTTGCATGAATGAATTCGTTTTTAAATGGAACAAGAATTATGGGACAGGGGTAGTAATATTTTAATAATGTTAATAGTGACGATAAAATTAATTCAAAATATCAATTTATTGCTCTAAATTAAATCAATCAAAATACTATTTTCTCATCTTATCTTCAAAATATGGAAGAGACAAGGTAAAATAAATCAAATTTTCTCTTTGGTTTCATGTTTTCCATATTCGATCGTTCTTTTTGTTTTTTTCCCCCCATTATTTCCCAGTCAATACAATTTCTGTATAGTTCATTATATCCATGATAATGATGTTGAATTTGAAAACCACTAAGAAAGCAGAATTGAGAAACAAAAAGCGCAATGCAGACATGAAATTACTCTGGGGAAATTGTTTTTTCTGATTACAAGACAAAAATAGAATGTTTAGTCGGTGTTGAATGAAATACAGTTCTTTCCATTCAGGGACGGATAGTATGATTCCGATTATGTCCCTTTCTTATCTGATTTTTTTTTTACATGACTTTTTGACTTGTTACTATGTCTGAGAAATTCTTTTTGTTAAATCAGTTACTTAATTCTGAAAAGACATTGAGACATTTATCGCTTTATGATGGAGGTGGGGGGCTAATGGTGAAAAAGGGTGTGTGTAGGTACACTGGAGTACGGTGGCTTATACCAACTTCCTTATAGTCAAATTAGCCATTCTCAGCTTACTGGCTAATTTAACCGATGAAAGCGTACGAAGACAATCTGGCTAATTTTTGAAAAAAAAAATGATTTTCAAATTTGTAAAATTATATTAGTTCAACTGAGCATAGTAACACGATGACTAACAACATTTATCTACAATAAATGGAGCTCTCCAGTGCTAAAGCCCAACCAATCAGAGCCTTTACGTCATTACAGCCATCCAATGAGAAACCCGGAAGGCTAACAAGCGCAATTTTTTCAATCTAATCTCTCTGTTCATCTCATGCTGGTTTGGAAAGGCAGAAAATCTATCCCCTCTTCATGAACGCTAGTACTTCATCTGACCTTATTTTGTATACACTTTTACATCAAAGTGTAGTATCTGCTTGCTGTTCAGTCTTTGCCGGTGCTATACAATGGCCGATGATGGCCTACTGCACAAGAGACCAAGGATTCGTCCTGTGGCCCCTAAAAATAACTCTACCCAGTAAGTGGATTAATGAGCTCTGGAGCAGAACCTTCCCATTGCACTTTGAGGCAAGGATCGAGCTTGCTCGGACGCCTTTCCAAAACCAGTTGCTAAGACTGGAGCAATTTCTTCAGCTTTTTTCCGTTTGGAACCCCACATCAAACCGACCATGTGTCACATCTTGCTCTCATTTTTTCTTTAGCTTTTTTCCGTTTGGAACCCCACATAAAATCGACCACGTGTCACATCTTGCTCTCGTGGGGAAGCGAGTAAATACGGACTTCACTTTGTATACACTTTTATGATCACAATTAACACAAACACAAAGACACTTGGAATGCACAAAAACTCTTGAGTAATTGATTATGTAGCTTTACAATTGGAAAAGTCGCTTAAAACATTTGCAGACAGAAAACGTTAATTAAAAACATATTTTCCTTTGTTCGTTTTAATACATGATTTGTTTTCTCCTAAAGATTCTTATTTCATTCATATTCATTGTCACCCAATCACCTTGATGTTGGGCAGTGTGCTAAGCAGAATAGCCACAATAGAACGCAAGCCCTGTTTGATTACAATATGACTAATATTTCTTGCCAAAGCGTCAGCTGATAAGCTTTCCCATAACCTATTTTAAATTACGGAGACAGTCCTCTGCCCATGCAATGCTCATCTCCTCCACCAAGGCATGCTAATGAAATATCTCTAATCCATCGTGAATAACTTTCATTCTTCAATAGAGCAGGGTGCCCATCTCCTCCATGAACCAAAAGGTCTTGCCATAGCTGCAAGGAAAATAGAATGGCATAACAATTCGTAGTTTGACAACCTGTATACACAAGGATATTTATTTTAAAAGAAAGAAATCCAATATGCATGCTGGTATAAAACTGGCTAGTCTATTTCAGTGGTCCCTAACCTTTTTTGCAAGATGCGAACCCAAATATTACCGAGAGACTTGAGAAGAATTCTTCAATTTGACAGAATATATATGTATATATCTTTTTGCGTTCCTTTATCAATATTCCTTTGTAGAAAGTAATACCTATTTCATACTATAAATTATATATATATATATATATATATATATATATATATATATATATATATATATATAACGTGTGTGTGAGTGCCTCTCTCATTTATTAACATTAAGTGAACAAGAGATATCATACTTCTTTCGCAAGGAAATATTTCCCCTTTTCTATCAAATAAAAGTTTGGGTTTCATTGGGAAAACTGAGGGTTTTGCGATTCACTCATTTCATTCAGTTGCTTCGGGTTGTCCAGGTGTTCTTTTGATAAGCAGGTATCATTTTTAATAATCCCAACATTTTGTGAAATAATCGTTACTTCAGAGTCTCACAAAGTAAAATTTTATACTTCAATGTGAAACAAATACATTACCAGGCAAAAATTTCACCCGCATAATTGAGAAAAAAATCATACAACCTACTCATAAATCAATACGTGGCAAAAGATGAGTTGCATTTATTTCGATTAACAATTTAGCGAGAGAAGTGCACATTTTACTCTAAGCATAATTGAGTTTTTCATTGCTGATAACTTGTACGAGTGTTCTTATGTTTGACAAATTACTAACAATAAAATATGAATTTTGAATTTAAATCTTTCGGAATATTTTGAAATTCCACTAATACATACCAGTAAACTTCGGGCGATTTTTATATTTTTTGTGAATCAACCTAACTGATTCTTTCATCATTTTGTAATGATTTTGCATAAAATTAAAATAAGTGTCCTAACATTTTAACAGTAATTCAGTAATTTCTCTATCGAATCACCCCAAATCATATCAGTCAATCTAGACAATTTCTGCATTGCTTGTTCAGTTTGACAATAATATTCAATTTTTCAAATCACAGAAATAAGGAATGATTCAAAGAAACAAAAAGATAGAAATATCAAATTTTGTAGAGGAAAATAAGTCGTCTGATTGTAGAACAGGGAAATCGCTAAACGATGTTGAACATCATTTCGCTCCTTCTCGTTAAATACCCACAAAGTTTTATTGCATCTTGATAGATAAATTATAAAAACTGTCAGAATACTCAATCTTTGTAACTGAACCAGATAATCCATTTATCGGGGACAGCAGAAAATCTGAAATTAGGGCGTAATTTTGTTACTACTCAGAATGAAGTAAGATGTTACTTTTCTTGGTAAGTTTTCATCTTTATTCGTTATCTTATATTTATGGGTATTTTTTGTAAAAAGAAAAAGATCAACATCAAATTTTTTTTTATAAAAGATTCTTTTCTATAGAGATTAATTTAATAATTTTTAGTGTTTTCATTCTTTCACTTACTCTTAAAGATCAAAATTATGTCATTTTAATGGAGAAATTAGGAATCTTATCTATCAAATGGAGCCTGATTAGCAGTGCCTGTTATAATGAGTGGTATAGTTGAATAAGCTAGATTATGAAAAGGTGATTAGTTCAGTTTAGATGCAAGAAGGAACTGAAAGGAGCAAAATAGTAATTGCACTGTCACCAAAAATAGTAGTTGCAGTGCTTGCATTCAGTAGTTATAAAGTTCTTGCAAGTTCTCTCATTGAGCCCTCTACCATCTTTGATGAGAACAGTTGCTCAATTGCTTTAGAAATTTGTTTGTTTTTTTTAAATTTTGATGAAAGGAATTTGACTTTTAAAAATAAATAAAATAAAACAAACGTTGAACATTTGCTTAAATTTCAGTTGTTTTTATCACAACTTCAACTGAGACCATTATTTATGGCTACGAGCAAACAAACAAATCCAAAAATTAAGATGAAGTTTAAAAGTAGACAAAATCAATATCAGTTTACAATATTTCATCTAATAAATTATGTTTTCCAGTTCTTGAAAAAAACTTTACTTGCTCAATTTCTTTTAACTCAGAACTCTCATAAAATTACAAAATGCATTAAAGCAGAGGAATCAATTTATTACAAACATGGATAGTTTTATCAAACGGTTATTGTTATTGTTTTCAACACGAATCAGTCTCAAACACTTTATTTCAAGTGATCAAAAGAAGTGGCCTCTTCTCTATATGCTTCACTTGATGCTTTCAACTGGTTGTTTTTAGAAGACCCTTACTGAAGTGATCACAATAAGCAACATTGCATGTTTTTGAAAAATTATGATAATCTGATTACAATAACTGCAGATCTGCGTATTTATTCTATTATATGAAACATTTGGCATAAAAGACATATTTCCAATAAGAATTGTTTTCTCTTGAAACTGTATCTAGAACAAGTCAGAAACACTGGAATAAATACATACAGTTTGAAAACACCAACTTATTTAAATATTTTGAAAAATTTTGTTTAAAGCTAGATATTAAATTACATTGATTTGAAAATTTTGTCCAAAAATAAGTATTTCATATTGCATATGTGTTTCACAGCATACCGTATTTACTTCAAATATGTGATCTATAATATGCACTTTCATATTAAACAGTAACAATTCAAATTAGGTATCAGTTTAGATATGTTTACTAGGGAAAACATCTTTTTCATGTTACTAATGTACTTTAACCTTTTCAAGGATAATGTTGATAAATTCCTCTTATTCAAACTAACATTCACATAAATATACAAAATTCAAAAAAATTGATCCCGTAACACTGTTGCTGTAATGAAGAAAAGATTGTGCCATCCTATCAAAGGTAGCAGATTCAAATAAGGCTAAACTCTCTAGATTATTTAAATTTGCTTTCCATGGAAATTTACTTTATATAAAATGAAAGAGAAATCAATGGAAGAAAAAACAACACACAAATTTGAATCTCGTGATAACATTAGGTATTCATTGGACTTTATTTTGACAGAAAATTGTGCATTCCCTTACTTACCAAACCTCAAAATATATGCATGGATCAACAGTCATTATAGCTGCTCTTTCCAAATGAATATAACAGTCAAATGTTAGTGCATGCCCTTTTTTTTCTTCTTCTTCAATTTTTCAACTTTTACCACTCGAGAAATTTCTGCAGCAAAAAATATTGATATTACTCTCACAGGTATGATGTCCAAATAACAGATAAGGAATATTGCTGGAGGGTGAAAAGATTGAAGAAAGCAGTATATATTAAAAAATGTAGGATCACCTGTGCAACAAAGCTTTCTTGGAATGAAATGAGTCAAACAGTATACTCTGGAAAGAGGGTCATGATTGTAAAGGTAAATGCAAAAAACACTGTAGAAAGTTGTAACCAAAACATTGTTGCAAAAAAATGCATTCAATCATCTAAACAACACTTGACATGATAATGACTCTCTCCAAATCTATAGAAGGTAATCCAAGTGACTATTCAAAGGCTGTCATAGAATTTTGATCAACATTTTTCATTTTTTTAGACATCAATGGTTCAAAGGAGTCAAAAGTCAACACAACAAATTTCATCACTTACCCAAGTATGGTCTTTGAGAAATGAGAATTTTGAATTACTCAACATTTTAATCTGTCTGATCTTTTATAAGAATGTGTTTTCATGAAATATATTCAGTTTTGTATGTTACAGCTGAATTGCTTAGAAATGAACATCATCAAACTTGACAATGAGATTTACATGAAAGGAGGCACAATTCTCAATATGCTTTCTCTTCTGTGTGTGTACATATGTTGACCCAAATTTGAATTATATGAAAAGGGGCTTCAAACTTCACAAAAATATGGTTTTTCTCATGTATGTGTTCGCATATGCCTCAACAGATCTGATGACCGTGAAAAACAAGAGCCACACACTTCACAAGAATATGGCTTTTCACCCGTATGAGTTCGCTTATGCCTCCTCAAATTTGACATCTGTGAAAACGAAGACCCACAAACTTCACAAGGATATGGTTTCTCTCCTGTGTGTGATCGCATATGTCGATTTAACTTTGACTTTTCTGAAAAGGAAAAGCCACACACTTCACAAGAATATGGTTTCTCTCCAGTATGCATTTGCAGATGCCCCATCAAAGTTGACTTCTGTGAAAAAGAAGAGCCACACACTTCACAAGAATATGGTTTCTCACCAGTATGTGTTCGCTTATGCTGCATCAAATTTGACTGAACAGAAAAAGTAGAGCCACACAGTTCACAAGTATATGGTTTCTCCCCAGTGTGTGTTCGTGTATGTCGGTTCAACTTAGACTTCTCTGAAAAGGAAGAGCCACACACTTCACATGGATATGGTTTCTCTCCAGTGTGTGTTCGTATATGCTTTATCAAACTTGACTGCTCTGAGAAGGAAGTGCCGCACACTTCACAAGAATATGGTTTCTCTCCAGTGTGTGTTCGCTCATGCTTCTTCATATTTGACTTCTGTGAGAAAGATATGCCACATACTTCACACAAATATGGCTTCTCTCCAGTATGTGATCGCATATGCTCCACCAAATGTAACTTCTGAGAAAAAAGAGAGCCACAAACTTCACAAGAATATGGTTTGTCTCCAGTGTGCATGCGCTCATGCTTCCTCATATTTGACTTCTGTGAAAAGGGAGAGCAACACACTTTATATGAATATGGTTTCTCTCCGGTATACATTTGCATATTCCAGGTAACTTTGACTCTTTGGAAAAGGAAGAGTTTACATTATGCAATATTATTGTTTCTCTTCCATATGTGTTCATATACGTTGATTAAAATTTGAATGAAAATATTCCACAATATATAGCCGAAAGACAATATGGTTTTCTGAGTAGGTTTTTGTATTTTCTCCATTTCAGGTATCCAAGAAAATGATGATCCACTCAAATTCGCCAAATTATTTAGGTATGTAAAATACTTTTTGAAGATTCATCAAATGATTTTAAGCATAAAAATCTGTTGAGAAAAAAATAAATCGAATTCAAAAAATGATACATTAATAAAAGATATATGAATTTACATTATATTCAATAGGCTCAAATGCATCATGTATTTTCAAATCTTATATGAAAATTAATTTCTAACATTAAATAGAGAGAGACTCAATAATTTCCTTATTTATTCATTGACTATTGAATTTAATTATGAATTGATTACTTTGTGTAAGTAAATTAGGAAATGTTTTCTAAGTAAATACTTTTCTTTATTCATTTGTATGTACTCTCAATAAAATGTCTCTTGGAAGTGAAAAATATCAAGTATTTTTTAAAAAATCCTTCAAATTTTTTTCCCTTCTATATATTAAAACACCATTAGTCCAGATTCAAAAAAGTGAAAAAAAAAAAACAAAACACAAGGAGTAGAAACTTTTCACTTGTTAAAGTATAATGTAGACTTACAGTACCTAACATTTTTTTCAATTCACTTTAATGATTTTTTGAATTTTGAATAATTTCCCCAAATTTGAAAAGATATTAGAAATTCTTTTTGTTAATATTGATTCTCCGTGGGAAGCCTGAAATCTTATTAAAAAATACTGTTTTGCTGATTTCGAAATGTAAAAATAAACAAAATAATTTGCAGTATGTTTAGAATTTTAAAATGTTTTCACAAATGATGAGGCAATGATACATGTAATCAAAAAAATCTGGCTAGTTGCTCAATAGAAATTGTGACCAATCTCTTCTGGCAGCATGTCATGTTGGGAGTGATCAATTGAAACATTGGAAAAAAAGGTGATCGAAGAATGGGTTGCATCTTGCATTTTGTCATGATCATTTCTAAAAATCAAGCATATACAAACTAAGAGATCAATTTTGTAGAAAGTTACATTGCAAATTGAACCCCCTTTTCAGCGGCAGAATTTTCAAAAATCAGAAAAAAAAAAACTTTGAAGACAGAAATGAATTATTTGTCAGTATGATAAAAAAAAATTATTTCATGATTCCTCAACTGAACTATGAAAACCAATTTTGTAAAAGTAGCATAAGAAAAAAAAATCTACATTTTTGACAACTGTGTTAGTCTAATTGGCATCAGAGCCGGACTTATAAGGGTGCAAAAGACAGTAATACTACTGATACTCTGTGTGCCTTGTCCCTTGTTTGGCCATATTATATGTCTTTGACATTGCCTTGCACTGCCTGGACATCACCTAACACTTGTCTACACATTCAAAATTTGCTTTGAAGTATGTACTATGTTTTAGCAAAGAAGGACCCAGTAAACTAGTGATAATCGTTGCCATTTTGGCCAAATTGGGCATGAAAAGTACAGCATTTCAATAAGAAATAAATTATCAATTACTGTTTGGAATTTGTTTAGGCCTTCATTTTTCTACAACACCTTTGTTTTAAATGAATTAATAAAATTACTGCTTGACTGAAGTCAACAATAATTGGTGTATGGGTTATGAAAATAAAGCAATACTGCTACCACTGTGGGACAGACGGCATTTCCTCTCAGGAACTTCACTGTTCAACTTGCACCTTTATTTAGTCATAGTTAATATTCCTGATCTTATATGTTTGAAAGTTGTTAGACATAGTGTTTATGTCATGTATATCACAAAGATATAATCATGACTTTAAGTGTGGTTCAAAATAATTTTATGATTTTCGAAGTCAGGAAATTTGCTGCAAATCACACAACTTTATGGCTACAATTTGGGCATCTGGCCACCCAGAAGTAAGTGTTTGCAATCAGCATCAGAATGTTCATGTACTGTTTTTCTGAAGTTTGGCCTGTACTCAAATAAGTGAATAAAGTTCATATAATGTTTGGGCTGTTTCAAATGTGTATCTTATGTTTTTTATTGTGTATATAACATTTTTAGTCCCCCCCCCCCCCCCAAGCACAATGACTGTGAGTGTGTAAGATCTCAGGGGAGAATTGGCACAAATCATTTTCACAAAAAAGAACTGAATTTTTAAAAAAAAAGTTAATTTCATGTCTCATTAATTTTTTGAAGAATTGTTGAACATTTTTTATAACCAGACCAAGGGTTATAATTAATTGCTGACATTCTAGCATATGGATTTAACAGTTAGAATTATTATAACCGGACGATGAGTAATAATTGCAGATATTCTAGCATATGATTTATCAGTTGGAATTATTAACAAATTCTATTTTAAATGTAGAATTTTGAATTTTACACTTGATTTATTAAAGTATCTTCTTAATTGTACTAATTGAAAAAATTTATTTATCTTTCAAACTGTGTTCTGCTAAGGGACCCAACAGCATTTGTGTAAAAGTTTTTAGTATGTAAGGGAGGGGGTCAATTTGCAATGTAAGTTTATGTTTAATATGTCCCTAGTTTGTGCTTTGTATTGCGTGAATATTGCACGAGTAAATGGTATTTCAAAGATTTGATGGCTATCTTAAAAATCATATATTTCCAATAGTCATGACTGTTGTAGACTTCTAGTTTGTCATCGAGTACACCTGATACTACAATTACAAGACCACTGAGATACCTTTCATTGTGATTTTCTAGGGGTTAGGGTGGATTTTTTTCATAAAGCCTAATAATGTCTCTCAACTTGGATGCCATCTTGACAATTATACCTTCAGTGTAGTAAAATATTGATATGTTATCAAACACACTTGAAACTACCAGAAACAGTTGAGAAAACTTGCCTAAAATTGATGATGAATGAGTCGTGGGCATTTGAATTTTTTGGTGACCATCTTCGAAATTATAATTTTCCACTGGTCCACCTATAGTAGGATGTTGTTATTGAGCACACTTCAGATCATAAGAAACCAATAGAAAAACCTGTCTTGGGTGAATATTGAATGGGTAATGGGCATTTTACAGATTTGTTGGCCATTTTTGAAAATATACCCTTTCAGTAGTAAGGCTGTGATAAAAATTCAGGATGTTATTGCGCACCCCTGTGAAAGGTCACCTTGAATGTTTTTCTATGCTATTTGATTCCTGAAATAAACTTTAGACCCCATCGACTAGAGACCCCATCTTGAATTTTATTCACTTGAAAATCAATTCTCTGAAGATGTTAGTTTCAGACAATTCATGGTTACTTCAGGAAGATAGTTACTAAATGTAATAGTTTTAATAATGGAGAAATGTTAAGTTTACTGAAATATAATTACTAAAAGATATTCATTTTTAGAATGATTTTCATTTTTCATAACTAAGAGACATTATACAATTATTATGCATAACCTCTTAAAAATTAACTTTATTACCTCCCTTGGCTACTCTCCAGGCAGTAATTTCCAGCAATTATTTGTGCAAAGACATTTTTCATCTTAATTCACCCGCTTTCTGCCGCTATAAATTGCAGGGGGAACTCGATGCATTTCTCAACACAAGAAATGCTATTCCGCTGAATAAGGAAAAAAAATAGAGAGCAAAATAAATTTAAAGAAATAGGAATTTAAAAAATAAGAAAAAATCAAAATAGAAGAAAAATAAATCGTTGAAAAATTAGAAATTAATTTAAAAGTTGAAAATTAATTATTTAAGATAAGTAAATTTTTTTCAAAAATTGAAAAATAAATTTAGAAAGATACATAACTCCTCAAATAACTACAAAAGAATTCCCAATTTTTAGCTTACAAAAACAACAGATACATAGACAAGCAATGTGTTTAACATGAATAGGAATTTGTGCAAAATATCAGACGCATTCTTTTCTTAATATTTACTAAGTATAACTTATTATGGCACAAGGCAAAAAGCATGGGGATCCCAATGGGGATTGGAAAAAATAACAGTATCATGGAAGAATTCACGTCAGATACAAAGATTCAATCCATAGACACTAAATGTTTAAACATCTGGTCATAAAAAAAAGCATTGATACTGAAAAAATAATATAATTTTATGGTCAAATAATGAAAGGAAGAGCTCACTTACCAACACAAACTAAACTAAAGATTTAACTGATAAACTTCTGGGTCAAAAAGAAATACATGCACAGATATATATCTGGCATAAAAATCCCACAGACAAATCATCAATACCCCCATGCCCAAAATTTCAATGATTGGTGTCAGAATTTTTTTCTCACCTGGTCTCATATTATAAATACATACTTTCAATTTTTTTTTTTGATGCACCTGATAATTATAATTTGTTCTTTCTCATTTATATGCCACTCACTATCATTCTTTGATCACTTCCCTACAAGAGAAAAAAGACAAATTGAAAAAAACAAAAATAATGCAAATATATTTACATCACAATTTTAGAATATGAAATATTATTGAGACTCTAGGATAGGAAAACAGTTTTGAATAATAAAGCATCAGCAAACTCCTGATATTTCAGTCTATTCTCATCCAATAATTGCACTTGATTATTAAAGTAAAATTAACTGGGTGAATCTAAATGAAAGAACATTGAAATTATATTTCTGCCCTGTGGATCACAAGACCAAAAGAATTCAGTTTTCAGGGTCACAGACAAGTTTTGGAATTACTGATCTATAGGAATATATATATATTTATATATATATGCTTGTCAAAATTATTATGTATATCTATACTTATAGAGAATAACAACAGTTATATTGAAAGAAAAGAAAACTATTTTGTTAATTGTGTGGTAAACCTTGATGGTAATTCATACAAAAATGCTGAACTACTTATTAAGACATAACCACTAGTTCACCAAGTAATGTATAAATACAGCAAAAACCAAAAGGCGATTCTTGCACTTCTGCGCCATTTTGAATTCAGCGAATTTTAATGGTTTGAAGTGGCCAGATCATTACTGTTGTTGAAATAACGTAATTCTCAATCTAAAAATACCATCTTCAGTAGAGCCAATAAGTAGTATTGGTAGGTAGTTTTAGGGTTGCGTGCATTCTCTGACAAATCATGAGGACATTGGTGATATACCAGAATATTGATCTAGTCATATATCCAGTACTAGACTTACAAAAAAATGAATGTTTTTTGTAAACCTCCACAATGTTGACACTGGAGATGTTAATACAAGCCTTGAATCATTGATTGCATCATGGCATCAGGAAAAAGTCTAGGTGTAGTAACTTATACTTGTCAAAATAAATGAATTTTTTTAATACATAAATTTCATTTTGTGTCAATAAAGGATTTCTAGTGTCTGGTTATATCCAAGAAATGTTTTATTAAAGAATCTTATTTTTAGCTCCATATTAGACAAATGAGTGAATGAAACATTAGCCTAGTTTATGCCATGTTTCTATAATAGGAATATTAGTAGACATTGATGTGCGTACCTTTGGGAGAGAACGATGCCTTTTATATCATGAATTCTCTATATAATTTGAACAATGGATTAATTATCACCCTCTAATGATATTTCTGGAGGGAAAATTAGGATAAATTGTGAACATTGGAAATATTCAGCCGGCCTAATCACCCATACGGGACAACAAAAAAAAAACAAACTGTAATAGTTACATATGATACAGGGGAAAGTTGATGAGAATTTCTTACTGGATTGTGATCAGCTGCGTCCTCGCTCAATTCGTAAATTATAACTTTTTTTTAGGGACATCGTAGGACAAACTATTGTAGTGCTGAGTATTCTCAATCCAATGGTGCAGACTCCAGAGTTCTCTAAATTAGGATCAGAGTTATGAATTTAAGTCAGTTCAATACTAATTAGGAAAAACAGTTTTCATTTTTAGAAGTTTGGACAAAAATTCACTTGGCATGCCAATTTTCATTTTTAAATATGCGTGTGTGTGTGTGGGGAGGGAGCACACGAATGAGAACCGACAAAAGTAATGGGGAATTTTCTGTAAATTATGGTTATTAAGCAGTGTGTAGGTTTGGGGGTTTGGGGAGTTTTTTTCATGTGTGAGTATGTGATAGAGAGACAGATTTTTTAAAAGAGAATTCAGAAAATTCAAACGATCCAAAAATTGAAAATTTCTCACCTGGGCTATATTTAAATATCAAAAATTGTTTTTGATGCAAAAATGGTTCAGAATTCATGAAACGAATGTCAAATTATCTTTGAAGAAACATTTCGACTGATTCGACGGAGCAGAGGGAATCACCAAACGGTGTTAAACATAATTTCGTTCCTTGAGTTAAAATATCTGAAATTTACAACATTTCATTTGCATGTTGTAGATATAATAAGATCTCCCTCCTCTCCCCAAAAGATTTGAATCGGGAACACAATTTTTGTTAAGTATTTAGAATATAACTTCAAATCGGTCCGGAAACCATTGAACAGATACCGTCCATAATTTTAGAATACGAAAACTGGAAAAGATCCTCAAATGAAATGATTTAGGACAAAATGTCCATTGCTCAACGATCCATTGTTGACACAAACACACAAAGCTACCTCGGGCATTCAGAGCACCATCATCAGTGCACAGGTGTTGGGGGCCCTGGATTCAAACATGCCGGTGTTAGGACGCTGATGGTGGGTCCTATGGCCTCGGTGCCCATTTCAGTTTCGATAGTGCCGTCAAAGGTCAAGCCACTGACGTGCCTAGGGAAGGTAAATTTAACTGCCCAATGCAGGGAGGGATGCATATAAACAGGGCCCCTCCCAGAACAAAAGTTTTTAATTTATGCAGTTTAGGGTGGTGCGAGACAGCCAGCGGGCTGGGCATGCTAAAGGCATCGTTTGCCTCCCTCAGCATTTTCCACACCTGTTGTGTACTACCTCCAACTCGGACCAAGGTCAGCAGCTTTTCTACTCTAGGGAGGATGGTAGGGTCCTCCACGTCTTGCCTGCTTGGCTCGACAAAGCGGGAGTTGAGGAAGACCCGTAAGATCTTGAAGAGCCTACTGCTGCACCCAGGCCTCGTCCACTGTTTCTGAGCCCACACAATAAATGAGAGACCCTCTCTTGTGTTTTATTCTATTAATTTTTGGGGATGGGCTGCTCCTCAGAGTTGTACCCCGATGAATTTCTTGGCCTCTTTTGTGAGGCTGTTTGTGTCTAAGGCGGCGGCGGCGGTCGTCGTAGTGAGGTTGGAAGAGGAAGAAGTGCAGGAGGTTTTATTTGTTTTTGTGGAGGAGTTTGTTTATGCTGAGCGGAGGGAGATTGTTTTTGCTAAGAGGGGGACGCTGGACGTACCGACCTCGCTAACATCAGCTTTTTCAATTGTGCTTTGAGGGGAAGGGGGTTGACGATTTCAGTGGAGGACTTTTCAATATCTTCATGGAGTGATAAGTGGTTGAAGGGGTAACTATCTCCGCAGGCTGCCTGGTCTGTACTTTGATCAAGAACGCCACCATCTTTTTTCCCCTACCTGGAGTTGCATAACCACCCCAATCCCTAGTCCTGTCCTTTCATGACTGCGGGGTCTCTCCTTGGGGACTGCCGGTGGGCATGCAGTGACTAGGGCATACTTAGGCCTTCCTCCCAACTTTTCCCATTACCTGCCACTCTCCTTCTCCTTCGTCGCCACCTTATTTGATGACGGGGAGGACAACTTGGGCAAGGGAAGACGTCAGTGTCTCCCGGCAGTGGACCTAATTTTTCGAATTCCGGTATTCGGCTTATCAATGTGGGATCCCTTTGAGAGGATGGGAGATCTTGTGTTTGGATTGCCAGTCTATATTTACAGATAACGATGAGATGACCATTCTTGCCACATATCCAGCAAACTGGCCAACTACCTTGAACGATAAGAGGTAGTTTTTTCCCGGCTGTTCAAGTACAACTTCTTGGGAATGGTGAGGAAATCTTTCCTATCGATCATTAGATGCCATTCCTCGCGCAAAGCCACAGAGGAAAGTGAGACAATTTTCCCGTATAGTGGGAGAAATGGCCCAATAAGTTCTCCAAAGACTATGAAGGGACCTTGCATGCGATCACCCTGATTTTTCTGCAGTCCAGGTACTCCACACGGAAGTGGTCTTTCGTCTGGAGTTCTCATCTTGTCAGGGCCACGCAGTTTCTACACTGGGTAGCAATGCGTCCTATGAGGCAAAACCGTCGCTTTTCACGACCTGTCCCACCTTACCCCCAAACTGGATTGTGATTTAATCACCGTCTTCCCTTGATCTGATCATCTTGATATCTTTTTATCCACTAGAAAGACCAACGCCATTCTACTTTCATTGTCCTTCAATTCGGCCAAATCAACCAGTACACCATCCTCTATTACGAGGTGTGCGAATGTCTGGCACTGCTTAACAAAATTCACCACAGTGACATTTTTTAGCGGGTGGGAGAGTTCCAAACGTCTGGAGAATCCCCGCCTGTCATGTTTTGCCCAGCCGGAATCGGCGAGTTAGAATCTCTTCCTTTTCTTTCAAGGTAGGTTTTTTCTTCTTTTTCATTAATTTTGTTATCATTTTTCGGGGGGGGGGGGGGAGTCTTCATTTTTCCTAATTTCCTCGTTTTTATTTTTGTATCTTCTAATTTTTTCCTAATTTTTTATTCTTTTCATTTTTCCCCGTTTGTTCGGGGGGGGGCTCTTTTTTCTTTGGGTTTTGAGGGCGGTTTTCTCTCCTACCCTTATCAGAGGAGCCAAAGCCCTTCTGGCCTCGTCGGTCATAAAGGAAAGAAGAAAAAAAATAGAGCATAAAGATTCTCCCACCTTTCGGACCTACGCTCTGGGGATATCCTATGCCAGTGCGGGATCCTTTCTCTCTAGGTCCTCTGCTGCTGACAACTAGAACAAAATCACTATCGAAATGACACCTATTGGCCACGAAACAAACCAACGAAAAATGGTGGGGCCAATAAGCGATTGGACACGTACGTGTTCAGGGCTTTTATAGGGTGTCGTTGAAGGAAGTGACGTTTTGGATTTTTTAGTTAAGAATCTGATACGAAACCCTTCTTTTAGCTAGATAGCTAAAAGAAGGGTTTCGTATCAGATTCTTAACTAAAAATACAGGGGCACCACAGTACTCCCCCCCACTATCCCCAGCCGTCCAGAGGGTTACGATGAGGAGTTAAAATTAGTCAAAATGAGGAATAGACAGGCGAATGAAAGTAGATCGAAATCCAGGAAGATTTCAACAATTTGATGAAAAAAATCGTGTACAAAATTTTGCAAAAAATTCAAAAACAAGATTAGCAATAAATATTAGCAAAGGTCTGGCTGTATAAACCAAAGAAAATTGCAAAACAAAATTTTCACTCGGGTTTTCGAAACAATACAAAATGTTTCTGGTTTTTCCAAGTGGATGCTGTGTGGAAAATTCTCTGTGTGCTCATAAATTGTTCGAAAAAATTCTTGATTCTGGATCAATTGTTCTGTAGGCAAATTTGTATCAATGCTTTGTAAGCCATTACAAAAGGATAATTGTGTATATGTATGAATCTTACCGTACGGGTGTAGATGGCACAAAAAGTACTATTGATAGTCGTGTTCATACGTATGTATGTACGCACGAATGCGCAGATGACGTCCACTATGATCATGGTATTACTTGACCGTTATTTTATGTGTATGTGTGTGGTGTCGACATCGTTGAAGTTGGTCAAATCGTCTGTGCTGAATTTGGAGAAAAAATACGTCCATTCTGAGATGAGTGCATGTTTTTGGTGAAAAATCCGTTCGATTCTTGTGTTGTAACCTGTGTTTTTCGTGCAATTTTGTAGAAAAAAACTTTAGTAAGTGTTTTTCATACACTCTTTTCGAAAACATTTGCATGAGGATGTAAAAAAAGTCTCCATTGAAGAATTTGTTCGCCGTCTGAGAGAAAGTTCTTGACTTGGAGAGTTGCATTTAAATTTTAGTGAGCTCATTTTTAAATTCACCTTCATATTTTCATCCAAAAGTTTGATAGAATCTATTCAGGTCGCGAGGTCAACAATTATTGGAATTATTCTTGGTATATAGTACTAGAGAGTTCTCGTTGAAGAATGGACACCCCCTGTGTTAGTGGTCCGCACGTGGACGTCGTTGTAGATGTCGAAGGAAGAAGGGTTATGTATGGAGAGAATGCATCCTTAGTATGACAGTGGACGCAGCGATGAAACAAAGTAGGGAGGACACATACAAATATTTAGCCGAACAAATAAAACGTACATTTAATGTGTGAACTTTAATGACGATACAGGACTGAAATGGAAATACACATGATGAAAACATAGGTACAATCGTGGTTATTGAGACCGCATTCAGTGTGTGTCGAACTGCCCATTTGCGGACAATGTATTTGGGATTGAGTATGAGCAACTTGGGGTCATTCTCTGGAAAAACACACAAAGGACAGACTATGTGAGACTGAAAACACGTGGGGTTTAATCCATGCATGCTTTTCGGAGTAAGGAGAATTAGAAGACAAATCATCGTGACTATCGGATAGTAAAAATCATTGCCATTTCATTCATGAGAGTTTGGGTGTATATGCTACTGGTGCCAGTGGTCAGTAGCTGTGCGTATGTGAGATGGGCAACGTTAGTACAGAGATTGGTCACGGCGGAAAAATGATAAAATTCGGACTGCCCGAGTGGCTGGCGACATGATACCGATCTTAGAGAGAAGGAAAGAGAGATAGGGTAGCTGGCTAGAAGTGCTGCAGCCAATAAGTGAATGATCACGTGTGTTCAGGGCTTTTTTGGGGGGTCGTCCAATGAAGTGACGTTTTAGATATCTAGCTAAAATGAGGGTTTTGTATCAAATTCTTGACTAAAAATACAGGGAGCGCCACAAATACAACTAGGAAAATTTATCGTCGCACATCACTTGGGTTTGGTAACCGACGTCAGACAGTTGAAACACGAGGCCGAAAGAATGCCGTACGATTCGATAAAATTTTCCTCAAGGAATATGCCATATTTCACAACAGCGTGTAAAGGAAAACGGCAGCGTTTGGAAGGAGGAAAAATGCGAAAAGTAACACAACTAAGGGATTGGTGTGCTTCAATAGTATCAGTAGTAAAATAAAGCATCGATCTTTGTGAAAAATTAAATTTTCCAGTGAAAAGGGGATGTTTTATGTTACCCACTTTGGAAGACATATCACAAAATTACTGGGATGGACCGTGTTTGCGAATTTAAACGTGGCCAGCGCACTTTATCAACTTCCACTTCACCAGGACAGTTGCAGATACTGTTTCCAAAGATAGCCCTTTGGGATATCATTTGTTCCAGAGATATTCCAACGGAGAATGACTGAACTATACGAAAATGTATAGGGAATACAGGTAGTAGACGACGTTCAGGCCCATGGGATGAATATTCAGGAACATGACACAAAGTAGCAGGAAGCGGTAAAGAGAATAAAAGGGAATGTAATTGTACTGAACGACCAGGAATGCAAGTACAAGAAAAGAGAAATAAAATACTTTGGCCACATAATATCGGAAAAATAGATACACCCTTACAGTGAGTAAAAACCACAAAGGAGTTACATTAGTGACAGAACTGAGACGAATTGTAGGCATGATACAGTACCTGGGGAGATTCTTACCAAACCTGGTTAGCTCAATTCAACCTATGTAAGGACTGTTGAAGAAAAATATAGTTTGTTTTGGGGATTACCTACAGAAAAAAGCCTTTGCGAAAGTGAAAGAACTTTTTACAAGAGCACCGATCCGAGCTTATTACAATCCAATTAAATAGATAATAGTAAGCATAAATGCAAGCAGTTTTGGACTGGGGGCAGCGCTATTCCATGAAGAAGATGGCAAATTGAGAGCTGTTGCCTACTCATCAAGAACGCTGACCAAGGTAGGAAGAAGATATGCGTAGTTTTGGCAGCCGTTTGAGCATGCAAAGGATTCAATCGATATATCACAGTATTTGGGCGGCTCGGACTTCGAAGAGACCACAAACCGATGGCATCTGTAATGATCAATTATTAGATATAAAACCGTCCACGTTCCATGGAAACGACTAATGATCCCAGACATATTGTTGTGGTAAATATCACAAGAACGAGCAAGTTGCACCGAATTGGATGTAAAAGGCTACGTTGATAGAATCACGGAAACAAGATCGGCTACGTATCGGAAACTGGAGCAAATACGAGTAGTTACAGAGAAGGACACGTTGCTATAAGAAGTAATTCATCTAACATTCAATGATTAGCCGAAAAAGGAACAAAAATTA
Organism: Thysanoteuthis rhombus; assembly: GCA_963457665.1. Classification (NCBI taxonomy): domain Eukaryota; kingdom Metazoa; phylum Mollusca; class Cephalopoda; order Oegopsida; family Thysanoteuthidae; genus Thysanoteuthis; species Thysanoteuthis major. Next base: position 15,190,318 of record OY735206.1, on the reverse strand, counting down.
AAGAAGGAATAAAGTTTTTTTAGTGGATGAGGAGCTTTAGTTGTGAAACAGCCTGGTGATGAATGTTGGTGAGACGAGGAGAAATCTCGTTGTGAAAAGTGCAGTTTTTCGGGTGATTTTGTCGAAAACTTTCGCATGAAGATGTAGAAAGAGTCATCGTTGAAAAGATTTTTTTTGTTGGAATGAAGATTTCTCGATTTTCGAGAATTGAATTCGTATTTTGAAAGCATGCTCGTTTATAGATTCACCTTCGAATTTTCATCTGGAAGGTTTTATCGAATCTATTCACGTAGATGGGTCACCAGTTTTTGTGATGACTTTAGTTGAAAAATGAATGGTGTGATGGATGTAGATGAAAGACGAGGAAGGATTGAGGATCCTCATGGTCTGACTGCAGCGTGCGTGCAGTCCTGTAGATGTGGAAGGAGAATGGAGATGTTAGGAAGAGAATGGAATGCGTACCAAGTATGAAGTTGGACACGCATTGAAACAAAGTGGAAAGAACACATACAAATATTTCTGGCCAAACAAAAGACGTACGTATAATACAAGAATGAAGAATGAAATACATGTAAGGATAAAATGAATACGATCAATTGTGAGAAGTAATGAGAAGAGAAGAGATAGCGAAAGGTGGGAGCTTTCTTGTCTTTATAGTTCTTGCGTCGGGGTCGATGCGAAGTTTGTCTGAACTGCTTGGATTCCATATGGTTGGATTGCTCCAAGATGATACATGGGATCCGGGTAAGTGGGTTAACTTGGGGGGTATTCTCTGACGCTGAGAGACTCTCGACGGACAGACAATAAAAGACAGAGAACATGGAGTTTTATCCATGCGTATTTCCCGAAATAAGGATTTTTAGGAAAGATTATTGGGACTATCGGATAGTAAAAAAGCCTTGCCATTTCGTTCACGAGAGTGAGAGGTGATATGCGTATGGAGCACGTGGTGAAGACACGATGGCGTAGCCGCATAGTTGTGCGTATGTTTGAGGCTTGATATCGGTGAAGTGAAATGGACAAAGTTAGTGCAGAGATGGGTCACAAGGGGAAAATGGTCAAGATTGGATCGGCGAGTGGGTCGGCGAAATTATAACGATCTTAGGGAGAAGGAAAGGGTGAGAGAGAAAGTAGCCGGCCACACAGGCTGGGGCTAGAAGCGTAACCATGTGCGTCCAGGGGTTTTATAGGGGTCGTCGGAGGAAGCGACATTTTCGATATCTAGCTAAAAAGGGAATTTCGTTTTTAATTCATAACTAAAAGAATAGGGGTGCTACACTTTACTTCAATCATGAAAAAAGAACTATGTTTATAAAAATGTCATTTTACCAGGATATGATCGTCATTCGAAAGACATTAATGATGGAAATATCAAAAGCCATACACAGCTCACATTTAGGCCTAAGTAAGTGCAAAAAAGAGCGAACATATCCGTGTGGTGGCCTAGATTATCGTTAGAAATTTGGGAATATTTAAAAGGATGCGCATTTTGTAACGTACACCGTCAGGCGAATGCAAATTGAACCCTGAAACATACAGAGATTCCAGACAAATCCTGGCTGAAGGCATTAATATATCATAATTTGAAGGGAAATATAGAGGTGCCATCAACTATTTTTTTCTCGCTACAGAGAGATCGTTTACGTAAACCAGTTGACGAGTGACAACATAATAGGGAAGATGAAAAACATCTTTGCCAGGTGGGGTATTTCAGATGCGCTAGCCTGTGATAATGGTGGACAGTGTTCAAGCAAACACGAGAATTCGCCCAACAATATGGATCCAAACATTCTACAGTCAGTCCATATTTTCCCCACGCAAACTTTGCCACAGAAAGCGCCGTAAAAATTCCTGAACACATATTACAGCAACCAAACGTATTTAGGGTGATGATGGAATATTTCTATAACTGCTACAGGATGCATTTCAGCTCAACTCTTGATGAGCCTGAAAAAACAGAACTATACCTCCATGGCAATGGAAAAACCTAGGCAAGGACGACAAAATTTAAAAGAAGTAAAGCAGAGAGACTGTATTCACAAAAAGTGAACCAAGGCAAATTATGATAAAAGACACGGCGAGACAGATCTCACTCCACTGGAAGTCGGAGATCATGTGAGAATGAAAACAGACGATCGAACGACGTGGTAAGACACTGATACCATAATTTCAGTAGATAAAAACAGTAGAAGATTGAAAATGAAGATCAAGGCTGGAGAAATTCGAAGGAATCGAAAAAATGAATTTTATAACAACAGAAGATGGACATTTGAGTCCAATGAAGTAGTTCCAGAGCATCAGAAAGTTAAACAGGACGCGAAAGTCAATAAAGATGAAAATGAAAAGAAAATCTTTAGAACTTTTACTGGACGTAGAATTCAGAAACCAAAACAACCAGATTTGTTTTAGAGAAGATGGACGGATGTGAAACAAAATAATTGTAATTATATATATATATATATATATATATATAACTTTTTCAATTTTTTTCTGTCACTTTAGTCACTTACTCCCCAATATCTGTCAATGCAATTTATGTAATTTTCTTCAGTGTTTTTCGCCTGTTATATAAGTGTGTGTGTGTGTGTGTGTGTGTTGTTATCATGGTGCAATATGTAATTTTTCTCTTGTTGGTATCATCAGTTATTTACCACGTAATCGTTTCGGTGATTTCAAAAACAATACAGTTATAATAACATGGCACCCCAGCAGTGTTGATCAAACATCACCACCTATGATTTTAATATATAGCTCATGCCATACATATAGTTTATTATTTTATAAAAGGTATTATCATAATGTATTATATTTATGGATGTCATTTTATACAACACATCATTGTATATGCATACTTACGTATATATTCTCTTGTAATTACGGAATCATGTGTGACAATTACGACAGCGCTATAATTGCAATTGGCAACAAAACATTGAACGATTATGGCTGTTTATTTCTTAACTATGCTTTGTCGTCCTTTTCCCGATGGAAAATCGCAGGAAAATTGATAGGAATCACTAAGACGTTACCAAATTCCTCACCAAGTATAAAATAGATGTCCTATACTGACGAACTGGGCGATACAACAACCAAACAAAACAAAAAATGACGAAAAAAAGAGATAAGCAAGATTTTCTTAGTACTAACTCAGTATGAATTGAATCTAAGCTGGATCTGAAAGTTCGGGCACATAACGTCATGACTTCATAACTATGAAAATTTATTAAAAAAAAAAACGTAGCAATTAATTTTTTTATGACTTACATCTTCTAAATATAACAGCAGGAAGGGGATCAATTGATGACCTGGATTCGATTGATTACATTGATGTCCACTGGGAAGGAGGCATTTACGTGGTCATCATTCTCAACCTACTGTGCTTGTTGTGTGCTATCATAACACTATTATGTAATATCAGTGTTAGTAAAAAGTTTATTTAGATGGCACAAAGAGGTCATTGCCAAAATAATCATTAAATTTATTCTCAGTTAAGGCATTGAATACAGGACCAACGACAAGTCAAAATGGAAGCAGTGTAGTATGGACTACTGCAACTTACAACATTGATCGGTCATAAGGTATCAGTCGAAAATGTCAACTCCATATTTTAACTGAATTTTTATTAATCAAATAATTTAATTTGGAGTGCTTTTTGTAACTTGAAATAAATAAAGGTTTCATTGTGATGTATTCCATCTAAACACACATTCATCTTTTGTCATTCATCTTCCTTCTGGATTAAATCACAACTCATTAATACACTGTCCATCACCATTCAAAATGGTGTCCGACGTTTAGAACAACCTATGTGAATACCAGTTAATTTTCAAAATATGGAGATTTTACCCCCTCCACTAAATTTCTATCAAGAAGAACTCACAAACGCATAGTGAAAGTGGAGAATATAACTCAACCTGTTTCTACTAACAACAGAGACTGATTCTCACTCAGGTAGGGTTACGATTTCAATCCTTCAAACATGTATAAGAGCAAAAGGCTGCAACATTTTCTCAACTTTTACCCTTGACAAAAGTGACAATAGGAATGTAGAAATAGTGATTGAAAAAATTCAACTCATACTGTCAACCAAGAAAGAATTTAACTTTCTCAGGACAATTCTTCATGTACATGCAAACAGATGGAAAATAATTTAGACAACTACATCACTGAACTGTCACAGAGCATTATAATGTACAATTTGAAGATATTCCTGAGAGTCTTAACAATATTTTGATTTGTGGTATCTCAGATACTTGCCAAGGAGAGCATCTCCTACAGAAACTAATAAATCAACTTCAGACAAGGCTATACAAGCAGGACAAGCTGCCTAAGAAACAAAACTCCAATCTAAAATGTTAGCTGACTTAGCAGAAATTCGAAATACAGATATAGCTGCCATAAATCTTCAAACCAGATAAACTGGCCCCCCAAAAATAAAACCGCCAATCCAGAGTTAATAACAGAAAGCCTGCCGAAACACTAAACTAAATTTGCACCAGAAAATTTTGTAATGGTAGTCACCCACAGACTAATTGTCCAGCATATTAAAAAAAAATGCTGTAAATGCAACAAAAAAGAACACATTCAAGACTGTGTAATTCAAAAAAAGTTGGTACATAAAATGGATACAAATTTCTTCAGAGTGAATCTGATATTTCTCCTCGGATATGATTAATCTAAATGATCTTTATGGAGAGGTAAAATCTAAATCAAACAAAGTCCACACAATAAGTAACGATGAACATTCTGAAAGATAGACAGTTTTCATTGACAATTTTAGAACTTCCATACTCTTCATCAAGACAAGTACAGAATCTTAACCAGCACTCGATGCAAATACATGCAAAAAACTGAATGTAACCCAGAGAATTTTCAAATCAATCACTCAAATTTACCAAATCTTTAACAAAAGTATGATAATTGTTTCGTTTTATTGGCACTTTCCACTCACTCGCCACATCACAGTAGACTCTAAAATAATTCCTGAGGTCCAGAAAAGCAAATTTAAAAAAGAAGTTGGAAAAAATGTAAAAAGTGGGAACACTTTTTCCTGTAAGGAACCCATTGAATGGGTCAACTCCATTGTTATTGTTAAACAATCAAACGGGAAATTATGTCTGGATACATGTGATTCAAACAATGCAATAAAACGAGAGCATTATGAGAAATAGTTGCTGAAATGCATGGTCCAAAACACTCCTCCAAACTGGATGTGTCCAATGCTTAGCAAAAGCCAAAGAATGTGTTTACTGGCCCAGCATAATGACCAGTATATATGCATTGTAAAACTTCCTCAGACAGAGTGTTGGGTACAGTTATTTGTGCACCTTCGAGTACAAGTCCTTGTATGACTGAAATTTTGTCACAGATAAAAACATCGTTTAAGAGAAAAATGAATTTTTCTTTGTGAGATCAATGATTTTTTGTGTGCTTTACAAGTATTTGCAGGGATGGGTCACATGCAGCAGCATCCCAGTTAACGTAGACTTTGTTGTCACTCACAGGGAAATCTTTTGTAATGGAGTGTATGTGAATTTTTCAAATCAGATCATTTTGGGATTATTGTTCTGGAGATAAGAACAAGATAATGTGTCAGCAACAATTGCATCACGGTTTGGTATGTAATTCAGTACAAAATCATAATGTTGTAAGACTAACAAAAATCTTTGTATTCTTGGGAGAGAATCATGAAACTTTATTTCATTGATTCATGATCACATTTGATTCCATCGATGACACATTTTTATACAACCAAATAAAATGCTGGGGACCTTTTCCTAGGGGTCAAATATGCTTAACAAGAGCCAAAGAATATGTTTATTGGCTCGGCATGAGTTCCCAAATGAAAGACATGGTCAACAGTTGTTCCATATACACTATAATCAACAAACAGGTGAACCATTCCTTCCTCATGAAATCTCTGTCTCACCATGGACAAAAGTTGGAGCAGATATGTTCTATTTATATTATACCTTCTTATTGTGGATTATATCACAAGATATTTTGATTTATATCAGATACAAAATTGCAAATCTGCAACAAATATAAAATGCTAAAAGAACACATATTCACAATGTCCGGTATTCCTCAAATCGTGAGTGATGTCGGACCAGAGTTTGAGTAACAAGATTTTAAAATATTCGTTGAATAATGGAACTTTGAACACTAAATCAAGTCCAAATTACCCTCAAATGAATGGAATGGTAGAAAAGGCCATTCAAACAAGTGAGAAAATTTTCAAAAAAAACTATTAAGAATATCAATGATCTGAATTTGGCACTATCAGCTTTACACATAATACCACTAAAAAATGGATTGCCAGCAACTCATGAACAGAAACTTATGCATAAATCTCCCAATCATAAAAGATCATGAAAAATTACTCGCATCGCAAATACAAAAATCTCACTTATCATATGGATCACCCACACCTAAGCCAAATACGCATATAATTTGAAAATTATTGGAATAGAAAGGGTCAAATAAGGAAGAAACAGCAACCTCGTTTATACTAAATGATCAATTAACAAGGAAATTACATAAAAAAAGAAATCGTCACCATCTTCTCGAGACAAGAGAACGTACACTATAACTCTTGGCATCATGAAATCATACCTAACGCTTATGGGTTCACAACAATCATGACAAATTGATATAAACAGCAGGCATCAGACAAAAAATAATCTCAAGATACCATGGATAACTACCTTAATAAAGAATGAATCTAAAACATGTCAAAACAATCAAGGTGAGTTTTGAAAAGAAATTTATACAACAAATATCAACAAAATATCTCTTTAAGACCAAACCAAAGTAAATTGGAAAATGAAAAGGAATTATTACCCCTACACAATTCAAAAATGAATATAAAAACAAATAAAAATCCCACATTCTTCTAAGCAGTCAATACGCAATCCTGCTTTAACCTTTAATTGAAGTGGAGGGAGGAAACCATTTAAAAGCAGACCCCCTGTCCCTTTTTAGTGGTCAATGCAGTATCTCATGAAAATGCATTGAAATGAAATTATCTAATTTCAATGCTTAAAAATTCCATATAATTTTTTCGAAAGATGTTTCTTTCTTTTTCTTATGAGGAAAAACATGTGCAGCCCATTTGTAGACAATCTTTCTGACTAAGTGTTTCGCTGACACCCGTTACATCGAATACCTTTTTTGCACTTTGAAGAGGTTAGAAAAAATGTAAACGAAGAGAAAAAAAAATTTTATTTAACATCTTAACAACGCTAACAGAATGACAAAATACATATAATATAAAATGAATTTTTGCAAAGGATCAGAAAGATAATTTGACAGATAGTGATACAGTAAAGGAATTAAAATTTTGAAAAATTGGTTCAGGAGGGGGGGTGCTTAGCTACAAAGGAAAAGACCTCTAATGGAACGAGAAAAAAAAAACTTTCATTAATTATCAAGTGGAATATTGAAATACTTCAAGGAAATATTTTTTAAACTTTACTTTTTTTATCATCAGCTGCATAGCAAATCAGGCGCAGAGTTTCTGTCAAAAAAATTCTTTTATCATTTCTATTAGTTATATAAGCATAAATTTACAGAGGTATGAATGTTCTCCATAATATAAGCTGACTCCATGGTATAAGTCCTGTGTGCAAGAGATCATAATTATATAATGCCAGTCTTTTAATTTTATCGAAAGAAAAATATATATATAACATGATCTTTATAGGTGGGATGTACTGTCAGTGGCTTTGTAAAATTAAGCGTGTTATCCCAATATAGTGTGCATATCAAAATAAAATAATGTTTTTGTGTAGGTTTTTTTGCCCTCTGAAACATTTGTAGGACCATCTTATTGAGCCTCTGATTGGCAGTGTCATTTTTCATCATTGAACGGTAAGCATTCTACCTATTATCATTCACCCCTAGTAATCTGGGATGAATGATAGAATTCTATCTATTCTAGTTTTCAAATTTGAAACTAGATAATCTCATAATATTGAAAAGAGACAGAAATTCAAACATGGCGCTAAGACAATGTGACCATGTTTAGTGTTCTGATTGGTTGCACCATTTTTTAGCCACTGAGCATTTAACCCATTTTCATTCACTCCTGATGATCTGTAATGAATGATAAAATTCCATTATGTCAAGTTACTCTTTTCATCTATTTATTCCCTTTTGATAATTTGAACCACCATAATACTATCTGCTTCAAATTCTGAGAAAATTTCTTACTTTTAAAATCAGAATGTCCGTGAGTAAAAGTTTGTTGTAAAATTTATAGATGTCAAATGAAAATGTCTATTACATGATTGCAGGGATGGTAACTAGTTTAGAAGTCCTTGGTGTGTAAATAAGTGAATATGCAAAGGTTGAATAGCAGCTCAATACAAATTTTCATTGGATACAACAGTTGAAATTCCTGTTGAGAAATTATTTCACACAGAGGGTTACATTGTCTCTCTGGTTTTTAATCTTTTGATTGTTGATTATTCATGTTGACATATACATATTGTTTGGGGTGGGGGTGGATGCCTGTCACTTACAATTTGCCATTGCAAAGAGCTGTATTTTTAGGTTCAATATTCATGGGATTCCATTGTAAAGGTTTATCATTTGCAGTTAGGTCTTTGTTTAGAAACCAAACAGTCTACTGGGTCTTTCTTCTGTATTTATTTGATATCAATTTTCTCAATTTCTTCTGTTACTTACTATTCAAGTGTTCCGAAATCCAAAGAAGTAGTACATTTGAGCAAAATACGTGACCTTCTAGGCTGAAAATGAGTCGAGACGTTTCTGTACAAGCATTTATGAAGATTGTAACGAATAACCAAGCCTGTAAGCTTGAGTCACAACTGTGAAATGAGTGCAATATTTGCTGGTTAGTTACATTTCTACACATATTCCCAGAAAATGTATACGGTTTCAAATTTAGGCAGATCACATAGGAGCAGTGTGTGCATCTTTTTATATATATATATATATATATATATATCATTGTCGAATTTCAACATTTGAGATTGTATATGATAATTGATGAAACTGTGTTTCTTGTTGCGATAGAAGTTATCACTTTGATGAGAACAAAGAGATGTTTCAATTTCTGTTTGCAATAGTATATTTGCTCTGTCATATGCATGTGAGAGGAGTAAAGAAAATCTGAGTTTCTTATTCTCGGTATATCATATTTTGCTTTGTTCAGTCTGGTAATTGTAATAGTGAAAGCAGTTTCTGTTTGGGATTGTTGGGAATAATTTGGTGGGGCTTCTTTGAGTGACGGAGCAAAATTTCCAATTTTCCGTGTCATTAAGATAAGCATTGTAATTTGAATAGTGTCTCTTTTCTTTTTCTAATATTAAGCGTCAATACTTTGTTCCATACACGTGGTATGAATAATCGTATGTATTGCCAATGTTGAATTCCTTTGTTTGCTCACAGTTAGATGATTCTGTTCCTAGCAAGTGGAGGTTCTTAAAGTTTAATTTTTAGTCATATTTCCACTTATCAAATGAGATTAATCTTCTTTCCCATTTTTATATCTATTTGAGATGAGGGGGGGCTTTGCTTGAATAGTCTTTGGAAGAAAGAATTCATTATTTATGGAAAAAGAATGATGAATGCTTGCTTTGGTTTGTAGAAAAGGTTTAGGTTTCTCGTCAGTTTTGATCATAGAGTTGTAGTTTGTGGGATCTAATCATAAGTAATCATGCTGAAGCATTATCAATTATTAATAATTCTTCATCAGTCTTTTATTTCATCTTAATGATGAGATGCAACCAAAATTAAGTTGAGTGTACTAGTCAAATTTAATAATGGTTAACTGCGTTGAAATGATAAATTAGCCTTTTTCCCACACCAAGCATAAAATGATTTAATTTTCTTTACTATATATACAGATTTTTAACACATCAATAATATAAAATGTTTTCTAGAATGAGCAATCATAGCCATGATACTGTGTATGAAAGTAATGATATCATTTTCTTATTTTTCTCATACTTATGGTCTCTCGCTAGTGTGAGTTTCCTTGTTTGATTCTCAAGTGAGAAATCCAAGTACTGGACAAGAATATGGTTGGTCTCTAACATGTTCAAAAGGGATCCATTAAATATGAACTCCCTCAAAATGCCTATCCATACATTTCACAAGAAAATAATTTCCTAAATGCTGATCCATACACTTCAGAAATGTATGGTAACTCTCCAATGTATTATAACACACACTTGTTAAATTTTGAACCCTGTGAAAATTCTGACACACACTTTGCAAGATTATTTCTTTCCAGTGTTCATTTGCATGTCGTTTAGCATGGAAATTCACTGAAAATACCAACCCATACAACAAAGATGGTTTTTCTCCAATATGTGTTCATATGTATAATTTTTACCTGCATGAAAATTTTGAGCCACATACAACACGTTACATTTGTCTGAAATGATCTGAAAATACATCTAATAAGAATATGGTTTTTCAACAGTAAGTGTTCACACATGTCCAATTAAGGATGAATTCATTGAAAATGACAATCAAAACATCTCACAAAAATATGGTCTCTCTGGTGACTAGGCATGTGTTTTTGAATGTGACCTCATTAAAAATGCTGAACTACACATCTCACAGGACTATGGTTTCTCTTTAGTGTGTGTCCACATGTTCATTTCCAAATGTGAACTCATTGAGAATGTTGATCCACACATCAAAAAATAGGGTTTCTCCCCAGTGTTGACACATGAATTTTTGAATTAGAATGCCATGAAAAGCTTGATCACTAAAATATGGTTACTCTCCTGTGAGTGCATGCATGTGTATCAACAAAGATCTACTTTCTGAAAATGTTTTTCCCCCAGTATATGTTCGCATATACATCTTCAAAAGTGTTTTTTCTGAAAATGCTGAACCACACACTCTGCACATATATAGTCATATGCATTTTTAAATGTAAATTCTGTGAAAATGCCAATCCACACGCCTCACAAGAATATGGTTTCTCCCCAGTGTGTTCCCATGTGTTCTTTCTAAGTTGAGAATGCTGATTCTCACGTCACAAGAATATGATTTCTTTCCAGTATCAGTTCATGAGATTTTTCAAATTTGAATGCTCTGAAAATGCCTTTTAAACAGTGTGTACCCGCATGTGTATCTTCAAAGAATTATTCCTTGAAAAAGCTGTCCCACACACATCGCAAATATACGGTTTCTCTCCAGTATGTATGCGCATGTGCATCTTCAAATATGAATCCTTTGAAAAACAAGATCCACACACCTCACAAAAATGTGGTTTTTCCCCCGTGTGTGTTCGCATGTGTTCTTTTAAAGTTGAATTTTGGGAAAATGCTGATCCACACACCACACAAGAATATGGTTTCTCTCCAGTGTGTGTCCGTATGTGTCGTTTTAATTTTGAATGATCTGAAAAGGCTGATCCACATACTTTACAAGAATGTGGTTTCTCCCCAGAATGTGCTTGCATGTGTATCTTCAAAGATTTATTCTCCGAAAATGCTTTCCCACACATTTTGCAAGTATATGGTTTCTCCCCAGTATGTGTTCGCATGTGCGTTCTTAAATTTGAATGCTGTGAGAAGGCTGATCCACATACTTCACAAGAATATGGTTTCTCTCCAGTGTGTGTTCGCATATGTACCTGCAGTGATTTATTTTTTGAAAATGCTTTTCCACACACTTTGCATGAGAACGGTTTGTCCCCAGTGTGCGTTCGAATGTGTTCTTTTAAAGTTGAATTCTGTGAGAATGATGATCCACACATGTCACAAGAATATGGTTTCTCCCCAGTGTGTGTTCGCATGTGCGTTTTCAAATTTGAAAGATGTGAAAAGGCTGCTCCGCATACTTCACAAGAATATGGTTTCTCTCCAGTATGTATGCGCATGTGTACTTTCAAAGGTTTTTTTCCTGAAAATGCTTTCCCACACACTTTGCATGTGTGTGGTTTCTCCCTAGTGTGTGTTCGCATGTGTTCTTTTAAAGTTGAATTCAGTGAGAATGCTGACCCACACACGTCACAAGAATATGGTTTCTCCCCAGTGTGAGTTCGTATATGATTTCTCAAATTTGAACGCGCTGAAAATGCCAATCCACATACCTCGCAAGAATAGGGTTTTTCCCCAGTGTGTATTCGCATGTGAACCTTCAAAGAATTATTCCCTGAAAAAGCTGTCCCACACACTTTGCATGTATATGGTTTCTCTCCAGTATGTATACGCATGTGTGTCTTTAGATATGAATTTTTTGAAAAAGCGGATCCACACACCTCACAAAAATGAGTTTTCTCCCCAGTGTGTGTTATCATGTGTTCTTTTAAAGTTGAATTCTGTGAAAAAGCAGATCCACACACCTCACAAAAATGCGGTTTCTCTCCAGTGTGTGTTTTCATGTGTTCTTTCAAAGTTGAATTTTGTGAAAATGCTGATCCACACACCACACAAGAATATGGTTTCTCCCCAGTGTGTGTTCTTATGTGTCTTTTCAATTTTGAATGCTCTGAAAATGCTGACCCACATACCTTACAAGGGTATGATTTTTCTCCAACATGTGTTCTCACCTGTTCTTTTGAAGACAAATTCAATGAAAATGCTGGTTTCTTGCCAGTTTGTGTTTGCATGTGTTCTGGCTTCAACTTTCTAAAAAATGCTGAGCCACTTACCTCACTTGTGTGAGATTCTTTTGCAGTGTGTGCCTGCATGTATTTTTTTGAATTTTAATCTTGTGAAAATGTTAACGCATACACTTCGCAATGATAATGTGGGATTGTATATGTGTTGTTTTAACCAAAACTTTGTGATAATGGACATCTAGACAAGAAAATAGTTTTTCTCCATTTTGTATGTGTTTCTACTATGATATAGAAAAGAACATGGTTTCTTCCTTGATTCTTGCAGTCAACTTTGAGTCATGGATTTCAGTTTCTTGATATATTTATATACATCCATCAGAGAGATTAAATTGTTCGCTAGTGCAACTGCAATCTGTAAATGAAAAAGAGTATTATTTAGATAAACAGTAGACCTCTTGTACTATTTGCAATCATAGAATCATATCTCAGTTTGTAAAAAAAAATATTTACTTTTGGTTGATGAAATATTGTTAATCACAACTAACATTTTTTTTTCATTTATAAGTAATTTACTTTCATTTTGATATCTCTCTTCTTTTCAGACCAGATTTACTTCAGTCATGACTAAATAAACATTGTGGATTGGAATAGAGAATAAGCCCCTGATGAGACTCAAACTCGCATCCCTGAATGTTTGAGAAAGGCTAGGCAGCCATCCAACCGCTATTGCTACCCAAGCTTCTTTAATTTATTTCTCGGTAAATTAAGTACAGTAAGCCCCCACTAAAACAAACTAATGGGGGGGGTTGTTGAAGCTGAAGATTAAGTACATCCAATGGTTACGTTGTTCAGTATATAAGGAGTTCGGTAATTTGCTGCATTTAACGAACATCATTTAGTAAATCTTGAGGCAGTTTGGTTGCTCTATTTCCAACTTGACCTTATGTGTAGGTTGCATTCATAAAACTGCATTCAGTAGATAAAATTTGGTACTTTCAAAAGAGAATTTTTTGATGAAATATTTAAAGTGTTACCAAAACAATAAGTATGCTGAAGAATTCTATAATATTGAATTAATGACACAGCCTTTTAATTCTAATTTCAAAATTCTTTTCTTTTAGAATTAAAAGCTTAAATTCAAAAAATATAATTCAATCCACCCAAATGCTACTTGAAATTATAACAGTCCTGTAGAAATAGACCATATCAAAATGAGGATATAAAGTTCGCGATTATAAATTTAATTTCATAATTTTTTCTAGAATTCCAATTTGATTTGAATCTTATTACTGATTTTGAATTAATTTGTTAAAATTTGTTCTCAATTCATAAAAACCAAAGTCAGGATTTTCAATCATTGCTGTAATAAAGCATTTTGAAATTAAATCATTCTGTAAATTGTAAGTCAGTTTGGATGGATCCGCAAGTTCAAACCTGAGAATCATTATAGTGAGATTTTTATAAATCATTTTTAACAGTTTTTCCTTTTTATGCTACTATTTACTTTCAGCTTTTTTGTTGTTTTTTATCGCAACTTTTTTCAAACCAGATTTCTTCCCGAGTAAATGAACTGCATGGATGGGAATAATGAAAAGTATTGAGGTGAAAAGTAGTGTAGCATAATCATGCAAAAATCGTTAGTAATGATCTCAGTTTTTGTTCCAATGAAATACCACATATTACATACTTTCTATTCAGTTGAAAAGTAATATCTATATACTACTGTCCCTAGAACAAGAATAATTAAATCAAATATGATAATTTAAAGATTCATCCTTGTTCGAATTTTCTTACAAAGAATTTTTAAATCATTAAACTTGGTTTAGTCTCTTCTGTCTCTCAATTAAACTGTATAAACATAGAAGGCCGAATAAGGATTAAGCCAAGGGTTGCTTTATCACTGTACATGACAGCAGTCATCCACAAACTATGACCATTGAGATTAGACATGGTTATTGAGCACATGAATGTGCATTGGTTTGATACAAAATTGCTTTTTTTCAAGTGGCGCTAAATTGAGCTGTTATTAGGGGGCTGATAGAAACATCTTCATTTCAGTTTTTGTCAGTAAAAACTTATATGGTTATAAAACTAACAAGACAGTGGTATATTAAAACTAAACACGAGAACTGAAAACGTCAATTTTATATGGCTACAGAATACTTTTGAAGCTTTTGATTGGATGAGTCTCACTGTCAAAGGTCTCTACAATTGTAATAAGCTCCATTCTTGATTTCCTTGTCACAATAATGAGCAATGTGATTAGGATGATTGCATAGGGAGCAGCATTTTGTCACAGAATAAAGTAACGGAGACTGCGGCCAATCTTATGTAATTGGTAGCAACAAGCTTGTCAAGAGTAGTGACCCAAGTGGTTTGTTCACTTAATAATTCTCAAGCCTCTCACTACCAGGTTTTTGCATTCAACTGTTGTCACATTGGCAGCAGTAGATGTTACTGTTCAGAGAAATGTAGCAGTTTCCAGCGCATGTATATTCTAAATTCTGAAGTTCTCAGAGCGTTTGGACAAAATCATTAGTTATCTTCTACCTGTCCATCCAGGAGACTTAATTGTTATCTCTGTGCACAAGACCTACTCTATGAAACTTTCTTTTTCTTCCCTCTGTCCATAGGTAGTCACACTATTCAAGGCGGTAATTGCAGGAAAGTGGCTTTGCAACAGTTAGTTTTTGCAACATTACCATTTGAAATTGTTGGGTTATATTCACAAAACTGCTTACATATATAGGGGGGCAAGTCAAACATAAATAGTATTGACAAACTGAAAAAGACCATGACAGATAACATCATCGCTGTGGTACTCAACCAAAAATCCATTGAAATAAAGTTTGTGTCCTCTGTAAGCGAACTTAAGATGTACCTCACCCACCACTTCAAGTGTGGAGTGACCATCTACCTGGCTAGCTTCAGTGGATGTTTTTGAGATTTTTCCTTTAATTTATCAGAACATGCATTCTTCATCAAGTTGACTTCTGCTCAGAAGTCCAATGTCAAGTCCATTATGATCTTTGTAGATAACAGGGAGTACTTGAGATCAAGGTGTCCACTCTTCTGGTTAATCCTTGAGCACATGTATAAAGGTTGCTCATCATAACTTTTCTGTTGGAGTCACTGTATTCATAGTTATCTTCATCATCTGCTTCTATTCCTCATGCATTGGATCGGAAATTTATATATCTTTTATTAGGTTTAGACAGATAAATACATTCAGATAGAAAAAGATCCTATTAGCATCATAGAGCATGCAGAACCTGCCTGAGCAATTATGAAGGTATCTTCTAGTCCCAGCTTATTGATAGTGCAGCAATTGAAGAGTCTAGGTTCTCTGAAATTACATCTCTAAAAGATGCATGAGTTCTTCCAATTGAAGAATTTAAAAATGTATTCAGATCAAATGTATCTCATGTACATTTTCTCCCACAAGGCTCTGAAAATGGCCGAAAATCAAAAACATAAGATGAAGTTCACTTTGAGTGATTCTCAAATGAGATTCTAGATGAAGCACTCTTGGTTTTTTCCCCCGTCACTTATAACAGATAAGGTCATGCATATGCAGTAACCATAACCATTGTTATAGGATTATCAGAATGATTGTTTGAAATGTGTTTGATTTTCAAATGTCCTCAAAACTGCCTATTTTCACGACCCCATCCAACCATGAGGATAGTTGACCAACATTTCCATAATATATCCGAAGATGATCTGACAAAATTTGGTGTTGTTGCTGAGCTTCCTTGTGGAGTTATAATTTTCAATGTATATGATGAGGGCTTCAATGTTCTCAGCTTGAGAAATGGAGTCAGTTCTCTGCTTGACCCATTTTCTAAAATCAGACCATTGTTTCGTCACTGTAGCTGGAAAAGCAAGTTTTTCTGTATCATATAGCGCCCATTAGCAGGATCTTTGGGCTTGAAAATAAATAAATAAATAAATAAATGTTCCCTTCTTGGTCTAGATGGGAACTTTTCTCCTTTTTTTTTTTGCATATTCAAAACGGTATCACTGTCACAAAGAGACGTAAAGTAAGCAAAAAACTATTTGTATGCTGAAATAATTACACAATACTGTCTTTATCGAATTCTTTTCTTCCAATGTTTGGAATTGAACATTTTTCTTCAAATTCGTCCTTTAACATATAAAATTTCTTCAAAATCAAATAATATGCTGATTTTTGCCAGATTTTGAAATTTCTCAGACGTCGATTTTTCCATTGAAATAGCATCAATATTATTCATACTTGAACAATTATCTATAAAGAATTTGATAAAATAGTATGTACGCCAGAGAGATAAGCATATATATATATATATATATATCAGACATGAGCACGATGCGTGCGAAAAGGATACTTCGAAAAAAAAAAAAAAGAACATTCGCTTGATTACCCACGTTCAATGTAAACAATTCAAACAGAATGATCAATAAAAAGTACTACTTGTACTTAGAGAGATGAGAAAAGCCTTTGGCCAGAAGTGGACTCATTATGATATTCTGGCTGGGCTCCTTAGGCTAACCTATATTTTTTATCAAATCTAAAGTTCATTTAATTAATGAGAGATAGCTTTATAAGAAACTATTCCACAGATTTTCCAACTGCTATTATTATCAAGCATTACAATTTTCATAAATAATTTTGATACTCCTTGTATCTTGACTAGAGTATTTTTCCTTCTTGTTCGTGGATAACTGAAACTTCTCAACAGACAATGTAGCTGCTGTTGTTGTTTAAACTATTGCGGAAAAAATGAGAGCAGAACATTTGAATCTGAATATTTTTTTCAATTTAACGACAAAGAGTATAATTCAGGATTAAGGTAACAATTAACTACCAAAAATAAATTAAAACCCTCCCTACTGACCCTAACCCCAGTTACGGGCCTTTCTTTCGGTGAAGTAAACGCAATTTTTAGATAGAAAATAACCTCATTTGATCAATGGTAAAAATCTGACCATTCAAAATATTGAAGCAGCATCAGCTGATCAAATATCCAGGTTATCTCCCTTGAAACTGACCGATACATAGTTCTAATCTTCTGTTAGATCAGGGGCAGTACCACTCAAACTATACACGAGAAAATTGAAACACTTAAAAATTCAGCTATAAAATTTATTGCTCAAATGATAATACAATTAAAAATGATGATATTAATGACAATCGAAATATAAATGACAAAGTATTTCTTTGAGTACTTCAAAATCCTAAAATTGAAAGATAACAACTTCAGAAAATCGTTTACTTGTAGGTGTGTATATATATATATATATATATATATATATATATATAAGGAAAAAAGCTTCCTAACGCAGTATTTCTTAGTTAATATTTTACTCTGCAAACAGAATGAATATCCATAAGCATTGGAAAGTCATCGAAAGGGTCTTTATTTATGTCACATATTCTTACAGAAGGATCTGGAAGAAATTCAATTGAAGAGAAAGCTATACAAGCGTGGAATAATTACATAAAAGTTTTTCCAAAAATTAGATTTGATAAAGTCAAGAGAATCCTCAAAGAAAACTTCATAAATACTTATTTTAAAAAGGAGAATATCTAATTATAAGAGAGAACAAAACATTATCTCACGAGTGTGTTCGAAAAAAATATTGTAATTTAGTTGTAAACACAGAAAACAAAATTAATAATCCCTCAATTTTCAAGTTACTAATTTTCTACTTCGATTTTTTAAAAATAAATCTTTCCAGAATCAGATAAATGAAAACTAAACTGAATATGAAAATAAAAAAGGTGGTTACTGCTCGTTACGCTATGAGCCTAAAGTGTACCCTCATCACGAAATGTTCTATGAATCAAAAGGAAAAAAATTATAATCAATCTGTTATTGTTTCCTTGGTGAGATTTGATAAAAAACCAATATTATAATTAATAATGATAGCACTTTGCCATGACAGATCTTCGGAAATATCCTTGAGGGGAGACCAGTTCAGGACTGCTGTGAATGATTTCAGGACTGAAGTGAATGATTTCCTGACAACAATGAGCCTCAAGAAAAAAAAAAAAAAAAAAAAAAGAAAGAAATACAGACGAATGTCAAGATTCAGTTAAGCAAACCATCAATATTTTGAAGTGAAATTTTTCCTCGGTACTTTGACTGAATTGAGACCCTCATTCATTTCTTAAATTCTTCCAGAATGAATTATGAGGGTCATTTTTATAAACGAAAAAAATTAGAAAAATGTTGGCATTTCAGAATACAAAAATTAAATATTCTTACCTGAATTATCTTGAAATCTTTAAAAATAATTCGAACGCAAGGATGATTATTCAGGATCCAAATCGAGCTTTAAAATATCTAAGAAAAAATATTTCAACTGATAGCGGGAACAGGTATTCAGAAGACGGTGTTCAACATTATTTCGTCCCCCCAAGTTTAATATCTACTGCTTATAACATGTTATGTACACTTCGTTCATAAATGAGAAGAAAGATATGGAATTATCCATTTTGCAAAAAATCCTTTTAGAGATACGTACTTTGCTTTTAGTGACTTTAGGCTTCCGTGTGTTTTATCGAAATTAAGTGGCGATTTACCCATTGTTGATACATACTCCCACTTCTGAAAAAACCTTTAACACCCTATTCTACAAACTAAACAAAATATAATGATTAATCATGAAAAAAAATTCTTATGCTTTTTCTTGTTTTTGCTAGGGTGAAAAAGGGCCTCAAATCTGTTGAAAACATCTTTTTTCATAAATTATATCGTGCTAATGGACTTTTTCATGAGTCAATATGTTATTGTTCACAATATTATCTGCAAAAACTACCGAATGGTGGGAAGAGGATTTATCGTAAGGCGATGAATAATAACTGATTACTTTGTTGGCCGAGGGGGGGGGGTATGAATAAAATCAAACCTTTTGAAGATAATACCTTTTCAATTTTAGTTACTTGGCATAAGTTTTTGGTGTGTCCTGAAATTGGACAAGGCCCGATGATGGCCTCATAAAACTTCCAAATTGTGTCAAAAATAGCCATTGGCTCAAAAATCGAGGGAGACCTACTTTTCTTCCAGCCACAAAAAAGTTTTTAAAATCGTTGATTTTTGGTCAGTCATAGCTCTCTATTTATAATCTGACTCACTAATTAAAATTTAACTTAATGTCTACAAACAGTGAACTTGAGGCCGTTTGATATGAATAGAAGTGGTATCTACAAAAATTTGTAGATTAAATCGTTATAGTTTGCAAAGTTACATATGAGTGATCTATATATAGAGAGAGACATATATACGTGAACAATAGGGAATGAAACAGACTCAGGAGTAAAAGTATATGGAGACTTTATTTGTTAATCAAATCATTCATAAATTAATTAGTATGCTTTACGTGTTTTGGGGGATGGGGTTCCCATCTTCAGTAGCATGCGTGTACCTTTCAGTGATTGAAAGGTGTGTGTAGTAAAAAAAATTTAGCATCAGATGTTTTGCTTTGGAAGCAAAAATGGATATTAAGAAAGAGGATTCGTTTTAGGTCATAATGGTGAATCCATACTGTACTCTGCCCATGGAGAAATCCGTGGTGGTATGGTTGGATATTCTATTGGAAGTAATAGCAGCAGTTATGTGTACTTTATTGGTTGTGCTGGTCAGAGGAGGTGGCCATTTTTAAGCATTGGTTGTTATGGATACTGGGGAGCTGGATAGTAGTCAAGTGTTAAAGTGTTTGGGTGCTTGGTGAGTTGGGGATGAGGCTATCTCTAGTGTTAATCCAGATAGTGGGGTATATGGGTTCTTGTTATATATGATTAAATATCCTTTGGGAAATGTATGTTCTGTATTTTGAATGATCATTATGGATCTTCTGAAAAGTCAGATGGTTTTGAGTTGTACAAATGAAATATCATACATAGGTTTCTATCGGTAGGGGTTCATGTTACTGTGTGATGTTCCAATGTTGGATATACGTTAAGGATGATTGAGAGTGGATGTGGGGTTGTTATGGGGAGTAAGAGTATATGAATATTAAGGGGTGTTTGGATCTTGGCAGCAGTATAGTCTAAAAGAGAGTCGGTGTGTATAGAGTAATTAGGAGTGAGAGGATTTTGGTGTTAAAGATCGGTGTGGTTAGAGTTGTCAAGTTTACTGCTGAGTCCATTAGGGAAGAGAGTTCCAAGTTCATTGATCCACATATTTTCATGAACTTCTAGATTTTTTGTTGTAATAGGAAGTGTATTTTTTCTTTTTTTTTTTTTTCAATGATTGAGAATCTCTCATCAGCGCCATAATTATGGCGAGGGGTGCAGAAGTGAAATCCAACTGGGAGGATGTTTAAATGATTGGGTGATTTACTTCTGTGCCTTTAGCTATTAAGTCTAATCTTAAATTGCCACTCTGACTTGCCTGTGTATTGCAATTTGCATCTTTTACATTCTTGGAGGTAGATGACATTTTTGCTTCAACAGTTAAAATTATGGTAGATGTAGAAAGTCTTGTAAGTGGTAGAGCTAGTGGGGGTGTTGTTGGGTATAAGGTGGCTGCAGCATAGACTATTTCTTCGTTTGCTGAGTTAATGGAATTTTATGGTTTCAGGGATGGTGTTGCGTTGTTTATTATAGTGTTACTACTAATCATGTCTTAGATATTTTAGGGTCCACGGTAGGCGATGAAACATGGCTCTAGGTATATTTCTTCAAGTTCTGTTTTGAGTCTAAGTATATTCCATCTCTTATTAATTATACATGACCTTGGTGGGAGTGTGTTGTAAAAGGTGGTTATGAGAGATATGCGGTTTGGTTTATTCTTGTTATAAAGTGTAAGGGTTTCTTCTCTGGGTATTGTAGGGGCCTTTTCCATTTGGTTGTTAGTAACTTTTACTGAATATTTTCATTTAATGAAATGTTGTAGGTTATAGTTGTGCTCGTTGAGTTCACTATCTGTAGAGTAAATTCTCCGGATTCTAAATGCTTGTGAAAATGGCAGTTTTCTTTTTCAGGTGATTGGGATGAGCCAATATAAGGTAGCTGTATCAGTAAGTTTAGTATAAAGGCTGGTCCATAGGTTTCTATAATCAGATATGTAAATGCAGGTGTCTAAGAGGGCTATGGAGTCAGTAGATTTCTCGTGGTCAAATTTGATAGAGTCAGGCGTAAAGTTCATGTGTGTTGAGAATTTCTCTTGTTCAACAATTTCTGTACTTATAAAATGAATATCATCTATATATTTGACATAGAAGATGCAGTCTTTGTGTATATCTGGGTAGATGTAGGTCTCCTTGAATTTGCCCCTGAAGATGGTGGGATAGGAGGGGGCCACTGTGCTGCACAGCCTTTCATCTGGAGGAAGTGTCTTTTATTAAAATTGAAACTGTTGAGTGTGAGAATGTGTTGCATGAGGGTGATCATTGTTTCTACTTTGGATTGTTTGGTAGTTCTATTGTTAAGAGCTCCTTTGAGGGCTAGAATGTCTCCTTCCTGTTTAATATCAAAATGTAAGGATTTAACATTCTTAATGATGAGAAATGCCTTTTCTGGGATTATCATGACATGTCTAATTTTTTTTAAGGAGTCAGTGGTATCTTGTATGTAGGATTCAACTTGCATTGGTAGGAGCTGGATGCAGTGGTCTACATATTTCAATAGTTTGGTGGTGCTGAAGTTAGTGGAGGAAATGATCCTTCTACCTAGGTTATTTGATTTGTTGATTTTTGAAAGTAGGTTGAACTTAACAAGTTTAGTGGAAGTGGGTTTCAGTATATTTAGTGTTCTTCTATCAATAATGTAATTGTTGAGCATCTCTGTTAGGGAGTGAGTTATGTTTTGGTATCCTGTGAAAGGATCATTAGGGAGCTCTTTGTGAAATTCTGAATTGTTTAGTTGAGTGTTAGCTTCAAAGACGTATACAACAACACCAAATGACTATAGCTCTTCCCTTATCTGCTCTAGTAATTACCAAGTCTGTATTGTTTTTAAGAGTGTTAAGGGACTCTCATTCTTTTATGGTAAAATTATATTGTTGTTGGAACTGATTATTGATGTAGGTTTTAATGTCTTTCCTAACTGCTTGTTAAAACGTTTGGTTAGTGATGTCTATGTTCTTAGGCGTAAAATATTTATTTGAGTCATTGAGTTAGTCTAAAATGTTACCGTCTATATATATATATATATATATATATATATCTTTACTGTTGTCTGAGCAATGAAGTCAAGAACATTTCTTACGAATAACATTATTTAGAAATTCTAAAAGAAAGAAATTTATATTTCAAGAGAAATGATTTTTTCCATTCTAAATTTCTGAGATGAAAAATCATTATGAAATCATTCATTTGACGTGGTGTCCTTGGTTGTTATAGTCACTTTTCAGTTGTTGTACCCTGCAGCCTCTATTGCATGCCAGTCGTAAACATCTTTGAACTGAACACTGCATTAGATAATCCTTTTGGTTGATATGATTGTTATATCTTGACCATTTTTTTTCCAAATCAGATGAAACACACATGAATATCATTTGTAAGATAAATGTTATTTATGAAAGTGTAACAAATAACTTACTAATTACAAACAAAAGTTCAGTCTCACATGGAAAGGGTTTTTCGTTATCTTCAAATTCTTTCCAGCAAGTAGTTGAAAAATACATCAAAGGATGGTGATACAAAATATGAATGTTTTTCTCACAGTTGCTCGTTAGTCACAGAAGTATTAATATTGGTATTTGAAATATCATGTAAATAATTAAAAATTCATTAGATCAATCGTTGAAAGTTGGCAAAAATGTATCTGAAAAGTAACAATACTATTCATACATTCACTTGATGGATTCTCTTCTCTTTATTTGATTCTATTTATGATCGTATGTGTACAGAAACATTATATACGATATGGTTTAGCCATCAGAAGAAAATTTTTTAAATGTAGTTGTAACAATACAATTTATGCATTTAATTGTTTTCTTTGGCGAATTTTCTAATCTATTTTTTTTACCATTTCAAACCTTAATGAAGAAAGCACCAAACTTTTTTTTTACAAATTTCAGATTTTATCAATAAAATTAGAAAAACTTTCAATTTTTGTTCTGGAATTTTTTCTGATTTCAATGCTTATCAGACATCTATTCTAAATCAAAATCCATTTAAACATCCCAAAATTGAAATTATAAAACCAAATTAACCCTATACACTAACACTGCATTTCAATTTCAAAATTTGTAAAGCAAACGCCAAAGATTCCCCTAAAATTATATTAAAAACATTTAAATCTAACAATGACCTCAACACAATCATAAAATAATCTCATCGCACTAGTTAAAGAAAATGAAAAGTCAATCAGGGTTTTGGGAAATACAATGGAAAATTGAAGAAAGCCCTAGAAATTGACTTCCTTTGTTTTCAGGTAATTTGCTAGATAATAACACAAGCATTGAGGGAAATAATCTGTCAGCCAATGGAAGAGCGGCAAATGAGTCAGCAGCCAGAAGTATTTCAGGAAAAAGATACAGAATCTGCATGATGTCACTGAGAAAAATACATTCTTTTCAAAGTCTTTTATCAGGTCCTAAACTGTCTTATTTTCATGTAATATCTAGCACTAAAAGAATAACAGGAACCATTTCTTCAGTTGGGTCAAGGCATGGAATCCCTCTCCAATTTTAAGCATACGCCATTTCATGGTGGCTGTCAGAAGCAGAATTATAGTGCTCTTAAAGCAGTTAAAACTTGCAGATTGAAAGGTCAACAGTATATCTTCTTAGATGGATGGACAATAACTCTACCTTGGCACATAATTTAGTTGTGTTGGTGTCTGCCAGATGTACAATGGCTCCTTTCTGCTTTTAAATGGTGGGAAATCAAGTCCAACCCAAAAAAACTTTGGCTCATTCCATTTTGATTTTTTTCTAATGTATAGATTTCTATTACAGTCTCTGTAATTGAGATAATCCATACTAGTGAATGAAGAAAGTGCTCAAGCAAAAATTCACACAATGTTACTGACATATGACAGACTCCTGAAGAAGGCTAATAGAGACAATATATGAAATGATGTGATAATGAAAATCAAGATGACAATAATTTGAATGAATCAATGTTTAATAATGTAGGGTGTTTTTCGCTATCAATATAGTAACTACTTAACTCTATTGATTTTAAGTTTAAATATATAATACACTGAAATTAAAAGCTGTAATGAATCTTTCCTTTACGCCCAAGATCTAAAGTTAGGAACCACATGACAGCAGTAAAAAAAGAAATCATGCTCATATTTATATGAACTTCTTCATTTTTCAGTGATAATGTGACACTAGGGGACCAGGAGTCCCCCGTGTCCTACAAATTACTATGGTTATTACCAAAGGAGCTATCTGTATTAAAAGGGATAATATGTTTTTTGAAGATACTGTAGGAAATTGAGAATTACGTGCTTCCAAGTGCGGGCACCTGCAGTTTCTCAATTTAATGTGTTCTGTCAAATCCCTGGGTTGCAAAAACAAGCACTCTTAGAGAAGTTCTCCTCCTGATTCGATGACCAGATAGGGGCCAGTGTCTGGGGTCTTGAGAGAAAGAGTAAAGCTTTTGAAAGAAAAGTAATTTGCTGAGTTCTTGAAAGAGGGGAGGCTAATTTATGATCTTGGACGGACTTGCGTCACGAGACGGATGAGGGTCAATATTTGGGATTTTCTGGAAGGATCGAGATAACAGCAACAGGAAAAGAAAGAAAGGAAGTCAATTACAAAGAAATACAGTGTTGATACCCAGGGCTTAAATAGGAGGGATTTTCGTAACAGAGCAGTAGAATTGGGGTTGGAGAAGAGAACACTACCAGTCCCTCTTGTCAGCCGATTCGCCGTCAACCGCTGCTACTATCAACTAGACTATCGTTCGTGACATGAGAGACCAGTCAGTTTGACTTAGATGAAAATTGGCCACCTCTCTTTTCAACTGCGAATAAGCATTTCCCGTCTCCAGAGATATTGATAATCAATACTCTATATAAAACAGTTAAACGGAATTTCGACTTGTTGCCTTCTTTTACTAACCCAGTACCACGGCTGGTTTGGTGTAGTTTGTGAGACCATCACATAGACGCTGAAGGCCCACAATAAGATTTGTATTGTCTGCATACTTTGTCTTTATTTCTAGATTAAATAACATTCTCCAACACTCCACAAATCTATTAAAATCAACTTGAACCATTGAAGTCATGCTAGCTTGAATACATCACTATTTATGAGTCAAATCAAGTACACATCTTCACCATATAAATAGAAAAAGTCTGATAATCTTCCTTCACATTACTAGTTTGTCAATGTCCATAACTTCACAGAAGAAAAACAAATTCATACCTTCAGTTATATTTATCAAATTAAAATAAAAACATACTGAATAAAAATTGAAAGTGTTAAAGGATAAAAATGTTACCATTAGAAAAAATTATCCATGGAAAAGAAACAATAACAGATGCTGAAACATTTACATTTTGCAGTCAATTCGTGGACAATAAGTATTTATAATTTCAAAACTTCAATATCAGTGTTTAAAAGATAAATTTCCTCAGACATTGCTTTAAATGAGAATTAATATATTGTGAAGACACACGCAGAGAATAATAAACATCTACGAAGAACTTGAATAAATTTTTAATTCTTTTCATTCTTTTTCATAGGCTTAACATTTCACATGATTCTGTATGTGTTGATAGCTAGAATAAATCATGCATCCCATGCAGTGAATAAAATGATTAGTGATTGTACTACAATTAAACAGAAAGCACGAAAACCACAGCTTCTATTTGTGATGTCATTGAATCTAGAAAGATTGGTAGTATATCTTTACGGATCATCTCCTATACTGTGACTGAATACATTTTCTGGTGGTGTCTAATTTGGAATTCAATCATAGGAGAAGTTATACTGAGTTACAATCATATCGTTTCTCTCTTTTATAGAGAATGTGATTATCACGTTTGAAATCCTTACTCAAATTGGAAGGAATATTGAAATAAAAATGGTCTTTATATTCAGAAAAGAAAACATTTATAGATTTTTTAACAACACAACTAATCAAATAATCAAATCTAAGCAGGAAATATTTGATTTCAGTAAAGCATTTATTAAACTTTTGTCAAGTCAATTGTAAAAATTCAAATGCAAAACGTTTTGAAACTTTACAAAACCATGGAATATAACTATTCTTAGATTTCTTTAGAATATATATAATTTTGTTTTGTGTTGGTATGAGTCACTATATGATGAAACATAAGAAAACTACATACTATTTTACAAGACAATTTTCCCTATGGTGCACAATGAAAAAGTCTATTTTCAAATTGAAAGTCAGTAACAGGGGAAAAACAACCTTTATAACAAAGTCCATCTCTTTGTCTATTTTCCTGTCAACTTGCATGAAAATATGAAATATATTTCAATGAATATAGTTTTTGTGCAGTGCTTCTGTACATGGAATTTCAATGTAAATTACAACAAAAATTCAAATTCACACATTCCATAAGAATACCCCTTCTAATGTGTTTGCATGTGACTTCAAAAGTCTAAAGTCAACCAAAATGCTAATTTGCACACAGCACAAGAATTTTTTTTCTCTACCAGTTCATGTTTGCATACATAATCATATTGTGAATTAATTTTGAAATCTTGATTTTGTGATTTTCATGAATGATCTCCCACTACGTGGCTACATGATTCATATCCAGCATGTGTTTGCATATGTATCTTCAAATATGAACTATACAGAAATGCTGACCCACACATTTGACAAGAATAGGGTTTCTCTCCAGTGTGTATTCGCATGTGTGTCTTCAAATTAGAACTCTGTGAAAAAGCTAGCCCACAAGCGTCACAAGAATATGGTTTCTCTCCAGTATGTGTTTGCATATGTCTTTTTAATTTAGAATTCTCTGAAAATGCTGACCCACACACTTCACAATAATATGGTCTCTCTCCGGTATGTGTTCGCATATGCTTTTTTAAAGATGAATTCTCAGGAAATGCAGACCCACACACTTCACATGAATATGGTTTCTCTCCAGTGTGTGTTTGAATGTGTACTTTTAAATCTGAACTATTAGAAAATGAGGAACAACACACTTCACAAGAATATGGTTTCTCTCCAGTATGTGTTCCCATATGTTTTTTTAATGATGAACTCTGTGATAATGACAGGCCACACACTCCACAAGAATATGGTTTTTCTCCAGTGTGTGTTTGCAAGTGTCTTTTTAATTTAGAATTGTCAGAAAATGTGGACCCACACACTTCGCATGGATAAGGTTTCTCTCCAGTGTGTGTTCGCTTGTGTTTTTTTAAAGATGAGTTCTCAGAAAATGCTGATCCACACACTTCACAAGTATATGGTTTCTCCCCAGTATGCGTTCGAATGTGTACTTTTAAATTAGAACTCTGTGAAAATGCCAACCCACACACTTCACAAGAATATGGTTTCTCTCCTGTATGTGTTCGCAAGTGCATTTTTTTTTATAACTCTGTGAAAACATTGACCCACACACTTCACAAAAATAAGGTTTCTCCCCACTGTGTGTCTGCCAGTGTGTTTTTAGATTAGAACTCAGTGAAAATTCTAGCCTACACACTTCGCAAGAATATGGTCTTTCTCCAGTGTGTATTTGCATGTGTCTTTTCAAAGATGATCTCTCGAAGAATGCTGAACTACACACTTCACAAGAAACCTGTTTCTTTCCAATATGGGTTTGCATGTTTATTTCTCATTTAAAAATCTACGAAAAATGCCAACCCACATTTTTTGAATGAGTATGGTTAATGCAGTGTTTGCATGAGTAATTTTGAAGATAAATTGAAAATGCCAAGCCATACATTAAAAAAAAAATATGTTTTCTGTAGTGTTTGGATACAAGTTTTTAAATATCAACTTTTTAGATATTAGGTGCATATTTCACAAAAATTTGGCTTCTCAATAAAATGTATTCTTGATTATGATCTGTGAAAATGCTGATCCTCATTTTTTACTCATAGTTCTTTCCAGTTTATTTGCATGAGTTTTTGAACCTGAATTCTTTGAAAATGCCCACTTCTCAAAATGTGGTGTCCATATAAAGTGAATTCGCAAATAAAATTCTTAATTGAAACTCTTTTAAAACGCTGAGCCTAACAATCAAAATATAGTTTCTTCCTGATATGAGTTTATATATTTTTATGAGAGGATCCTTCGATAATGCTTATCCAAACATTGTCTTTCAGAAATAATCTGTTTTTTCACTGAAGATGTTTCCGAGAAATAATTTCTCAATTCTGGTCCACTTTTCACAAGAATATTCTTTCTCTTTAGTGTTTTAAGATGAACATTTTTTAATTTAAATTCCATGTTGACACTGGGTTCACAAGTATATAGCTCCTCTCCACTATGTGCATGTATATATCTTTTTAAATACCACCTCTGTTATAATGCATATTTGTTGTGCAAAAATATGTATTTATTCAGTTGTGATTCACACAATTCACAGAAATTTTGTTTCTCTTTGCAAAATGTTTTGAAAATTATATTTTTCAAAACGTCAGTTCCACAAATTCAGCAATATTTGCTTTCTCATTAATGTATTCTCATGAGGATTTTTGTTTCTTTGTACAATATTTACATACCGGCATCAGATGAATTCATCAGTTTCTACTTTAGCCAATACCTGAGAATCAAAAAAAAGATTATCAAATTGCTACCAATGACAATATCTTAATCTATGAAAAACTGGAGAAACCTATATGAACAGTTTTAGTCAACGTTTTCTAATTTGCTGGATAATTAAAAAAAGATTTTTTAATATATTTCTATAAAAAGGATGGGGAAAAAAGAAGCTGGAAAGATTAAAAACAATGGAATATTGTTGAACATATTTTCCCAAACACCTACTTAAAAAGAATTTCCCGCTTCCTGCTTGCAAAAATGACATCATTGTTTTTATAAACTAGAAGTGTTTTATTGATCATTTCTCTTCCGTATACATCCAGGTAGCTAATATTTTGGCAGGTGAAAAAGATTTAACCTTTTTTCCTTTTCATGAGGGTATGTTATTTACATCAGCTGTCATCTCATTTTATATAAATGAAGGAAACTTAGTGTCAACA
The DNA here is from genome assembly GCA_963457665.1 of Thysanoteuthis rhombus. Lineage (NCBI taxonomy): Eukaryota > Metazoa > Mollusca > Cephalopoda > Oegopsida > Thysanoteuthidae > Thysanoteuthis > Thysanoteuthis major. The sequence continues at coordinate 15,160,681 of OY735206.1, read as the reverse complement.
AATCTAGTATTCAGTACATTTTATATCAAAATTCATAGTTATAGTTATCTTCAAAGTGAATACTTTTCATCCAAAAGTATGGTTATTTTACTTTTGGAAGATATTTAATCAAAGAGTTCCTATTTGACAGTCAACACCTGTCAACATGGCAGAATCAAGCTTGGTAATTTTCCACTTTATGTCAAAATGAGAGATTACACAGACTTGGTGAAACCATTGCCAAAAAATAATTATGGTTGAATGAAAAGCATACAAACACAACTGAAAGCAACTGGTCCAACATCAGAACAAAGTTACTGCAACATGCACCGGCACAGTTTTTTTGTAGACAATTTTTTGGTTGGTTCAGTTTTTTTGAGACACTATTATCGGCTGTAAACAATGATAAAGAAACAAGAAAAAATATTGATAATGGTAATAATACAAATGAATATCAAATTATCATTTTGTAATAGTAGCTTATTGTTTGCAGTCCATACTTCAGAAATTGTTTTTTGGTATTGGTTTCACCAAGTCTGAGTAGTTTCCAGTGATGAGTGACAGAAAACAAGATTGCATCGTGCTGATTTTTCACAAAAAAAGATCGAGGCAAAAATGGTCTAAAACCTGTTATAAATGCAAAAAGTAATTTTTCACAAGATAGGTCTGAATAGTCATTCAATAGAAATTGTCATATGATCAATGTCTTTTGGCAGCGTGCCGTGTTTGAAGTGATCAAACAGTGAATCACTTCCCTCACCTTTTGTTGGGCAATGATCATTAGAAAAGTCTCAATTTTCAAAAACCAAAGAATGAATGCTGGCAAATACTAACTAAAGGATCAATTTGGAATAAACTTTCATTGCAAATTGAACCCCCACTAAAAACTTACAGGGGGGGGGGGTTAAAATCAAGACAGTACAGAGTAAATGTTCAAATTTTCAGCCCTCTGAGTCTGTATGCTTGATACATACATAACCAGCCAGCCAGTCTGCCAGACCAATGTGTTTTGGTAGGCGGTTTCTGATATTTAAATTATTGCAAAACATCTTTAGATCTTTATTGATTGCAATTAAAACCAAAATTAAAACTTTGAAGACATTTAGATGATTGTAATGTTTCCAAATTTCAAAAACACAGCTACAAAGATGCCTATTTCTTATCAATAGCCAATAGTTTCATTTTTCAATTATACTTAATAGTATTGAAATATATTATCTTTATTAAGAGTAATGATTTGAAATGAATTCACAAAAAAGGAACTCAAAATGCAACAATTTGTGATCATTTTCATGCGTATGAGTTACCAAATAACATATGCTATTATAAAATCTTACCAACTGACCTTTCACAGTAAAAAAAGAGACCTCATTATATGGCACTATAACAAATGAAAGTATGTACTTCACTATGCAAGTTGAAAAATTCGTGTTTAAATATTTATGTCAATATTCCTAATTTCTAAAATTATTTTAGCCTTGAGGATAGCAACTCAGGCAATTGAATTGATGTGCTGAGTTCAAATGTCATCTGTGTTTACTTGTTTCCACTTTCACACTGATACCCTGGGAAAAAGCATGAATCCCTCCAACTAAGGGTAAAATAGTTTCAGTCTCACTGGATCCCAAAATCATAGGTTTCCCTTTGGTAAGGCAGAGTATCATACACTAGGGTTATAGTGAAGATGATGGCCCAATTTTAGTTGGAACCAAGACTAACAAGTTTAACATGGCGAACTTCAATTGACTTAAGTTTTGACAATGATTACTGTCTACTGGTGAGGGATACATATACTCTAGTTTGCCAAGTACTGCACTTAGAGTGTCCTTGAGTAAGTGCCAAAGTATATACCTACTTTCCTCTTCCTCATGTGATGAACAAATCATCATAAAAAAAGCAAGTGACCAGTCCGGGCCTGAACTAATACATACATACATTTTTAAAATTAGGGGCCCCTTTATAACATGCAACAGATACTGCACTGGTTTACATTGATTGTAATTAATATACCACGTAAAATAATTGTTACAAGTAACGATCATAAGGTTTTATAAATTTGACCTTTACTTTTAGAGGTGGGACATCATTGTATATCAAATCCCCCCAAATCTATGAGAAAGGATTTGACAAGAATAAAAGTCATGGAAGGAAAGTCACTATGTAGCATTATTATAATACAATTCATCTTTCTTTCTTATACAACAAGATTTTCTTCCTATTTTAGTTTGATTTTATGAAGATTTGAATGAATGATATTTTTTTGTGCTTTACCGGCATATTTTTCCTGTTGTCTTGTTCAAATTGTAAAGTTTCACATATTCACTCTTAGATATTAAAAATGGCACACAAATATTATGGAAAAAAAAACAGGAATGAATAGATAAATCATAAATTGTTATTGCTTTGAATGAATTAAATTGTTTTATTTGTTCGCCATTTTGATATCGAAAAAGCAAGTGTGGGAAACTTTACAATCAGGACTACCTACCGTGAATTATGCCAAAATATGTTGGTAAATGAAAAACAAGAAAAATTTTTTTCATGCAAACTTTTTTCAGATGAATTATTTAATTATAATAAATTAAATTCAAATATTACTTTTTTTTAGAAATATTACTGAATAAATTACAGTATTACACATTTTATCAAGAAAAGTTTTCCTAGGATTTTTTCTAGCTGTCCTTTACCATGTTCAATTTGCTCTGCATTGTTTAGTTTTGGGGGTTGGCATCCAAAACCTTTCATGATTATGTCTGGGCCTTCTTATTTCCTTTTTTTCTCAATTCTGCTCTCAAGTTATTTTGGTCCTGCATCCAATTTTCAGTCAAGTCAGGTAGGATGTCTACTTGCTTGGATATATTATCATTAATTAGTACTGCATGGCAATTCCCTAGCTTTAATCAGAATCTGTTTTTTACACTTTTTGTTTTAAGCTGAAACCTTAAAAGTTCACTTCTTCCATCAACTACCCTACCAACCCTGTGTGCTTTTATACTTTATGAGTTTGAATTCCACCTTAATCCTATTTTCAACTGATAAGGCATCCTCCTTTCACCGTTGCTGATTCAGGCAAATTGATAATAAGGTTTAGCCTTACGCTCTCAGTATCCCCTAATTCGGATATATCTTCATCAGGGTCTTAGTGTCAGGAATGTAAGATAAAGCAACGCATCTACTAAGAGACAATCCTCAATGGAGTATGACAGCCAGTGACAAAGTCCCAGTTTCTGTTGTATGCATCAGCTGGGTGATCCTTGCAAGTCCCAAGAGGTTGAGACACCAAGATTCTACGACTACAAGTTTTTATGATCACTCCCTTTCACAGAGTGCAAGTCCACCAAAGGGATACCTCCACCCTTCACAAAGCTTAGAGTGTATACAATTAGCTTCTAAGGACACAAGGAAATTTGTACTAACAAAGAGTTCTTCATGCTCTTTACTCATACTGGGAATCAAACCTAAATGTGAGGCAGATAAGCTAACCATTAACTCTCAGAACAGACTAAAGTCTGGAATGTCTGACCCTTATGATTCTATATGAGTTGCTGAATAAGTTTGTGAATAAGTTACTGCTCTAACCTTGTGCCGGATCAACAAGGAGTCAAAATGTTCAAAAAACAAGCAGGCATAAACCAGAGACCAATTTAGCATGAACTTGGATTGCAAATTGAACCCCCTCCGCTAAAATCCTATTTTGGGAGGAATTTTCAAAAACAAGGAACAAGACCTAAGACATAACAAGGAGTTATTGTTGTAATGTTCAACCCTCTAGCCTATAGACAATATATACATAGCCAGATTAAATCTCTATTGACAGTTTAGGTTGATAATGATAATTTTTTGATGATAATAATAATAATAATAAAAATTAGCATTCCAAGGGAAATTATGAATCACTGCAGCTCATATATACTGTGATAGGGGTGTTCAATGAATAAGTTAATTCTCTTGCCATTTCTTAGGCTGTGATCACTAAAAATGAATCTGAATTTTTTAAAAAAACAAGCGGGCTCAAACTTGTGATCAATTTAGCATAAACTTACATTGCGTATTGACCCCCCCCCATATTCATGGAGGGTAAATTTTCAAAAACTTTTTCCCTGCTCATTGAAAGGAGTGTGTGAGCAAAATTTCAAGTTTCTACTAAGAACAGTTAGGGCTGGGCTAAGTCCAGATATAAATGTCAGAACACATGAATAACTTGAATCCAGCAATAGTGATTAAACTGGTCTGTTGTGGGTAGTGGCGATTGAAAATGAAAACAAAGTGATGCCATTATTTTTTAAATGTCAGACATATTTGTTGTCTCCTTCCTCCTCTTCTTTCCTTCATCTTTCTCTCAATATAGCAACATACACCATCAACTGTTGCATTTGACAAATTGAAGTAAGCCAAACTTGACTCGTTGCAGCTACCCGTTTTTTTTAGCTGTGCTCTCAACATATCTGAGCACATCTCTTGCTTCCCATATATATGGGTCTGTCAAAGTAATTTTTTTCACATATGTTGACGACCAAGTATATCTTTTAAATCTTTGCACATGTGCGCTTCCTGCCTCACAGATGGATGCACACATATACTCAAGGTATCTTTCAACAAGGTAAGTTGCTGTCATTTTCACTGTTACAGCAAATCATGTGTGGACTTATATTTACGACAAAGGGGAAGTAATTTTGTGGGAATCTGTCCAAAATTTTAATCATTTCTTTCATGGTCTACTGTCCCTCCTTCCAAAATAAATTCCATAGAACTCATTTGGAGATATTGAGTGGACAGACTTGAAATTTTTGCGATATTAATGTTGTTTGGACATACAGCTACAACATAATGGGCAAAATAAGTGTGCATGAATCTACTCCAAAGCTTCATTTCTTCTGTAGCCTATTGTCCACCTCTCTAGAGAATTTCATAGAAATTCATTGAGAACTGCTGGAGATATCGTATAGCTAGTCTAAGTGTATACATTGATACATGGAAAAATATCAATCAAAAAGAAATACCTGGATCCGCCCCAAAATTTAACAACCTCTTCATTTCCTACTTTTCCACAAAATTTAATTGAAATCCATTCGGTACATTCAGAGATATCAAGCAGAAAAACGCAACCAAAGGTACCTCCAATTCATTACATCAACAAAGGCAAAAAATATATATATATATATTATTATGCAACTGAAAAAATTGTGTTTTAATGTTTATGTAGATTTCTTTAAAATTAAGTTACTTAAATAATGAAGAGCATGTCTTTTAAATTGTAATTTTAATTAGAAACTGCATATATAATACTGTCAATTGAACATCGGGTGTCAGAAAGACACAAAGCTAGGGTACAATTTTACATTACGAACCGATTCGGTAGGGCTTCGCAACAGCCCCTAGCACCAGGCACCGGGTGAAAACAAACCCTCGCAGCCAATGTTAGTTGCAACCACTGTACCAGAAAGATTGCATGTGAAGAGGAATTGTTCATAAATAAATGTAATTTGATGAGATGTGCCCAAACATTGTGTGGTTGTTGGTTGCTCAAACCATCAATATGATGAGAAAGGGAAGAAAAAAGTGGAAAAATATGACAACGTTGGGTGCAGGCCATGATTGAACCATGATGGGAGCATTATCAGTTGTTTTTTATTCCAAGTTTCCATTCTAAATAACAGGAAAACTTTCTTTTTTTCCCCATGTGATGAGACGACCCCCTTCCACATATACACACATTTTCCAATTACGTTTTAAAATAGGGTGTCGAAGATTTTTTGAAGTTCTGTGATGAGCCTACTTTCGTTTTACTCACTGTGAAAACTGAAGAAAGAAAAATTTTCGTCAGTACTTTGAAGGGGGGGGGGGGGGCTATGCGTTGTACACCTCGAAACCCTAGCAGAAATTTACAAATAGTAATTAACAGTTTACGTGAAAAGTAAATGCATGCTTTTAGGAGACAATGTGTGCCAATCTACACATAAATGACTTCATCATTTTTTCACGGCTATACGCTAATAAATAATAATTTAGCACAAAATACTGATGAAAATGAATGAAAAACTCCACTGTAACTACAGCATCATGACTGTCTTGTTTCATCTATTGGCGCAGAAACATTCGCGCATGTCGAATCGGCCCATACGCACATTATGAAGTGACCACCCACTTTGGAGACAATTCACTCTCTTCTATCTTTTGAAGATGCTTTTTTTCTCTGAAATGGAAAGTTTCCAGGGGATATACTAATGAGAAAATTAGAACAAATGACTTCGCGAGTCAGGGGGTTTATCACGATACTTTTCAAAAGAGAGTTGAGAAAAAAAAGTACATGGTAGCACGGACTATTTCCAAAACTACAATGCTGAAGTAAACGCGTATCATGAGTCATTTTTACAAAGGTACGGCTTACAAATCCTTACATGAATTATATTTTCATCTTCTCATAACCTTCTTCAATACAATTAATTGGAATTCATTTGCAGCATAATGTCAGGAAATCCTATGAACGGTTACTAGAAATTGTGAGTATATCGTTAAAAGGGTATAATTAAATCAAACTCTCTAAATATGAATCACAAAGGGTGCCAGAAAGGCAGACACAAAGTCAGGGTCCAGTTTTACATTATACGACAATTGCAAATCGATCACCCACTTTAGAGACCATTCACTCCCATTGCGACATTATATATATATATATATATATATATATATATATACATACTGCCATTCGAAATTGAATTCATATGACCAGATATTTCTATCATAAACCGGACATAAAGACAGGGTCCAGTTTTATATTGTACATACATTGTAAATTGATGATGTACATCAGAGACAATTCACCTCATCGCTACATGTGTATCTCCATTGACGTTTGGCATTTAACAAGTATGACAGGATTCAATTCATTTTATTCATATATACCGTAGAAAATATTGATAAAGACTGAAAAGTTTTGAAAAAAAATTGATTGAATATAAAATAATCAAATGGATTTGAATAAACTTAAGAGTTGGAGACAATCAATCAAGCCAGGATGAGTGAGTCTCGGAGTGAATGACTGACGACACTTGGTTTTTGAGAAATCAAAAAACAATATCTGAAAACTACAGTTAGTCAAAACGAAGATGTTGTTTTGATTTATCGGGGATTTATAAGTACAAATTTTCTCTGGTCAGCAAACTTTCTTTCGGTTAACTTGAGGAATTTATTGAGTTTGGGTGAAAAGACGGCGTAGAACCAAATTTGTCTATAGGTCATAAAGATCCATTAGTGTTGCAAATTGAGATGTTTTTCATCTACCGTAAGAGGAGCGTTTATCAGCCACCGTGGCATAAATTCAATTTGTGGTAATATATGGATCTTTAAAGTGCCCCCCAAACCCATTATTTTATAGACTAGAATATGAAGAAACACTTTTTGGACTGTAGTACTTTAATTTTTTTATTTTGATGGTTGATAATATGAAATATAAGCCCATATACATAAAACCCATGGAAAAGCTTACATAAATTGCATCAACAGTTACTTAGAAATAATTCACTGAAATGTCATAAATTTGAATTTTTTTTAATATGTTTAGTATTTGAAGCACTGAACTTTTTAGAAATATATATGATTAATAATTGTGTCATCCACAGACAGCTGTTTCACTGTATTAAAACTTTTCAGTGTGGCTATAGACTCGATATCCCTTCCTGTACCGCCAGGTAGGGTCAAAATCTTCGCTTCAGACCCAGAGGCAAATGCTCTACCCCTTCCTTACGCGGAACTGGACGGTCAGCAGGACCAGATCAAGCAATATATTTACTTACCCTAATTCTCTATCTACCGGAGTGCCCCATTCAGAATTAGAAGAGCGAGCGAGCGCGCACGCACGCACGCACATACACAAAAATTTGAAATATAGGTTGAAATAAAAAGAAAGAAAGGCCACTGTAACGGAGAAAATGGCAGTGACTTAACTCATCAAAAGAGGCTTTGAGTGCATTCATGTGTCAGCCGACGAGTTGGTATATATGCACCAGGATTTACAAGATATAATAGGTCATCAACATATATGGAAAAAATTACAGTGACAAATCTGTGTGTGGGAAGCAGGAGATTAACCTGGATGTAGGGAGAGCACAGCTATGAAAAAAGGGTATCCACAACGAGTCAGGGTTGGCTTTCTCAAGTTAGTCAAACACCACAGTTGATGGTATGAGTCACATTATCAAGTAGAAGAAAAGGAGAGAAAGTGGGAAAGAAGAGAAGGTCTAAGCAAATTTTCAGCAACAAAGTACTGCAAGACAGTGAATGAACAAGATAAGAACATGGGGATAAAGCAGCTATTCGTGTCTTCGCCTTTCTGTTTGGCTGTTCAGCTCAATAGGAAGAGTGACACTACATTAAAGTGATGACCTATCAGTTGCAGGTTCAATTCCTGCAGCAGCCCCATCTTTAATTCTTTATTCTATTTATGTTGTGGAAAAGTTGACAATATGAAAAAAGAAAAGGACTTGAGACAACTACATCTCAATTTCTTTACTAAAAAGTGTAATAGCTTATGTACATTTCACCTGTTGTCCTGGGTTTCAGAGCTTTGAAGGTGAAAGCTTGTTTGAGAGAAATGATGAATAATACAGAAATGTCCGGATAGTAGAAATTGTTGAGTATAGGAAAAGACAAGTAGGACTTTTTCAATTTTTTCTAAACAAGGATATGAAACAACAATTTTTTTTCACAATCCCAAACTTATAAGATCAGACGTTTTTTTTAACAAATAATGAGTAATTATCACTGATTGGTCAATTTTGCTGATTCAGTTTAACATATGTGGAGTAACAGTTAGCACAGTGCACTTTTTGTTAAGGTCATTGAAAAATCAGGATGCACACATGTACTGGTTCAATTTACACTAAATTGAGCAAGAGATTGAAAACCAATAACAAGATAGATATGAATAATATCATGAACTTATAAATCATTTTTCTATAATAGGCTAGAATTTTTGCTACCTTAGATTTTTCTCGGCTAAATTGGTGAAAAATCTGTTGGATCTCATCAGAAAAAGGGTAATTTGGCAACCTTTGTGCGATTCCTTACAGTAAAGGTCAAGGAGCATTCTGATTGGTTTATAATCACAGGCCTCCTCATTCAACCTCTACTGACTAGTTGATTTGAACTTTGGTAAATCATTGATGCTTAATCATTACATTATTTTTGTGTAAACAGTTAGATGTTTTGAGATTTAATGAGGAATTTAATGATACTAAGAATGCTTCCATTCTGTGCAGAGCTCAGGAGATTTCCTGTGATTGATATCTTGTCACATATCACATTTACAGTTGCAATTTCTTTGGTCACTATGGTGGGAAAACATAGCTCAAGTCAATAAGAGCCTCCAGCATGGCCCAGCTCTATCATAACTTAATAGGGGGGGTTAAATTCCAGAACATCGGCATATGCTGATATCATAACAAAAGCTCCCACCTATCAAGTGTGTGCAAATTTTTTATGATGAAGATCAACACAAAAAAATCTTGTTTTTATAAATGTCTAAAAAAAATATAAAATTTGTTAATGTCAAAAATATAGTTTTAGCTGCAAGGAGTTATTGCCCCAGCACTAAAAACACACAAGATTATAGTTTTTGTGGTCTGATGATGTGCCATTTTGTTTTTAGTGTAATTGAGATGGCAGATGGCAATGGTCACCAATATAAGATGTAATTTGTATAAATATATTTGTAAGTACATCAGCTCCTTGTTTATAAACAGTATTATGGTAAATCAATGATGAAAGCAGAAGTGTAGTTAGATTTTACAATTGAGAACCAAAAACTGAACATTTAAATTGGTATGGAAATAAAAAAAAGGATGAAAGGAAATCATTGATTAGAGAAACAGACGCTTAGATTATAAAGAGAAAAACTGTAAGTCTCTTGCAGTAGGAAATAGAAAATATTATACGTATGTCACTTGAACGTTAGTTAAATTGAAAAAGTTCTCATGGACTCAAACTTATCTTTTTTTTTGAATATTCAGAAATTTTCATCTTGTTTTTTCTAACTTGTTGACTTTCTGTTAGATTTTTTCAACCTTCCCTTCAAACTTCACTGTGGTTTTTGCCTCAAATAGCAGTGCAAAAGATGTGTTTTTAGAAAAAGAAATTATTTGACAAAAATAGTGAATGATATAAACATTGATTTAGAAATGAAAGTTGAAGGACAGTCTTCCTTGAAACTGACAGACAACGTTAATGTTGATTTAGAAAAGCAAAGTTTAGAAAGAGTTACAACATGGGAGAAAAAAAATATTCCAAAATTTGTGAAAAATTAGAATGCTTAAGAACTAAGCAGGAGAACCAAGCCAAATAGTACATTATTTTGAAACAATAACATCGGCTCAAACTAGAACTGCAGAATATTGATGAAAAAAAAATCACAGATTTCAAATGTCACTAAATAGCTAAGTGAGGAGTTTACAGAATCCAAAATTAATGAAATAGCAGCAGAAGACAAACTCTATACATGTGATAATGAATGTGTTGTAAACAAAAATTTGAACATTATGGATTGAATTATTGACAAAATCAATGAGGAACCTAATAAGGACCCTGAACCTCTGTTGAATGAAAAAGTTGAGATTTATGAAAAAGTTTTTAAAGATAACAAAACAGACAATAGGCAAAATGCTTCTCTAAAAACCTGAACAGCCACCACAAGTAGTGACTTTATTATGGAAGCGGTTCATTCAGAGTAACTGCTATAGGTACCGGTACTGAAACAAGGAGACAAAACTGACAGCAAAAACAGAAAACATGTTGGTAAATGGAAAGTGTTGAATAGCAAATGAAACCTAGCATGGTGAGAATCAATAAAGATATATTGTATTTGTATTGATATCTTTTCTTGAGAACTTTTACCCCAATTTATAAAATCACTTCTTAAAAAATATATGGCATGCTGATATCATTTATACTAGATAATGCTGATATTATGGTCATCCTATATATATATTTTGAAAAACAATTTCATGAATCTAAGTAAAAGCTTTCGAGAAAAAATATCAACACAAATACAATATATGGCCACTAGTTCAAGTCCATTAATTCAATTTACTGAGGTTACACTTCGTACTGCTACATTTGACTTTAAATTTAATTATAAATCATTGCGAACATAAATATCACAAAAATCCCATTAAATAACTCTCCTCTACACGCATCTTAAATGAATTGAACCAATATTGGATGTTTCAAGTCCTCTAACTCCCAAAACCTTAGGTGTCCAGCATTAGGGGTAGGTCAGATTTAACTTCCAGGGTGGTAAATCTAGATGTTTTTATATGCGTTCAGATGTCAAAATTTACTGTTTTAGATTCTGGATGTAAATTTAGATGTTTTAACAAACTGATAAACCATGTCATCAGTTGTCCCTGTTCTTTAGGAGAACCAGGTCTTGATGCTTTCATGAACATAAAGTTAATTAATTTTTCCCCTCATAAGCCACATTGCTTTGCGTAAACAACAAATAAGCCAGGTATGTTGTTTTCATGTTGACTTCGATTGAATAATGCAATGGTTATCTTTTTTTTTCTCAAGATTAATAAGAACATCTAAACATTAGAAATTTCTTTTCTTTCAAATTCTCTTTCGGGAAAATCAGGAAATTATTCACTGTCAAACACTAAACAAAGAATACTAAAGTTGGTCCATAAAAATAATTAAGTTCAATGGTAAAAAAGACATTTATAATATCAAATGTACATTATCTTTTATTACCATATATTTTTGGATACAAATCGACGAGATGTTTTCATAAAAATACCATCAAGAAATCTTGACAAAAATAGGCTCGAAAGAATTGTGTCAAAAGATTCAATTACGGACCATTTTTCACCTAATGAAAATGCAGTTAAGATTCCTTGCTCCCAGGAGCCTTCCTGTTTCATTTCAATCAGACAATATTTTACCAGTCACAACTTTTGACGCCTGAGTGCACAGCAGTTTGACTAGTGCACACAATTTCAGGTGCAGACTATTCCACGGATATTCACTGACAAGGCAAGTTAATCACTATCATACATCAAACTGATGAACAATTCTTGATGCAATATGTATTATTTTCCCAATCGTTCATTCATTTATCTTATATGTTACATACATATTCGCATAATTGTTCATTCCATTTCATTTTCAATGAGGACAAATTAAATTATGATTGTGAGACAAATAATTTCTAATCTTTGCAAATGCTAATCCTTACTATGAACAAAATGGGCCTTCTGAAAACCACATAACCTTACTTGCATGCCAAAAACAGAGACAAAAACTTACTCCTCAAAAAAAACAATTTGGCATTACCTAAAAAGATCTTCAGGATGAACGAAAAACACTTTCAGAAATGAACAAGAAAAAATACCTCCTGAACCAACAAAATATTTAAAAGCATATAACTCACACACTAAAAAAAAATCAGTGAAAGAAAAGGAACAAACGTCTACCATCCTTTTTAACTTACCAGAAAGAATTCAGAAAAAGGTAGACATACAAACAAGACCACAAGAACTTTTGAAAACAAAACACATTAACATTTATATTCTTTCATATCAATATATCTTTCAATATTCAAACTGAATGTTTCTTTCCTTTTCTAGACTGTAAACTTCATCAATCTAGAGATGCTAGATATGTAGTTGATTAATATAGAGAAATAATTATTGATTTAGTGATCATACTGAATGTCTATGTTTTGTCTATTTCCTTTATTATTTTCTCTTCATATTTTTGAGGTCCTTGCATTATAGAGTAAGTTTCATCTCTTTGGAGCTGTTAGAATTATAGCCATTTGAAAGAGAAAATGATCTATACATGTCCCAAAACAACAAATTTTTTGCTGATAAAATCTGGCTTTACCATAAAAAAATGTTTTTTCAGGCAAATGGAGATGTGCAACGAGCCATGTCCCCAAAATCTCACATCTTACCTTCGTAGAAAGACTTCAATATTTCAAGTAACTTTCTCTACAAAACTATTGCCTTCATTTTTTACTTATCTATCAACTTTCACACATGATAGATCTCAGAACTAAAACCTACTGTTCAAGCTATATGCCACAAATTCAACATTAAGATTTATTAACACAAGAACTACCTACATACTGACATAGTAAATGCCACACTTCAGGAATTCAATGCATATATTGATTAATCCCAATAAAAAGACATCATAGTCAGAAACTCACTTCACTTGATGAAAAACATTTTCAATGAATTTCTTTACAAAAAAGAAACTGTGTTTTCCGTTATGACTCATTCCTTTCTCACCAAACATATTTTCTGTTTTCTTAATTTATGATTATAAATTTTGCAAAAAAGCTGAGAAAAAATTCTTAAATTGCACAAAATGAATCCCCAAAATAAAAATGAGGAGACAAAGGAAGTTTGGACAAAGGCATTTTATAAAATAATGGTTTTAATTCATAATTTCAATTCAATGATAAAAGCTGAGGAAAAAAGTTCACAAATCAAAGTCTGTTATTTGAGATATCAATGGCTTGAAGGATTCATTGCAATGAATTCATCCACTAACCCTGGTATTGTCTTTATGATATGAGAATATTTGAAATTAGATTCACTTATTCAAAAGTTTATTCTTTGTATGTGATCTTTTATAAGTTGTTACTAAATGTCTCAGATATATGTATAAATCTTATGCTGAATTAGTGAAATTGCCTGATAAACAAAATTTACTTGTCTTTTGTTAAAGATGTTTGATTTCACTTAGATAGAATAGAATGTTGATTGTGAAAAAATAGTTGTTTTATATCCTTGCTTGGATTGAATAAACATAATGTACTTACATATTTTTTGTAAAAAGAGTAAAAATGTCACCAATTAGGCGGTTTCACCAATTTGGTATAAGATACGTATATGTGTGAGCACTGAGCCTGAATTGTTAGGGTGGTGATGATGGTGGCGTTCATAAAAAAAAAGATCAACATGTTATAGATGTAAATATTTTTTTGCAACGAAATTCAGTGCGAAGAAAGAAATTCATGCTTAACAGAAAAGTGAGAGTAAAAAGAAAAGGCCACGTACTCCACAAGGATATGATTTCAGCCATGTGATTTCACTTATGATAGTTCAACTTTGAAGAGAATGCTTTTTCTTTCTACTGTGTGTTCGTTCATGCTGTCGCATATTTGATTTCTTCGAAAAGGAAGAACCACATACTTTACAAGAATATGGCTTCTCTCCTGTGTGTATCAGCATATGATCCACCAAATGTGACTTCCATGAAAAAGAAGCACTACACAATTCACAGGAATATGGTTTCTCTCCAGTGTGTGTTCGCATATGTTGGCTCAAATGTGACTTCTGAGCAAAGGAAGAGCCACACACTTCACAAGAATATGGTTTCTCTCCAGTATGTGTTCGATTATGCATCACCAAATATGACCTCTGTGAAAAAGAAGAGCCACACACTTCACAAGAATATGGTTTCTCTCCACTGTGTGTTTGTCTGTGCTTCATTAACCCTGACTTCTGTGAAAAGGAAGAGTCACACACTTCGCAAGTATATGGTTTCTCTCCAGTGTGCGTTCGCATATGCAAATTTAGATTTGATTTTGTTGAAAAGGAAGAACTGCACATTTCACAAGTGTATGGCTTCTCTCCAGTATGTGTTCGCATATGCACCAGCAAATGTGACCTCTGTGCAGATGAAGAGCCACACACTTCACAAGTATATGGTTTCTCTCCACTGTGAGTTCGCCTGTGCTTCATCAAATCTGACTTCTGTGAAAAAGAAGAGCCACACACTTCACATGAATATGGTTTCTCTCCGGTGTGTGTTTGTGTATGGAACACCAAATGTGCTTTTGTTGAAAAGGAAGAACTGCACACTTCACAAGTATATGGTTTTTCTCCAGTATGTGTTCTTATATGCACCAACAAATGTGACTTCTGTGAAAAGGAAGAGCCACATACTTCACAAGAATATGGTCTCTCCCCAGTATGCGTTCTCATATGGTCCATCAAATTTGACTTACGTGTAAAGGAAGAGCCACATACTTCACAAGAATATGTTTTCCCACCAGTGTGCATTTGCATATGTCCAACCAAGTTTGACTTCAGTGGAAACGAAGAACAACACACATCACAAATATATGGTCTCTCTTCAGGGTGTGTTTGTATATAATTGTTCATTTTGGACTTTTCTCAAAAGGAGCACACACACACACACACTACACAAAAATATGGTTTCTTCCCTACATGTGTTCACATATGTTGATTCAAGTTTGAATTGAAATAGAAGGGCTACACCTATCACAAGAATATCATTTCTTTCCAGTGTTGGTGCAAAGCTGTCTTTAGGAAATTTAACTGTTAAGACAATTTATATTCACATTTTCAAGACAATATTGTTTTTCAGGTGTTTTCCATAATTTTTCTGTTTCAAGTCACCCAAAAACTGATGATCCACTCAAATTCACCAAATTATCCATGAAAAATCTGTAATTAAAAATTTTAAAAAAATTGAATTTTAAAAAAGATATAGTAATTCAAAAAGACTCAAATGTACTCTGTATATTATAGAAAAATTTGATATAAACATTTTTCCTAACCTTAGATAGGAACAGATTTAATAAGAATTTCCCTTATTACTTCACTGATTTCTGAATTCATTCATAAAAAAATGGTGGGAATATCTTTTGAAGTAAATAAATCCGTCTATTCAATTTTATGTCTCTCCAAATTGAAAGATTCTTACATCTTTGAATGAATGAATGAATACAGGGAGAATTCAAATCTGTTTAAATTCCTTCTTGTTTATCATCATGGCTGTTTGTTTTACCATGATTAAGGCATATATATTACCAATTATAGTCTAAAAAATCAACAGTCTTGTTTACTTCTACCAGGAGAACTCACTCAACTGACATATTACTCAGGGATTGTATGCTGGTCACTGTTCCCATCCTCCAATGTGATGTACAGTGAGTACTGAGTAGCTTAATCCATACATTCTTCCTAATTCATATGGATGCAGATTCCTCTGGCATACCTTGTGGATGCCTCCATTCATATTTAAACACCACTCTGAGCTACACTGACTCCCAACCTGGATAACATGTTGTACTCAGAAACGGTCAGAGCTGTGATCACCAAGTCTTTAGTGGTTAATGATGGTACCCAAAAGTAAATTTTTAGGAATTTAGTTATTGGAAATTCCACTCAAAAAACAGGTTTTAGAGGGGCTTAATTTTTTTTTAACCCAATAGAAAAATCAAGAGTTTTTTCACAATAAGATTCTTTTTACATAACACAGCTTAGGCGCACTATATACATCTCAGAACATTAACATTAGCCCCCCCTTTTAGTTATGCACCCTTTATTAAACATTATGTACCCCTTTATTTTGATATTCCTCATCCCTTTTTAACAGTTGCCCACCTTCTTTTTTTTAATTAGCCCCCCTGTTTACCATTAGCTCAATATTTTTGGAAATTCCCCATTCCAAAAAGTTCTTGTGGGGGGTTCAATTTACAATAAAAAGTCCAAATTGCTAAATTGGTCTCTTAGTTTTTGTCCACCAGCATCCATGATTATCTAAAAATCAAGACTATCATCAACATACTATAATTCAGTAAATGTACACCTGTCTGTGATCACATAACTCAAGAACAGCCAGAGTTTTGACAACAAAATTCTCTATGGTTATTAAAGGAGTCCTGGAGTAGGTTTTTAGTAAGTTGGTTTTTGAAAATTCCCAACTAGAAAGGTTTCAAGTCAGGGATACAATTCACAATGGGAGTTTATACAAAATTAATCGCATAATTTGCATCTAGTAGCATTCATGCTTACCTAATAATTAAGTATATTTCACTTATGTCATATTGAGTGTTTATGTGCAATCAGTTAGCAATACAGATAATGAACTCAGGGACTCAAGATCAAATTCTGAGACTAACACTAGTACTAATTCCCTTGGGAAAGGTATGAATCTGACTTTAGTCTCTTTCCAGCTGTGGGTAAAATATCAAATGGTAAGGTGAGTGACACCATTGTCAATGTTTATCCTATGTGTATTATCGCAATATTGAAGAACTCTCAGCAAACTCAAAAATGGCCAAATTATCAGTGGGTAATGATGGGACTCAAAAGTAGATTTTTAGGAAGTTGGTTTTAAAGAATTCCATTCAAAAATAAGGTTATAGAGGCGTCCCAATTTTTTTAGACTAATTTGAAAATCAAAATTTTCTTACATTACTAGGTTTAAGCTGTATATACATCTCAGAATATTATCATTGGCCCCCTCTTTTTTTCAACATCACACCTTTTTTGCAACATTATGTCCCCTTTTTCAACATTATGTAGCATCCTTCTTTCATTTAACTACCCCTTTCATCAACATTAGCTCTACCTTTTCCAACAATAGCCCCCTTTTTTCTTAAACTATCAACCCTCTCCATTCTTTTGAACATGAGACCCACTTTTTTTTTTAAACAGTAATCCCCCCTCTTCTTGAACTTGATCACCCTCCCTGTGACCCCACCATTTTTAGTTAACTGCATCTTTTTAAATTTAGCATTTTACATTTTTTTTAACAATAGCCTCCTCCCTTCTTTCTTGACATAAGCCTCCATATTTTTTGGACAATTGCCCCTTTTTTTCCAAGATATCAACACCCTACTTTTTCCAAACATTAACCCCGTTTCTAGATGTACCCCGCCTTTATTAAATTAGTCACACTTTTATAACACCCTTTTTTCAAACATTATGAAAGAGTGAAAATGAATGACATTTTTTCAAAAATTAAATTAAACATTATAGGAAATGACAGTAGCCGATTAGTTAGCAGCCAAGAAAATGAACTCAACAATTAAAAAGTTTTTGTGGGGGGAATAGTTTACAAAAAAAAATTTATGCTAAATTAATCCTTTAGTTTTGTGCAGCAGGATTCATGCTTATCTAAATATTGAGACTATCACCATAATTCACCAAATGTTCATCCATCCACATAAGCAAAACTCGAGAACATCCCATGGGATGGTCACTATTGGGATCCTGGAGCAGGGTTTATCAATTTTGTTTCTTTGGAAAATACCCTTCAAAATTAGTTTCTAGTGGACAGTTCAATTTACAAAGACAATTTCTGATAAATCGATCCCTTACTTTGTGTCCAGCAGAGTTCATGCTCAACTAAAAACCAACTAAAGTAATCTCAACTTACCTAACCTTAATCATCATAATGATAGGTGAGGGAGAGGCTTTTATACCATTTATTTGGACCTACACAGACATGTGAGAGAGTCAAAATGTTTACTTCTATAGAATTTTCAACTTATCCTTGTCAAAGAATGACAACTGCTTTTTATTTGCTAAGACTGGTAACACTGCTACAAAAACTTGGTGTTGTATTGTCTTCCACATGCAATAAAATCAATGTGTGTAAATATGATTATATATTTAAAAAGCATTTTCAAGAATAAGGAAAATGCAGCATTTGGCATTAAAAAAAGTCAAGGATTAAATAGATTTCACAGACAGAAATCATATAAATCTTGAATTTACTAATGAGAGGAGTCTGTTTATGTTTTTGCCTGTCATGTCATAAAAAGTAACGAAATAAGGGTGCAGCCCAACGACATTTGGTATGTCTACTCAGTGGCCCTGGGGGAGGTTTTAAAACGAAGTTTTAAAAAAAAAAGTTTGTTTTTTTTGTAGGGGGAGTCTATTTACAATGTATCTGTAACACTACAGTGGAACCTACTTTCCCCCCCATATACACCTTACTGTACACATATAATTCTTTAAAGGGGTGTAAAGCGAAGGAAAACCCATCCTTTGAAGGGGTCAAATTAAATAAGAATTGAAAGGTTTTGAGAAAAAAAGCATTTTTAAATGTTTTACGAGGTTAGTCCTATTCATAATGTAAATAATGCTAAAGTGGACCCTTCCTCTCTATTCAATATATATATATATATATATATATATATATATACACATAAACACACTAGTCGAATAATCTAACTATGGGAAAAGTATTCAGCTTGTTTGTATAGATATACATCAGATGATCAGGTCTTAATCAACCACTTTTTGGCTGTTTACCTTTTTAGCAAAACGGAAGATTTACACTTAGCTTATATATATATATATATCTAAAACAATGATTCAGTAAGTGTCTGTTCATCTATCTGTGTTAGTTAAAGGATGGCCAGAGCTGTGGTCACCATTTTTTGTGGTTACTAATGGGATACCAAGTCATTTTTTAAATGTTATTTGCTTAAAATGATCTGTTTTTCCATCTATATATGGAATAAAAGTCTGATTTTTTTTTATATGCATATGCTCTTCAAGAAGCCAAAATGGTGCATTGTGTAAATATTGAAAAAAGTTACTTCACATTTTGACTAAAAATGGCTAGATTTATTCATTTTTTGTTTCCAGCTAACTTTATCGCTAAAAATGTTCAGTACACTTGAAAAATCATACATAGGCTGTTGAAATTAATTGATGTTTGATTTTTATCTAAATGAATATATTTATTTAAAATCATATTTTAATAAATATATTACCTAAAAATCATGATATTGTTTATATAATCTATAGATTGATATTTTTTGATGATCTTTTCTTATATCAATATCCCCATCTACTGGAAGTACTGTTATGTAATAAAATATGCCTAATATATTTTTTTTTACCAAAACTTGACTTAATCAACATTGCTATTCTCAAGATACATGGAGGAGTTAGTTGTCCAAAATGTTCTGACGAAAAACAGACTATGACATTTAGTATTAGTATAGACTTCATTTTTGATCAGCACGTTTAAAAATAATGGTGAAGAAAAAAAAATAACTACTGGCTTTAATTTTCATTATAGTGCTAATATCAGATACACTTTTTTCATTATTTTATTAAATTCTGATCATTCAATTTTAAATACGTTTGAAAAATTATACTGAGACTCTATTAATCAATATTTATCATATAGATATATTTTTAAAGATCATAATTACATTTTTCAATTATTTTCTTTGCTGTGTTAATTTCTGATCAATGTGTGGTATATTTGGAAAAGAAATGAACAAGTCCAGCCACTTTTAACCATAAAGGAGGGTATCTTTGTTTCAATATTTTTACAAGTCTTTCAGTACTGGAGTTGCAAGGATCCTTGCAAGAGTGCAATTCTTGAACGGCCTTTTTGAATCGGCTAAAACTGGTTAGATATAAGAGCAAGAAAGGTTTTATTTTCATCATTTTGTTAGTAATTGATCAATACTTTTTATAATCACAAAATATATAAATATGAATAAAATAAATATTGCTATACAATATATATATATGTAAATAACGGTATCTTTAGATGAAAAAAAATTATATATTGTTATTTCAAGTTTAGATCTTTAGATCAAGGATTATTTGTGGACGGTGATCTTATTATGTTGCATATTTATGCTTTTTGGAGCCTTTGTATGAGTTCATACATGTTACCTGGAAATGGAATACCCAATTTCAGTCAGAAAGATCTAGCCATATTCAGCTATTCAAAATAGCCAATTCGTAAAGGCTGTTCAAAAATTGCGTTCTTGCAAGGTTTGCAGGTTTTTTACCTCTATCATTAAACAACGAATTGTTTAGATATTGAGGCTATGAATGTCGTCGTTGTGTTGCTTTTTGTCAAGGTTAGATGATGGAAACAGTTCATCTGACATGCCAAATTGTCTTCAGTTTTTGTACTTCAACTTGAAATTTTTTTTTTAATTTTAATTACGTTTCAAAATTGGGTGTCGAAGATTTAGCAATAAAATTAATCAAGTTGAAATTTGTCTTTCATTTCAGTCAAACAGAAATTCAGTTGTTTGTAGATTGAGGGGAAAAAAGTCCAATGAATGTCTCCTTTTCTAATGACAAATGTCAGTTCAGGCTATTTTTGTTTATCAAAATTGAAATTTTGAGCTTTGAAATGAACACATCTAGCAAATCGAACACTTTGCTGAAACTTCTTTCAAAGCAGATCAAACTAGGTAACGTAAGAAAAGAGATTTTCATGAAAAAATACTCTTTTTGGTTGGGGTCAAGCAAATCTTAGGCAAAATAAATATAAAATAGTAATAACAAAATCTTGACTCTCAATCATTCGTTTCCTTTTGGAAACGAAACTATACGAGAATTTTTTATTTGAAATTAATCATAAATTGAAAATACGCTGTCATAAAGTTGGACACGAAAAAAGGGTTCATTTTTAGATTATATGTACTTTATAAATCGAACACCCACTTTAGAGCCAACCACTCGTTTTCAAAAATGAAATACTACTCTTTCAGGCTCACGCAGATCTTAACAAAAATGAATAAAACACCAAAAAGGACAAAATCTTTAGAAATCAAGAATAGAATATTTTTATGGTTTTAAAAATTCAAAAATGTACGTCGCGCCAAAACGAATAAATTTTACGATTTAAAAACAAAAGGAATTATTTCACGATACCTTTTTGTGCTTTTTTTTTCGTCCAATTGGTCCTCCTCAATGAGACATGCAAGATTGATAACTTTTAGATGAATCAAACTTCATATATCTGTTTTATATGAAGGAAAAAGCACCAAAATATTTTTTAAATCAAATAGTTCGAGATTAAATTTTCTTTTCTGAGACGTGACAGAAATTAGTTGCAAAAAGCGAATTATAAGGGAGATAATTCTGCATTGCGATCGAACCGTTTTCTTCCAAACCAGTGGTCTTCAATAAGAGTCAAGGGTGACTTGGTTGGGTTGGAACCAACTGTTCTAAACAAAGGAAAATGCAATTTTTAATAATTGTTTTTATTTTTTATCATTTTAATTATTATTTTGGTGACCTAACCCATTTTCCTACATTTTCAAGGCCCTATTTGAATGGCTTCTGTTACAGATAGTGAGACATGTGCCCCCCCCCTGATGCATGCTGGGGCAAAAGGTATGGAGATCCTGGGATGCACAGTCGTCTGAATTCCCCTCTCTGTCTTGTTGATGTGGTCCTGAGAGAAGAAAACAGTGATATTCTGGTGATCCATATTATCAAAAAAATTGATAATGATTAAATTAAATGAATAAATGAAATACAATTATTCATCTCCGTGTTAGTAGTCTGGGGTGAATGAAATAACCACAAAAATTGCAGCCAAATTGATCAAAATTGACTTGACCAAAGAGAATCTGAAATCACTGTCATGTGACAACTGCAGGATTTGATTCTTCCTCTTTTCCTATTGGACCCTCATGAACAACACATGTGCCCAATTATCTTTCAAACAGGCGCATTAGCGAAAAGTATCCTAGTGTTGCTTCCTTCTACATATTTCCACAGCTCTCATCACCTTCTTAATGCATGATGAATAAAGCTCTTGGCCACCATAATATGTCTAGCATCAGTTTAGCTGAAGGAGTTGCAAGAAAAACATCAAATTGGATATCAAACCTCTCCTAGGGGACTCCATTTCCTGGTTAGGAGTTGTCTTTTCAGACTGATTGCCTTCCCAAGGCTAGAGAGCATAATCTGCCTAGCTATTTTCATCCATAGCATGAAGGCAGATGGATTCATATCTTCCCAAAGGGAATTAATGCAAAGTGAACATAACTAGCCCTGACTGCAATTTGAACTTGGGTTGCAGATTCCATTGTCTACAGCATTACTAACTACACTAATCACACCTACACATGGCTGTACTTGAAGCATTGTTAACATTGCAGCTGCATCGTAACCCAAGATTTTAGGGGAAGGTGTTGGAAGGGGTTAGAGTAGATGTTTGAAGGGTCATTAGTATAGATGTTGAAGGATTACAAGAGGTATTTAAAGGGCTACAGAAGGTGCTAAGGTTTAGAGTAGGTGTTGGAAGGGGTTAGAGTAGGTGTTAAAGTTAAGAGTAAGTGTTAGAGGGATAAGATGATGTATTAGGGATTAAAATAGGTTTTGGAAGGAGTAACATCAAGTAGATGAATGGGAGGACAGCATTGCTCAGCTGAGCCATCCTCTTTACATGAACAGCTCAAAGCAGGAGGGTTGGGCTTGATGCTTGTACAACTGCTCATCCTTGCAACATCAGCTGGTTCTGTGCTGATGAATTGCAATTCTCTGAAAGTCTAGCAAAGTAGCTGTTACTCAGTTAAAGTAAGGGATCCTGTTGACCATTAACTGTGGAGGAACATTGGGAAGGAAATCACTCAGGAGAGCCTCAGTGGGTCAGATGGTACCCAAGAGCTGCCAAGGTAGGATTAAGTGGAATACCATGACTGATTGCCTGTGGCAGAAAGGATTGAGCTATAAGGATCCTGGCAAGAAGACATTTCAACTTATCAATGTCAACACATGTGTTTTACACATCAATTGTGGTGCTGAGAGGATGGCCAATCATAGCCAACATTGAGTTACCCCCTTGATATATGAACTTTCCCGTTGGTTGGAATGGGGTGATTCATAATTATACAGTGGGCATTTGTTAAATGACAACAGTATTGAATAATTTTAACACAGGTAGCAGAGCATAGTTCTAGTGAATGGCAAAATGTAGTTTGAAGTGGCCTCCCACTCGGGAGGATAAAGCTTTGTTTAAAAACTGGAAGAAAGATATTAATATCTGGTGCAAATTGATAGACATTCCAAGAAAGAAACAAGTTCTTGCAATTCATTTGTCCTTGTCTGGAAGAGCCAGGGCTGCAATTATGAAGTAAATATTGTTCTACTTGAATGTGATGATGGCATTGAAACGCTGTTGGATAAACTTGACAGTTTATTTTTGATGGACGAGTGGCACAGGCAGTTTGCAGCCTTTCACAAGATGTACAATTTTCCAAGAGAGAATGATTCTGATATGAGTAAGTTTGTTTCAGAATCTGAGTATGTTTACTTTGAATACACCCAGTAGAGTATATCATTACCAGATCGAGTTATGGCATTCATGCTTTTTGCCCCCTGCAAATTCTCTAATAATGGAGGTCAGCTGGTTATGTCTGTCATTACCAGTGACACCTCCAATAACAAGAAATCGACTCTTAAGCTGATTTTCTGATGATGATATCTCTTCACAACCATGAAATGAATTCATAAGTGAATGCATATTTGTCCAAGATAATGAGGGCAGTGCAGAAATAGTGTTTGCTCAGGATGGCAGGAGTGGGCAAACATCAAGTCATGGTGTAACACATGGATATAGGTATAACTATGCACCACCTTTAACCACTGTCAACCATATGCAAACACCATGTGGTGGCAGGAAGCAGAATCCACTTACACCAGATGGAAATGTTTCTAAATGTCTCATTTGTGGCTCGTGGTACCATTGGCGCATGCCAATGTCCCAGGGCATATGAAAAAAAAACAAAGCAACAATATTGTAAATGATTATAATGGATCAGAAGCTGTGCAGTTGTCTCATTTTACGGCTTACAAGAATGGTGATTCCAATGAAGAAAATCAACTTCAAACCGTAGTTGACAAATCTGTTGGTTGTACAGTATAAGACACTGGCTATTTGACTACAATGTACAGTTATGACTGGCTCATTGATTGTCTAAAGGAACTTGGTGATTATGAGGATTCAACAATGAAAGTGAAAAGATCCTCATCTATATTTACATTTGTTAATAGTGTGACAGTGAATTCATTGCAACGAGTTACCCTTCCGTGTTACATTGGAGATAAGATGGAATGTTTTGATGAAGCTAGAATGTGGAGATATAAAGAAATATTGAACTTCATAAACAATTCAGCCATCCAGCATCATCAAAATTAATTGCCTTGATTAAGAACATTGAATTAGAAAATGCTACAGTTGATGTATCTAAATCATGTGAAATTTGTTGTAAATTCAAGAGGCCACCTCTTGTTCTTTCATAATGTTTGTGCTAACAAGGTTAGCGATATTCACAGTGTTTAACAAAAGAAATGAGTACCCTGTGTTACAGATCTGGTATTGCAATAGGCAGAGACAGTACAGAATTTTTAGTGCAACATGTAAGTGTCTACGTGCATGTACATATGAGTTGGCTGACACATGTATCAGTTCAGGATAGTTGAAAAACTTCAATTGAAAAAAACAAAGCTGCAAACGGCGAACACATAGAACAAAATAGTATGCCTCAAAGGGCTTTCAATCATTATCCATCAACTGATGATTATGATTTCGATAATGGGGAGGTAATAGTTGAAGATTCAACATTAACACAGAGAATCAAAGGAATACTTACAGAGAGCGGTGAAGTGGTATCTAGAGAAATTGTAAGCTGAGTAAGTGAACCAACTGGTGAATACAAAGATTGTTACAATTTTTAGATGGATACAGATGGTAGTATTAACTGTGTTGACTTTCAGAATGTAGATGCTATTAATAAACCTGTCAAAATGAGGTTGAAAAAACAGGTAAAAAAAACAGGTCAGTAAAAGTTTCTTTTCCAGAATTTGAAAAAAAAAATTGGGGAGGGGGTTTGTGAAGTACTGATGTCAATTATCAAGTCTGTAGGCAAAACTGTATGGCCAGAAGCACTGGAAAACACAAACATGCACACATATATACAGAGATGGAACCCTTCACCACCCTTGATGGCTATGGTTGTCTAATTATATAAACTAATTGAAAAATACTAATCAACCAAACAAATGTAAACCACCTCAAGAATACATGTACAGGAAGTCATGAGAAACTGTCACCAAAACTGTTTCCTCAGTATTTAAGCTGGTCTGGCTTAAAATTATAGGCATAGAGACAGCCCCAGTGGAGCTAGAGGACTGGAAAATTCAACATTTACTCTTTATCTCTGGAAAAAACATATTTTGTTTTATTTTTTCTAAATTCCTCTGCAAAATAAGTTTTTGTGAGGAGATGGACAATTTACAATGTGAGTTCATGCTAAATTGGTTCCTTAATTTGTGTCCAGCAGCATTCATATTTGTTATTTTTAATTTTATTAGTGTCCAATATAAGATGAGTGGTGTAACTTTTTCATTGATCAACGTTTTTTCCAATTTTTTAATTGATCATTCCAACAAGGAAGATGTTGGTTATATGACAGTTTCTATTGAGTGATTAATTAGACCTGTTTTTATTATGAATGGAATAAAACAGATATAGTGAAAATTGACTGAGGAATCCAAACGAACCAAATGCAAACGGAACTTGAAAAATTTGTGTGGTACATATATATTCATGCCCAGTGTTGGTAACTGAAAAAAACCATTCGTATTAAATCAAACTAGAAAAAAATGTCCAAAAAGATTATTAGCTATTTCATGGCTATTTTGAGAATCTGAAATAGCCAGATTTGTCTAAACTGGCCATAGAATTGCTGAAAAAATAGCATAAAAAATGAGCTACAAATTGCATTTAAATGTTGAATTTTCACACTGTCATAACAAGAAATGCACAAAATTTTATGTGGGAAGAGCTGAATTGACAACACTATTTGTGGAATGCTTCCTTAAGACCCTACCTGATCTGATTATTAAAATTTGTTTTGAAGTATTTATTATACACAACATACAAAATAGTTTAACACAGAGTATAAAAATATTTTTATACTGAATAGCAAGGATTTTTTACCCCCCCCCCCATCAGTAGGGAAGCTAGAGTTTTGGGACTTAGTTTCTTCAGGTGCCACCTCCAACATTCAGTGATCTTTGATGAAAAAGGAAAATTTGTGATGAATAGACATACACTATCATTTAATTGGTGAAAAACAACACTAAAGGTCACATTTTTATCCTATTCATATATGTACAAGTATTTTCATTGTGTAATGTCCACAAAAATGTACTTAGTGAACTATAACACCATGCAAAGTGATTTTTGTTCCAGTGTAGTGACTGTCATTTTTTTCATTGTTTGCATGCAAAAAGTAGAGAAAAAGGCTGTAGTTCCCTTTCTTTTCCAAAGATATACAATATGACGCGTTGTATATTGTTGGAAAAGGAATTTCAGATTGAGCAAAGTTCACAGAAGAACCATATGCCCCAGTGCAAGATATTTCAAACTATTTACCATTAAATGTAATAAATCCCGGTTTCAAAATGGAGCATCTGTGTAAATTGGTAGCTATAATATGAGGGAGGTGATTGTACCTGGATCCATCCCAAAATTTAATCACTCTTTCCATAATCTATTCCTCACCCTTCCATATGATTTCATTGAGATTAATTGGGAACCTTTGGAGATATATTGCGAACAGACAGTAAACCTTTTGAGCTATTGTGGTGGATAGTTAGCTAATACGTAGGAAGATAATTGTGAAAGGATCCACTCAAAAATTTCCTGATTTCTTTCATAGCCTATTGCTGACCCTTTGACAAAATTTCATTGAGAACCTCTGGTGATATTGTGTGTACAGACTGAGAAATTTTGAAGATATTGTGCATTGTTGACAGATAGCTACAATGTAGAGAGGATAATTTTGCATGGATCCACTCTGATATTTATTGCCCACCATTCTACAAAATTTCATGAAATACATTGAGAACTTTGAGAGATATCATGTGAACAGACAGAGAATCTTTGGTGATATTTTGTGGTTACTAACAGTTAGCAAGGACATAGAGGAGATAATAGTGCATATATTCATTTATCAGAATAAATTCTCAAAGATATGTAAGACTTGTCAGTTTGGTCCAGTCAGTAAGAGAGGCACCTATCAATTACTTGTTTGTGATTTCAAGTCTAGGAGAGGGAAATGTTGATTTTATAAACACATTTATTCATTTAAAGGAAATAATCTCATGAGTATTCCTAACAAAAATTCTCAAGGATATGTAAGCCTAGTCAATTTGGTCCACTTGGTAATAGAGTTGAATAACAATCACTTGGTCATGATTTTAAATCATGATAATGTCCGCAGACTCCTGTAATCATTTTAGATTTTCACATATCTTCCAAATGTTTATTGTGGACTTGTAGTTATAAAGAATCTCTGTTCATTCCAATATTTATCAAGTCTGTTTTTGTCCGAATTCACATTTTCTGAACACCCGATTTCATTAGGCAGACTATTCCAGATCCTCATTTATGTGGACATTGGAACCGTATCTTCATGTATATCAAGCCTGGTTCTTTCTTGGTAATTTTCTGGTTGTTTCCTCTGTTTCCTGTTTTCTGTGTATTTTCTTCCAACCTTTTGATGAAGCTTCCAACCTCTTGATGAAGCTTCCAACCCTCTTGTCAAAATATCCGTTCTTGTATACTTTGATCATGCTTCCTCTAACTCTTCTAAAACTAAGGCTTATTGCCCATCATTCTACAAAATTTCAGTTTACAGAGACACTCTTTATAATTTAGATCTGCCATTCCACATACTAGCTCTGCTGCTCTTCCTTGAACCCCTTCTATCAATTCAATGCGTTTTGTTTCACTTGGTGCTTGTCTAAATCTTCATGTAGTGTGTCCATTTTCTCCCTGGTTTCGATCAGGTTAAATATTTTAGTGTTATCTGCACATAAGCATAAAGTAGATTCCACAATATCAATTGAGTCATTAATAAATATAACAAATAAGAGGGATTTGATCACTGACTTTTGTAGGATCCCAAATGTTACTTCTTGCCATTTTGATAACTAATTGTTTATTGCTACTTGTTGCACCCTCCCCTTAGCTAGTGATGAGTCCATTTGATGATCACTTCTCCAATTCTATATGGTTCTAATTTGTTCAGTAGTCTTTTGAGTGGCACTGTGTCAAAAGCCCTTTGGTAATTCATATATATATATACGATCTATTGCTAGCCCATTACCCAAAGCTTCTGTCCATTCATCAAGTATACACAGTAATTGTAAAACAGTAGAATAGCCCGACATAAATCCATACTATTTTGTTGTAAACATGTTGTTATTCATATATTCTATGATTTGACCTCTATTCTATCCAATATCTTACACACTATTGAAGTTAAACTCACACGTCCATTACAAATGTTTATAGCTGGAATGCTTTTATATCAATTAGAAAATCTGTTCCTGTTTGAAGGACATTTTGAGACTCATGTGGCATATTGATAGTTATGTTAATCAGTGTCAACTATATGTGCGCTATTTGTCAGTTGAATCCCGATTATATATGTGTAGTGCCCCCCTATACTTTTAGTTAAGAATTTTATATGAAACCTTTCTTTTAGAGAGATAGCCAAAACGTCACTTCCTCCGATGACCCCTCTAAAACCCCTGGGCGCACATGGTCCAATGCTCAATAGCTCAAGCACCACTAGCTGGTTACGCTTCTAGCCCCGGCCTCTGCGGCCAGCCATTCTCTCTCTTTCCTTCTCCCTTGTGCAAGGCTCATTGGCGCCAGGACCCCTAGTTGGTCATACCTCCAACCCCAGCCCTTGCAGCCGGCTACTCTTCCGCTCTCCTCCCATCTCCCTAAGATTGTTATCATTTCGCCGACCCACTGGCCAATCTGATCTTAACCACCATCCTCACTTCGGGAAACATGTATGGATAAAACTCCATGTTCTATGTCTTTCATAGTCTGTTTGTCGAGAGTCTATTAGCGTCTGAGAATAGCCCCCAAGTTAACTCACTTACTTGGCAGTAAGGCTTGCACACTGAACTCAGTTTCCACATATTATCTTGGAGCTATCCAACCATACAGATTTCATGTGTTCAGACAACTCCACTCCAACTCTGATGCCAGTACTATCAAGACAAGGAAGCTCCCACCTTCCGCCATCTCTTCTATCTTTTCTCCTAACATTATTTCTCACGATCGATTGTATCTATGTTACCCTTACATGTACCTCATGTATTAAATGTACGTCTCTTGTCTGAACATAATATGTGTATATCTTCATTCCACTTTGTTTCATCAATGCGCGTCCAACTTCATACTTGGCACGCATTCCCTTCTCTTTGTACAGCATCATTCTTCTTACAGTCAACCAAATATCTTCATTTCTCAAACAACAATCCATTGCTGTTCTGATTCAACAAACCTGATGAACATTTCACCTTTGTTCACGTAGACATCACAGGACCCCCACCGCCATCTAACGGGTACATGTACTTGTTGACTTGTGTTGACCAATTCACACGCTGGCCTGAGGCTTTCCCCATCACAAACATCATGGCAGAGACAGTTGCACATGCTCTCTTGTCAGGACAGATAGCTTGATTCGGTGTCCCATCGGTAATTACAACTGATAGGGGACAGCAATTCCAGTCAAGCCTATTCCAACAACTTACAAATCTCCTCAGTTGCAAGAGAATCCACACAATTGCATATCATCCAGAAGCAAACGACTTGGTCGAATGCTTCCACCGATCCTTAAAAAACTTCTCTGAAAGCACAACTAGACCATGTGCACTGGGAAGACCATCTGCTACTTGTTCTCCTTAGACTACGTTCTTCTGTTAAGACAAACCTAAAATGTTCATCAGCTGAACTAGTCTATAGAACAACATTACGTTTAGATGGACAACTGGTCATGAAAACACCATATGATGAACTGATGAGCATAGACAATTTCATCAACGACTGATGTTTTACATGGATCAATTGTCACATTCACAAACAAGGAAAGCAAACAAAAACACATACATACTTAATACTACACATGGCTCATAAACAACACAAATCAAAACATTTGCATCAACAGATTAAAACCAGCCTTCCTTGATACATCAACAGACAAAACAACCTCAGAACAATTTACATTGTCGCCTCCCCTTTGACGTCACACAGAGCCACCCAATAAGATAGCTGATTGTTATCTTCACGATTTTAAACTGTGGCGGTAAATCTCTTTCTCTCTCTCTCTGTTCCAACGGCGTCGAGGTAAGCTCGTCTCTTCTCCTTTCTTTCTTTAGTTAGGATAGTTAGAATAGTTTTTATACACACTTTGTTCTTACACACGCATCATCACATATTCATCCCAAGAACACATCCTAACTATCATCATAGTTAGGTCGGACTTCCTAAGATAACTTCATAGTGGCAAAACTAGG
The DNA here is from genome assembly GCA_963457665.1 of Thysanoteuthis rhombus. Taxonomy (NCBI): domain Eukaryota; kingdom Metazoa; phylum Mollusca; class Cephalopoda; order Oegopsida; family Thysanoteuthidae; genus Thysanoteuthis; species Thysanoteuthis major. The sequence goes on along the minus strand of OY735206.1, from coordinate 15,129,770 downwards.
ATGACCATACTGACGGACATTCTATAGACTATCTTACATTTACTTAGTGACATCTCCTTCCCTTCATCCTTCCTATCTCTACATCTTTTATCCTGGTAGATCCCTCCACATATTCGTGTTGGCAGAAACTCCGGTCCTTGTTTATTTTAATTCACGCATGAATTAAACCTGGCATTGTTGTTTACTTCTTTGTTTGTTCTTATTTCCATGTTTTGTTAACAATCCAACAAACTGTGGATTAACCTTGTTTTTGTGCTTAAGCAACGAAAATACTACTTACCAGGATTTATCTCCTTAGATCAAGTCTGGTAATTTTATATTTTAGCGGGCTAATATATCTAGCAGTCCTAAACTTTTGGTTAAGAATTAAATACGAAACCTTTCTTTTAGGTAGGTATTTAAAACGTCACTTCCTTTGACGACCCTCTTTGAAAGCCCTGAATGCATGTGGTTGAACGCCTCTTTGCCCCAATCTTCGAAACAGTTAACTTCTACCTTTTTGGCCCCGGCATCTCGAGCCAATTGTCTTTCTTTACCCCTCTCTTAAATTGCTGCCAGCGTTATCTCTATCCATTGACCATAATTTGTATATACTGTCTTGTCACTTATCTTCATTGATGTGAGTATCTGCAAGAACTTCATAGCTGCTAAATGCAAACACTGCAACTATTATTTTTGACGACCATACAAACGCTGCGTTCATTATTTCACCTCTTTAACTCCTTCTTGCACTTATCCTGACTATTCGCCTTTTTATAATCTATTTTCGTTAACTACACCACTCATTATGACAGGCAGTACTTACTAGGCTCCATTTGATAGATGGACGAAACGACATTAGACCCTTTAGTCACGAGTCCCTTAAATGTGTCTCTTTACTCCATTTGATATATGCACCCACATTTGTACACGTGCACATGTTCTCTATACATCTCCCTTCCTTCATCAACTTCTCCAGTGATGTTGCCGCTAACACCAAACCACGTGGAAGCAAAATCCACAGACTCCAATATCTTTGCTACCCATTCTTCAACGAGAATCACTCGAACTATCCAGATTTACTTTCCAACCTGAATATTTCCTACATAAGGACGTGTGCCATGATCAGCATGGTTAATCGTGCTGGCTGAAAAGATGGCGATTTTCAAGCTCAGACACTGATGATGACAAAGATGTATGCTGAATATATTTCATTAAACATGTGTACTGGTGATGGTGCTGTAAATTTGAAGAAATGACAATTATTAGAGAGTAACTTGTTTGTCACGACTTTGGACAACTGAAAGAACGACGATTTTCAAGTTAGTCTCTTGGATGATGATGTGATGATTATGATGATTGGTTGCAGTCACGTTCGTTGTCACAAGTTGCAGATGTTGGTGTAATGTTGGTGTATTCTTTTTTGTCTGTCAAATAAAAGGAAAATGAGTGAGAAGCAGGACTACAAGCTCCGTGTCCAAAACAGAAGCTATCAGGGGCCCCGTTTTCGGTAGCTAGGAACTGCTGTTAATTGTTATTTGTTTTTGTTATCTCCTTTATTTCTATTGCTACTAACACAGTTAGAAACCAAATGTGTTTGTAACCAGATGTAAAAATTAACCAAACGATACAAGGTTGTGATTAGTAGGATTGGTGTGAATTGTAGTGTTGCCATTGAATCAACTGGAGTTAGGTTGAAAATATCTGAAGTGATCAGTCTCAGAGTTATTGTTGAACGCACATGTGGGCCATGTTAAAATTTTTGAACTGTGAAATCGTGCCAATTGAATTTACATGAGGTCCATGTTGGTTAAAATTGCATTCCTGTGTGTTTTGTGAGAATTTGTTTAGTAGAGTTTCATATAACGAAAATATGTGGTTTTACTGTAGTTGGTGAAGTAGCCATTGTTTGATGATAGAGGTTTTGCTTGTACGACTCGTATCTCGCAGTATTTTTCTTCTGGCGTTTCAAGCACATAGCGTCTGTTTTTTGAGGGGTGGGGTGAAAGGACAGAGTCGTTTGAGTGTTTGGACGTCGCCTGTCTTTTTTCGATTTTTCCCGGTGTAAAGGAGAGTAGATTTGGTTTATGCGCAGTGTATTTTTGAGGCAAGTAAGTAAGGGAATAATTTTTCAAATTTGTATATTGGTGAATTGTGTATTGCAAGGTGTCAGAGTTTTTGCATGTTTGAATCAGAGAAACTGTAAAAAACGAAAACCCATGACAGTAAGTCACCATTTATAACAGATATGAAGTCAGTTATGTTATATTAATAATGTTGTTAACAATCAAATATTGGCTGTACATGAGCAATGTACTGCAATGCTGCTTGGTAAGGAGTAGTCAGTTACGTTCGTGTATGTATATGTGTGCACATTAATAGCAGCAGTCGTTACAGGTGAAACGAGGACAGGCTAATCCTGGTAAGGATGGCTGACAGAGTAGTGTAGGGAGCAACGGACGAATAGATATACGAGTCAAAAAGATAAATGAAATACGAAGATGTGTGTACCATAACAAATAACAAAAGATGCATTCAGTGAAGTAACAGGTTCAGGAGTCGAGAAAGTGAATGAGTTAGCTAACGTAGCTCTCTTTACTACTTATTGACGATACTTATGGATAAAACGTTAATGATAAAATTAAAATTCTGAAGGAAGTAGAAATGTTTACATCGTATCGTATGCATTGATGTACACAAAGAATTGTATGATTGTCTGTGATAGTCTTGTGTGGGGTTATCAGACAACGGATGAGTAAGTGTACTTGCCTTCCATGCTGTGTATTCAGACAGCCATCCTGAGACGTGTAATTGTTTGTAGGGAATTCTGAATTCTGCTTATTGTCATATATCCAGGAGTTTCTACAAGCCCCGCTGCTCATGTTCGCTCAAGTTATGACTTTACTGACAAATCTAGACAGCCGTTCGCTGCTATATCTTTCGATAAACTGCCCTTCTAGTCGATACAAAAGTTCTTAAAATGAAAGGCAACTGAAAAAGGCACCTTTCCAATTTTACCCATTTCTTTGAAGAGAAAGGAAATTGTTGTGTTTCAAAATCATTATGTCTACTTTTTCCTGATCAACCAATGATTCTGCATGATTGTATTGATACACTTGGTGATACTAAATTCGACAATTTTGGATTTATACATACGGAGCATGAAAAGGGTTGATGGACATTTGGCACGCCTAGCTGAAGCAAGTAATTCATGAATAGTAGGCCATGGATCAGGAATCTAAATTTGGTGGGGTAAAATCCTGGCAACCAGGGTAAATAATACATCTTAAAGTCATCCAGATTGAGAAGAGAAAATGTTTCCAGTTTTTCGATGAATTTGAGGGTGGCCATTTTGAAATTCGAAATAAACGACTGCGAATGTACTTTTCTTTAGATTATGATTAAGTCATTATACATGGATTCGTCCCAGAATTCAATTACTTCTTCTGTGGTCTATTACGCATCCTTCTGCAAATTTCATTGAACTTCGTTGAGAACATTTGGAGATATCATGTTGACAGCCAGGATTGTATACATAGATGTTCAAAAAAACACAATTGGAAGCAAATTCCTGAATCAAATCCAATATTTAATCACTTCTTCCTTACGATGTAGCTTACCCTTCCACATAATCTTATTGAAATCAATCGAGAACCTTTGGGAATATTGTGTAAACAGACAGAAGCAAATACAGAAATTTAGGAAGAGAAAAACAGAAAAATATCACCTAATGAAGAACGAAGTCCTGAATCCGACCAAAATTACGCAGTACTTGCATTGTCCATCCGTGAAATTCATTGAGAGCAATTTGATACATCACGTGGATAGACTGAGGCGAATATGGACATTTATAGGAAAAAAAGACGGGAAAATATCATTTTAATCAATCTCTTCTTAGTTTTAATGTGGCTCATTTATCACAAAATTTCATTAAAGTTCATAGAGAAATTTCGGAGATATCATGTGAACAGAAATAGAGAATATAGAAAATTTGATTGAAATTCATTGGAAACTTTTGGAGATATCGTGGGGGCAGAAAGGAGCGGATACAGTAATGTTCGGAGAAGGCGCAAAAATACCCTTATCAAAAACGAATTCCTTGATCCAACCCAAAATTTAATCACTTCTTTCCAACGGTGTGACTCACCCTTACACAGAACTTGATTGAAATTCATTGAGAAATTTCTGAGGTATCGTGAAGACTGAAAAGAGCGAACAAGGGGAAAAAAACGCAAAAATTCCCGTAATTATCAAATTTCTGTACCTGCTCATGTCTTTCCACGCCATAATTCTAAAAGTTCTCACTGAATTTCAATGACATTTTGTCGAAGAGTAAACCACATCGTAAGGAAGATGTGAATGAATTATTACGTGTATCCAGGAATTTGTTTTCGATTGAGAGATATCTTGGCATTTTTTTTTCCGTATATTCCTGTATTCGCTCTTGTCTATCAAAAGTTCTCAATGAAGTCCAATGAAATTTCGTGGAAGGGTGGCCAATAAACTACGGAAGAAGTGAGTAAATTTTTGGATGAAACCATGTGTAATGACTTAGTCACAATCGGAAGAAATGTGCATTCATAGTCGTCTATCTTGGATTTATAATATTACGTGATTACTCACTCAGGCTGGCCACCTAGCATGTCCATCAAGCATTTTTGGATACAAACATCTTTGGACATTGCTAAAAACTTATAAAAATCATTTTTAGTAACACATTTTATACCAATATTTCCCTTGATCCAAGGTTTACTTGTGTCCAAGAAGATTTTCTTAGTGTTTACAAACTGACAAATAAACGTGACATAATAGTTTATGCAATAGAAGATATTCAAATTTGTCTAACAACAGGAGCAAATATATGATAGTGCAAGCAAATATATGATAGTGCTACAAGAAAATTGTGTTGCTTCCCAAATTTCGACAATCTAGCCTGTAAGTGATGGTCTCACAAACTATACTAAACCAGCCGTGGTTCTGGGTTAGTAAAAGAAGGCAACAAGTCGAAATTCCGTTTAACTGTTTTATATAGAGTATTGATTATCAATATCTCTGGAGACGGGAAATGCTTATTCGCAGTTGAAAAGAGAGGAGGCCGATTTTCATCTAAGTCAAACTGATGGCTGGTCTCTCATGTCACGAACGGTAGTCTACTGGATGGTAGCAGCGGTTGACGGTTACGAAGGCGGCTGGCTGACGAGAGAGACTGGTAGCGTTATCTTCTCGAATGCCCAACTCTACTCAACTCTGCTGTTACGAAAATCCCTTCTATTTAAGCCCTGGGTATCAACACTGTATTTCTTTGTAATTGACTTCCTTTCTTTCTTTTCCTGTTATCTCGATCCTTCCAGGAAATCCCAAATATTGACCCTCATCCGTCTCGCGACGCAAGTCCGTCAAAGATCATAAATTAGCCTCCCCCTCTTTCAAGAACTCAGCAAATTATTTTTCTTTCAAAAGCTTTACTCTTTCTCTCAAGACCCCAGACACTGGCCCCCATCTGGCCATCGAACCAGGAGGAGAACTTCTCTAAGAGTGCTTGTTTTTGCAACCCAAGGATCCGACAGAACACATTAAGTTGAGAAACTACAGGTGCCCGCACGTAATTCTCACTTCCTACGGTATCTTCAAAAAACATATTAAGCCCCCATCTGGTCATCGAATCGGGAAGAGAACTTCTCTAAAAGTACTTGTTTTTGCAACCCAGGGATTTGACATTGAGAAACTGCAGGTGCCTGCACTTGGAAGCACGTAATTCTCAACTTGCTACAGTATCTTCAAAAAACATATTATCCCTTTTAATACAGATAACTCCTTTGGTAATAACCATAGTAATTTTTGGTGATAACCATAGTAATTTTTAGGACACGGGGGGACTCCTGGTCCCCTAGTGTCACACAAGTATGAAATCATTGGTGATACAGTGGGTGAAGTATGCATTCTGTTCTCACCCAAACTAGAAAGAGTGTTTGGTTCCATCCAAGAAAACATTAAATGAAAAGTTGATGCTGAGGAATATTCACACAAGGCGTGCTCGCGTGGCGAGCTTTGTGTAACACGATGGACTGATCGCGCTTCCTGGTTTCAGAAAATATTTGTTAATTATAATCGACTGTGGGATTTGTGGGTGATGTGTCTTCATGAGAAATTGACAGTGGATGTTAGGGAGTGAATTGTGTATGTAATTTACAAATACGAAAATTTTATTTAGTCTTTCATTCGGACAGCCCCAAACTTAGCAAAGTGAGAAGATGGCAGCTATTACTAGATGACGGCTTGCTAATATAACTTTTCGGACATTTGAAGGGATGTGAAGTGATGCTTCCTTCCAATTGTTCTTTGAATCTATAGTTGTGAATTTAAAACAACAGCCGTTATTGGAAGAGTCCTTTATGCAAAGAGAGCATTCAGACCAAATTATGCGACAATGGGACTCATTAATGGCTCTGAGGTGCCTCTGTTTGCGACCATGCGTGTGTTGAATATCTCTACAAAAGGATTTACTTAGTTACTTTGAAGTGATAGATACAATGGACCGTTCGATTAAGATAAGATTTGATCCACCAAGTTTCAAAACCTTTGCAATGCAGGAAAATCTTCTTCTTGATGCCATTCGTAGCAAGCAATACGGTGATGAGCTGAATCACCAGCAAGAGATCTATGTAAAACAGAATTTGAGATATTGAAAACAATATTTCAAGGCGCTGAGACAGTTAGTTCCATTGACATCTACAAGCAGTAAAAAGAGCAACAAAAAGTTGAAAAAAAGTTACTCATCCCAAATACCATTCTGGTATAAAAACTGCTACTCACCAATCCTGTCACAACTACATCACCGGGACAATCATTTTCACTGGCACGTAGGATTGAGACAATATTACGGTGGAGTATGTTGTAGATGGGGTTCAATTCTCTGTTTATATTGAACAGCTATAAGGAATTAGCGGACGATGTTGACCTTTTAAAAGTTTGAAATGATATTGTTGCACTTTACAAGTTCACTACGTTTGGTAAATTCAATAAATCTGACTTCAAATATGATGACCAAAGTTTATATTGTAGTTTTATTTTTTGTTATGTTAAGTAGGGTTTTTTATGTTGAAAGAAAAAATGCTATCATAAATCGAGGGGTATTATGAACATGATGCACATTCTAAAAACCTCTGATATCTGATGTCAAAACATAACTAAATAATATTCCTTAAATGCATTTTCCATTAATCAAGAGGAGACAATTTTTAAAATTTTCATAGCAATGCCAACCAGGAATGTGCATATGGTAAGCGTTAACTTATGTCCATCCATTTTTAAAACTACGCCGTGGGCCACAAACTATCAATAGAATTTTAGGAATGGAAGTTATGGACAAGTCAATAGCATACTATGTAGGGAAAGAAACCATGTAGTGAATCTGAACAAAAGAATACCTTTCTGATATTTTCAGCATTAACACTAAATTTATTACTTCTTTCATTAAGTTATTAATTATTCTATGAATTAAATGAATTAAAATATTACTGAGGAGAGTCCTTACCGATAAATTTTAATATAAACGAACACATTTTGGCAGGCGCCAGTTACACATGAAGCAAGCATGTGACAGCCTCGTTCTGGTAAATATGCTGATAATTCTACGAAAAGTTGAGGCAGGATTACCGGTCCAACAACTATAAGATATATGAATTGAAATGTTACTCATTCTATTGAAATAAACCTGACTTTCTTATATAGAAACCAAAATTATAACTTTTATACGTGACATTTTTTTCTTAGTACAGTCGTTTACTAACGCAACAATTCAAAACGTCTGTATTCTTAGACAGACGAATAGGAAAGTTACGACTGAAAGCATTTAAAATCAAAATGAAAGAAACATAGGTTAAAATCAATAAAAGTAGAATGATATTATCGTACTTTATTTATAGTGTTTTCAAGCAAGACATGTACAGACTTTTGAACACAAGGCACGAAATTATGGCCAACACCGCGTAATGATTCATATTATTTTACTTTGTTTTGTTGTGAGGTGGAGCAATTTCTTCTAAGCTATTTCACATTTTCATCGTGTTTTTCCATTTCTCAATTCTGTTTTCTTTATACTATTCTTTTCAACGTTGATATTACTGTTCTGAATTGAGTGAACAAAACAGAAGTTGTGAAGATTGAGTGAGAAATTCTTAGAAATCGGCTGATTTTAGCGAAAGCATTTATTGACGACAAAGAAAAAATTATCCTGTGTGCTTTCTCTTTGTTATTCTCATTGCATTTCCCCGCTGGAGAGGTAAGTGGACAAAATACGAAGGATTTTTTTCTTGTTTTTCTCGTTATTGCATTTCCTGGGTGACTCTATAAGGTATCTGATTGTATCTGTATTGTAATTTACGCAGGGCCCAGAGGAGACCACTTCTGGCAGGTTCAAACTGATTTTTTGTCAGTCCGAACAAGATCGGGTGTGATTGAGTATCAATATGATATGATCGGTAAGGTCAGACACCTTTTAGAGTCTTTCGATTTCCTTGTCTGAGAGGTAAGTCGACACAGGATTCTCATTATATCAAGTGTCTGGTCGTATTTGAACATTGCCGATCGCACACACGATCAAATAATGATCCATACTGGACTGATGAGTGTGTGCAAAACTGTCCTGGGTTTATGCAGGTCTTATCGGACTTAAAACTCAATCGGGCACCCTATAGAGTCACCTTGCGATGATTTCTAAAAGATGCACGAACCCAACCAATATCCAGTCCTGTCCAGAATGGAGAAGAGAGCGTAAACCTGCACGGATGTTACGCAGATCTGTCCGGATCCTAAAAGAACTGTTGGAATGACTAGTAAAAGTTGCTGGAATGTAACCAATCAGGCCCTGATCAATATTGGGTGACTATAAAAGGTGTCCAATTGGATCAGGATCGGAACAGGCCAGCGTAACACCGAGACAGGCTTACACACTCCTTGTCAGTCAGGACTCGATCAGATGTGATCTTGCCAGATAGGTTACATTAGGACATCTTTTAGTAATCACCGGTATAGGCCTTTTGTCTGCACTCACTCTTTGTCAGTCCCTCATCGAGTTTCATTTACTTTTAATTCTTTAATTAAAAAATGATTAAGATTTCATTTCATGTCATATTTTTGAAAAATATTTCAAAATATTGAAAGATTAGACTTGATTTTGATATAAAAAGTTTTTGTTTTTTTTATGACAGCAGCATATGAAAAAAAAGGGAAAATACTCAACCTCTTTTTTTTTCAATTGAGAAAAACGAACTTTGAGGTGTACATTATTTTGAAGGGGAAAAATTGAAAAAAATAAAATCAATTCTATCTTGTCATGTTCAGACAAGGGACAGTTTATGGACAAAAATTCATATACTCGTATTGTCAGGCTGAATACCGATAAATGATATACAACTCGGTATTTTCTCATGTTCAATTGTAAGTCTTTGCCACTTGAGATTTTACAAGATTCTTTATCAAAACAAACTGAAATCGAATTGCATAAATAATATACTAAAGAGTTGTATTTACGGCTTCTAATTAAATTTCACCTATCAAGAGATATATTCTATTTTAGTAACGTTCATAGGCTATCGTGAGTTTTATTGACATAATATTGTAATGAGCTGAGTGTTGGAAATCATTTGTTGTTACTGACTCTTTCAAAAAGGTGTGATTTTTGTATTATTTAAGTAACAGACATTTTAGTGATACTATTTCATCAGTAATACCTTTGGTGAGTTTCAAGTTTTATACTGTGATTAGCTGAGACTAGAGAATTTGCTAGATAGAGATGAATAATATAAGATGTGAATCTTTTGGGGTTTTCTGATTAGCTCTTTTGTAAATATGTATTTTTCTATTGTATTAACTTTACATAGGCTTTCATAAAAGATTTGCTAATAGGAGATTGTATCAATTACCATGTACTTCCCCCCAAAATTTTCTGGTTAAATTCTTCAGATAGATTTGCAGCAGGGCTGGGTTAAACTAGTGCAGGAGTTGTAGTATATGTTGTGAAGATACCCCAGATAATACAAAAAATATATCTCTTATTTCAGTCATAGTATTACTTTGTTTTCATTTTGATCTATAGGCAACAGCTATGACTTCAGTTTCAAATACATATATGACACATACTTATGAATGTATCACAGTAATTGATAGGAATATAGTATATATGTCAGAATAACCCCAATTAAAGGTGATAATTGGTTAAAATTGTAAGACTTGACATTGAATCGAAAGTGGCTGAGCAGTGAGCATTACTCAGTGAAATGAGAATTCGTTCCTCTGAAAGGGCAGGAAGGGAAAGACGAGATGGAAGAGGAAACATCTGGAGTGAAGAAAAAAAGTAAAATGACTTAATATCTGGGTTGTTTGATTCAACTAGAAACCTATTTCTTTAATGAAAACATGGATTTTTATCAGTTAAGTTTGGAAAAATCTGCCAAATGTAGCTGAAAATAGCTAGTTTGGAAACCCTGTCCTACTTTTATTTACTTTGACTTTACCTCCATTGCCACTTGATAAAGAAAAATGTATTTATATGAGAAAAAAACATACAAACCATATGCACTTAAAAGACAGCGTGGTCTTTTTTCTCCCAAATCCCAGAAATATTAATAGTAGAAGACTTTGAAGTTGTTGACTTGATTCAAGATGAATGCTCATTTTTTTCTTTTCTAGATTCAAAGATTTAAAATGTAAAAATTTTTCCCTTGTTTCCAACATGATTTGCTGTAGAATCTTTCATCGTTCCATGTACCCCTGGCAACTTTTCAAAAGTAAATTTGCCTTCACCCTCTTTTGTTCAATAGTTGGAGTTTATACCTCCAACATAATGAAGCAACCAACAAAGGAGAAATTTGGAAATTCTATTTTTAACCTTTTAAGTTCAAATAACAATAATAATAGCACATAGCAATGTTATTTAATTTATTTTCACTTGTTTCTTTTATTACCATTCTAAAAATCCTTTACAGAACCAGCTAATTTACTTCCTGAATTGGCAAAATTTACTTGCAGTACATTTGATTTGTTCGATTGAACCTATAAAATTTCACATTTTTTTAGGCTATGTCAGTTTTGTGTACCCTTTATAGGGGAATTTTTCTACCTATAAAGTCCTAAAAACTCTTGTAACTTGTCCAGAATTTTTATACCCATGATGTCATGAATATTTTGCACTTCAATATCAGAGGTTTAAGAGGGATTTAAAGACCAAGTGCAACTAAACAGTTGTATACCCACACATGAAAGAATCTTCAAAAAAAAGGAAAAGAAGAAATAGTAAAATTCTAAATAATCTATATGTTTTTAATTGAATTAGATAAGAATAATTTAATCAAATTCATCCATTTGTGTAGGATTGATGCAAGTTGATGAATCATCCCCCTATAATTTTTTGTAAACAAAAAAAGGGTCAAAAGTCAATGCTGAGTTTTATATTATAGTTACATTATAAATAGAACCCCTCTTGGTAAAACCTAAGAATTTTTTTTTCATAAAATTTTCAAAAAGTACTTCAAGATATATTGAAAATACACATCCCATCTAGATTTAGTGAGAACTGAGAATAATTACGACCCCAGGGCCAGCTTAGACACATGAATTTCCATCGACTGAACTTGAGTTTTTTTCTCCACACTTTGTGCTTGATCAGGAATCTTTGAAAATTTTCCTGTGAAAAATCTGTGCTCATCAGAAACTAGGAACTCTCTTGGCCCCCAATCTTAAGTACCCAGTTGTTGATATGAGTTGAGGGCCGTATAGTATGATAGCAATAGAGCAAGTGCAGAATCATTGAATTGAAATTGATAGCATGCAAGCATTAGCATGGGATCCTTCAAATTACAGCACCTGTAACCTATGTTATTTTTGCTACATAGTTAATGCTACACTGGTTTGTAGAGCAGACAAATAGATGTTCACACAAATGTCTGCTTTCCTCATCCACTTGATGTGACTTATCAGGTAATCAAAATTTTTCAACACTTTCATGATGAGGGATCCCCGCAGAATCATTTTATCAACAATCAAATTTGTAGAATTATTGAAAATTTATATAGATTTTCATTTTCCAATACAACCATTGGATTTTACTTAAAGATTCATATCGGTGTGAATATAATTTTAAAAAAATTTTCCAGTTGGTTTGAAAATTTCAATTTTTCTGAAAGAAAACCCGATTCTAAACTGTAAACCAAAATATTTCATTAACTATTTGATTAATAGAATTGAGAAAAATTTATGTTTACTTTCGATCAAAATAAAGCCATTGACTTTTTAAGAAAGATTCATGGTGAGATATAATTTTTCTATGTATTTGTTTGAAAAATTTAAATCACTCTGTAGAAATTTATTGTAAAATGTAAACAAAAAATTGAAATTTTGTCTAATTCTTGGAATTATAGACTAGTACGGTATTGAAGCATTTATCCAGGTACCAGGAAAAATAGAATTACCAGAAAAAACAGCTAGTTTTCAAACTGGTGAGCTTCTTAGAGGTTTGTCATTCTTTGTTTTAATTTTCTGGGGTGATTGAATTGTTTTCAGATGAAGATTTAGGGATCAATATTGATTGAACAGACCCTGCATTTGAAGTGGATTAATTTGTATGTGTTATAAACAGTTTTGTTCTTTTTACTTTTCTTTATTTACTTTCATCATATATTTTAGGAACTAAGTAGATTAATGAAGATCTAATAGACTCTGCTTTATAAGTGTATTATTTTGAATGTTATCTTGAACCTAATGATAATTTATGCCATTGTTTTGTGTGAGTTGTGACATTGAATTATCTACTATGAGTCTATGTTGTCTATTATGAAAATAGAATTGAGAAATATCATTTTTATCCCTTTAACAAATCTCATCTTTATTGCTGAAGTAAACTGAAGAATTGTCTTTAGACTTACTTTCTTTGCATTGCTGTGAACCTATCTACTATGATGGGTTTACATTTTTGATAAATTTTTGTAGATGTGTGGAGTTTTTCACTTCATGCTACAATATGAAAAACATTTCTTCCATGTATTCTGAGTATCCATGCAAGTGTGAAAAAGGAAATACTTTATTTCTCTGTGTTTGTAAATGAGAAGTTCATTATTGTAGCAAAAAACCTGACAATTCTCTTCATACCTATAACTATTTTGAAATGTTCTGGTTTCTTCAAATCTATCATTGAAAAAAGAAATTGGCTTTGATGATGTATTGATTACAGTTGTGAATTCACTGGTTCCTACCCTTATTGGAAAATCATCAGATGTGAAAGGCAATAGATTTTTAATCCTAAACACCTATAGGAAAGAAAGATAGTTTTAAGGAGAGCCGAAACATAGAAAATATATTTACTAGACGTATATTGCTTCTGATTTAACTCAAACTGTGCCATGTTAACATGAATATATCAAACAAATGCTGCTATACTTTGTATAGTGATGTAGTGCTGTTAAGGTATTGCTGCTCAACTTAATGTAACTAAGTATAAGCTAACAAAATTAACATTAAATTATAAGACTTCAAACAATGAAGAAAATTTTGAAACAAATTAACTACAGTTTTTAAGATATACTTTTATAATAAGTAGCATATTACCAAAAGCATGTTTAATTGTGGTGAAATTCAAAGAAATCAAATTGTCCTTAAGGTATGAAAATTATTACATTCACTCCTTTAAATATTTTTGTGGAAAGAAAAAGTTATATATTTGTAAAAATTCAACGGTTGAGCAACCTTATCTCATATACTATTTGGTAGCATAGTAAGTTTGACCCTCACTGGGTACTGCATCATTGTGTTCTTGTACCAGATTAAACTACCTGTGGTATATAACTACATGTTTTTGTTGCTATGTAATCTGAGTGTATACTATAATCAGCATCTCTCATATATCTTTTTCTTCACAGATGTTCTGAATCAGGAAAGACATTATGTGATTTACATAAAAATCATTTATCATTCCCATGTTGAATGTATGAAAACAAGTCTGTTAACAATGCATCAAAAACTAGGAAAAATACTCTGAAGCCTCAGTTGGAAGCACTCATGCAAACAAGCTCTTGATATAACCATATGTAGAACACCCTTTTTACGGAGAACATATTTAGTGGAATATATCTGCAGACCCTGGAAAAAACTGTGTCCTTGTTGGATTTGAGTATATTTTCCTTCAGACTAGTCACATTTTGCGGAAGACATGCAAGCACATACTGGAGAGAGACCATATTGTTGTGAAATTTGTAGATTTGCATTTGCAAGTAATTCACATTTAATGCGCCATATGCGTATACACACTGGAGAGAAACCATATTCTTGTGTAACATGTGGATCTTCTTTTGCACAAAACCATCATTTGGTGCAACATATGCGGACACATACTGGGGAAAAACCATATTCTTGTGAAACATGTGGATCTTCTTTTGCACAAAAGTCTCATTTGGTGCAACATATTGGATCACACACAGGTGAGAAACTATATTCTTGTGAGATGTGTGGATCTTCTTTTGCAAGAAAGTCTCATTTGGTTGAACATATGCTAACGCACACTGGAGAGAAACCATATTCTTGTGAAACATGTGGATCTACTTTTGCAAGAAAGTCTAATTTGGTGAAGCATATGAGAACACACACTGGTGAGAAACCGTATTCCTGTGAAACATGTGGATCAACATTTTCAGAAAAATCAACTTTGGTGAAGCATATTAGAACACATACTGGAGAGAAACCATATTCTTGTGAAACATGTGGATATTCTACTGCCAACAAATCAAATTTGGTGAAGCACACTAGAATACACACAGGAGAGAAACCATATTCTTGTGAAACATGTGGATCTACTTTTTCAGATAAACATACTTTGGTGCAACATATGCGAACACACACTGGGGAGAAACCATATTCTTGCGAAACATGTGGATCCACTTTTTCAGATAAATCTACTTTAGTGCGACATAAAAGAACACACACTGGAGAGAAACCATATTCTTGTGGAACATGTGGATGTTCCTTTGCACGAAAATCTTATTTGGTGCAACATATGCGTACACACACTGGAGAGAAACCATATTCTTGTGAAACGTGTCCATCTACTTTTTCCGAAAAATCTACTTTGGTGCAACATAAAAAAACACACACTGGAGAGAAACCATATTCTTGTGGAACATGTGGATGTTCGTTTGCACAAAAATCTCATTTGGTGCGACATATGCGAACACACACTAGAGAAAAATCATATTCTTTTTGAACATGTGGATCGTCTTCCACATGAAAGTTTACTTTTGTTACAACATATTCAAACACACTACAGCAAAACCATATTAGATTTTATTTTCTTGTTCGCTTTTCCCATAGAACTTGCACAAAGAAGAAACAGACTTTGAAAGGGAACTTCTCTTTATTGATGAACTTGGTTATCTCTGCTCTCAACCCTCTCAAAGCCACATATCACATCTTATCGTGAATTATCACTCTCTAACTTTTTTGGCTTGCCACATCTTCTGTGATTAGATAACTGCATGTGGTGAAAGTCTCACTCACTTAACATCACATCATTTCTCATCTTGTAAAGACAGATTTTTTCATATAATCTCTAACGTGTTTCAAGACATTATTTTGTTATCAATTAAGGAAATTTTCTCATGCAAATAATGACATATAGAACAAACATGTTTTGGTGAGAAATTTCTTGGAATTTCCAAAACCTAATAAAGATTTGACAAAGTAATACAAATGTCAGAGAAATGAATGAATCATCCCATTTGTGATAAAGTTTAAATGTTATTTCCATCACTTTTTCAATACTATCAAATGCTTTTATTCTGAATCATCATTCACAACTTAAGACATCCAACACCATCATTCATGTCATTTTCTAAGGGTTTGAGTTTATTAAATTTCTTTCAATATTCAAAATTTCAGGGTTATTCTCTTTATTTCAGGAAAAGTTAGAAAAATATAAGCCCAGTTTTGTTGTTTTATTGTATGTGATGATTATCACAAAAAATATGGGTTTCATTCGTGTTTCTATTTATTGGGATTTTTTCTTACAATTGTAATCTTGTATAACTTAATATCATTGTCTATCAATTGTTCAAAGATTATTGCTATGATGTAAACTAGCCTGCTCAGTAATTTATTTTTCAAGCTTCTGATTGCTGTGAATTTGAATGCCTTTACTCATTAATTTGCATCTTATTTCTCAGTTATTTGTTATCAGAAATAAATTACAATATTTTTTTCATGTGTAGTGCAAAAGTTTTGAACCCATAAGCGGTGCTATAATAAAATGGACAAAAAAAAATCATACCAGGCCTAATCAATGACAGAGGTGACGCAATTTCCCTCCCTACCCTTCTAAAAAATACATTGGATTCTCACAGCTAACCATAAAAATGGAATGAAGCTGATAAGAGCTAAGGGTTGATTCTAAATCCTGAGAACCGCAATATTCATTTCCTCCCAGTGCTACAGAAATACCCAATAAATGATTAGACTAAAAATTAATGGCTTCAAATTGAAAGCACAAGGTATAAAAAGGTAGGTATTTTAGTTTTTGGTGAAATTAGAATAATCACCATTGTAACAGTACACAACATGAACATAGTGGACATTTATAGTATAACTGCTGTTTTGGAGCATCAAATCAGAAAAACATATGCGACTCCTGAAATGTAGTATCATATCGGGTACCGGTGTTATACAATTTTTCACCTCTATTTGAAGTTTTAATTCATTCTTCTCCATCCCCAATGAGGTATATGGTTTCAATGAACTCTTTGCTTTACATTTGCATCAGGTGGCCATGGACCTCCTGAGTTTTCTTCTGTCTGTTGTTGTCCATCTTAAGGCGACTTTTGTGATCTTTTGCCTGCTTCATTTTCAACACATGTCCCACCCACCTCAAACATCTGCGTGTAATTTCTTTGGTGATGCTTTGGATACCTGCTGTACTGTTGATAAGAGATTTTATTTGGGCAAAAGATCTGGCATATTTGTCTTAAGCATCCATTGGGAAAAAACTCCACTCTCTTCATGTCTACGTTGACCACTTGCCAGCTTTCTGAACATTATGGCAGAACAGACTTGACATAACTGTTATACATGAGAAGGCTATATTGCTTTGGCCTCCAAATGGGATGGAGTCTTTCCCAGCCTTGCTTTGATGTTTCATTGTGTGTACCTACTGATGAGGCTTCTGAGATAGGTGAAATTTTCTACAAACTCAAGTTGTTTACAAGAATGGATGCTGTGGGAACTGAGTTTACATACATTGCTTTGTTTTAGAAGTGTTGATGTTGAGTCCAGTCTAGTGAAGGTGTGGAGCCTGTCAATTTTAGCCTGCAAGTTGGAGGGGTTGATTTAAGAGAGCGAGATCATTGGTGAGGTCAAGATCTAACTTGGAGAAGACAGTCCATTGGATGCCTCTGAATCTATCTGCTATGGTGTTGTGATCCAGTCTATGATAATAAAAAAAGGATAGAGATGATGCATCCCTGTCTCACTCTGTACTGCAAGAAAACTACTTGGTGAGGATATTGGGCCTGATGACACTGCACACAAAATGTTCATTAAATGTTTTTATGATTGTAATGATCTTTGGTGGAATTCTGAAAGAGTTTAGCATCTTCCAGAGAGTGTTTCTTGAATTGATGTATAATATTATTCATTCTTCAAAGCCAATACAACATCAAGATCTGAGGTAATTCTTTCTTTATTCAGTTATTTTAAAAGCTTTAATTTTGATGTACTAACCTCTCGGTTAAATCTTGGATTTCAGATGCAAAGAAAAGTTGAAATATTTAAATGATGTTGACTACGATCCATGTATTATAAAATGGAGGAATCCCTCAGTTACTAGTGAAAATACAGTTCCCTCCAATGGCATAAACTATTAAAAAAATAACCTTAACAAAGATAATGGACATACTAAATTACATTACATCATATAAAATCTAATCTTGGATAAGTCAGCAGCATTTACAATGTGAATAATGCCAATAACTGAGTATCTTCAAAATTTGACCTCTGTCAAAACTCACTTGGTTGATTAACAATAGGGGAAGATAGAAGCTATGATAAAAGGTATAAGATTGGCTCGGAAAAAATCATAAATCTGAATTCTGATGAAGAAAAAAGTAACATTTAATATAATAAGTTAATGTGGTATAAAATGATCTAACCCAAGTTTATCCCCTGCTGCCAGCCCTGTGGGTGGACGGAAAAGAAGAAAAAGGTGATCAAGGGTAGATGAATTTTGGTTCTTCGTGAGCAGCACTGGAAATGGGTAAGTCATAACATATAAAGTGGTTGAGTTCTTACTCGAGTGGAGTCAGGATTGGAAGGTATGGTACGTGCATGTGGAAGTTCCATATTCATTTCCGTTCAATAAGATTTACAAGAACATTTCTGGTTCAGCCACCAAAAGTAGGCAAAGATTTTTCTTCGTTTCAGTTACTACACTACATTTTGATGAGTAAATTTTGGCTATAAGAGTTACATTCAATTCATAATAATAAGATGAGTAAATACTGATGATGAAAGTCTTTTAATTTACTGTAATATAGTAAGTGATATATCAAAATAAGATTGACAATAAAAGTTTTATCTAATTTGAAGTAATCATTTGCATAACTATAATGTAACACTGCTGGTGAAAAACATACTGTGATGCTGACAAGTGAATTTGTAATATAGTTTTGAACATTGAAGAAAGGACCCTTCTGGAATATATACAAGCAATAGCTTAAAATTACAAATAATTTTCATATTTTTTTATGAATATGATACTTGCACCCCCCACCCACCTATTTTCCTCATTAGTAAATCCTACGAAATAAAATACATTGATATTTTTCTTTGATCGATGAGAGTTCAGATTTTAGAAAGACTTAAGTTACATTAATTTTGATTGAGGAGTGGAAAAGAATCAGATGTTTTTCCTGAGTGGATAGTATTACAAAAGTGTCGAGCTAATTTTTGGATCAGAATCATGAGTATAATAATACTCATTCTACTAACCAATAAAATCACATCAATACACAATTACATCCCTTTACTACCAGCATGATTACACCTCTTTACTGTGAAATTATTTCACCCTTCCTATCGTAGTATTTAACTCATTTTTTAAACTCTCTTTGTGGCTCTTTGTCTTGCATCATAATCATATCGTGATTCATCAATATTCTGTCCATCACTTATGATAGACTTCTCTGGAATAGCTTATAATAACAAATAAATTTAATTTTCATATAAATATAGATATTTTTATGTCATGTAATTTTAGATATTAAAGAAAGGATCCTTCCAGAATATTTACAAGGAATAGCTTATGATTATAAATTTGATTTCATTGTTGAGTTATTCCTACTTATTATTCTTCCATTAAATATCCTCCTTTTGACATTTGATAAATTTGTGATAAACTTGCTATCAAAGTCAATAATTGAACAACCATAGTGTCACAATCTGAAGTCGTGAAAAAAAAAATAGGGTCAGAATAAATTCTATTTATGATATCACTGGTGTTTTCCACAGGAAAACATGTTGAATAGATTTTAAAAAACATCAAGATTCCAGAGAAATTTCTTCAAGTCTGTATACGAAACAGTATGGCCAGAAGCACTGGAGCACCCAAACCACCAAACAAACACACAGTATAGAATCTTTTGCTATCTTGGCTATAGTTGATCAATGTATGATAGATGTATGCCTTAATTATGTTATATACTATACTTGATTGTCTTAAAATATACTTAAAAGATAAATTACAATATGCACTCAGTTGGGAGGTATGAATTCAGCCATCGAGTTGTCCTTTCTCCTCTGTGGGGATTTTTTGTTGGGTAAAGATAACAGTAACACCAAATCTCAGTTAACTAAAAAATTTTGAGAAAATGTATTTCTCTAAATCAGTTGGACCCAGGACCATCCAAGCAGCCAGACATGCTTTTCCACTCCCTCATTTACGGGATTTGAAGGCTCTTAGATTAGAGTTACATTTGAAAGGAAGTGGCTTTTGGAAACTATTGTCAATTGTAGCAGTATATCGCAATGGACAATACAGTGAAGAAACTCCCCTTGTCATCTTTTCTCTGTTGCCTAAGTGTTTAAATAGTTATTGTTGGATGAACAATTCGAAGGGTTATTCAAATGATTAGAATTTATACTTTTGGACAAGATGGTTTGTATGACTCTCAATTATATACAATGCAATGTGAAATCCCAATTTCCAGGGAACATTACACCACCAGCAACAACGTGGAAAACAATCCACCGCTGTAAGGTTATTGCAGATATAAGAAATGGATGACACACATTGATCTCATGACAAACTGGTGCCATTGACCAGGCACATCCTGTACAGAAAAATCAAAGGAACAACCGGCGAGAAGAGACAAAGAAATAAAACAACTTTTTACATATCAAGGAAATCCTGCCTCATATGAGATGGAAGGTGGTTTGGGCATACTTACACACCCTCCCACATACTAAAAGGAAGACTCTTGAGTAATTGTATATGAAATCACCCAATTTTAGTAACCTTCCCAAGTCACCCTCACAGATTCTCTTGAAAAATATCACGGGTTCTCCCGCACTGAACTTATGGAGAAAAATAATGGCTAGTTTTGAATGTTAAAAGTTGATTTAGGAATTTATGAATTGGAAAACCAACAGGTCTGGTTAATCGCTCAATCGAAATCTTTTGGCAGCATGCTGTGTTGGGAGTGATCAATCAGAAAATTATGATAGTGATCAATAAATAAGATACTTTTCTTGCATTTGTAGAACTGAAAAGATTTTCAAAAAACAAGCTTTCATGTACTAGAGACCAATTTAGCATTAACTTACATTGTTTAGGGGTAATCTAAAACAAAAATAAAATGTTTTTCTAGACTGAAAGTAAATGTTGAAGATTCCATACCTCTAGCTCCATTGATGCAGCTTGTATACGCTTCACATAGCAAGCCAACCAGAACAACTAGAAAACTATTTCGACAGTTTCTAATAATTCAGATATGAATTTATAGCCAACAACAAAGGTGATGTAATTCATTTGGGCATCAGAAAAAAGTGGTGTGTCCGCTGTGATGAAAATGGCATAAGCCATATTCATCACAGCAAACACACCACTTTTTCAGAAATACTCAAGAGATCAGGTAATATGGAGAGAAAGGATTACATCACATCCTGAATCAGTCAATAAAAGGGGTTGGAATTAAGAATAATGGAGTCAGGTCAAGACCTACCCTCTTCTGGCATCCTTTGCTATGGCCTCTGCTCCCCAGTTGGGAATGCAAGGGATTTGTAAGAAGAGAGATTTTTTCTATTTTCCCTCCTCTCTCTGGACGATGAGAAAGATACAAGATTACTTGAAAAATTAGGCAGGAAATTCTTCCACAAACTTAGTTCAGCCAACCATGTAAATTAGCTCGTAAAAAGAACTTGGAATAGAGATAATTGTAGAAAATGAATATAGCTTTGTTCTGAGGTGTCAAATCTTCTTTCAGCAACAGATTACTATTATATAAGAAACATGACCTATTCGATGAGGTCCTTAACCACTAGATAAAACCATGCCAAAGAGAGTGTAGTTGATTATATAAACCCATGTATTTAACAAAAAATACTTTTGGTGCCATGACCACCTTTCATCTCATATAAGGCAAGATTTCCTTGGTGTGTAAAAAGTTGTTTTTTTCAGACATCTGACATCTGATCTTTTTCATAGAAAGCTGAATTTTTTTCAATATTTTGGAGGTTGTTGAATGTTTATTACTCTTGGTTACAGAGCGCATGAATTAACATCGAACATAATTTTATCCCATCTTACTTGAATCATTTTATGCATAGACATCAGAATCAGACATAAACCACCAACATACAGAAACATATCACAGTGAATTTACAAGTACAATAGTAAAAAAAACATAAATGCAAAACACTGCAGTGCAGATCCTGAAGTACCATTTTTTTCTTAAAACATTGCAATAATTCAAATATCTTCCTTGGAGTTTTAATTTTGGTTTTATCTGCAAGAAAATAGCATATAGTTGCAAAAAAAAGAAAAATACTTTTGCTAGCTAAAAACAGGTTTTAGAAGTTTTAAATTTTACATTCATCAACAAATTACCGTGGTTATTGCGTGATAGATGTGTCTTTCCCAACAAAAAATTGAACCATTAGAAATGTCAATTAGAAATCTTCTCAAAATAAATTTAGCCTCAGAAATTTGATAGAATAGGCAACACTGGGTGTCTGTCAGTTGAAAGGTAAAGATGATGTTTCCACCATTTCAAATCCAGTCAATTAATCATTAAATCAACCAAACTCCTTCAAATCAAATTTCAGCAGCCTAAACTATAATTTTGCACCTAAGTTTGCTTGTTTCTCTGTCTTCTCTTGTTTGTATACTATTTTTCTAAAATCAAATAATAAACAGATATTTTTCAAATTTTGAAAAATCTGAACATTAAAATGCATTAATATCTGTTAGGCAAAAAGTCTTATCAATAAAGAGTACTGTCTTCCATTGTATAAGAATGAAATATTGTTACAAATTTCAATGAAATCAAGAGATAATTTTTGTAATTCTAATGATTCAATGTACGATTAAGTTTAATTAACCTATGCTTATGTAACTCATAGGAATGATAGAAAAATTTTCTGCAGGGATTTGACGGAAAAAAACATCTTGTATACCATATAAGAGTTTTATTTGCTAACCTATCAAATAATTGTCATCAAATCAGAGGTATTGATATGTTGTTGATAATGAAAATATTGACTCAGGAACAGTCCAATTCAACTTGAAAATTAGAGAAAAATTGTTTTTCTATTTCATAAGACAAAAGATTTGAGATTTTTTTCCAGTAAAGTCGAAAAAAAAATTTCTCCAATCTTAATTACTTTTTAAAAATAAGGCATTCATTTCCTGCCAGGTATTTCTGATCATTTAAAGAATATTGGTCTATAATATGTGGTTCAAGATGTAAAATAAAACTACTTTTTAGAAATTTCATTGGGTTTTTTTTTGACTTTTGTATGGTTAAAAGGTAAAAGACAACATCAAGAAAATTGACTTTAGAAAATATATCCTGCCAGCTAAAAGATTTTTTCGATAAATATCCTTTCATTGAAAAGGTTTTTGGTGAAATTTACACCAGCCAAAATATGTTGGCTGTCAGCTGGCAAAAATTCCACGAACCCTAAATAGGAGGTCTGAGAGTTTACATGATCAAATAGGACCCGTGCAGATGAACGGTTTATTCTTAAACTGCACCATTGCTGGTCGACATGTATCTCCAGAAATTTGATCTAATCATAAATAATGAACCTTACTTGGCATGAATATGGTTCTTAACCAGTTTGAGATTGTGTGTAACTTTTTGAATGTGATGTCCATGAAAATGCTGAACCACAATTTACATATGGTCTCTTTCCAGTGAATGTCTGTATGTAAGCTTCTAAATTGAAATTGTTTATTCTACTTATATATGTTTTTTCTCAGGCATGTGTGCATATGTGAGAATATAAAAGTGATATCAATCTAAATTTTGAACCACACACTTAACCTGAACATGGTTTTTCTACAGTGTGAGTTCGCATATGAGCTTTCAAACTTGAATTCCATGAAAATGCTGAGCCACACACTTCACATGGATACGGCTTCTCCCCAGTGTGAGTCCGCATGTGAGCTTTCAAACTTGAATTCCATGAAAATGCTGAGCCACACACTTCACAAGAATATGGCTTCTCTCCAGTGTGAGTCTGCATGTGAGTTTTTAAACTAGTATTGAATGAAAATACTGAGCCACACACTCCACATGAATATGGTTTCTCTCCAGTGTGTGATCGCAAGTGACTTTTTAAATGTGATGTCTGTGAAAATGCTGAATCACACAATTCACATAAATATGGTTTCTCTCCAGTGTGTGTTTGCAAATGGGTTTTTAAATTTGAACTCTGTGAAAATGATAAACCACACACTTCACATGAATATGGTTTCTCTCCAGTGTGTGTCCGCATGTGCTTTTTCAAACTTGATTTCATAGAAAATGCTGAACCACACACTTCACATGAATATGGTTTCTCTCCAGTGTGTATCCGCATATGTATATTCAAAGATGATTTCGCTTTGAATGCTGAACTACACACATCACATGAATACGGTTTCTTCCCGGTGTGTGTTTGCATGTGTACATTCAAATCTGATCTCTGTGTGAAAGCTGAAACACACACTTCACAAGGATATGGTTTCTCTCCAGTGTGTGTTTGCATATGCCTTTTGACATATGATCTCCGTGTAAATGTAGAACCACACACTTCACATGAATATGGTTTCTCTCCAGTGTGTGTTCGCATGTGAATTTTCAAATGTTCTCTCTGTGAACATACTGAACCACACACTTCACATGAATATGGTTTCTCTCCAGTGTGTGTTCGCGCATGGGTTTTGAAATTTGAATAGTCTGAAAATGCTGAACTGCACACTTTACATGAATACGGTTTCTCTCCAGTGTGTGTCCGCATGTGAGTTTTTAAATGTACTCTCTGTGAAAATACTGAACCACACACTTTGCAAGGATATGGTTTCTCCCCAGTGTGTGTCCGCATGTGTTTTTTTAAACTTGATTTCACAGAAAAAGCCGAACCACACACTTCGCATGTATATGGTTTCTCTCCTGTGTGTGTCCGCATATGTTTTTTTAAACTAGATTTCACAGAAAATGTTGAACCACACACCTCACATGAATATGGTTTCTCTCCGGTGTGTATTTGCATGTGGCTTTTGAAAGATGATCTATGTGAAAATGCAGAACCACATACTTCACAAGAATATGGTCTCTCTCCTAAGTGTGTTTGCATATGAGTTTCTAAATGTGAGCTCTGTGACAATTCCAGTCCACATGTATAGAGATTCTCTTCAATGTGAAGTTGCACATTCATCTTATCATGAGAACTCCTCAAAACAGACATACTGACACTCTGCACATGGGTATAGCTTTTTTGTAGTGTGTTTTGAGGAATGTGCTTATAAAATAAGCACTAAGAAACAAAATGAGCATGTGGGTCTTTTAGCTATAGGTTTTGTAAATATTCTATATAATAAACAGCAAATTTGTATATACACTGTGTATATATACATATTAATACGTTTTGATAATGTGTTTTCATATTCAACATTGAATGTATCACCATAGTTTTTCTATGCAATATTTAGATACAACCATCAGGTAGGTTCACTACATTTTCACCCCAGTTGAAATGTCTGAAAGAAAAAGAGGTATTATTAAAGATCATATACTATTGTTATTTTTAAGTAAGATATATTGACTCAATTTAGATTTGAATGAATTATGACATATATTATACAATTTGGTTATAAATTGAATGAACATGAAATCAATAAGAAAATGAAGATAAATCACCTAATTTCATGCATATATGAACATCCCGTTGTTATACGATCAATGCATCACTCAAACTAGACAACATAAGTAGAATGTATAAACATAAATATATGTATATGTATATATGGATGTGTATAAGTATATATATAGGTATATGTACCATGCAGTACAAGTTAGGAATGAAATATACTATAATATAATATGTTGCAACATCCTATGTACGATGAGTTTATTTGATAAAGTGCTCAACACATTCAACTTTAAATATGAAGTTGGTTTATATAAGAATTTGATATATCATAGAATGAAGATTTGCTACAAAAAGACATTTATGTTTCTGCCCTGTTTGGGCTTCTTCAGGTGAATGATTCAGTTATTTTAGATTCCTGTTTGGGACAATTGATGGGGGGGGGAACTTTCTCTTATTTTTTTTTTGTCAAGTGGTTGGCTATTGCTTACTATATTTTGTTTCATTTAATAGAGGTGCATGTCTGTCAATGGTTATAAATTACACACCAAGGGATAAGGTGCGGGTGTTTACATTATCATCTAGCGGTTGTTTCTATCAGTCAATTTTTGGTATGCATCCTCTCTGAGTGTGTTTTTTCTCACTTGAATTCATTTCCCATGCAAAGATCCCTTTTATATGACATTAATGAGTTGTTTGATTATATTGGGTTAGGGTTCTTTCTCATGTCTATAGTAATTATTATTTGGATTGTTCTTTAAGGTGGCTATGTGAATAAGATATATATGTTAGTTATTTTTAGTATATCTATAAGTCGGTGACTTAGTTTTGGTTGTTAATAAAAATTTTGAGTGGCGCTGGTATTTTAACGCTATTTCATTTTTTCTTTCTAATAATTCTGTTTTATGTTTTTTGTTCTATTGGCAAAATTAAGGATTTCAAATTTCTCATTGTTATCACTCAGTCTCCAATAATATGTCGACAGTGAAGTATTATTTTTATGTTTCTCATTGATGAAAGATGATAATCTAAGTTTAAATGGTATTTCTGATATTCCTATAAAATATTTCATGCCTATGGGTTTCCCTTGGGTCGATAATTAGTCTTGGTTTACAATATTGTATTTGAAACATTTGTTTTGCCAAGAACGTATATTTTTGTTTTTAAAATTGCAGTCTAGTTTGTCTATGTTTCCATTGTTAGTGTAAATTGCAATTACTCAATTGTTGTGTCTTATAATGGGTGTATCAAATTTTCTGTATAAATGAAGTTAATTTTCAGCATGCTCTAGTTATATATTTGACTTGGTGGGTTGCTGGTGGGTGTTCATCAACTGATTGGATGAAGTTACTTCTTACTTGTAAGCAAGATCAAACTGAAATAATGAAAAAACCCACAAAGGTCATATGAAAGGAATCTTGAGGGATGAATTCAAAAAATTAAAATGAGAATAAAACACTCCCATGGGGAAATATAAACATTTATATAAATATACATACAAATATTTGAGAATACTTATACATACAAGCACACATATACATATAAAAACACATATATATGTATGAGCATATATAAGCATACATATTTATAAAACATATGTACATAAACATGTCTTTATGGATATTAACATACATAAAGATATATATAGAGAGACATATATAAACATTAATACATACAAACATCTACATATACATGAACATATACATTTAAACTTATATCTATATACAAAAAAATATACAATATACATAAACATATCTATAGAAATATTCATAGAAATATATAAACATATATATACTTGAATGCATATTTTCATGTATAACATTTATAAAAACATACATATATAAATATACATAGATATATGTATACATATATATATATAAACATACATATGTAAATATATATCAATGTATATACAGATATTTATTAATAAACATATATATAAACATGTGTATATAAGCATATATATAGATAAGCATATATATATATATATATATATATATATATATAAACATTGATATAAGCATGTATGGATAAACATATGTATAAAAAAATATATACATATATAAATATATATATATACAAAACATGTCTATATAATCATATTTACATATAAATAAAGGAATTTATAAAAGTGAATATATAAATATTTGCAAATATATGAACATATATATTTATAAGGAGATATACATATAATTATATATATATATAAGCATATATTATATACATAGAAATGCATATAAAAACGTGTATATATAAACATGAATACATATATACAAACATGTATGTATGCATAAAAACACTTAAGTAAAAATATCTATTTATATATAAACATATATATAGATACAAACACATGTATATACATAAACTTCTATATACATATCTATACATATACAAACATTTATGCATATATATATATATATATATAAGCATATATTCATACATGAAAACACACATATAGGAACATATAAATTTATATGAAAACATATAGATGAACTTATATATATATGTAACTTTATAATGTAAACATATATATGCATATATGAACGTTCATATGTGAAAGAACATATATATGAACATATATAAACATATTTACATATAAACATGTCTATATATACATATATCTATATCTCTATATATATATATATATATATATATATATATTACCATATCTATAATAATAAGTATATATGTATATACAAACATGAATATATACAAATGCGTATATATAAACATGTATATGTTGGGATAAAAGTGTTTTGAAGTTAGGTTTATTTATCCGTGAATGTTTTTAATAATGTTCTAGACATGTTTCAGGATGTACTCCCATCTTCAGTAGTGTGTGCTGTTTATATGTCTGTATTTAGAGGTTATAGGTTTGATGTGGAACCTGAGTCCACCATCAGGAGCTTTGATTGTGAGCAAAAAATGGTATCCAGGCTGCTGGGGTTATCCTGTTGTGTAAGAGAAAATCCAGCCAGTGATGAAGTTTATGGTTTAGCAGCAGTAGTGGGTCTTGGAGAGAACAAAAGGTGTCAGGGTAGGGGAAAGTGATGTGGTGTTAGATTGTGTGGGTATGTTAGGGATCATTTAAACAGAGGGGTGATGAGGTTAAGGAACTACGTAGGTTTTAACCTTGCAAGTCATCAAAAATATGTTGGTAATGATTTGAACAAGTGATATGACAGGCTGAGGTGGAGTTATGGGTCTGAGTGACTCTGAAGTTCCTAGTTTTGAATGTATCTGAGATGGGGGGTTTACATGTGGATGTAAGATTATTGTTAGTAGAATAAGAGATCTGTGTGATTGGGGTTGTTCAGTTTGGTGTCAAGTCAATTAGGGGGGAGGGTTTTGAGTTTGTTGATCTACGTATCTTCATGTCTTCCTAGAACTTTAGTTATGTCCATGGGCATATTTTTTTCTATTTTTCGATGATAGTAAAGGTAGTGTCTATGGCGAAATTGTGGCCAGGTGTGCAAAAGTGTAGTTCTATGGGAAGTGTGCTGCGATTGTTTTGTGATTTATTCTGTGTCCGAAATTGTTGAGTCTGATGTTAAATTGCCACTTGGACTTACCTATGCATTATGAATTGCATATATTGCACTCTAAGAGGTGAATAATGTTTTTACTATGACAGTTTGTGCTATAGTACATGTGGTAACTCTCTTGGGTGGTAGTGCTTGTGAAGGTGTTGGTGTATTTAAGGTGGTTGCAACATAGACTATTTCTTTTGTTGCATGGTTTACATATACATATATATTCATATAATATGAACAGAAGAGAGTGAGACAGACTCAAGAGTAAAGTGTATGGAAGTTAGGTTTATTTATCTATAAATGTTTTTATTAATTATTATTCATATACATATAAACATATACGTAGATGGATATTTATATATATATGGATATACATATAAACATATATATATATAAGCATGTATATATAAACATATACAAATATATATATAAGTAAATATATTGCTCAATCCAGTGCCACTGATTGTCCAGTTCTGCATGGGGCAGGGGTAGTGTATCTGCCTCTGGGTCTGAAGCAAATGTTTCAATCCTACCTAGTAGTATTGGAAGAGATACTGGATTGTCCATAGCCACACTGAAGATATGCAATACAATGAAACAGTTGTGGATGATACAATTATCGATTATTATTCTATGATAACATATATATATATACATAAAACATACATATATAAACATATTTGTATATATACATGAATACATATATATATATATATAAATACATGTATTATTGTGTCATTGACAGACAGCTGTTTCATTGTATTACAACTTTTCAGTGGGGCTATGGACTATCCATAATCCCATCCGGTACCATGTAGTAGGATTGAAACCTTCACTTCAGACCCAGAGGCTGGTATCCTAACTTAGCTCCACAGAACTGAGCAGTCAATAAGGTTGGATTTCAGTGATATATTTATTTACGCATACAAACATATATGTGTATATAGAAACATGTATTTATATAAAAACGTACATCAATTTATGTATTAACATATATATGGGAACACATATACAAACATATGAACTTATAAATATTCACCTATAAGCAAACGTATGTATATTAGATATATATATAAATAAATATATAAACATACATTTATGTATGAAAGCACATATATATAAACATATATATATGGAAACTTATACATATATATATAAATATATATATATATGAAAATATATATGTAAACTTATATGTATATATATAAACATATTTATATATAAACATATATATATATTTATATATAAACATATATATCAAAACATGAATAAATATATAGGCATGAATGTATGATTATATATATAAACATTATATATATATATATATATACGTATATGGATATATTAAATATATATATATATATATATAGGTAAATCGATGTATATATATAAATAAAATCAATTAGATTCATAAACATATAAAAAAATATATTTATAAACATATATGTAAGTATAAATATTGATAAACACACATATATATAACATATATATATACATTTATGAACATGTATGAATATATATAATCATATATATATCTATATAAACATTCATAAACATGTATAAATATATATAATCATATATATATATATATGAACATTCATAAAGATGTATAAATATATATAATCATATATATATATATATATATATATGTATAAACATATATATATATAAACATATATATACATAAACATATATATGTATAAACGTATATATAAACATATATATAAACATATATATACATAAACATATATATATATACGTAAACATATATATATATAAACATATATATATACATAAGCATGTATATATATATATATATATAGAAACATATATACGTATATATAAACATATATATATATACATAAACATATATATATATACATAAACATATATATATACATAAGCATGTATATATATATATATATACATATATAAACATATATATGTATATATAAACATATATATACATAAACATATATATATACGTAAACATATATATATAAACATATATACGTATATATATATACATATATATAAACATATATAAGCATATATACATACATAAACATATATACATATATACACACATATATATATATTTATATAAACATATATACATATATATATAAACATATATATATATAAACATATATATATATAAACATATATATAGTCATATATATATATATATGAACATAAATATATATAAACATATATATGTATATATATATATATATGTGTGTAAACATTTATATATATATCAACATATATATATAAACATAAACATACATATAAACAAGTATATATATATATATATATATATATATATAAACATACGCAATTTCCCTCAAAATTCAAAATAAAACATTTTTTTTCAACCCAGGTTCAAGTTTGTTTTTCTGTTTTGTTATCGTTCGTAAGAAGAAGTAAGTAAACCAAAAAGACAATCGCCGTTCCTGAAAATTTTTCAAAATCACTATCCATCTGAATTCACAATTAGAAAACAGAAAAGTTGAAAGATGAATGAAAATATTATCTCAAGATTATTGGAATTAGTTTCAAAAAGTTTTATATCCTAATTCCTGGTAAATTTTTAGGTAAAGGATAAGTTATTATTAAATATTGAAAGTTTGATTGTTAGTGTTTATGAGAATTTAAATTGTCATTCCTTAGTTCAATGTACGAAAAAACTTTTTGTCTGCTTCAGAAAACAATCGTCTTTATTTATCAACAAAGCAAATAAGAGATACCTATAGTAATCATTTTTTTAAATCAAAGAAAATATGAGAATATTACACTTCCTTCTGTTTTCTTTCGCCAGATCTCTTTTCCTTGGAGCAATAATTATCCAGAATCATCTAGATTTTATTGATAACCATCTAGTTTTATATGTAGTATCTAGATCAATCGTTATTTATAAACGAAGAAAAATGAGAACATTACACTTACATCTTTCCATTGTCTCTTGTCTGATTTCTCTTCCTCTGGGAAAATTCAACGTTAGAGAACAGGAAAGAAACAATGAATTTTTGAATTAACTAAAAATTTCCTGTTAAATTTTCTTTAAAACAATCTACTGTCAGCTATGTGAAAATGATTTGTGAAGAGCGGGAGCCAAGGAAGATAATTGATGAAAACAATGAAAGCTCCCAAGTTTTCATTTCAATTATTCAACAAAATTAAGATGTACAAGATCTCTGAAATCTTACTGTGGGATTTTGTTTATTTTTCTTCCTTCACTGGAAAAAGATAACAATATAATTAAATAAGATAAATCCGAACACTGGTAATTTTTTGGAATAGGTAAGATTAAACAATACGCCGATATTACAGGGGAGGTAATCGAGAAAGACGCTCAACGTGAGAGATGCTACTACTGTTAACCTATCAGGGAACAAATTTTTAATTGGTTATTTCGAATGGTTAAGAATGGCTAGATTATCAACTATGTTCAAATAATGTTATTTTTCAATAAATTTTTGCCAAGTTTAATGGGTAGGTTGGGAGTTAGGGTTACTAGGTAGGTCTGAATTCTGGGTTAGGAGGTTGGTAAAGTTTGATGTTAAGGTTTTTGGATGAGTAATTTATTAATAATCTTAGTTTGGTAACAGCAACCCAAACCCTAGCTCTAAACACTAACATTAAATCACGTCCATATGAGAATAAACAAATTGAGAATTTGGTGGCAAAACTGTTATTTGGGCCTTTGCTATAACAGCAGTTGTTTAGCTCAATGGTAAGAGCGTCGCCACGTTGAAGCATCCACTCTATTGTCCGCAAGTTCGGTGCCTGTAGCTGCCCAATTTTCTTTCAATTGTTTTATTCTACTTATGTTGTCTAGGGCGCATGATACATTAATCATGTTATGATAGGAGATCGTTTCAATATCATATAACGCATTTTTTAAAAAAATGTCTCTATATATCATCAAAATCAAAATACAACCAAATTAAATATCTCAATTGAACGAATACACATTCTCTCTCTCTTTTATCTCTCACTCTTCTTCTTTCATTTGTCAATTTACCTGAAAAGACAATAACTAAATTTGTTGAGGGGGATTTTTTATCCGATCTAGGGATCAAAATCGACGGGTAATTTTTTCTAAACTTTTAGAAGTTGAAAGCCAAGGAGATCTTTGTCTTTATTTTTCGGGATCATAATCGTGGAGAAGATTTTGTTTTCAACTTAACGGTTCAAAATCAAGAGGAAATTTTTTCTACTTTTAGGGGTCGAGATCCAAGGGATTTATTTTCTTTCAGTGATCATAATCGAGTAGAAGGTTTTGTTTTTACTTTTAGGGGTCAAAATGGAGGTGTAAGTTTCATTTTTACTTTCTGAAGTCGAAATCCAAGGGATTTTATTTTCATTTACTTTCTGAGTTAGGGAAGACTTTTTCCACTTTCGAGGTTCAAAATCGAGAGGAAGATTTTTTTTCTCCAGAAATTGGAGGGGATTTTTCCCTTTTACCTCTGGAAGTTAAAAATTGGAAAAAATATTTTTTTTCTATTTTTGTGGAAGTATCAATGAGGATATTCTATATCTCACTTGAGGGGGGGGGGGTCGAAATTGAGGGGAAGATCTTTTTCTCGATTTCGGGGCTCGAAATCCAAGTAATTTTTTTTACTTTTAGGGGTCAAAATTGAATGGTAATTTCCTTTTACTTTTTGGGTTAAAATCAAGGGGGAATATTTTCCACTAAAGGTCCAAAAGAAAGGATTTTTTTCTAGGTGTCAAAATCGAGAAGATTTTTTTCAATTATATCGGACAAAATCGACAGCAA
This sequence comes from Thysanoteuthis rhombus, assembly GCA_963457665.1. NCBI lineage: Eukaryota > Metazoa > Mollusca > Cephalopoda > Oegopsida > Thysanoteuthidae > Thysanoteuthis > Thysanoteuthis major. Next base: position 15,096,092 of record OY735206.1, on the reverse strand, counting down.
ACTTTCATTTTTCTATCTTGGGGTTCAAAATCGATGGGGAAATTTTTCTTTTCACTTCTAAGTTTCAAAATCGAGGGGGATTCTTTTCCACTTTTTGGGATTCAAAATCGAGAATAGAGATTTATCTTTGTTTCTTCTAGAGAAAACGAACGTTTCCTCTCGACTGATCACACGACAAATATCTTTCACATTCCAGTGATAGTACTTTAGACGTAGGAATATATTCCAAATACCTATAGTAATAGAATTACAATTTGAACATATACAAATTTTAAATAGTTTTGTTTTACTTTTCAGGCCAGACTACATACTCTCAATTTTCTGTATTTTCTGCGTTAATTGGGTTCACGACAAAATTTTTATTAAATGATTTAGTCAAAATGATTTAGTAAAAGATTAAATAAATTTATCTCTCATATCATTTTTCAGTCCATTACTTCTTGTAAATAGATAATTCAATAAATATAATCTTATATAAATTGTCCACAGAAATTTTTAAAATCTTGTAAATAGATAATTAAAGAAATATATCATAATCTTACGATTCATATCGTTAATGTTTACATATTTTCTTTAAATTTGTGATAAAAATAAATTGAGAACGAAAGCTCCAAGGACACCGAAACGAAGCGTAAATTGTGACGCTAGAAAGGTGTCTTTTTCTAATCAGCGAAAGTTGAAGGTCAGGAATTCAACGTTTGTGAAGATTTATATCCAACATCTAAATAGCAATTATTGACGTTTGAACGCAACAAAAACATCTAGATTTAGTCGAAAAATATCTAAATTCGCAACACTCGCATCTATTCATTCAATTAATGGACCTTCGTGTCCTAGAGACAAATTTGGTCTTTTACCATTTCCACTCCCGCACCGAATAAATTAAAAAAGTAAATTCTTTAAAAAAAAAAACCCTAAAAACAACTTTGTTCTCTTCAACTGTAGTAGTCTTGAGATATTCATCAAACAATCAAGTGTCGTCTGCCATTCACTCCAAGACACCCTGATTTTTCTCCAATCCGTAAGTTTATTCAAATCCATTTTATCAACTTTCAACCTATGAATTTTTTTTACTTTTTTCTCATTTCAGTATTTTCAACTATATTTAGTACTAAATACTAGAAATGGAATATTTTTCCAACATAAGGCTGTGTAAATAATAGAAAAATCCGACTAGACTAATTAAATGCCGAACGCCATCGGAGGTGCCCTATGTTCGGCGTGGGAGTGAATCGTCTCTGGAGTCGTTGATCAATGTTCTATGTACGTACAACGTAAAACTACACCCCGATTTTTTATCTGCCTTTTTAACACCCTATGTGATTCCTACTTGAAGTTTCTGATTAAAATCAAACATTTTTGTAGATAATTGAAGATATACTTTTCTTATTTTAGTAACTTTTCGTAGGATTTTCCGAATTTTATGGATGTTGTACTACGATAAACCTTGAATTGAATAAGACTTTAGGGCAACAATAAACTTGAAAGATATTGAATTGAATAAGACCTTAAGGCAACAATAAACTTAAAAGATATCTATTTGTTGTTGCTTTTTCTATCTTCATTTCATTACGATCATTGGTTGGTCTTACAGATTGTATATTATAGTAGTTCTATACAACATATTCATCTTATGTTAAGGCCACATTGAAATTATTGCTAAGGATTACCAGAACTTTTTAATTGCACCGTAAAAAATTAAATTTTCTAATTTGTTATACAGCCAGATGATATGACTTGAATGTCTAACATTTAAGTAATAGTTTTATTTTGTTTTCATTTTGATCTTTGTGAAGTGGCTAAATTTTGTCTGGTTTGTGTTCTCCTTAACCTTTAATATCTAAAAGGGTTTGATAGATGGTCACTTTTGTTGATTGAATATCTGAGTGTAAACCAGTTTTCTTACCTCCCCATTCCATCAAATCTATAATGGAGAGTTCTTTATTTCTCCTGAATGAAGCTTACAGGGAAGACTAAAAGGAAAATTTAAATGATCATATCTAATATCTGCATGATTGAAAAACATCATGATATGAATTTTCTCTTTGTAATTGGAAGATATGCTGGAGGTTTCAATAACTGAAAACCAATTTTCATTGATTCAAATGTCGTGCATTGGTAGCAATTAAATAATTATTTTTGGTTTTCAGATATTGGCTGAATTGGAAACTAATTGAATTCATCAGACCATATAAAAATGTTGTACAAAGGAACAGATATCTCTATGAGAATACTCTATCAGGAAGGCAGATATTACTAATATTGTGGGAGTGATGTTTCAAAAAATATAGTTTTCAAAACATTTTGTGGAAAGAAACACTATATCTGTGAATTGTGTGAATCACAACTGAATGAATTGATACATCGCTAAAAAAAAAAGTAAAAATATACCTGCTAAGATATATTATAGCGAAACTGTATTTTTATGAAGTGTTTGGATGGAAATTTTGAAATTATTTCTCAGAGAAATTTTCAGATACACTCGAGTGAGAAACATCATTACCATAGAATTCAGTTTTTAAAACATGAATTCTCATTAAGAAGAAACTTCAGTGAAGTGTGTAGTATTTCATGTGGGTTTAAAATTTAAATTCCACTTGACAATTTACATCTGATAGAAACCAGGCTTTATGAAGTGAGCTTTTTTCAGTGAATTTAGATTCAAAAACTTGTGCAAACACACTGGAAGGAACCATATATAAAAAATAAAGATAAAAAATCTCAAGAAAACATTTTTGTGAAATATGCAGGTCATCATTTTTGAATAGGTCCATTTTAAGAAACATATTCTTGTGAAATGGGTTGGTTGGCATTTTCAATTTATCTTTGAAAAAGCATATGGGAAAACACTGGAGAAAAAACATATTTTTGTGAAGTGCATAGGTCAACATAATCTGATTAAGCATGCAAATACACTGTGAGGAGAAGCCATATTGTTGCGAAGTGTGCGGTTTGGCATGTTCAAAGAGTTCTGATTCGAAAAGACACATGCGGACACACACTGAAGATAAACCCTATTTTTGTGAAGTGTGTAAGTCTGCATTTTCTGATAGCTCGACTTTAAAAACTCATATGCGAACACATATTGGAGAGAAACCATTTACTTGAGATATATGTGGTTCAGCATTTTCACAGCATTCACATTAAAAAAAAAACGCATGGATACACACACTGGAGAGTGACCATATACTTGTGAATTGTGCGGGTCAGCATTTTCTGATAGTTCGATTTTGAAAAAACATCTGTGAACACATACTGGGGAGAAACCATATTCTTGTGAAGTTTGTGGTTCAGCATTTTCACTGAATTCACATTTAAAAAGACACATGCATATACACACTGGCAAGAAACCATACTATTACAAAGTCTGTGGATCAGTATTTTCCGTTTGTTATAAGTTAAATCTGCACATGCTATTTCACACTGGAGAGAAACGATATTCTTATGAAGTGTGTGGGTCAGCATTTTCACTGCGTTCACATTTTAAGAGTCACATTTTCTGAGATTTCAACCTTAAAAACGCATATGCAAACATACGGGAAAGAAACCATATTCTCATGAAGTATGCAGTTCAGAATTCTCACTTGGATCATCTTTGAAAAGACACATACAAACACACAGTGGAGAGAAACCATGTACTTGTGAATTATGCGGTTCAGCATTTTCACAGAATTCACATTTAAAAAGACACATGCATACTCACACTAAAGAAAAAACATTTATTTGTAAAGTGTGTGGTTTCGCATTTTCCGTTAGTTCGAAGTCGAAACTACACATGCTAATACACACTGGAGAGAAATCATATTCTTGTGAAGTATGCAATTCTGCATTTCTACTGAGATCATCTTTGAAAATGCATGTGCAGATACACATTGGAGAGAAGCTATGTAGTTGTAGAGTGGGTGGTCACTCATGACTAGAAGTTCACAACATCAGCATATTCAAAGATTTCACATCGAAAATTGTACATGTAAACACGAACTGGTAAAGAAAGCAGAATTACATGCAAACACACTATTCCTGTGAAATGTAAATCTATTTCTGTGGAAATTACATTGAAATTTCACCTGTGGAAATACACTGCACAAAACTGTATTCATTTGAAAATCTTTTTCATTTTCATGTAAGTTGGCAGGAATGATATGCATTTGAAACAGTGTGGTTTCATCCCAGCTATATCAAGATGGAATATAATTGGAAATTGCATACACACTAACACAATAAATACCACTTAGATAACCATTTGTAAGTTGTTAAAGATGTAGTTCCATCATATACATTGATTTTTTTTTTCTATGATTAAAAAAGTTAATTTATAACAGTTCATGTATATCACCATCAAGGTGTCCACCACAAATTCCTAATATCATGATGCATTGACACTTGAAACTGCCTACCTATTAACGTACTAAATGTCACAACTGTGAATGAATTTGAAGATCATTTGTGCAAGCTTGTTGTCATGGGAGAAAAGATGACGATGAAAAAGAATGAAGAGGTGTTTGTGTATTTTCAGCATGCCAAACTGAGCATGAATTCCCCTTTTATTGTTTTGTGGCTCTTTACCTTTTTTACCTTCTCAGTATTTGATCCAATAGAGAAAGGCTTGGTCCTCTAAATTTGAGGAACCAGTGAGCTGAGATTTAGCAAAAATGGGAGATTTTGCTCTAAAATTTTAAAAAATTACCATTGCAATATATAGAATAAATAGGAATCAAATTCATCACAGTGAGTGTGAATGCAGACCCTAAAGTATTATCATGAAGTTGCAAATTGAGCTGGAAACTGCATCATTCTTCAAGTTATAGCATTTTAACTGGGTTGCACTGCTAAAACTCTGGCTATGGTGTACTGTTTTTGCTCTGTTAACATACAAACTCACCTACAAATAGAAATGTAATCATTATGATATAGACTAAACATCACAGTCAATGATTGAACAAGCATGGTATTATAATTCAAAGTCATGTAAAAAATTTCTATTAACTAAATATGGTCAGAATAAATTTCTGTTAATGACCTCACTACTGTTTTCTTTTGGAGAACATCTAGATTAGAGTGAAAAAACATCTAAAAAATATCTAGATTCCAGAGAATCTAGCTGTTATTAACAGACCTGTCAAAATATGGCCCAAAAAACTTTTTTTTCCAAAAATTAGGAAAAACATTTTTAGAAAAGGTTTAGTGGAGTACTGATGCTAACTTTCAAGTCTATAGACTAAACGGTATGGCCGGGAGCATTGGAACAGACAAACACATAAACAATCTCATAAATCACACATTATAATAAGGATAGAAACTTTCACCATCTATAGGCACTTCCATGCATGTTTCTTACTGTGGAAGTGTTGATAGGTTAGAGAAGAGTGAGAGCCCACGTCAACGTTGGTGATGCCTAAGTCGGCAATTGGGTCGAGTGGGATAAAAAGAATGAAAGAGAGATTAAAGGCAGAAGTACTATTAGGATTGAGCCGAGAGTCATTATTGAGATTGAGGACAAGGACTTTCATGTGGAGTTGACGGTGAGTGGATGGTCAATTGTTTTTTTAAAAGGGATCTGCCAGTATTGAAAAACAATATAGATCATTACGAGAGTTCACTAGGGGGAGGACGGGAGCCGTGAGTCAATTTTAAGAAAGAAGTAATCAATGAGGGCATACTGTTGCCTTGGGAGGAATATGTGAAGACTTGTGTACGGCCATCGATGATGGTGTTTCAATCAATGGGAGGCAAGGTCTAACCAGTATTGGATTTTAGAGAATTGAGCAGACCTGTGTCATGCCATAGTGGGGATGATGCATTGGGTGGATATGGACAGACTACAAGGGAGTAGCAACAGATTATTGACAATGAATTTCAATAAAATTATGTGGAAGAATGTTCCACACGTTTATGAAGAGGTGATTGAATGTCGGTTGGATTCAGGAATCTGATTTTAATTCAGATATATTTTGTGTATTTTCCTCACATTTCTGTATTCACTCCTATCTTTCTACAAAATATCACCAAAATTTCTCTATGAATTCCTATTAGGTTATGTGGATGAGTATGCCGAGGGGTGATAAACAGATGATTAAATTTAGAGGTGGATCCAGGGATTTGTTTTTGATTGAAAGATATTTTTCCCATTTTTTCATTATACATTTCTATTTTTTGTCATACCTGTCCACACAATTTTTTCAGATAATGCTCAATGAATTTCAATCAAATTTCATGGAAAAGTGGGCTATGGAGTAAAGAAAAAAATGATCAAGTTTTGGGGTGGATCAAGTGATCTGTCTATATAGTGTATGAAAACAATTATAATTCATGTATTGAAAAATGACAATAGTAATTATCATTGAAAACATAAAATTAGGTTGTGTAATAATAAAGTGGAGAGAATTGATGATTTCATTTTCATTTGAATATATATTCATCAAAATCAGACAAGAGAAATGATTTTTTAGTTTATATATATATCATTGATGGTCATAACTCGAGGAAATGTGCGTTTCCTGTTGTCCATTTTTAATTTCAAAATGGCCGTCCCTTGAGATCATAGAAAAACTTAATTTGGGTGTTTTTTTCAGATATGATTGAACTGGTTACCAAGATTCTACCCACTTTCCGATAGACTATTCATGAGGAATTTCATTTCTTTTTACCATATACAGGCATTGAAAATAAGGTAAAAATTGCCAAGATCAGGTCAATATTATCAAAAATCCGTTTTTAACATTATGTTTTTGATCTGTGACCAAAATTTGCATAGGATACCAATTTTCAATTTCCAAGTTTGAAATGTTACATTTTACCACACATGAACATATGAATTTTTGACGTCATTATTGTAAGCTTTGTAAAATACTGAAAATGTAAAAAAAATCTAAACATTTTTTTACTATAGTTTAAGTTTCCAAAAAGGTATAGCATGCTTTGTACTGATTTGATTTCTCTGTCCAAGAAGTACTTACAAGTTCAATGCATGCCAGGAATGTCCCAAAGTCGAGAGACAGCCAAATACCAAAATTATTGCAGTACTGCTGTGCACACCAAGATTGAGAATTTATTTTAAAATTCTACTGCAACAATATTAATTTTTTCTTTTTGTTCTGACCGAATAGCAGAAACAAAGCCTCCAGTTTCACATTACAATGTTACTTTTCATCATTTTGAATCATCTCCACTTATTTTCATTTTAGTCTATGTATTTATGCTGTTTTTGTTTTTCAGGTATTTTTGACAAGCACTTTTCTTGCCACTTTATTGAATATTCATTTCTTGGCATCTATGCAGCTTTTGACAAAAACGCATTTTTTTCAAATTGTTCTTCTGTTTTTTATTATTTTTGCTTGAAAAAAATACAAACATTTGTCTTAGAACAAAAAAAATAATAACGCAAAATCTGAATGTTTTTATTCAGTGTTTCTGTATTTTGAAAGTGAACCAGCAAAACATCAATAATGGATGTTAACAGCCTATTGGCAGGGGATGATTAGAAGCTCATTCTTACCTACTAAAAAACAAATGGTGGTTGAAAGCGTAAACCCAAACTTAAAATTAGATTTGAACTTTAATAATACACTCTTGAAAGACTTAACTGAATTGTGTCTGGAATAACTATTTCTATTAGGTGCAATATTATTATTATTTTCTATGATTGTATTTAATTATTCAATATATCGTTACATTATGATTAACAAAATTTCATTATATTTTTTTACACTATTTTTTTTCGATTCAGAGCTTATTCCAAAATGATGGTCCACAGGATCAAGTAAAATTCCAACTGATTTAGTTTCCCTGCAATATTATCTTCATATGAACGTAATATCGTAGGTTTCTGCGTATTATTGACGGAGTTATCATAACATGAAAATGGCGGTGGATAGGAAAATTTATTCAGAAATGAATGTATTCTTAATTCTTTTTCTTTGAAACGGCCCGTAAGCATATTTTGGAGGGAATTCTTAAATAATATGTGTAAATCGCCAAAAATCAGGCTGAAATTTGAACGTGTTATTTTCACTTGTCCATTTAGGTCACGTATGTAACCAAGTTTTCAAGTCTAGTTATCTCCACTTTGATATTGTCGATAGAAAAAATAACTATTTGCTGCAATCTTTCTTCTATTGATCAACGCAAAGATTACAACAGTACAATTGATAGATTTCAAATTACAGACGTTTTAATTGTCACCTGTCACTTTCTTTCCAAAAGTGCATATAAGAGCCTACAACAGTGACTTGTGGGCAATCCCTTAACAATGTGTCCGTCGATGGAGTGCCTTGATGCATAGAGGATACAAGACTGGTCGTCAAGTTCATCTGATGAAGAAGCTTGTTATGAATAAATTGAAAACTTTGTTTTACAACAGTAAAAGGCTTTAATGAACAATAAAACCTTACTTGTCATCCTAACTAGAGGGTTACAGTCACGGAATACGAGAATACGTTGGTGGTCAAAGGGTAGTACTGTGACACTAGGGGGCCAGGAGTCCCCCGTGTCCTGAAAATTACTATGGCTGTTACCAAAAATTACTATGGTTATTACCAGTAATTACTATGGTTATTACAAAAGGAGTTATCTGTGTTAAAAGGGATAATGTGTTTTTTTGAGGATACTGTGGAAAGTGAGAATTGTGTGCTTCTTGGTGGGAGTCACCTGTACTTTCTCAATCTGGTGTCTTGTGTCAAGTCCTTGGGTTACAAAAGACAGATGCTTTTGGAGAAGGTTTTCTTCCCGATTCGATGACCAGATAAGGGCTTAATGTGTTTTTCGAGATACTATAGGAAGTTGAATCACCTGCTCTTTCTCAATCTAATATCTTCTGTCATTTCCCTGGGTTTCAAAAACAAGGCCAGATAAGGGCCAGTGTCTGGGGTCTTGAGAGAAAGAGTAAAGCTTATGAAAGAAAAGTTATTTGCAGAGTCCTTGAGAGAGGGGGAGACTAATTTATGATCTTGGACGGACTTGCGTCGCGGGATGGATGAGGGTCAATATTTGGGGTTTTCCGGAAAGATCGAGATAACAGGAAAAAGAAAGAAAGGAAGTCAATTACAAAGAAATACAGTGTTGATACCAAGGGCTTAAATAGGAGGGATCTTCGTAACAGCAACAGAGAGTAAAATTGGGTTTGGAGAAGAGAATCGCTGCCAGTCTCTCTCGTGTTAGCCGCCCTTAGTAACCATCAACCGCTGCTACCATTCAGTAGACTACCGTTCGTGACATGAGAGACCAGTCGTCAGTTTGACTTAGATGAAAATCGGCCTCCTCTCTTTTCAACTGCGAATAGGCATTTCCCGTCTCCAGAGATATTGATAATCAATATTCTATATAAAACATTTAAACGAAATTCCGACTTGTTGCCTTCTTTTACTAACCCAGAACCACGGCTGGTTTAGTATGGTTTGTGAGGCCATCACCATAGGTGAAGTACCACAGTACTAATGAGTAATGTATAACAAACTTAGAAGTATCCAAGATTATGACAAAACAGGCAACAAAGAACAAGAAAATAGGGTTCAAGTCAAAGCGCTAGGAGTTGTATAACCATATTAAAACTTCCCCGAAACAATAAAGCTACTGTTGATACTAACTAAACATATATAACAATACTAATCTTGAGACAATTACGTTCCTTTACTGTTGTGTCACCGTGATGTAGTATTAAACATCTTCCTTAAATGAATACACGTATATCTATTGTCTTGTCTATTTCCTTTTATAATGAATCACAACTTATCAATCCTCTGTCCATCAACATATAAAACCATGAAGTGAAAGATGGGGCTCAGAAACTGTAAATAGTTGTAGGTAGAATGAAAGTTTTGTTTCGTGATTTTTGTGGCCTCACTGTTAGATGAGGTGATCTGCTAGGATCGAATTGTGAGCTTGTGATGTGATTAGTAACGATGGTTGTGTGTGGAATGCGGGAAGGTTGGTGCAGGTTGGTAGTTTTTCTATTATAACTAAAATAATGAAGCACATTTTTATTCAAAATATATCAATTTTTCATTGTATAGCTCTTTTACCGTATATCCATCACAATTATTTCTGGTTGGCAATCATCGGAGTATAAATGAATATTTATTTACACTTATCACATTCCGTTTGCAATTTGAATTATCATAAACAAATTTTGTATTTATTTGTATCAAAATAAATCAATTTTCATCAAAATTTGTATATAAACATTGTTTTGAATCAATTGTTTATCTTTAGTAGCATAATAGTTACTTTTCTCAATCGGTTTTCAGACATTTTGAAACAAATAATAATCAGGCACTTTTTGCGAGTGGTACCATTAAAAAAACATTTTCGTGACTACTTTTTGTTTTCAATCTGTAAGACATCTGTAAGAAGAGATGTACAAACAGAATGCACGCCGTGCATGAACATAGTGCAGAGATGAAACAAAAAGATACATACAAGTATTTAGATGGACAAATAAGACGTACATTTAAAACAAGGACATTAATGATAAATTACGAATGAAAATGAAATACATGTAATGATAACATTTATATTATCGATCGCATAAAGATATGAGAAGGGATAGCGAATTTTGGGAGCTTTGTTGTCATTGATAGAACAGTTGTAGGGCCCGGAGCAGAGGTGTCTGAACTGCTTGTAAATCCATATGGCTTGGAGTGTTCCAAGGAATGAAAATGGAAACCAGGTTCAGTGTGTGAGCCGAACTGCCAAGTTCTGTGTTTGACTTGGGGGCTATTCTCTGACGCTGATAGACACTCAACAGACAGACCATGAGAGACAGAGAACAGATTTTTATCCATGTGTATTTTCCGAAGTAAAAAAAATTAGGACAGATTAGGTCGGCGAAATGATACCAATCTTAAGGAGAAGGAAGCGGAGACAAAGAGTAGCCAGCACCAAGAGCCGGGGCCTAGTGCGTAACCAGCTGGTAGTGCTGGCGCCCAAGCGTTTGATCATGTGCATCCAGGGCTTTAATAGGGGTTGTCGTTGGAAGTGACGTTTCGATATCTAGCTAAAAGAAGGGTTTCGTATTTTATTTTTAAGTAAAAGTATAGGGGGCGCAACAATATGTTTCTCATGAAAACAAGAGAAAATAGATGAAGTATACTTTCTGCACCCTTGGATTGACTGCTTTGTGAACTTAGACATTTTCCATCCACACTTCATGACGTCATTGAAACGTCAGCCGTTTTAATTCACTCGTTTTCAAAGGTTCTTACATCAGAAAAACATAATTTTTGAATTAAAAAAATTGTGCTTGCAATCCATGAAAAGCCGATTAAACGTATTTCTTTTAAGGTTACGAAATTTACTTACCACTTGAAAAACAAAACAAAATCTTCTATTTTTTATCGGAAGTATTTTTTAAAACTTACACATTTTCGAAAGTAACTTAGACTAAAAAAAAAAGTATTTTTTGTGCTTTCAATCCAATTGCATATAAAAGTCGAATATAAAAAAAATGTTATCCGTGCTCTGATTAAATTAACTTCTGATAAAATTGGAACGATTATTTCTCTTTGTGAAAGGAAGAATGATAAAGACACTGATTGCTAACCTATGACGCTTACGTTTTTTGGTGACTCACGATGAAGAAAATACTTTTTGGATTTCACTTTATTATCTTAGTTTTGTGAATATAATTTGAAATTTAAAACTTTGGTTTTATAAACATTTTAGAAAAATAGACCCCTGTCTAAAAATATAACAAAGTTAAATGTGAGTGACACTCAATGACAGAATTACTTTTTTTAAATTCAAATTTCGACACATTGTGCTAAAAGGCTCGCCATCACTGGGTTGGGTTTGAGTGAGTCGAGTAATATTCAATAGAAAGTATAATTCTTTTGTGCTTTCAATCTATAACGACCTTCTCTACCTCCAGGCATGTGTCAGTTTCGAGAGAAACAAAATTTTAAGGCCTTCTATTAAACTTGAACCTCTGTGGACTTTATTTAAGTTAAAAACTTTATATATAAGGGAGAGGTATTCTCCAAGGCTGCCTCACCGACCCTAACAGGTTGGAGATAGAAAGAAAGAGATCCTTACTCATGGAATTTGCATCCAACTTATTTGGAAAATGGATCGAATTGTGTGTAAAAAAAAAAAAAAAATGAGAAATTTTATTTTATTTTATTTATTTATTTATTTTTTCCCCGGTGTTCCGAACATCCATTCTCGTTTCACAAGAACAGTTTGGATGTGTATCAAGAGCCGGTGGAGCTCTTTAACCATTGACCCGCAGTGGACAATCCACCAGACCTCCTGCCAACACGTCCTGGGCCAGTGTGGCAGGGCATGGCCCATCACTTCCCATGATTTGCACACCAAATATTATATCAGCCGTTCCTGCTGGGACCTCGGTACCAAAAGGCCCAGCCACATCACTTGCTTTGGGTGGGGGTGATGTGCTCCAAGGGCGACTACCCAAACACTACACCAAGAGTGCGTCAGTTCCCGCTGGGTCATCGGCCCCAGAAGACTCAGCCACATCACTTACTTTGGGTAGGGGTGATGTGCTCCGAAAGCGATTACCCAAGTCCTTCACCAAGCGAACACCTGTTCCTACTGAGTCACCGTTCCAACAGCGACCATTTAAACAGAACTCTAAGACTGTCAACAAGAGGATAAATTTATACATAGGCACATACAACGTCAGAACACTGTCAACTGACATGCACCTAACTGATCTAGAAAGTGAAATCAGAAATGTCAAATGGGACATCATAGGCATTAGTGAGGTAAGAAGACCCAGAGAAGAACTAATCGAACTGAGAAGCAGACATCTTCTTTACAGCTACCGTAAAGAGAAAGTAAAACAAAGTGGAGTCGGCTTTCTCATCAATAAGGACCTGAAAGACAATATAACTGGCTTCAAAGCCATCTCTGACCGAGTAGCTAGCGTCACAATACAACTTTCAAAACGATACAAACTCAATATAATCCAAGTCTACGCTCCCACTTCGCAATCAACCCAACAGGAAATAGACAACTTCTATGATGACTTGAACTCCTTACTCCAAGACACCAGATAACACTTCAATGTTATCATGGGAGACTTCAACGCAAGGGTAGGACAAGGAAATGAAAATTGCGTCGGCAAATTTGGATACAAAATACGCAACGAGAGAGGAGAAGATCTTGTAAACTTTGCAACGGCTAATGGATTCAAAATCATGAACACCTTCTTCAAGAAGGGACCCAATAGGAAATGGACTTGGAAGAGCCCCAATCACGAAACAAGGAACGAAATAGACTACATCCTAACGGACAAAAACGATATCGTCAAGGACATCCAAGTCCTAAATCAAGTCAATGTAGGCAGCGACCACAGAATGGTACGATGTCAAGTACAAATGAACACCAATAAAGAACGGAGGAAAATGTTCCATACAAAACCGCAGTCTCTAAACATACCAAAAGAGCACGTTCAATCTTTCAAGCTCGAATTGAAAAACAGATTCAGAATTCTTACTGAACAAGACAACACCAACATCAACGAACTAAGCAACAAAATGACAACGTCAATAATTGAAGTAGCCTCTACATTCAAGCCAATGAGCAAACAACCCATTAGTAAAATCTCGGATGAAACTAGAAATCTCATGGAAAAACGCAGAAACCTCAAGCCACCGACAACAACGAGAGAGAAAATTGAAGAGGCTGAACTAAACAAATTGATCAAGAACAAACGAATGGAAGACAGAAGGAGATACACGACGGCAGTCATTGAATCAACTCTTGAAAAAGGTCGGGGCTTCAAAGCTATAAACAAACTCCTCAACTCGGGACGAAGGCAGATAACTAGCATACTCGAGGAAAATGGAAACCTAACAACAGACAAAGACAGGATTGTCGAACGTGCCAAAGAATTCTACCAAAAACTTTATTCGTCCAAACAAGGACTACAAAACAATGAGCAAGATACGCAAGACATGAGCAATCAACTCGAGGACTTCCCAAAAGTAACCCCGTGGGAGGTGAAAGAAGCCATCAAACAGACGAAGAAAGGAACTGCCCCTGGACCAGACAACATCACCATCGATCTACTCCGAAAAGCAGGTAAAATCATCACTAGGAAACTGGCCGTCCTCTTCAACTTGTGTCTAAAACACAGTAAAGTCCCAGACGATTGGAACACTGCTATCATAATGCTTTTATATAAAAAAGGAAACCCGAAAGATCTCAACAACTATAGGCCTATAAGCCTACTCAACTGTGTATACAAACTTTTCACAAAGATCATCACCAACCGAATCACAAAAACACTCGATGAAAACCAGCCACGTGAACTGGCTGGCTTTAGAAGAAGCTACTCGACCATGGACCACCTGCACTCGATCAATCAACTGAAAGAAAAAGCAGCTTAGTATAAACTACCACTTGCCGTAGCATTTATCGACTTCAAAAAGGCGTTCGACTCAGTAGAAATCCCTAAGGTCATGGAGGCCATCAGTCGGCAAGGTGTAGATCCAGTATATGTTGAAGTGTTGAAACATATATACAATCACAGCAGCTCATTTATCAGGCTACATAAAGACTCAGACCCCTTCCAGCTCCAGAAAGGAGTAAGACAAGGTGATACCAGCTCACCTAAACTCTTCACAGCCTGCCTCGAGATGATCTTCAGAAGACTAGACTGGGAGAGTAAAGGAATTAAGATAGACGGCGAGTATCTGAGTAACCTCAGACGACATAGCCCTTTTCGCAGAGAACCTACACGACCTCCAACTAATGATAGATGAACTAAATGAAGAGAGCAAGAAAGTCGGCCAACACATGAACTTCAGCAAGACGAAGATCATGTGCAACAACCACATTGGAGATAAAAACACTAAGATCGAAATCGAGGACACAGAACTCGAGAAAGTAGACCACTACATCTACCTAGGGCAACGAATCTTCATTAGACCCTCAAATGAAGAAGAAATCAAGCGAAGAATCACACTAAGGTGGCAAGCCTTTGGTAGAGCTAGCTCAACCTTCAAAAATAATAAGATCCCATTAATCCTAAAGAGAAGGGTGTATAACCAATGCATCCTCCCAATAGTCACTTATGGAGCTGAAACATGGAACTTAACCAAGAGACAGACCCGTAAGCTGAGAAC
This sequence comes from Thysanoteuthis rhombus, assembly GCA_963457665.1. Lineage (NCBI taxonomy): Eukaryota > Metazoa > Mollusca > Cephalopoda > Oegopsida > Thysanoteuthidae > Thysanoteuthis > Thysanoteuthis major. The sequence goes on along the minus strand of OY735206.1, from coordinate 15,081,006 downwards.
CATGCAACGTGCACATGAAAGAATAATGCTGGGCCTCACATGGAGAGACCACAAAACAGCACTGTACATCCGGGAAAAGACAAGA
>OY735206.1:15067221-15080721 GCA_963457665.1 Thysanoteuthis rhombus | reverse complement strand
GTTAGAGACATCATAGAATCCATAAAAAACTCAAATGGCGGTTGGATGGCCATGTTGCAAGAATGGCAGACAATCGATGGACATCACGACTCACAACATGGATTCCCCGAGACCACATGCGCAACCGAGGCCGGCAAAATGTTAGATGGAGAGACGAGCTAGACAAGTTCATGAAGTACTGGCTCCGTGACGCCCATGATAGAGAAGTGTGGCAAATCCTGAGGAAGGTCTATGTCCAACGACGGACGCTAAAAGACTGATGATGATGATGATCAGTTGGATTAAATGCACATTTCCCCTCAAAGATTACATTTTGTTTCTCATATGAAAAATAACTTTCAAAACATCAAAATAAGATAACCTCTTTTTTCTCTGGTATTCGACTTTTTTATGCAATAGGATTTAAGAGCACAAAAGAATAAGTGGTTTCTTTTTTAGGGTAAGCAACTTTCGAAAATGTATTAGTAAAAGAAAAAAAAATACGGTCGATAGAAATTAAAATATTTTTCTGGTGGTAAGTAATTTCAAACTTTGAAGAAAAAAATGCGTTTATCTTATTTATTTTTTATAAATTTTTTTCCCAACTCCTTTGGATTGAGAGCACAACACCCCCCCCCCCTTCCAATCAACTAACTACTTGTTTTTCTGAGGATCTATAAATCTCGAAAACGTGTGATTTGTTTATAATGGACTGACGTTTCAATGACGTCATGCAGTGTCAATGGAAAATATTTACGTTCACAAAGCAGTCAATCGCGAGTGCAAAAAATATATTTCATCAGAGAAAACACTAGACCTGGATTATTTGTTGGTCAAAACATCTAGATTTACATCCAATATCCAAATAGCAATTTCGACATCTAAACTATACATTCAGCTTATGGATTTTTGTGCCCTAGAAACAATTCTAGCCCTTCACCGTTTCCACTTCTACACTCAATAAATTCTCCAAGAGAAAAATTATACAGTGAAATTCGTGAAAAAAACCCATTGTTTTAACCATCTATAGTGTCGTCTGCCATTCACTCCGAGACACACTTGCCTTTCTTAATTCTTGTCTCCAACTAGTAAGTTTATTCAAATTCATTCTATAATTTTACATCTTATCAATTTTTGAAAATGTTTATTTTCCTTTCTCTGGGCAATATCCAAGGATGCATCAGGTGGAGTATTTTCCCAACACGAAGATGGGTAAATTATAGAAAAATCCGATCTAACAAATTGACTGCCAAACGAGCGGACTATACATCATGTAGCAATGTGATTTGATTAACTTTGATTAAAGTGGGAGATCGATTTACAATGTACGTATAATTCAAAACTGGACTCTGCTTTTGTGTACGTCTTTCTGACATCCGATATGAGTCTTATTTGGAGTGTTTGATTAAAATTACACGTTTTTAAAAATACTCTGTACTTTAGTAACTGTTTATAGGATGTTCTAAGTTTATCAACTGGGTTTTATCCACATGAATATCAAAACGAATACTTTTGTTTACTATTTACACCGAAGAATTTTTTTTTTGTTTTTGCCATAAAGCAAGTCCGATAAATATGTCTGGCATTTCATAAATATTTGTTTTCGTTTTGATCATCTTCATTATTATAATAATTATTTTTATAGTTGTTCAAAAAAAACAATATAGTCGATATTTTTTTTCTGTTTTGTTTTTTTTTTTTTTTTCAAACTTTCATTTCATTTCATTTTTAGTCATACTACATCCATCCTGAATGATTGTTCCATTCAACAGTGATTTTCCTATGCAAAACAGCTATTATCGGACAGAGGTACAGTTTACGGTTTTTTAGAGGTCGGAATGATCAATAACCTAAAAATGATAGAAACTTAAAGATGGCTTTACAAACAGATGAGTTGTTATATATTTATATAAATGATTCCATTTATTGGTTAGGATTTGGTTTATTGATTTATGTAAAAATTATGAAGAATATTTTCCCTATGAAGTCTGAAATGAAAAGTAGAAAGGAATTGGCTCCAATGTAAGTTTACAATTTACAAGTAAGATGGAAGTAGACCATGACTTAGTGCCTGAGTTTCTGACACCCATGGTGGTTGCATATACTGATCAAATTCAACTTCGAAATTAATAGTCCATCTAGATATCAGAGTAAAGAAAGTTATTTTTGGTGCTTAAAATAAAAATTGTCCAAGAGTACTTTAGCACAAGCACAGTTGAGATGATATATAAAAGTGGTGTAAATGATAGTTCAGACTAAGTGTTGTGATGCAGGTTTCTTTATGATTTATAAAAGTGGTGTAAATGATAGTTCAGACTAAGTGTTGTGATGCAGGTTTCTTTATGATTGAGGTGATGAAACTTGCAGAGAGGCTTGTGTTGCTAAATCCTTTTGTATCACAAAATGGTGAAGAAAATTTTTCTTGGATGATTGACTCTGGCACGAAAATCGACAAAGTGGTTGGTTTTTGAGGTATATATATATACCAATAGCTTTATGGATGTTGCTGGGTAGCATAAAAGATTTTCATTTCTTTGAAATGTCTATTTATCATTTGCAACAGACCATGAATCCTGTTCCAAAGTTTGTTCCAGGTACCATTAGACGTTATATCGGTTTCCAGGGTGACAACAATGAAAGAGTTTTAATCACCCTGGATGCTGGCACCTCAAGCCTCCGGAGGTATTTACAGTGGAGGAGTTTTTAATCACCTCTGACACTACAGTCATACATTCTTCCAGTACCCCTTCTTTTATGAATTTATAATGTTATGGGTTGAAAGAAAGAAAATTGTGTTATACATGCAAATTAGTCTGTTACTTCTGTTGTAGAAATGCCTGAAATACACCAACATACCTAATAACTACAAAGAATACGTCAAAGAAATGCTTATCATTTGATACTAAAGTAAAAGAAAAAAAATGTGTGTGAGTGGCTGGAAGAATTGTTTAATGTTACTTCAATTTTATACTGAAGACTCAAGATATTATGTCCAATTACACTTTTAAACTAGCTTTGGTCTCCTTAGTGCTGATCCATTTGTAAATAACCCCTTCATTTTTCATGGGAATATGCTACTGTACCTCAAAATACTTAAAACAAAAAATGTTTCAGCTGAAAGTGTTAAGCGGTGCTGGAAAAATAGTCATCTATATATATGTGTGTGTATATATATATATCTGGATAGATAAAATCAAAGAAGCCATCTGAGAAGCTTGAATGTCCAAATGCCAGCAACTAGTCAGACTTCATCATTCTGTGACAGATAAGTACCTCTTTGAAACTCATTTTTTTACTTTTCAGTAACTTTTGAAATCATGTTTGATTGTAAATGTTAACTTGCTTCTAACAAAAGGAGCCATGCTTTTCATTTTTGAGTGGCTCCTTTGGGTTGTATTACTAGTATAATTACTAATTTTCCTAACTTATTTTTCAACCAATAAACTGTCTTTCCTATGTTTTAAATACTGAAAAGAAAAAGTGGGCTTTCTATTCCTTCACACATGGTGGAGAGCTAGAGTAATTCTTTGAAAAAACCCCTCAGGAAACCAAAATAATATAAAAACAAGAATACATCAAATTAAAACAAGCTAAATGATTGCCCTGCCCAGTTAAAAGAAAAGATACACAGGAGGGATCTTGCAGAGGGAGGATGTCTTGACTTGGACAAAGTTGAAACTCAATAAGTAGCACCCTCATCTTGTTTGTTTTGTTTTTTTTTGTTTTTGTTCTTTTTAAAGGACCTAGACTACATCAGGTCACTCACTTTTCAATGTAGCAGACCTCTATAGTCAGCACACATCTGCTATGTTGGATCATCTGGGATCTTTGCTCAAAGTTGCAAGCAGCTGTACTATCTGGTGTATCTGTGCTTGAAAACTACAGACTTAATATTTGGAGATTCTGTGCACAAAGCTGTCTTGATTTTCCTTCAAAGGTATGGTAGAACTAACTGCAGATTGTTTACATCCTGTGGTTCAACGAAAGGTCAGCTTTACTGTCGGAATACTCCCACAAAGGTGTAGCAGACCCCTGTAGCTAGCTCACATCTACCAAGAAAAGGAAACTTCTGTTGAATCTATGACCTTGGAATCCTACTCTTATCCATGCTACCTTGGTGGATAATAGGATGCAAACTTGAAGGTTTAAAGGGTTGAGTTAGCCCTGGACAAGCTGACTTCACCTTAAAAATCCATTGCTCAGGCTAGAAAGATATTATGCACACAGGTTCTGCCATCTATGTTCTTACTGCCGTGAAAATCCCCCCAAAAGCCAAACCATTCATTTATATATATATGTATAAATTTGGATGTTTGTGTGCATAACTTGATAAAAGAAGGAGGCAAAAATGGAAGATGGCCTCTCAGTTTTTAGTTACAGTATTGATTAGAGAGTGGAGGAAAAGAGAAGTGCCCAATAGTACTGTTACTGAAGGAGTGGGTAAAAAACAAATCAGCTTTATGGTAATTTTATGACTAGATCTGACCAATGATTTTTCCAATTTCTCCAATAAAAATCTATGGTAGCCGAATACATCTGATATTGCTTTTTTGAGCATCTGTGGTCGATGTTGGCAAAGGTGAATAATTCTGTCTTCTCAAAACAAAGGTTTGCCAATATCATGATATTAGAATTTCAAACCCAAACTGCCTCTTTCGAACATTTAAACTGTATTCAGAAAAAAAGCTGCATGTCGGTGTATGCGGGTCTGTGCAAGTCTGCACAGGACGGTGTGAAAATCTGCTGGAGGATGTGTGAACCCATGCCAAGATTTGTCAGTACACTCAATAAACTCAAACCATTTTTTGCTTGTACCACCCTCATCTAACCAGCTATGTTGTGTTAGTTACTTTGCTAGTAGCTGTGATTCATATGTTGTTGTGATTAGGAAATATAGAGTTTCTTAAATCAGAAAGAAGTTTTAACAGTAATAAAAAATGTATCTGCATAAAAAGTAAGATTTTAGGAATATAATGAAATTATATGTGAATGGATGTTAATGTTGCATTGTAATAAGATGGAAGATTGATGAAGAAAACGCAATAAGAAAAGAATGACCACAACAAATAGAAGTTCATTGACACCCCCTTTCCTTATAAAATGGAAATAGATATCAAAACATCAGTAACATCAAATATCAAAATGTCAATAGCAAGTCTTAGCCACCGAAGAACAAATTATTTATTTCATTCCATATGCTAGACAATTATTAGTCAAATCCAGAATAAATAGGTGTAGTATATGTATTGTTCATTGCCTCTTCTGATTAGGGTTGCAAAGATACATTCTTCCATGATTCGAAATGTATCACAATTTTTAATGCAATATTTATCCCAATACAAGAAGAGCTCAGATGAAGAAACAACTTTTAAAAAGAAGTGTTGGAAAAATTCAACATAAACATTATCAAAATATGAGATTATGAGAAAAAATAAACCAAGCTGATTTGAAAGAAATAGAGGCTGCAATATACACTGAATTACAGCATTATTCAGTTATTTTTTCCTCTGAAACATTTAGAATGTATTTTGAAGGTGAAAATGAATGAATTATTAAGGGGATTTCTTTCAAGTGAATTTAATTGATTTACGTTTTTTTTCTCTCAAATATTGGGGTCTTCATGATGCAAGCATAATAACCATGAAATTTTTTTTCATGTTATTTTGGTATTTTCAAAACTTATACATATATACACTTTGAAAATTTGGTAAATTTGAGCTATCTCCATTCAAACCTTCATTTTATGAAAAGATATATACACCTGATGAAAATGATAGATTTTTTAGGTTTTTTTTTTTCTTTTTCATTTAAGAGGGTTTGACAGGCAGCACTCCCTTTTGTTGATTGAAGATAAGATTTGGTGGGAAACTTGAATTATCATATCTGTTATCTACATGATTGAAAAATATCACTATATGAATTTCCTCTTTGTAATCAGAAGATATGCTGGAGTTTCTTGAACTAAAACCCAATTTTCGTAGATTCAAATATTGTGCATTGGTTTCAATTTAATATTCTTTTTTTCCAGGTATTTGCTGAAATGAAAACCAATTGAGCTCATCATACGATATGTAGATATTGTACAACGAAACTGATATGCCTGTGAGAATACATTATCAAGAAGGCAGATATTGCTGACTTAGTGGAACTGATGTGGAAAGAGACAATATTTCTGTTAATTGTGTGAATCACAAGTGAATAAATACATATTCTTGCATGGCAAATCTACATTTTTGACAACTTTGCATGTAAAAACATACATGATGAGGGAGAAACTATGAACTTATGAATTCCGTATATAACCATCAATATCAAATGAGAATATAAAAAATATGTAAGCAACAGCACATCAGAGAAAAACAATAACTTTTGTGGATTGGAATTTTGAAATTCCTTCTCAAATAAATTTTCAGATAAACACTGGTTAGAAACTATATTGTAAAGTCTGAAATATCATTATAAAAAGATTCAATTTTTCTGATGTGTACCCAGAGGAAAATCTATTTCAGTGAAATGTGTGGCATTGTTAAAGGGATTAAATCTCAAATGTCACTTGCAAATTCACTAAGAGAAACCATATTTTTAGAAGGGATTCAAAAACTTGTGTACACTCACTGGGAAGAACCATGTATAAATAATAATGATCAGCATTTTCACTGATCATTAGAATAGACTTCATAAAGAAACTACATTTTTGTGAGGTATACAGGTCATCATTTTCAAATAGTTCCTCTTTGAGGAGCATATTTAAAACAGCAAAGAAACTGTATTCTTGTGCAGTGTTTAGGTTGGCATTTTCAATTCAGCTTAAAAATATCATATGCAAACACACATTTGGCATAAATCATTTTCATGAAAAGAATGTTGATAGGCATTTTTCAATGAGTTCTCAACTAGAAATACACATAATACACTCTAGAGGGGAATCATACATATGTGAAGTGTGCAGTTCAGTATATTCTTTAAATATGCAAATACACAGTGGAGAGAAACCGTATTCTTGTGAAGTGTGCAGTTTGGCATTTTCATTGAGTTCTGACTTAAAAAGACACATGCGAACACACACTGGAGAAAAGCCGTATTCATGTGAAGTGTGTGGGTTGGCATTTTCTGTTAGTTCAACTTTAAAAACACATATGCGAACACACACTGGAGAAAAGCCATATTCTTGTGAAGTATGCAGTTCAGCATTTTCACTGAGATCATCTTTAAAAAGACACATGCAAATACACACTGGAGAGAAACCATTCACCTGTGCAGTATGTGGTTCTGCATTTTCTCAGAGTTCACATTTAAAAAGTCACAAGCAGACACACACTGGAAAGAAAACATATTCTTGTGAAGTGTGTGGGTCAGCATTTTCTGAGAGTTCAACTTTGAAGACACATATGCGAACGCACACGGGAGAAAAACCATATTCTTGTGAAGTATGTGGTTCAGCATTTTCACTGAGGTCATCTTTAAAAAGACACATGCATACACATACTGGAGAAAAACCATTTATTTGTGAAGTATGCGGTTCAGCATTTTCACAGAGTTCACATTTAAAAAGACATGTGCATACACACACTGGAGAGAAAGCATATTCTTGCAAAGTTTGTGGGTCAGCATTTTCAGTTAATTCTAAGTTAAGACTTCACATGAGATTACATACTGGAGAGAAACAATATTCTTGTGAAGTGTGTGGATCAGCATTTTCTGATAGTTCAAAATTAAAACTTCACATGCGAACACATACAGGTGAAAAACCATATTCTTGTGAAGTGTGTGGGTCGGCATTTTCTGATAGTTCATATATAAAAAGACACATGCGAACACATACTGGAGAGAAACCATATTCTTGTGAAGTGTGTGGGTCAGCATTTTCTGATAGTTCAACTTTAAAGCGACACATGCGGACACATACTGGAGAGAATCATATAGTTGTGAAGTGGGAGCTCACTCATGACTAGAAGTTCACAACATTAGTATTTCCTAAGATAGTTTTATTGAAAAAAATGTTTGCAAACACAAACTGGTAAAGAATCCAAATTCTCAAAACGTGAGTTGGTCAGCATGATCATAGACTTCGACACATGCGGACACATACTGGAGAGAATCATATAGTTGTGAAGTGGGAGCTCACTCATGACTAGAAGTTCACAACATTAGTATTTCCTAAGATAGTTTTATTGAAAAAAATGTTTGCAAACACAAACTGGTAAAGAATCCAAATTCTCAAAACGTGAGTTGGTCAGCATGATCATAGACTTCGGATAGTAAAAATCACATGCAAACACTTTAGGAAGAAACTATTCCTCTGAAGTATGAATCTATTGAGCCATGTTACTTCTGGCTGAATTTAGATCTAGAGTTTTCAGTATATCATTCAGTCTACAAGATTAATATCTAACTCCGAATTAAATGCATCGACAAGAAAGTAGATTGTTAGAAAATATTTGTTGTGTAAAATAAATGAGTTTTTCATGCTGAGACTATGGACTTATTGATGTACATACAAATACATAAGGGTAGATCAATAAGTCTATAATCTGACACATAGTTATATACTGAGTTTTGACAAATTTCCACAGTATATGTTCGATCTATGATAAATGTTCACCAACGAATCAACATAGACAAGGGAGAAGTTTATGTTGAAAAATAAATCTTTGTTATATATTAATGTATCGATGCAGATGAACAAATAAAGAAAAAATGATTGATTTAAAAAGAGTTTTAGAATATTAGAACATCATTTTTCAAAATAATTAAAATTCGAAATCGATATTCGAAAATCATCTTTCCTAGCATATCATTAAAATATCAAAGATGATGAACTGAAAAAGAGAAATCAAACAGTATTGACAAAGGATTAATTTGATCTGTCTATATAATTAACTGTCGGACTTTGTCTCTTTGTTTCTCTGTCTATAACAATGGACTTGTTCACTTAGAGGTAACAACTTGGCTGATAAAAATATCTCCTATACAACACTTTAAAGAATTGATTCTTCTTCAATGAGTTCAGTCATTTTTGATAAAACCTCAAATGTGTGTATATATGTGAGCTTATTTGTTCCATATTTAATGATGTAGTGGTAGTATTTTGTGTATGTATCGGTGGAGAGAATTTGGCTGTATGACTAATATTCATGGTGTTATTTTGGTTGTTTTTTTTAGGGCTGTTGAGATTTCTGTTTCATCTCAGATTCAACATGACTGAACTCCAACTATCACCAAGGAGTTAGGGTCCATGATTGGGCAGAGACTATATTTGTGTGAATCTATCACTCCTGCAATGTAATGGAGAAACAACAATTTCTGATGGTATCATGAGGTACTGCTAGGGCATCATGTTAATGATGCTCTGGCCCAGGATTCATGCCTGATCTCATTTTGGTATTCAGACTCTTATTGAGTTTTAGGCTGAAGAATAGGTTTTGTAAATGCGATCATCTCTAAAAAAAAATATCTGGATACTTTTTTATTGAGATTGTTCTTTTCAATCCTTTGATGGCATATGTAGAGATTTTTTTTTCCTTAGGCCAACCGTCTAATGGCATCTATCTAGATCAGTGGTCCCAAACCTTTTTGTGTCAAAGACCACTTTCACAACTACAAGTAGTACAGTGGGCATAATTTACTTTTTGCGTCAAATTCATTTTCTGAATTATTGATAAATATCAAAACATAATGATATACAATTCCTATTTACGATATTACGTAAAACAAATTGATGCAAAACAGCAATTTTTCAAAAATTGATTATATTCTTATAGAATGAAAAATCAAGGCAGGTTTATAGTTTGACACGGTAATGAACATAATGTCCAATACAACATGTCATTTACTTCAGTCCATGAAGTTGAAAAGAGGTATATGTATTCAGTCACATCTGTTCTTTCATCTTTTCCTCACAATATCTTCTAAATTACTGAATGAATTTCAATGAAATGTTCTGGAAGTGTAGGCAATGCAGTAAGGAAGAGATGGTAAAATTTTGTGGCATATCCAGGAATTTCTTCTCCTGATTGTGAGATATATTCGGGTTTTTTTTCTTTATTCAATTACATTTATGTATACATTGATGATTATCCACTTGACTAGTACAGTCATTGGACAACTCATTCAAGCAGAAACAAAAAATCTGGAACCAAAGATTTTGGATCTGCAGAGAAAAGTTCTTCATTAATTTCTTTGAAATTCTGTGGATGTGATGACAATAGACTACAGGAGAACTGATTAAATTTTGGAGCAGACCCACGCACTATTATCTCATCTACATCATAGTTTTACCTCAAGACCACATGATATTGCCAGAACTCCATGTGTATCCAAAGGGTATTTCCAAAAGTTCTCAATTTATGCACAATTACACTCTCTGACACTGGTGTTGGCAGGGGCATGTGCTTTGTAGGAACTTTTTAGTTTCTATGTAAAATATAACTAATTCAAAAAGTACAAAACTAAAAAAAACCAGAGTAAAATAAAATTCCTTTGTGAAATAATGCATAAAAATTAATTCTAAATAAGTTAAATAATTATAATAATTTTTTTTCATTCTCATGCAAATGTCTTCAGTAATCTCAAGTAAGATTGGCTTGATAATGAACATAACAGGGAAAAAAAAATTCCCATCCAAAATCATAAAACTGTAAAAATAAAACGTTTTCCTGTATAAAATGTAAAAATTTATATTCCTATGTGGCAGAACTTCCTGGAAACCTCAGTCACATTAGTTTTTGGCACAGATCTCCATTGACCAGTACCTTATATTTAGGAGAGTAGGATGATATTACTATTCATAGACAATCCTCAAGATGATGATCGGTGATACGAAATGTGTCTTTTGATTTTTTTTTCATTGTTGAAAAAAGTGATTTGCAAAGATAAATGGACCAAAAAAACAATTATATCTAGTATGATGTATTTTTTTTGGTGGAGGGGGGGGGGAAGAATTTCTTCTCTTGCAACCAAACTCCAGAAGTCCTCATCTGTTACAAACGGTTTTAGCACAATGTCATTCTGCAGATCCAAAATCTCTACTTCCAGATCTTTTGTTTTCCTTTGAATGAGTTTCCCAATGACAGTAATAGTCTGGTGCCAATTAGAAATAAAATATGCAGACCAAGACATTTTTAAGTACTACTTGTTATGCAGTTGAAAAAAGATGATTCAAAGGTGCTGATTCCAAATCTACAGGGGCTCATTCAAAATTTGAAACCAAAATTGTATTTTTACACTAAATTGTGTGCAAGTGATTCTGAATTAAACCACCCAACATATCATCACAATTTTGATAAATGACTTCCATGATAAAGTCATTCAAATACACAGAATAGGATTTTTTAGCCACAAAAACACATTCTTTAGCATAACAAGAAATTACGTTTCAAAATTTTAAGGTAGGAAAGCTGAAAACAGCTATCATCATATTGTAAGTTTTTTGTTTACATAATTATGACTAAGAAAGTCAGAATTAATCAATTTTTTTACATTCACTGCATTTATTTTGATAGGGTCTCAGTTTTATTTTTAGTATCTGTATCTATAAACACTACTGTTTGTGGATATGTAATGCTAAATTGACCACATTAAACTTATCTCTATACTTAAGAGTGTACACCAATGTGCTGTGTAACTGCCAAGGACCTCTTTGACACCATAGAACCAGAGCTGAAGGAAAAAAGGCCCAGGTGCCCTGTAAAGCAATTTACACATGACAAGTTCCTTCACTGATATCTGCAAAATGCTCGAAGTATCCTTTTTCAATAGTGTTTTAGATGTTGCTTAGGCCTATCCTTTACAACTTTCCAAGGAATGCAGAGTTCCTTCAACTTGTCAAGAATGACATTGGACAGGCTGTTTCCACCACATCCACACACCCAAGGAAGTATTCCTTGATGTCTGAAATACTTGGCTTCAAACAGACAATCCACTCAAAATGCGAGAGGAATCAGGTGAAAAGATGCATTTGAAGTGCTGCTTCAGTTCAGCTAAGTCCAAGAGCACTTGCAAATACATTATACTGAAAGTGCAGAAGACACTGGGTGCGAAGGGAAAAGCTGATGTCAACAGACCTGTCACAGCAGATCATGAATCTGCCACAATTACCACCACAGACAGCCACTCTAGCTTGAGAACCAACTCCCCCATCCATACCTCTGGGTTTCTCTGAGGATTGCATTAACTCTCACAGTTGCCTATGCTGAGTGAAGTTCTTCAGAACTTAAAATCATCAAAGCATACCTGTGCTCATCAATGACACAGGGTCATTTAAGTGGTTTTGCTATCATCAGTGTCAATGTAAAACTTGCCCAGAAGCTGTCATATAATTAGCCTCTGAAGTCTGTACCTAATGCACGAAAACTTATCCATCTTCTGTTATGAATGTCCAGTGTGTGGTGATCTTTGCAAGGGAAACTCCTCTAGTACACAGGTTTCTGGAAGCGGATACAGTGGTTTGTTTTGTATAAACTTGAGAACTGGGTAGTTAGCAAATGCAAGGATAGCCACCATGGAAAAAATGAAAAGATTGACGGCTTAAACCCAACAATGTTGCAAAAACCTCTAAGGTGAAACTTGCATTGTCAAGAGATGTGCTCTGCAAATATATTTTATTGGTTTTTATCATTATTTTTACACAAAGTGAGAGCTAGAACTCAATTTTTGGCCTCATCTGCATGTTGAAAAGCTCAATAAATTACTGGTTTAAGGATAAGACAGCCTGCGAGAGATGGTCTCCTACAACTCCTGGAAAAGACATATACTTGAATATCTCTGCCTTGGTGAAGTTTGGTAACTTTTCTTCTGTTTCATTAGCTGACTAATTATATAGCTATGTTCTCTTCTTTGTATACATTTATTTTATTTCATATTTTAATAATATACTAGCAGGGATACCTAGCCTTGTTGGGTAAAACAGAAGCTCAAATATAAGACAGGACAGTAAAAATATGTTTTTGATTACTTCTTACCCAGCCCACCAGATAGAAAAAATGATAACACAAATGTAAATCTTGACTCCCAATAGGTACTGTTTACTGACTGTCATAGATTGATTGCCTTACTGAAGTAATGATCAATGAAATCAACTAGAAATTGAGATGAACCTAAATGATGATGATAATAATGGTGTACAATATTTTATATCCCTCCTCAAATATTAGAATATACTTTCAAGTTTGCCTTGGACATTGAGCTGATTTAGCTTCACCCCTGCACCATGTTCACTTCATTATGAATCATTTTTGTCAATGAGATGGTTTACTGGGAGAAACAAAAACCCTCGAGGACTGAGCAGCAGTAGAACAAACATGATGTATCAACATCATACTGCCCCCCACCAAATCTGATAAAAACAGTAATATTTATGTAAGAATTAATTTAACATCAGAAATAAGAGTGCAATTTGTAAGAATGACAAAAAATCCTGGTATAAAAATCAAATTTCTCTGATATTTGGAACTGAAGATTGACAAGAGAATGACCTTTGGTGACCTCAAAGCCTATATGAGAAGTTGATTTGTATTTATACTT
>OY735206.1:14967199-15039699 GCA_963457665.1 Thysanoteuthis rhombus | reverse complement strand
TATTAGAAGCAGTCAAATAGCAGTTTATTTTCTAAAAATGTATGTCCTAAAAGCTGTGCATTTTTTTTTCTCTGAAAATTATGCACATGAAGAACATCTTGCTTTATCAAATGTTATCTTGCCATAAATGTACAGAAATTGCTATAAATTTTGATCAGCTTGTCCAAGAAAAAAATCTTTCCTCAGTATGGTTTCAAGAATATTATACAAGTTGAGAAAAGACATATTTTAGAATTTAATAAATGAAAATCTCTTGCATCATATTTATTTAAGCTCTGTTTTCTTCTGTATATCAAGATCAACTAGTAACAAGATCCTCTCTGTCAAGTACAATCCTTGCATATGAAAATTTAGTTGTCTATTAGTAAGTTTGTATGCACAGATGATCAAAATAGAAGCAAAAAGATAATCAAAATTCTTCATGACTAGACTCGAACATATGATCTGCCTGATGATTACTCACTGTCCCACAAATACATATATGAAAAATATGATCGGAATCCTAGGCTGATACTTGATGTTGTATTATCAGCAGTGGTGTAAAAAGAAGTCTTGTTTAGTTTTATTGCCTACATATGATTATTTGAAAAGATTTTTTCTTAATGCTAATGTTTTTCTTTTTTCAGTTACAATTCCATTAAACAAATGTAATTTAAATTCATTTTGTTAGCAAAGCTCTATGAATGTATGAATTTAAACCTCTTTTTAAATAACTATTTAGTCAATTTTTACTTTCAATCCATAACACCTGTTTCTCTCAGAAATTAGTCAGTTTTTAGTACTCACTTCCACTTTTAATGTTCAAGTTATCATTTATTGTCACTGTTTTTCTATTTTCGGTTCTCATTCATTTAAGTAAATTTTATTCCAATTTATAACATAAATGCTCTATGAAAATTTTTCTAAATTAAGTTTTTGACTTCAGTCAACAGCCATCCTCAGTCATTTAGTCTTACTATGTAAACAGATCTTTTGAAATTGGTTTATTTAGGCATAAAATGCATATTTCTTTAACCATTCTTTAACTTCATTTCTTTCAGAAAGTATTCTGAGAAAAATTGAGTAACAATTTTCACAAGTGATTGTTTCAACTTTCATAACACCTTTGTTTCCTCCTGAAATTTGTCAGTTTTCAGAAAAATTATTTTCTAGGTCTATTTTTTAAGGAGTTAGTATTTACATTGTAACTACGATGCTAAACGAGGCCATTATTTTCCATCCGTTCTATGGAAGTATTCAGTTACTTCCATTTGCTCCTTTCAATTACTTCCTTATTTGTAGAAAAAAAATATGGGGCAATCCTTTGTTTTGTGAATACATTGTAGAAATAGGGTACAGGTACACAAAAGGGTATTAACTATTCTGTTACTCAAGGTGATATTCAGAGCAATAACAATATAATTCATGCGTTGAGTTCTGTTTTTTCTTTCATGAATTCTCCACACACTTGCTCACTTGATGTTAAAAAGGGCACAAAAAAGTTGTCTACTGTTAAACATTGGACAAGCGAGTGTGGAACTTTACAATTTACAATCTTTCAATACAATTAGCCATTTGTACAGTTTCAGTCACTTTGTTTTTGCTCTATTGTGCATCCATAGTCGATTTCAACATTGGTTAAAAATTTTGCCTCCTCAAAACAATGCCATTTAAGTCTAAAATGAATTTTTTTTATTTCAATTTCATATTATGGGAATTTAATTATCCACTGCAAAACATTTCAATAATGATCATGTGTAAACTATGTTGCCCAGTCCAAGGGTGCGTTCGACACTAATGCCAAGTTTTGATTGCAAAACCTGCCACTTAGTACACTCAATCTATTTCTTCAAATACACAGTTATACATATAAATTCATAGCAATAAAGCTTGGATTAAAGCTTTTCTTCTTTTGACAGCTAATGAGACACACATTTCAATAAAACAAATCTAAAACTATGCAAATATTATGCTGTTTCCAGTGCACTGGTGTTATGATTAGGAGGCTGTCCATGAAACTTGAAATAGGGCTTGGATAAATTGCTTGAAGCAATAGTCCCTCAAATACTCATATAAACCTTTTTCCTTATAACACCAACGAATCATGTAAATACTGTGACTAAAGAAACCGAAAAAAACAAGCTCAACCTGGTGAATTTGTAAGGGGGCATAGAGGATCAGCTCTAGTTGTATACCAAAATCTTTACATTTTTCAGCTCTTTTAATCAGTGAGTAGTGATTAAAACAAACCTGTATTTGTACTTACAACTTTATGTGGTTATCTTTCAAATAGGAAAGCATATGAAGAATTAATCACAATTCCATTCTTGATGTCGAAAAATAATTTTGCATTTTCCATTTTACAAAAGATGGTTTGAAAACTGTTCTGATTACATCACCATATTATATCACTATCATCTTATGTTTTCTTATTGGCATATTTTAGCGTGCAAGTTGATTATATGCAAGTAACCATTGCAATGGGTCTTAATTTGTATTGAATATAGATTGTAAAATTTACAATTTATGTACAAATATTCAACAAATTAACTCCCAAGCTCCTGATTATGGCCATTCCCCTCCTTACTATCAAAGAAATTACAGAGAATTGAAAAGACCATTATTTTTACTGGCTGTAAAGTTTCAGCATTTTGTATCATCAGAATTTCCTGATTTATAAGTTAATTAAATAATGTATGTTCTTCATCAAATAGATTTTGCTTCATTTTTTTTAATAACACTTGAAGTATGCTTCTGTACAAATCTGAATATTGTTTGCTATTTATTGTCTTGATAATACGAATATCAAACAATAGTAGTTTGATATAGCAAAGCTCAGAAACTGAATTGTGGTAGACCCTCAATAAAGTTGAATCTGCTGATGATTAGAAGAAACTGGCACAATATGGTGTTAGGAGTGTTAGCTTCAAAAGTAGTATCAATTATTGAAAGTCTTGAATAACTTAGTTACTAATGCATTTTAAGAATAATTTGATAGATTTATTTTTTATTATTATTATAATTTTAGGTAATTAAACACTTGAGACTAACTAACAAGATATCTTGAGGAATTATTTGTTCCTAATCTTCTTACACTGGTAGTGAATCAGATAGTGATTCAAGACAATTCATAGATTGTGATGAAGGCAGTGAAAGCAACAATTGTCCTAGAGCAGCTAACAAGATATTTCACAAGGATGTTGTGCAAAAAATATTCAGGTCTGAATTTAAGATTTACTGATTTAAGAAAAGTAATAAAAAAAACTTATTGGGTTAAAGGCTTCTTTTTAATGTTTGATCTTGACTTGAGATTGTTTGAATTGTGAATTTTATATGGCTAAAAGTCCATGACTGAAAAAGTAAAAATATCTGCTGAAAGTGAATATACTCATTCACTCCGTACAAATTCTGTTATAAGTTCCCAAGATTGAAGCATTGCCACCTTGTAGTCATGCTCAAAGATTTTGTAGTTATTTCTTGATGGGATATAATTATACTTAGGCTTCCCATGAGGTTCTGCTTTGGCCAGGACATTCTCGTTCTGAAGAGTCTGTCCCAGTGTCCTGTCAAGTTTAATAATTTGTCCCAGGGTTTTTGATAGAAAAGCATAAATTCCATTATTTTTCTTCAAGCTGACTTTGGCTTGGCAACTTATCTTATTTTTGTAGGCAGTTGGGAGGTAATAAATATGCAAATCTGGTATCCCGATAAGGTCAACTCAAGAATCTTGCCAAGGCATGAGCTTACAAACGTTATATTTGTCACAGATGAAAAGCACAAAAAATGACTTGCAAAATTCTTATTTTCTTTTTCTTTTTTTTTTTTTTAATAATGAAATATTCGAAGTAGATCACAAAATGGCAACCCTGGTCTTCCAGTTCGAATAAGGGTTACTTGACTCTCAATTTCCTCAATCAATTTGATTTGGCCATTCCAATAAAACAGTAAACTGATAATGGTTTACGGATTTAGCTGACACTTTACCCAGGCTCGCATGCACATTGCAAACTTAGATATTTTATATCTAAATTTTTGTTGCATTTAGATATAAGAAATCATTTTTAGATATCAACACGTGTCGCTCTGGTCCGAGCTGACTTCCAGAAAGATGACTGGAAAGAGATTTACTGCTGCTCAGAAAGCTTGACCACCTGACGCTGTATTTTGTTCATTCAATGTTTTTTTTTTTTATCCTTACTTGCCAACGAGATTTACAGTCAAGAACGTAGACAATATAACAGCGACCAATTCGTGCGGGTGGACTTCTCTTATCCACGGCTAAACTGGCAAGAGCCACTACTCGGCTGGTTGGCGAGAGTTCTGATTGGCATCTAGCCAGTTTCGGAGATGATCACTGTGGATCCATGTCAATGAGTCATGTCCATTGTCTGCTATTCTTGCAACATAACCAGCCCATTGCCATTTGAGATTTCGGATGGATTCTATGATACCCCTGACTCCTGTTTTCTCTAATATACTACGTTGTTTTGTGATCTCTTCATATGACGTTGAATATGATTCTCTCATATGCACGTGGCATGTTTTAGCCTCATAGATGCATTGGTTGTAGACCCTTCTTTTTAAAAATAATGGGATTTTTTTGTTCTGAAAGGTCCGCTGGCTTCTATCAGATAGGTAGTTATTTTGCTGTTGAGCTGGTACGTTGAGAAGTTTATGCCTCTTTTTTTTTTTTTCTTGATGGCTTTTTTGTACGGTAAATGGTTGCAGTTTTCTGCAAAACATTTTCCAAAGCTCTTTCTTGGTAATAATTTGAATTTCACATCTATTCATTCTATGGTCGCTTACATTGACTTTATTCAGGGCCTGAATGTTCCACTCTGTGTCGCTTTTCTGCTTAGTTGTTGTAGATGCCGAAAATTTGAAAAACAGTCCATCACAATTTGCTGCTTATTCTTTAATGATTAACAACAGTCTCGAAAAACTTTATGCATCATAGCAACCTGAAAAAAAAAACTTTTAAGGTGTATGTGCATCCAAATGAAAAATAGTCTCACATTTTACAAAAAGAAATACATAAAAATTCTATCATAAAAGTCATTCAAGTTGTCGGGTACGTAGCTAGTATTTATAAACTTCTGATCAAATTGAAACTTCATTTTTTTTTTTTTTTTTTTTTTTTTTTTTTTTCCTAAAAATTTAAAATCATTACTATTTTGATATTTATTCAAGAAAAAAGATTAGGCTAGACAAGTTGTATTGAGATGAGATAGCACTATAAATACTATTTCCTCACAATATCAGATTATGGCATCATGCAGTGTACTAGGCGAAGATTTAGTGCCGACCCGAGTGGTTTACCTTTTAAAACTGGAGTTTTTCTGCCACAACAAGAACAAAATTGTACCAACCCCCTACTGTGATTTTAACGAAAATTCACCATAAACATAGGCAGGGGGTTTATTTCATTCTAAATACTAATTATAAATATATTTATAATTCTTATTCTTTAGATATCAACTTGAAAACTTAATTTACCTGTTAACTAATGAAAAGGGTAACATTAATGTAAAGACAAGGAGATACCAACTCACCCAAACTCTTTACAACCTGCCTCTAGATGATCCTCCGGGACCTAGACTTGGAAAATAAAGTAATCAGAATAGACGGCGAATACCTAAGATTTGTCCTTTTTGCTGAGAATCTTCATGACCTCCAGATGATGCTTGACCAACTGAACGAAGAAAGTTAGCCACCATATGAACTTTAGTAAAACAAATATCATGTACAAATATCACGTTGAAGAGTATTCCAATCAAAATCGAAGACGCAGGACTTGAGAAAGTAGATCACTTCATCTACCTAAGACAACGAATCTCTATGAAATCCTCAAAAGAAGAATTCAAGCGAAGAATCATATTAGGTTGGCAAGCTTTCGGTAGAAAATTCTGCTTGTACTAAAAGAACCAATACATCCTCTCAATAGTCAACTATGGAACTGAAATACGGAGCCTAACCAAAAGACTAACCCCTAAACAATGCAACATGCACAAAAGAGAATTACATGGAAATATCACAGGACTGGAGTCCGAGATATCGTAGAATCCATAAGAGAACTTAAATGGTTATGGGCTGGTCATATTGCGAGAATGTCAGATCGTTAGATATCACGATTCACAACGTGGACCCCCAGAGATCACATGCAAAAAAAACGACGGACGCATAAAGGCTGATGATAAATGATTAGAAATGAAACTATGTAGCTACTTTATCATGTACCGTATGTAGAAGTATTACGAAAGAGCTGTCATTGTCTTGATTATTGCATAAAAGGCCACTTTTTTAATTAATT
Source organism: Thysanoteuthis rhombus (assembly GCA_963457665.1). Classification (NCBI taxonomy): domain Eukaryota; kingdom Metazoa; phylum Mollusca; class Cephalopoda; order Oegopsida; family Thysanoteuthidae; genus Thysanoteuthis; species Thysanoteuthis major. The sequence goes on along the minus strand of OY735206.1, from coordinate 15,033,410 downwards.
CATAAATTTTAAGAAAATCTAATTCAAAAAATAAAGAATATAATTAAAACGTGACCCTTTTAAATGTAAAATTGAGTATAAAACATTAAGAAAAACAGGAAAAGTCTAACAGCAATATCTGATGTTATAAACAGTGGAATTCAATTATTTATGGTTCAGTATGTATATGACTCCGGATACTATCTTATAAGTCCATCTGTCCATTTACGTTTAATTTTAACTAATTACACAGTTATGATTAAAAATGAAACGATGTAGGAATACTTAGGTCGTCTTTATCAGGTCAGCCATTTGAAGTAGTAGCATTAACACGCATGGATTTCGTGTGTCTTTTTTACTTTAAAGTCGTTGGCATAAAAGGTTGTAACATCAAATGCAGTTTGTATATGCATTATGCATTAGGAAAGATACACTTAATGTTTATGTAGAAATAACACCAGCAACGAACAAATATTAAAGTGAATGATTCGATTGTAGCTTCATTAAGAGAATCTGCAAATACATATTTTCTTTAGATAAATTCTATGACTGCTTCTACAACCATTTCTTTCACAAGATCTTGGAGCAAGTTGAAAAATGTATGAACGTATTGAAATGAATTGGTAATGAAAAATTTCAAAAATTACCCTTCGTTTCTAAGAATATTTTCAGAAATTATTACTTTTTATTCAAAATAACTGGATAGAAATATTATTCACTTGCAAGTGGATAGAAATGTTGAGGAGCGTGTCTTGGACTCCTCCTAGCAATGTAATGGCGGATTCACTTAAATTTTAGCCGGAAGTGAATCAGTTGAAGAAAAGCTCATGAAATCAAAACTTCTTGAATGGGAGAGTCAGGGTTCATTTATAGTTTCATTTGAAATTGAATCATCAAGTGATACCTTTCCGAACTATGTTCTCTGTCATGAATAGATGTATCGCTATGTAAAATTGTAGGTTCCTCCATGCAAGCCTGTGACCTACAAAGTGAAACAGAAAGACTTTGATTTTTTTTATATATTTAAATACGCTGGATATCCACATGAAAATCTTCAAAAAAAATCAACAAAACATGTTATTTTAATTTGATCAGAAAAGTTATCTATTTAAATCGTGAATAGATAATAATGATAGGTTCATTTAATGAAATATTGCGAAGAAAAATATCAATATTTTGAAAACGTAATATTCACTTTTTTCTACGGTTTCCTCGTTATACTTTTTTATCAAATAAACATACCTTCAGTTAAGAATTGAATACAAAACCCTTCTTTTAGCTAGATATCGAAAACGTCACTTCCTTCGACGAATCCTATAAAAACTCTGGATGCACATAACGCCAGCACACCTAGCTGGTTATGCTTTTGGCCCCGGCACTTGTTGCCGGCTACTCTTTCTCTCTCTTTCCTTCTCCCTGAGATCGTTATCATTTCACCGATCTCCCGGCCGATCCGATCTCAACCATTTTTCTACTGTGACCTATCTCTGTACTTTGCCCATTTCACTTCACCGATGTCGAGGCATCACACATACGCACGGCTACACAGCTACGACACTGTGTCTCCACCACGTGCTCCAAACGCATATACACTCTTGTGAATGAAATGGCAAGGCTTTTTACTGTCCGATAGTCACGATAATTTTTCCCAATTTTCTTTACTTCGGGAAACACGTATGGATAAAAAGCCAAGTTCTCTGTCTTTCATGGCCTGTCTGGCGAAAGTCTATCAGCGTCAGAGATTAACCCCCAAGTTGACGCACACATTTGGCAGTATGGCTCGCACACTGAACCCGGTTTCCACATATCTCTTGGTTGATCCAAGCCATACAGATTCCAAAACAGTTCAGACAACTCTGCTTCAACTCCGACGCCAGTACTATCAAGGACAAGAAAGCTCCCACCTTTTGCTATCTCTTTTTTTCTCGTCTCTTTATACGATCGATTAGATTTATGCTATTCTCATATGAATACATACTCATTCATCATTTGTCATTTATGTCTTTGTATGTCTTATTTGTCTATCCAAAATCCTTGGATGTATTCTTTTTACTTTGTTTCATCTTGGTGCGCATGCTCTTCCTACATCTCCTTTTTTCCTTCCACATCTCCAGTGACATCTCCGCCAACATCAATCCGCGAGGGCAATAAAATCTTCTGGCTCCAACATCACACCATTCTTTTCAGAACAAAAGGAGTTACCGAAAACTGGTGACCTCTCAACAGGAATAGATTCGGTAAAACCTTCGGATGAAAATTCGAAGGTAAATCTAAAAACGAACACACTTTCAAAATTTGAATTCAACTCTCAAAAATCGAGAACCTTCACTCCAACAACGGAGTAATTCTTCAACGATGACTCTTTCTACATCTTCATGCAAAAGTTTTTTTTACAAAATCACCCGGAAAACTGCACTTATTTTTCAACACAAGATTTCAGGAAATCATTACACGTTTTAACCCAACAACAGATCTTTCACCGAAAACATGTATTCATCTAAAAACAGACACATTTCTCCGAATCCAGCTCCAGTGATCTGACCAACAACATATTTCTTGTGGCCACCAACTACTTTTACTAGTACGACTATCGTAGACATTTTCTACGCACACATTTGCGCACACACACTTGACTGAACACTACTACCAATTAGCCAAGCTCTGACACACATATGCTTGACCAAAATTTTCATACATATATATACAATACTGCTCCATTTGCTGTTTTTTGGCTGCTAATTATATTAAACCCCAAATGATAAATTATCTGGAATGATCAAAGATGATAAATTCTGGCAAATTGCGTGTTCACTGCTTAAACGCAAAAACAAGGTTTGTAGACAGTTTGTTAACAAATGCCGAAAAAAAAACAAAAACAAATGAATAGGTTAACAACAATAAAAGTTTTGATTCTTGAATGAATGAAAATGAAAAAAGGACTGGGGTTTTCTGTCGACACTGATGGAATGCAAGATAGAGTCTTTAGATTGTCCGTCAGTTTTGGTCATCTAAATTATAGCCACTACAATGTTATCTTTGGAAGTCCGACCTAACTGCGTTGAGAGTGCTTAACTTAGATAGGATGTGCTCTTTGAGATGAAAGGTAAATGGATTACTTTTTATATATGAAGGTGTGTATGTAAAAAGTAGGTGTGTTTATATAAACTACCCAAACAAAAGAGAGGGCAAAAACACCGTAAAGATAATGATCGGTTGTCTTATTGGTAGTTCTGTGTGACGTCAAAGAGGAAGCGACAAAGAATTTCTACAGTGATTTACAACTGTAAGGAATTTTACGCAGTTAGGTCGGACTTCCAAAGATAACATCGTAGTGGCTATAATTTAGATGACCAAAACTGACGGACAATCTAAAGACTCTATCTTGCATTTAGTTACTGGCATTCCTTTCCCTTCATTCTTCCTTTATCCTGATCCTTATCGTGGTAGATCTCTCCAAACATGTTTGTGTCGACAGAAAACCCCAGTCCTTTTTTCATTTTCATTCATTCAAGAATCAAAACTTTTATTGTTGTTAACCTATTCGTTTGTCTTTTTTTCCGGCATTTGTTAACAAACTAACTGTCTGCAAACCTTGTTTTTGCGTTTAAGCAGTGAACACGCAATTTGCCAGAATTTATCTTCTTAGATCCTGATAACTCATTATTTGGAGGTTTAATATAACTAGTAGCCCAAAACATACAACAGATTAAATTAAAACTACGTATATTTTTTTGTAAATGAAATTTTGAAAAGATAGTTTTGATGTAGTTATTCATTGTATTCAATTAAATAAATTTCTGATCGAATATAAACTTCGTACTTATTTTTGTAAGAGGAATTAGTTTTGATGATCAAATGTTTTGATTAGATAAAGTTTGATTAAATTAAATCAATTATGTAAAAAGGTTTTCAAAAAATATTCTGATGTGGCTATCCACCATGTTTTGATTAAATAACCCTTTGATTAAATTAAAACTCCGTTTTTATCTTTTTTTGTAAAATCGAATGAGTTTCTGGTTAAATTATAACAACCTTTTTATTCGTTTCAGAAATCAATGAATGATTTTTTAAAAATTAAAATCTAAAAATAGTACGATTGCGATCTATTTTTAATTCAATATTCGGCACAAGATCATTTAGATTTTTCAAACTCATGTAGCATACTTGATTATGATTTAGTACTGACCGTCCTCAGAGGTCAAATCTGATCTTCGCTCTATTTCTGCTGATAAATGCTTAATATTGTTTGATGTTGCAGTTGTTGATAACGGTCAGTTTTTGAATAAATATACGTAGATAGATATCGATGAGACGTGCTTTTCTTCTTTACATTATTTTATAGCAATATTTCGTCAAGAAACGAAATACCCTCCATGAAAATTGATGTATTTGTGCTGTGTTAGGAATTTCATGCTTTTTCAAAAAAGTGCACACTCGGCTATAATTTGTGCGCTTAATAAGTGTGATATATTTACATTACTAAGCGAGGCCCAAAATTTTTCTTCCCTAGATCGTACCGTTTATATCTTAATAATGAACATTCCCCTCGGACGAGTTGATTACAAAAATCAACCACCTACTAATTTTAAAACGTACTGAGTCAAAGACTGATGTCACGTTTACATGATTACGATCTTAAGGATCGAAACAACGTGACAATATTTAGCGTCGTAAAACAGTACAATCTTTTATACCAGTGCCTTTCGCTGTTATAAAAGATTCAGTCGAAAAGAGAAGATGGATTTCTTCAATTTAAACGATTTCGTGAGACATGACGACATGTGCAGTTCATAATTAGGGGGTCATTTATTTTTGTGTGACAAAAAAATTATGGGCGATTTGTCTATGCGAAAACACATTATAACAATCATATTTCACACAAAAATTGTCAGAAATTTCTAGTATTTCTGCAAGATGTTGGTATTATTTCGATTGATACCTGTTGAAAAAGAACATTGCAGCCTGAAACAAAGGAATGAATGAAACAAAAGACACAAAGACCTTAGTCTTGTTATAAATCTAGACCTTTTATTTAAAGTAAAGAATGGAGAAGTTATAAAGTTAAGATAGGCTTGCAAAAGATGGAATCATTTTAGCTTCTTGCGAAAACGCTACATTTAACAATTAACAATTCTTTGAAATTGTTGTGTAAGTGAAACAATTTATTACAAGTTCTATATGTTGATCTACGATGATCAAAGAATTGATGAATATTACCGTGTGCTGTATACATGAAAAAAATTTTTTCAATGTTGGTCCAGGTAAAGACGGTTATCATGAGGTCAGTAAAATTCCCTCTATTAACAAAATGCTAATTCTCTACACTGCTTTGGGTTAGAGAATTAGAATTTTCACCATTTACAGTGAAAGGTGTGTTTCTGTTTCGGAATTCAATCATTGTGTTTTAAGGTAAACAGACTAATGAGAGAAGTGAAACAATTTTTTTTTAATGATTTAGCTAAAAATTGTACCAGGAATTTGTTCGTTTACTTTTCAATGAAACTGGTGTCAGCTGAAAATTTGACCTAATGACTTGAATCAATTTCTGGGTGCTTGATCAATACCGGGTCTGTACGTTTTTCCAAACAATTTTAACCTGAGAAGTTCAGAAAAATAGTTATTACTAAGATTCAAACACATCTTGACTCTATTTCAGGACAAAAACAGCATAAGATGCAAAAAGATGTTGAGAAATCCAATTATTTGTTTTGATACATAAAGTAGATATTGACTGTTTGACCTATAATCTGTTTTTCTTAATCCATGAAATATCTATCCTCTGTTTCTGCCTGTTCATAGGCTGTAATACTGTCTGATGGGGGTTCATTTTAACCCTGAATCTGACATCAAAACATACAAAATCAGAAAACTTTCAAAGTAAACACCATACAAAAACATTTCAATACAATTCTGACCCAAACAATTCAGTAAAATGGTTATTGTTCAGCTTCAATTCTATCTTGACTTTATTTCATGATTTAGCAAAAATTGTTAAGAATCTGATGATGTATTTTTATATATACATTAGTAGAGAATAGTTACATGTACTCTAATAAATATATGATAATCTTTTATTCTTAGATTAAGTTTTCTACATTGCAATGTGATCATTGTTTGGGAATAGAACAATCAGCCAGAACAAATAGTCTGAGACTTATTCATGGTTGTGGACTTGTGACGGTAGGTGAGAAATAGTATTTGAGGTTAAAGAGTATCTAACTCAATTGAGTTGCCATCTTAGTTACATGGGTCACAGAGAACTCAGAACTCGGCGGAAAAAAAGGACATGGTGCAAAGGCACCTACTGTACTGCGGGTTTATTTGGCACTTTTGGGGATTCTTTTTTTTTTTGCAACAACTCTTAAATTTATGGCTGAAATTTTATCATTTATACATCAAACTATATCATTACCTAAGGCTCTCCAATGATGTCATGAAGAGAAATTGGAAGAAACTTTATTCATAGAAAATGGCTCCACCTGGAGATTTGGGGACCAGAGGGACTTGGTTTCTTGATGGTTTATTCCCTTTAACATTTAATCCAGTGCTTTCCAACTTGAGCCAACCCACCAATATTCAGTACAGTACTTCCCAATCTGGGGCCTGCAGACATAGTATAATGCTTCAAACTATATCACTACGTAAGGCTCCCCAGTGATGATATGAAAAAAAAATTGAGGAAACTTCATATGGGTGAAGCTTTTTGACTGTAGAAGTCGAATAATGATTTAGAAACAGAGTAGAAGTTAATTATTAAGATAATCAAGAAGTGCCAAATTACCCCACCTAACATTATATTATTAATAATCATAAAAACTATTCAAGATAGATTTCTTGAATTTACTCTGAATACTCCCAAGAGATATGTTGTGACCATATCAAAATCATAAATGTTTAGAGCCAGTAGTTTTTTCTCCACGGACCTTAGCTGGAGAAAATAAAAAACAAAATTTTTTCAGACATTAATTGCAAATAAATGCAATAAATAGCACTCAGAGAATAAACAAAGTGACTGAAAAGATCGTGTAATCTTTTGTTAATGATTTTCTTAAGATTCTTTCAAACAAATTCTAATTAATAAAAATGAGTGCCAAATAGTCTTACAATGAAGAATTAGGACTACGAGTACTTATCGTCTAGCATATGGTCATAGCTGCACTCATTATGGCCACCAAAACAGTGGTGATAAATGGCCAATATCTGCCTCATGCAACATGGTAGGCAACACTAGGTAATAGACACATGAAAGCAGCTGAGGGATAGTCAGTTCACATCAGGCATCTCCCACTGCTATCTGTAGATGATCATGAAAGAATAACCATTGACGACCATGTGAGAATTCAAAACCAAACTAGCCCATTTTCCAGATCGACAATTTGATTGATACGTGATTCAAGTTCATGGATCAGGACAAGTTACTTTGAGAAACAGAAAATTCTTAAGGAAATATGTGCCATTCATGTCACAAGAGATGCCCTTTTATCAACAACCCATCCTCATTCAATCTTCCCATCAGATTGGCCACTTGGGCGTCTAGATGTGATTGACAGTTCCGCCCTCTCTGGGTCTCATCAAGCATCGCCAACTGCTCTATATCCTGTCTCGCCTCCTGCCTCGCAGTAATCCTGGTCTGTCAACTAGACGGGAATAACCTTCCATACTAGACATCCATGTCACTTATGTTATCATGAATGACCTTTTTATTGATTACTTCTATTAAGAATAGATGGCGAGTATCGGAGCAACCTCAGATTTGCAGATGACATCGCCCTTTTCGCAGAGAACCTACACTACCTCCAACTAATGATAGATGAACTGAATGAAGAAAGCAAAAGAGTCGACCTACACATGAAATTCAGTATAACGAAAATCATGTGAAACAACCACATCAGAGATAAAAACACTAAAATCAAAATTGAGGACAAAACTGGAGAAAGTAGATCACTACATGAGACCCTCAAAAGAAGAAGAAATCAAGCGAAGAATCACACTAGGATGGCAAGCCTTTGGCAGAGCAAAAATAAGAAGATCCCATTAATCCTAAAAGAAGGGTGTATAACCAATGCATCCTCCCAATAGTCACTTATGGAGCTGAAACGGGGCACTTAACCAAGAGACAGACCCGTAAGCTGAGAACCATGCAACGTGCACATGAAAGAATAATGCTGGAGAGACCACAAAACAGCACAGTACATCCGAGAAAAGACAAGAGTTAGAGACATCATAGAATCCATTAAAAATCTCAAATAGCAGTGGGCTGGCCATATTGCAAGAATGGTGGACAATCGATGGACATCGCGACTCACGACATGGATCCCCTGAGATCACATGCGCAGAATATTAGATGGAGAAACGAGCTAGACAAATTCAGAAAGTACCGGCTCTGCGACGCCCATGATAGAGAAGTGTGGCAAATCCTGGGGAATGTCTATGTTCAACGACGGACGTTAAAAGACTGATGATGATGATGATGGTGATGATTGAGTAGTCATATGTTCAGAAACTATTGAAAATCCTCCATAAAAGTTTCAAAAGACTTTGTGAGGAATAGAGAATAGTTATATATACTCTGATAATAAAATAATAGTCAACTATACTTAGTCTAAGTATTCTACATTTCAGATGTGATCATTGTGTGGGGATAAGATAAATAGACATATTTAACTAGATATCAACTATTTGTCCTATAATCTCTTCTGCACACTATTTGAGTCCAAACCCTTATTTAAGCTTTTTGTACCCTAAACTAATCGTCATTAAAGAGATCACCTAAGTCTATCTCTCCAATTTCCATTACTTCTTCCTCATCATCATACTCATACTTTCATCCACAGTCTCTGAGTTCTCGTCTGTATAATCTACCAGGAGGTAGATTATACAGACGAGAACGATTCTTTCCCTTTTGCTCAGCTAGTACCTGGATGAGAGTAGGAGACCCCTTTGTCCACTGTCTTCTCCCATCTCATTGCCTGATCAAAGAGTTTGGGCCTCTTGAATATTTTTTATAAACCCAACTTAATGATATCAAAGGTACAGCATTATTGCACATGTTCAATAGGTAAAAGGCAAAAACAGAAGTGACAACAAAACAAGAATATAAAAGAATCCAAGAAAAGTGTACATTGAATAAGTTAACTTTTATTACAAATATGATCAGCAAATAAAGAATTGGTGATTACTTTCTCTGTTCCATATTTACTGCCTAGCTTGCTGTTATTGATCGGTAAGTGGTCAATACCCCAGATCAACATATGGATAAAGAAAAACCCCACACTCCAAAATATGGAATAGTGGAATTGTGCTTCAAAACCAGATGGAGATGGCAAGATTTATATAAAGACAAGAGCAACACCATCTTGATACTGTTACCTAAAAACTGTGGAAAATGTCTGATATTTGTATTATATTATACAGCCACAACTAAGAAAAACAGAGAATATTCAAAATCCAAAGCTTCTTGCTTCTTAATGCCATTTTTGAGACCAAGTATCCTTTTTAAATGTAGACAATATCTTTTTAAAGTTTTTCTTTTTTGAAAAATAACTGAAATGATAGAACTCCACTTGACATGGCAACAACAATCAAAATGACATCATCTGAGCACTAGTCCAATAATGGTAGGAATAAGATGTTGAGAATGTAAAACAAAGATATGGAATGGGAAAATATAAGACAGGGAAACCAGACAATTCTTCCATGAGAATCATGAGAGAATCCAAGTAAACATTGAATAAGTTAATTTTGATTACAAATGTTTTCAACAGATAAACACCAAGTAGTTTTCAACTGCTTAGTATAAAATTTATAAACTTTAATTGAACATTTCAAACAGCAAGGAGTTGAGTTTTTTCTCATAAAATATTAGGGTTCATTTATTATCATCTTTATTTTATAGATAAAACTGATGTAAGGAAGACACCGTGGATCCCATTACAGCCTGGCTGTTGTAGGATAAAAAAATACTATATTAACAAATCAGTGAGAAATGTAATTATCACAAGGCAGCTCTACTTCCAGTTGCTCTGATTGAAAAATGTGACAGTTCCAGATTTCTTCAAAGTGGTATTTTGTCCTTTTCTAAGTAGGTGGCCCAGTATAATATTTACTTGTAACTTGGAAATTGATTTTGCCTAAAGGTGAATAACGAGTCAATAGAGGGATGATGATGGCAAACATTGCCAGAAAGAAGAAAAAGCCAATAGAAGCATATTGGGTGAATGGATTTAGACCTTTCCACATTGAAATGACATCATTTTGAAGATCTGCAATTACTTCTGGTAATATTGTTCTGAAATTGAAAATGAAAAGGAAAACACAAAAAATATTGAAAATTCATTTAAAAAATGAATATGAAAATTAAGTATGAGTAAATTCAATTGATAATAGCTCTTTAGATAGAAAGGCAACAATTGTGCATAGTAGCAGGTCATAAAGCCTGAGTTTTTTCAGTATAGGTAAATATATATCATTAAATGTTAGTGTCACTGGCCTCAAAATTAGGCTCATGAAGCACTTTATCAAGGAACTCATTTCCAAATAGTTTGAATGTTCCTATCAATTACTTAAAAAGGAGACATACACAGTTAAAAAGCAAAATATCCAAGATGAACTTGATGTTAAGTAGTTTATCAGATGCTTAAAGAATAGAATGAAAGGACTTCTATAAAACGAACATTTAAAAATATCTCAATGCAAATACAGTAAACCCTTAACTATAAAACTTTAACATACCTTTCATGTTCATCAAAGTTACCGAACTTTGCTAAATAAGAAGAAAGTTTGGGAATTTCTGATTTCATAGTTAACCACAAAATATCCCTAGCAGAAAATTATATCAATGTTACCAGAAACAATAACTACGCTGAAGAATTCTACCATATTGAAATAATGACACAGTGTTCTCAATCTTAATTTTAATTTTGTAATTTTTTCTTTTAAAATTTAACCCAATCCACCCAAATGTTATCTGAAACAATGACTGTGCTGAAGAATTCTGTCATATTAAAATAGTGACGGACTGTTCCTGATTTTAATTTCATAATTTTTCCGAAGATTTTTATTTTTTAACTATTTTTCAAAATTTCAATTTACAAAAAACAAAAAGTGTTATGATTTTTAATCATTGCTGCCACATTACATAGCATCTCAAAGTTTAAAGTTTGAATTTAATCCAATTCATCAGGAAAAAGTTATCCATTCTAGTTGTAACAATCAGGAGTACTTTTTGCAACTTCAACATTTGGCAATATAGATTTAGATTAAATTGTAGAGATTTCATACGCCTTAAATTATATCATTTTAAAATTAAATTGATTAAAAAAACTTTGTATAGAACTATTGTTTATAAATTATTTTGTGGTATTTTGATGAATTTATCGTGTGTCTCCAACGTAAATTATTGTTTGTTTTGTAAAAAAGTTGAAAATGAAAGAAAATTTAATGAATATGACAGAACGTTTTTTTTTCTGGGTAAGACCAGTATGATATTTAGCCAGGGATTTTTGTTTGTGTTTGCATCAATGCCAAAAATCAGTTTAGTTTACTCTTTTATCGATTCTATTGCTATAAAAACTATGACTCGAATGTAAGTGAAAGATACTGGATCACATACATAAGATCTCCGCACTTAAAAGTATGTCTTCCCTGTTATTCCTAGGCTTATACAGATCCAATATAAATTCATCAAGGAAAGATAATTCCACATGTCAGCACCATCTCCCTTGAAGTATTCAAGGGCATAAACTCAAAACAGTTGAACATCATTTCCCTCTCTTTTCTTTTTTGAAAATCCGAATAAGTTTTGTCTTTCCCTAAGAATCATTCCCATCTTTCTAAAATCCTCAAAGAAAAACTTGAAAGTTTTAAATAAAGATTAGGCTGTATCTATTCAACAACCTACATGCAAATATAGCATCCACCTTTATCTTTCTAAGTTTATATAGTTTACTATCAAAGGCATGCAAATATTTATGAATGTTTCCATAAAGTTTGTGTTTCAAATTTTCAAACACTAAATAGACATTAAAGCAATGCCACTTATCGTCTTGCAGGAACACAAGGTAAGCTTTGTAATTATTAATTTGTGTTCATTATCAAAGCTAATTTCTGTATCAGACAACTCAAATGACGCTAGTCTTTCCTTGATGGCTAAGTTTAGATGGGCAGCAATGGACCATTTATCTTTTGGCAAATCTGTATAGATGGTCCACAATTTTAGGTCTTCTTGCCTACATTCATATTCTATTTTATTTCGTTGAATTCCAAAGGAGTTTCCATGTTACATCTTGAAGTCATTTTTCAACTCTGCTCTGAAAAGTATGTCAGAAGTCCCTGGATTCATGTCTATTTATGATTATTCATTTCATTGATTCAGTTCACTTGTCTTTTAATTTGTTTGGCATATTTTCTAATTTGGTTATCTTTTTTTTCAGGTTTTATTGTCATAGTTTTGAATTTGCTTAGTTTATTTTCAAATCTTGTAACTATTGTTTTTAATTTGGTCATTGTATTTTTCAAATTGCTTACTTCATTTTTGATATGCTTAATTAAAAGCATAATTTTTTGTATGACAAATCACTTAATATCTTGTTACTTCATTCCTACATTCATTAGCAGACAGGGAGATGATTCCATAGAGAGGATAAAGATGAAATGGTATAAAAATATCATATCACGATCATCTTGACCTGTTGACACCTCTCACACCTGGCAAAAGACCCTTTGGCATCCCTCCAGTTTTTTTCACTCTGTTGGCATCCCCTAGTCCTCTCACATATGGCAAATGATCTGTTGGCATCCCCTAGTCCTCTCACATATGGCAAATGATCTGTTGGCATCCCCTAGTCCTCTCACATATGGCAAATGATCTGTTGGCATCCCCTAGTCCTCTGACACATGGCAAATGATCTGTTGGCATCCCTTAGTCCTCTCACATATGGCAAATGATCTGTTGACATCCCCTAGTCCTCTCACATATGGCAAATGATCTGTTGGCATCCCCTAGTCCTCTCACATATGGCAAATGATCTGTTGGCATCCCCTAGTCCTCTCACATATGGCAAATGATCTGTTGGCATCCCCTAGTCCTCTGACACATGGCAAATGATCTGTTGGCATCCCTTAGTCCTCTCACATATGGCAAATGATCTGTTGACATCCCCTAGTCCTCTCACATATGGCAAATGATCTGTTGGCATCCCCTAGTCCTCTCACATATGGCAAATGATCTGTTGGCATCCCCTAGTCCTCTCACATATGGCAAATGATCTGTTGGCATCCCCTAGTCCTCTGACACATGGCAAATGATCTGTTGGCATCCCTTAGTCCTCTCACATATGGCAAATGATCTGTTGACATCCCCTAGTCCTCTCACATATGGCAAATGATCTGTTGGCATCCCCTAGTCCTCTCACATATGGCAAATGATCTGTTGGCATCCCCTAGTCCTCTCACATATGGCAAATGATCTGTTGGCATCCCCTAGTCCTCTGACACATGGCAAATGATCTGTTGGCATCCCTTAGTCCTCTCACATATGGCAAATGATCTGTTGACATCCCCTAGTCCTCTCACATATGGCAAATGATCTGTTGGCATCCCCTAGTCCTCTCACATATGGCAAATGATCTGTTGGCATCCCCTAGTCCTCTCACATATGGCAAATGATCAGTTGGCATCCCTTAACCTCGCACACATGGCAAGTGACCCGTTAGCATCATCCCAGTCCTGTTAAACTTGGCAAACAATCTGTTGGTATCCCCCCAGCTGTCTCTCACTTGGCAAGTGACCTGCTGGCACCCCCCCAGCTGTCTCTCACTTGGCAAGTGACCTGCTGGCACCCCCCTAGTCCTCTTACACTTAACATGTAACCTACTGGCATCCCTCCAGTCCTTGAAAAGTGACCTTTTGGTATCCCGCCATTCCTTTTCCTCCAAAGAAATTTCTCATCTTTCTTAAAACTTTATATCATCTTTTTTATTATCAAATGATGCATTGTAGGTGAATTATAGTAAGATAAATGGATGGAAATCTGTTCATTATTATGTGATCACAGATTATTATTAATATTATTTTTAGGGGCAATATCCAATCCTTCCTTCACAGATAGGCAGACATTAGGTCAATTATAGTCAATATATCATATGTAATCAGTATGATAGGCTCAATATTTTTGCAGGCGATTGTATGATATAAAGGCTTCCAATATCGCTAGATGTGAATCCAAGATTTTATAACTGTATTGCTGTTGGTGGTTGCTATAGATATAGTGTGAAATATATTTTTGAATTCCATTAAATTCAATGCATTATTTTTCCAGATAGCTGACTAAAGAATATAAATGAAAATCTGATGTAAAAAAAGGCATGAATATAAAGCATACAAAAAAAAGCCATAAGACTGAACTCACAATTTCTCTTGAGGTGCATCCTCCATATCATTATTTGCCATCATCTTTTGTACTTCCTGTACCATACAACTTTGTTGGGTGGCTAAATTATCAATCATTGAATTCACTTGCATACTGAGCCCCTTTTTGTATCTGAAAAAAAAAGATACAAAATACAAATCATTTTGTATTATCAATTATAACCAAGATTTCTTTTCTCAACATATGTAAACACACATGTGAATTTTTATCAAAAACATTTGTAGTATTTTCTTTTTTTCTCAAAGGATATTCTATAAAATGAGAACATTATACAAGATTTACATTACATAATCATATATAATGATCATTTAAAGATGATAACTGCCTTATTTTTCAGAGTTCATTTGTTCAGATTATATCTGTTTTTTTGATATTATGGTGAACTCAGAACTTATATTAGGGGTACCAGAAAGTAATGCCATTTTTATATATCTTAACTTTAGATGATATTAGCAGTTACTAGCATTGCCCAAGGAAAATATCTTTAAATATAAAATCAGATATAAAATGATATTTTGTAGAGATTTCATAAAAGGGAAAAACAAAGTTCCCCCTCAATTTTGATCCCAAAAAGGGAGAAAAGTGTCCACCTCAATTTTGACCCACAAATGAAGGGGAAAAACTTTCCCACTGCCTCTCTGATTTTGAACCCTAAAATGAAAAAAAGAGCTCCATTCATGATTTGGACTTACAAAATTGGAAAAATCCCCCATCCAATTTTGACTGCTAGAAAAGGAAAAACTAAGTTTCCCCCCCATTTTAACGTCTAAGAGGAACCTCCTCCTTACATTCTGACTTCTTGAAAATAAAAAAAGGGTCTCCCTTATTTTGGCCTGAAAAAAAGGAAAAAATCCCCCTCACTTTCTAACTCAAAAAGGGAAAAATATTTCCCTTTACTTTTCAACTCTAAAACATTCACTCTTCTGTACATATAAACGTTTTTTCTTTCTTTACAAACATTTTTTTCTCTCTCTCGCTCACACACATATGAACATTCTCTCTCTTACAACTTTTTTCAAACCCTCACATTTGACCCCTAAAAGAGAAGACAAATCTACTTCACTTTTGACTCTTATCGAGATTACTTTCTTCTCTGCCACACATATAAACACACTCTCTCTCATACATATAAACAAATACTTTCCATGTCAGAACTTTGTCATAGCTACAGTATATGAAATAAGTGTTCAGATTAGCGTAATACTTGCATTGTAAATAAATCTTCCCCCCGTTAAAATCTCTATAGTGTTGTAATTTTCAAAAAAATAGCTTATGTTTGATTCTGAAATCAGGTATTAACCTGACAAAAAATCAAAGTTCTGGGACTTTAAATTCGGCTGTAACACACAAATTAGAAACTTTTGCACAGTTTTAGAGATTTATAGAGTATTGAACACTGCCAAAAATCAATTGAATATTCTTCCAGATGAATTGAGAGTTATTCTTCAAATTATGATGGTATTTTCTTTTCCAGGCCCTATCATACAAGATGAGTAACAAAAACATTGAAGAGGGTTATATCTGTCATTGTATGCTTCATGTATTCTGTCTAGGTTACAATGCAACAATGGCCACTGAAAGAATTTGCAGTTCTTATCCAAATCCATTAGATGTCCACAAATGTTAATGTTTATGATGGGGGAATTTCAACCTCTAGGATGCCTGTCGATCAGGAAGACAAGCTGTTGAGGCAGACTCTTATCAAACCACTGAAGAATAATTGGAAAAACTGGATTCAATATGGTATAAGAGCATCTTCCACATATCAGGAAGATCAACAGACAAGGAATTTGAGACCCACACGAACTTGCAGCTGAAAACAGAGAGCCCAACATTCAACAACCTGCAACATTTTATGGGACAGACATGAAAAGGAGCTGTTTCTTCATCAAATTCTTACTGGGTAGAGAGATAAGTTTTGTATGAAAATCACTTCATACAGATGGGGTATCTGTAAAAGTTTTGATTTTCTATATTTTGGACATTGAAGTCCTGGAATTTTTACTAAATATCATAAGTCTTCAATGAAAATGAAAATTTCCATATTGATTAACATTACAAAGCTCATTCATACAAAACCAATCTATACTGCTACCACAAACTATATGTTTTTTTAGTATAACTGGCATACCAAAATTCACATAAATCTATTCTAGTAATGTACTAAGAAAAACAAAGATTCTTCATCAATGGGTAGCTAAAAATGTATATTTGAGTATGAACAAAATCAACATTTTAAAAGTCTTGATCATAAATATGATTATAAATTGCGTTACATTACATAGAAACTCTGATATAAAATGATCTGTCATTACACGGTTAATGTATCACTTGGTCTAGACAATGGTCAATTTGTTTCTTTTAAACGCAACACTTATGTTTTATGAAATGGATATGTATAATCCGGTAGAATGATAAAGAACTGCGTTATATTATATAGAAACTCATATCAGATGAGAGTTTCTATAAGATATAACACGATTTATAATAATTCTGTCAGATCATATACGTCCATTTCTCAATATATAACTGTCATGTTTGAAAGAAATGAATAGACTGAGAATAAATGAAATGAGAAATGAAGCAGTTATTTGGGCCTTTGCATTACTGGTGGCTGTTCAGCTCAATGGTAAGAGCATTGCTCCGTTGAAGCAGCAACTGTATCAGTCACGGCTTCAATTCCTCTTGCAGCCCCATTTTCTTCAATTGTTGATTCTACTTATGTTGTTTTCACTAAGGGATACATTAACTGTCTAATGATGGGAGATAATTTCAGATGGGAATTTCTATATAACACTATTCATAATAATTCAATCAGATCATATACATTCATTTCTTAATACATTCATAAATATATATACTGTCAAAAACAAACTTACATATACAGTTATTCCTTGCTATTTATGGGTTTTTTCCATTTGTGGTTCAGTCTTGATTCGTTTAATGGGAATTTTTTTGATGGGGGGGAGTTTTGCTGCATACAGCAAAAAACCTTTTTATAGAAAATACGCTGTGTAGCATAAACAAAACATGGAAGGTTTAGGAAATCATAAATGCACGGTAATAATATTTGTATTATTAATTTATTCATGTAGTCAGTGTGCAGTAAATAAATGTATTTATATTTCCTTTACTTGATTAAGTATCATAGATCATTATTAAAAATATTTTTCATTTTTATGCTACCATGTATTTACCTTCATCTTTATATTTTTGTTGCTCTTTCATGCTCATCTCAGATCAGATAAAGTTTAAAAATTTAAAGCACAAAAATATTAAGATTAACGTAAATAGAATACAGAGTAAAGAAATTGTAAATAATCACATTTTGTAAAATCTATGGTTTTTGTTAGCTATATTTTTTTCACTAGCATCTACTTGCAATTCAACAATCTTTTAAAATTTATTGCAATACTTTCTTAGAAAGTTTAATTTTGGTAATAACTGCAAGAAAATAGTACAAAGAAAAAGAAAAAATGCTTTTGCCTACTCACAGAGGATTTCTGAACAGATTAAGGCTGTTTTTATATTGTTGATTAAAAAGATATTGATTCCGACATAATTGATGAATCTGTCACCAGAAAAGATGAAGTCAAATTAAAATTTTCACAGTATGCTTAACTGTATTCATTTATTTATTTGTACATTTACTATTTGGGAGTTATAAAGTGCTTATTTATTATTTATGGTACAAGATTTATGGGTTTTGGGAACTGAAAGGGTTAGGGGTATTATTTCTAGATATTTGTATTCATGGCCCCCTGGTACCCCTACCCCTGCAAATAGCAAGAGATAACAGTAATCAATTTTTGTAACTATAAAACATATTCATAAATAATACAAATAATCAGCAAAACAAACATCCAAACAAAGCATACTATCAAAAAATGAGACTTGAGAAACAATAAGTGCTATCAGATGAAAGAAAATAGAACAAAATGTATTATGTAAACATTGATCTCAGCAATGATAAAAGAGAAGTTCAATAAATGTTTTGGCAAACAAATTTAAAAATGCATTTTGAAAATCTTGACTTGATTTGTAATCTCAGCAGATATTTTGTTCTGAGATCAGATATAAAATGTTATGGACATTCATTTTTAAAAATCTACAAAAAGAACAAGTTTTACAGCAATTTTTAATCTCCGTACTTGAAAATTGAAATCCAGTTCTTCAGTTCATATCATTGCATTCATAATATGATTAACATAGTAAGAATGATTTAGTCTTAATGGAATTTGGGATATTCATGATATTCCTAAACAGGTAAGATTAATAAGATAATGTGTAATCTTAGATTGTTACCATGTCCATAAAGAATAGGATGGTATGATCAAGATGGTTATTGAGTTGGGTAATTAGAACATGATGACACAGTATATTAGCCAATATGTTCATTGATTATCATACTCAAAATATTAAGAAGAAAGATAATTTCCAAACTAAATTTGGTACTAAATTTATAAAGGGATAGCAAAGAGATTAATCTATCACAGAATATCATAACTGTGCATTAGTAGAAGAATAATTATCAATATTTGATAAGTGTAACAAAAAATCTCACGACATGTAAAAGCAGCACTGATAAACCAAAATGCTGAAAACTATGTACAAAATTATTTATTTATCAAATAGTATGATAGTTAACTGTGATAAGTAGTTTATTGTATAGTATAATAATAAAATTACCCCCCACCCCCGTACACAAAAAAAGTAAGTAAAATAAAGCATATCATTTGAATATAAAACAGAAGTTAAATGAATGCATTTCTGAGAAAATAATCTTTTTTTTAAGGATAAATCATAATTACCTTGACTAAAACTGATTCAACTATATGGTAAGATGGAATGATAATAATGAGAAAATGAGTGGGTTCAAAGCTAGGAATAAGAGAAACAAAACACCTGTCGTAAGGAACAATTCAATTCACTAAATAAGATAACTATTGCTTTTGATTACAAGGGTTTGGAGAAGAAGATTCAACATGAAATCTGTTCCAGAAAATATCACAATTGAATAGCTATTTTCAAAGAAATATATATATATATACACACACATACGTACATGTATATATATGTATATGTATATGTATATATATATATATATATATATATATATATATATATATATATATATATATATATATATACATGTATATATATATATATATATATATATATATACACACACATACGTACATGTATATATATGTATATGTATATATATATATATACATATATATATATATATACATACATACATATATATATATATATACATACATACATACATATATATATATACATATATATATATATACATATATATATATATATATATATATATATATATATATATATATATACATACATACATACATACATACATGTATATATGTATATACAGACACATTTATTTTAGGATTAATTTAGCTTTTTAGTTTAAAATATAGTTTTATTTTAAATTCCTATCCTAAAATGTATATCAAACAACAATAGAAGAATATAAGACTAAAATGAGAAAAATAGTAAGAGATTATTCAAATAATCAAAAAAACAGGTCTGCTCAGTTACTCAATAGAAACCATCACATGACCAATGTTTTTTTGGAGCACACTGTGTTTGGGGTTTTCAATTAAAAACATTGGAAAAAGGGGTGATCAATAATCCTCTTACTTTTTGTTAGGCAATAATCACTAAAAAGTCTGAATTTCCAATAAACAAGCGTGAATGCTGCCGGACATAAACCAAGGGACCAATTTAACATAAACTTACACTGCAAATTGCCCCCTCCCTGCTAAAACCCCATTTAGGGGGGGATTTTGAGAAAACAAAAAAGGTTCCTTTTGAACATAATAAGGAGTAAATGTTTAAATTCTCAGTCCTCTAGCTCCATTGAGTGTCCTGCATGGGTGATGCATACATGGTCAGCCAAACCAAGTTAAAAACTGAAGATACCCAAGTTGACGGTTAATGTTACATATGGGTAATACTGCTTTTGAAAGATTGTTAACATGGCACCAAGTGAAGTATATGACTTATTTAAATCTATAAGAAAAGACTGAATTTAAGGAACAATTACAGAATTACAGTAGAACATGCTTAGAAACAAAGATAAAGGCAATTCAAAATGCTTCTAAAATGGCTAATTTTGGATAAAAATATCCCAAGAATGAAGATATATATATGGAGTTATAATGATTCAAAAAAGCGGAACAAAAATCATTGACGATGGAAGTTAGGTTTGTCCAAAAGTATTATAAAGGGATATTTTAAGTAGGTTTGTAAAGATGAGAAAACATCTCATTTCATAGAAGTTAAACTCTTGGTGAAAATTTAGCAGAATTTCATGTTAGTTGCATTAGCAAGAATATAAAACCAATGCAAACATATCTGTCATTTGACAAAATAAATATTTGTTGAGTCACATTACCAATTTTGAAGAGACTAGCATGTTGTGAAATAATTTTATAGTTAATTTTGATTGAATGTACTGTTCTAGACTGATTATAGCCTGGTTATTGGGAAGCAGAAATGTTCTATTCAAGCCAAACAATATCAAGAGGAAAAGAGTTTCATAAAGTACTCCACTCTAGCTTGAAATTGAGAACTAAATCTATTCCACAATTTCATGTATCACTACCTTTGGGATAAGAACTAATAGTGACAATCAGTAAGTCCAATCTCAAAATACCATTTTCTGTCCAAAGCTTAAAAATGCTATCCGAAATGATCAAACAGCCTTTTACATATGATTGAAATAAGAGATAGACACTTCTGTATTTACTAGCTCTATTGTATAGAGCAATAAATGCAGTAAAAAGAGATTGCAGTCATATACTAGCCAAAATATGTTCAACCTCACACAAATTAGATAATTCATAATCTGCATATTTAACCATAACTTATTGAACCTCAACAAGCATCAATTCATTAAAAATTGACGATACATTTATCTCCATTGTACTGTGTTCAACCAACAAAATTAACAAACAATGGATAATCCACTACAAATAGTATGTGCTATACCTACAATATAAAAATATACAATATGAATAAATCTACATGGAAAGACATATAAAGCAATATATAACAAGGACGGCAGTAGCAGCAGCTTGAGATGACATGCAGAGTAGCACTGCAGATCCCACTTACCAGAAGGAACATAATTACTGACAAAGAATGGTAAATAGTAAATAAGGATTTCAGGAACAACCAACCAGATTAATGTCATCAAGCAACTTGGTGAGAAAACCTAAAAAAATAAAATAAAAAAGGAAACAGGAAAAACATAATGTGTCTTGTTACCTTTTCTTAAGAGACTAATTTCTATTTCAAAATGACATTTAAGGTCGGGAATAATAGCCGAGTTAATACATGTGTGGCTTCTGACTTCCTTGAATATATCATTCAAATCTTCCCGGAACCATGCATTTTTTTGGTCTTCCTTATTTGTATGTATAAGTATCAAGTTGACAATAAGGAAAAATAGTTGTATTTAAATCAAAATCATTCTTCTCACATGTTTCAGCTTTATCACAGTGGCAATTTCAAAAGAAATGATATTGAAAAGTTTGTTTATTGCAAGTTATTCTTAAATGGATCCACAAACATTTCAACATTATTTCATTTGTAATTGCCACTTTGATGAAGCTGTGAAACATGTGAGTGGAATAAATTTAATTTAAATAAAACTATTTTTCCTTATTATCAACTTAATTCATATTATAGATATATTGTATCCACAAAATTATATATATATATATATATATATATATATATATATATATATATATATATATATATAAAATTGTCTAGTATTATTTCTGTATAATTCAGTCATAAGCAGTTGAGTAGCAATAGAACATTATACCACGCAGTTATCTTAAATTGAAATGCAAATCATATAAAATTAATAGTATGATAATAACTGTAAATAAATTAAGAAGTTCTTTGTATAACAAGGAATAATATTTCTGTCTACATTTAAAAACTAAATTTGCAGCTTCCACTTTGAATAAGATAACTTTTTACTTGAAAAAAAGTAATGGTACTTAACAAAGACCATGTTAATTGTTATTTTCAGTCTTCTCAATGTTACATTTCGGATTCCTCAAAATAGCGTTTTTCATGCACTGAGAGAGAATAAAACCTGAAAACATTTACAGAACTAGAGAGTACCCAGAGAGTGCATACCTCAACCAACACCACTGTCAGGGGGAGTAAATGTGCATGGATCTGCCCCGAAATCGAATCACTCTTTTCGTAACCTATTGTGTACCTTTCTACAACATTTCATTGAGATTCATTGAGAACTTTTGGAGACATCATGATGACAGACATGAACTTTTGGCAATATCACATGGTATGGACATATAACTACGATTTAGGGGAGGTAATTTTGCATGGATCCAAAATGATCACTCCTTCAGTAGCCTATTGTTCAACCTTGCACAAAATTTCATTGAAATTTATTGATTATTTTTGGAGATATCACATGGACAGTCATAAACATATACATTAATATATGGAAAAAAACAGAAAAATATCTCTAAATCAGAAAAAAATTCTGGATTCACCCCAAAATTCAAACAAGTCTTCCTAACCCAATCGTCTGAAAAATTCATTGAGATTCATAAAGAACATTTGGAGATATTGTGTGAATGAACAAGCATGAAATTTTGGGGCTATTATGCTGTGAGGACATATAAATATGATGGAGAGAAGGTAATTGTGCATGGATCCGTCCAAAAATTTAATCACTTCTTCAGCAGTCAATAGTGAAAAATTTAACCAACTCTTACCCACCCTTCCACAAATTGCATTGAAATTCATTAAATACTTCTAAATGTGGATAGATGGACAGGAGGAAAGATGAATACGACTAAATATGTATAGCTCTCCAACTTTGTTGGCAGAGGTAAATAGATTACCTATGTTAACATGAAAGTTTAAAACAACAGCCAATCTGTTGAATCTGAAAGCAATATCTTCATTCAAACGGAAACTAGCTGAATAATTAATTACCCATAATGAAATGGCTATTTTATAAATCTATTTTTTAACTAAGGGTTATATTACACTTTCTCAATTTAAGAGGGCATATTTCCCATCTATATAAGATAATATGGATTTTTTATGTAATTTTATTTCACAATTTAAAAAAGTATACCCTAAAATTTATGAAATGATTACAAGAAAAATATCAGTTTGTTTTTGTATCTTACAAGATAAAAAAAAGAATTTTTGAGCATATAAACCATTTTAGATATTTTTGAAATTTCATTATTTTTATAAATGTGCTACTAATGTCATAATTCATAATATGACAGAGAATTGCATCTAAACAATGAGCAGAAATTTATAGAGATTTCTTAGAATTAAAAAATAACTAAGCTTAGTACATAAGGGAAAGCAGTTATATCCAGATGTTTCCAAACGATTAGTAGTTTTATCTCTATTATTGTTTGGACTATCCTCATCTTGGTTGTTTTCCATAGTATGGAAAACAACCAAGATGAGGATAGTCCAAACAATAATAGAGATAATAATAATACCTCATCTCAAAAATTCAGAGATTAGTAGTTTCCTTGAAATGCACATGATTTCAAATGGAATAATAGGCACTTAGGTAAATAGTCAAGATGCAGCAATAGAAACTTGTGTCAATTGGATAGAAAATATTTCTATCACATTCAGACAAAAATGTTATTTCTTTATAGCTCCTACCTAACTTGAAAATTTCTTATAAACTCTCAGTCAAGTCATAGCAAAAAACTTTTGAATATAAATTGATACAAAACTTTGTATGCACTCACATATGCAAAGTGATTTATATTCCTAGAAAAAAAAAAAGAAATGATTTCATAGATAAATGAAAAAAGTGAGACAAACTTTCAAGAAAAAAGTGTTGTAAATAAGAAAATATCATTGCTGATACTATGATGACAATAGTAAATCTAAAAGCTGGAAATGGGAAGAAGAAAAAATCTAAAGAATCAGCTTGCATCAGTAGAATTCAGGCTGAGCAAGAAAGCAAAGCTATTTTATTCAACTACAACACTGAATGGCTTCAAGCAGCAAAGGAAATGGTTAGAAAAACATTGTTCTGAAGAAATGATAATCTAAGGTTTATCTCAAAGACTTACCAAAAACAGTCATTGGAATGGTGGACTGCCTCAAAAGGCTGGTATTGAACCCCTGTCTCTAAACTTGCTTAATTTCCAAATTTGACACTATTCCAATGTCTGTTTTGGATAAGTCTTTCTGATGAAGTTTAGATTGTCTCTCCATCCGGCTAAATCTGGTAACCGTGATAAGGATTGTCTACCTTTATTGTTATTATTATTTAATGACACATTGTAAGCCATTAAAAAAAAAACTGGACTTGAATAATTTCCACTTTCATCTTAATTGCTAATCAAATTTAATAAAAAAAATGGATTATCTATCTAGTTCTAAATGATTTGACTGCCAAAAGCAAATGAGTTAATCACTTAGAGTGATATGGAAAAATTGTGTCATTATTCATGCTAATTATGTTTATATTTCCCATCTATTATAATACAGAAGGGTATATACCAGGAGTAGATTCTAGTTGGCATAAGTTGAAAACAAGTAATTTTTTTCGATTGATATAAAAGTCTATTTGGAACATTTTAAGTGATTCCATGTCATAGTGAGCTGCATTATGCTCTACAGTGTATAACTAAAAGAAGGGGCATAAAAGATTTTTAAAATCTAGGATATAGTTTCACAAAGGAACAGAATAGGTTCATATCAAGTTTTATGATCATGGAGAAAACATCATCATGTGAAACAGATTTCGAAACAGATGCTGATTCTTTGTTGGAATTTTTTTCAGTTATAATTTATTAAAACAAACAAGTTTCAAAGACTGTTGTTCTCTGAATCGAATTCTCAAATAAGGATGTAAAGATTCTAATGCATGTACTCATATAAAGATACTGAAAACTATTTAGAGGAAAATAACATCTGAATAGTTATCTTCTGTGCGCTTTTATGTCATTCTTTTTCTCTTCTATTCACAGAAGAGTTCTATAATTGTTCATGCTATTCATAGAAGAGTTCCACTATCATTCAGGAGAGGTTTCAAACATTTCATGAAAGTAAAGTTGATAAAAACAGATATTGTTTTTGTTCAAAAGGACAAATTTAAAACCGTACTTGGCAGGAGTATTTTAAATCTCTCACAACTTTGAGAATTAAATTTTCGATTTCCAATGCTATTATTATGAATGTTTTTAATGTGTCTACTTTAGTACCATTTTTAATGTGTCTACTTTAATACGGATTTTAATATATCTACTTTACTTTAATGTGTCTTTGAAGGGTTTTTAATGTGTCTACTTTAGTAGGGTTTTTAATATGTGTACTCAGAAGGGCTTTTAATGTATCTACTTTACTTTAATGTGTCTTCTCTAGTAGGGTAGAGCCCACTTTGGTAGGGTTTCTTAATGGTAAGAGAAGTAACAGTATGCAGATAAACACCAGAGAAGCAGGAGGCAGCAAATTCTTCACATACCTGATTAGAAAATAAAAGAAATAAGCAGCAGATCTGTACATTTCATGTTTGTTCAAATCATTCATTTACTATGATGGCACTGAAGCTGTTTCTTCCTACAGACAAACATATGACAATGTTATTTGCCATACTCGGTTTAAGAACAATAACTTTCAAACTGACTGGCATTCAACTTGTGAACTATCTCATAGACACAAGGCCCAGTATGCATTTGATATGTTCTCAATAATAATAGCAGATGAAAACAAAAATAAAATCATATTTATACCTATTTTCTTTTTGTCTTCATTTAAACACATGTATATCCTTAGGAAGAAGTACTTATAAAGTAGAAAAAATGAGCTTATTTTGTTTTCAAGTTTATGAACATGTAGGGAGGGAGAATAAGAATTTCAAGAAAATCTAAAATTTAATACTTCATAATTCCACGTAGGTATCTAAGTTAGCTATCTGTAAGTGCAGTAAATATTCCTATTAAAATGAAATTTAAAAATAATGATATGAACAAAGATGGCATATTAAAAGATTAAAAGGATGTGGGCTGATTGATTTTTCATAAAATGAAGATTATAGGTGGCCTAGCTGAGGTTTTTTAAAATAATATTAGGTAGAAGGTATGAAAATAGAATAACAATCTATAATTTATATGAATATATAACAATAAAAGTTATTCTAGTTCGGGATTTGATTGAGAGTAGAGCTCCTTGTCTGAAGGTATCAAGTGAAACAGGTTAGCAAAAAGAGTAGTAAAATTTGTATGAGTAAATAATAAAACACACATGTACATATACATTAGGATTTACCCATCATGTAATTATATCTAATGAACTTAGCTTTTGATCTGGGAGTTTGAAATATTGCATGGAGCATCTCAAATATCTGTTATATCTATGATTACAGTTTAATTTTTCTATTCCAAATAGGTATCAAACAGGAGATCAAAGTGTGTATGTGACAAATTCATCATCTTGAAGAAAGCTGGACTGAACAACAATCAAGTGATGAAAGAGTAGAATGTTCGCCAAAAGACCATTCATAGCGTCATTAAATGTTTTACTGAGACAGGCACAACCTTAAACAAGCCAATTCTAAGCAGAAATTGCTCGGTCCACACCAGAAGGGTAGTTAAAGCTGTGGAGAAGGGAGTGAAAACAAATACTCACAGAAGCACGAGGAAAACTACAAAAGATATTGAGAAGGACAGTGGAGGAAGATTATGGGCTGAAAGCGCATGAAATGCCATGTCAACACTTGATTTCAGCAGCCTCAAAGGAAAAGCAAAAGCAAGGAAGAAAATGTTGCAGGAAATTCAGAGGGATGCTGATCAAATCCTAATCTGGTCTTATAAGGATATTTCCAATGGGAAATCTGTAATAAATTGCCAAAATGATAGGGTTTATGCAGCTGAAACCTCCCTACAGGCAGCAGAGACCATTTTCATTGCCAGAAACCTGCTTGGGTGATGGTATGGGCTGCAATTGCACCAATTGGGACAAAGTCCTCTTTGTTTTTTATAAGAGAGGGTGTGAAAGTGAATAGTCAAGTCTATCTTCAAATGCTTGAAGAAAAAGGTCTTACCTTGAATCAATGACATGCATTATGCCTTCATCCAAGATGGTCCACCAGCTCACACATCAAATTATCACCAAGGCATGGTGCAAAAAGCATTCAAGTGGATTTTGGGACAAGAACAGGTGGCCAGTTTTAAGCCCAGCCATCAATCCCATGGATTTCAACATCTGATCCGTTTTGAAGTGTGATGTTTCAAATATTTCCTACTGTTGCTGCTCTAAAGTAAGCTCCTGTCAAATCCTAATCCAATTTGGACAGAGAAACGATGTGGCCTTTGTACAAGTCAGTAACCTCTCCACTAAAGGCAAAAAGTGGTCATTTCATAAGTAACTGTTTGTATGGACTCAGTGTAAATAGTGGAATATATGTACTTTGTACGATAAATTTGCCTCAATTCTATTTTGAATGAATTGGAAAAACTGATGGATAAATCTTCATGGCATACCCTGTATAAATTTAGAACCTTGAATTGTTAACTGAAAATGGTTTCTGGCCCCTATACTCAATTAAGGAAATATGTGCAAGACCCAACCTGGTAAAATGTTGCTCCCAGCCACACAAGCACCCAGTATCGAATCAAAATTATATAATGGAGAAAAAATTATATTAATCATATTAATGAATAAATATATATCTGATAAAGCAGCAGTAGCAGCAGCAACAGCAGTCTATCTAATTCCTAAAAGTGAACATGAATTTTTAAAGTTTATTCCATTCAAAAAATCATGTACGGTGTGAGTAGCATATATATGCAATAAGAGTGACTATAAGTGATCTAAAAGTAATGAAAACAGCAACTAAGTTAAGCTTTGAATCTAGCTCCTACCAGCCACATTATCCTTACTACTAATAGCATCAGTAAAAGCACTTACCCTTTCTGGAAAGCTGATCTTTCACTTTCTTCATCTTTACTTTCTGTTACTGGTCTGTCAACATTTCCATCTCTGTAATCATCAAGAAAAAAAATTATACTTTGTGTTCACACACAATTCAATGCCTCATTATTCATGAAATTGCTGAAGAAGAAAAATATCTAGACGTAAACTCCTTGTTTATTTGAAAGGAAGATCAGTGTCTGTTTGAAATAAAACAGTAAAATTATATAAATTCAGGTACCCCTGTTTTTCGAAAGTTGGCTTGACACTACTTTTTTTGTTTTCACAAAAAGAGGAAAAGTAAAGAAAAAAGCATTTGCTATGAGCCGTTATAGAGACAGCACACACCCTTTTCCTCTTCCTCCTACACCTTCCATCATGTAAACCTCCAAAGTCAGCCTAACATATCATTATTACCATTTTTGAGGTATTTCATTGCTATGATAAGAAGTATTTGATACTTCACAGAAGAATGAAATAGCTTTAGATATGAAACTCAAACGATTGTTCATTATCATATATGGATAAAAATAACTTTTATACAAAACATTTTATCTAGGAGTAAAGAAAACTGAGAGCTTAGAGTAGTACTGTGCAGTCATTTAAATTACAGCTTAAAATCTCTTTTGAATTCTCCCATCAAAGCATGGGGGAAGAATGTCCCCATTTTGCTGTCTATTTTCTTTGGGAGAAATATTTCAGTTATAACTAGAGCCATTGATTTTCTAAGGGGTCCTTTAGACCCCCATAAGAATTGCTTCACCTCCATGCTTCAATGGGGACCCCCTGACCTAGCATTCCAAACCCTCCCCATTTACGATTCAAACCTGAAGAAGGCCTTAAAATAAAATGGCCAAAATCTTCTGTCCAAAAGATGAGGATAACAGTCTGAAAAAATCCATTCCTAATAAATTGAATATGCTGGTTGGTTTCTTACAGCATTGACAACAGTAAGAAAGTGAGGCTAGAGGAATTAAAACACTGGAAATATTTCTGCTTGTAATGTTACCAAAACAGTCTATATTTTTGTCAAACTCTCAGCATTGACTTTATTATCGCAATTAATCAGATCTGGAATTTAAGATCTCTAAATTTGAGACAAGAGAGAGAGTGAAAAAGAAAGACTGGTTCAGTGATGTCATGGTGTGTCAAATTGTGTTCCTGAGTTCTCAGGTATTTTCTTTTTATAAACATTGAATTTCTGTTAAGAAACATATTATTTTTATATAATAACAAGTATGGATATATTTTTTTTCTTTCTGGTGAAAATTACCTTGCTACTGAGGATGTCATTAAAACAGTGAATATAATAATAGAACCATTAAACAATGTAAAATCACAAGAATTTTTTAAAAAGCAGTAGATATTTGTTCATGATTTTGAGGTATTCATCCAAAAACTTTTATTTATCACAACAAATAAATTTCCGTGGAATGTTCTGCTAGTCATCAGTAGATTTTGGGATCGAATCCAACTGGGAGCAAAACATTTGTTTTCCTATTTTCCTGGCTTTCGAGGTCAATGGCAGATTTACCATTAAGCTGAGTAGGCACTTTCTTTCTTGCTGTCGATGCTAGTGGCAAACTGACCATCAAATTGAGTAGACTTTTTCTTTTTTGTCAAACTCTTATGATTGAGTTTTGACTTTATTTTTGTATGTATGAATGACAATGACCAGAAGAAAAATGAGTGACATCACGCATGAATAACAGTGACACAATGATGTATGCAAGAACTGATGATGAATTCACTCCCACTTCTAAAGCCCAACTCAGGTTGGCTGCTTAAGTTAACAAATCCAAATTACAGGAACTATTACTAAAGGCGTTTTGAAATAATATTGTATGGAAAAATGAATTCCGTTTTTTTTACTTTTTAGATTTTAATGAAGCAAGGGAGTTTGACCTTTGAGCAGCCAAGCTTATCTTCAGTTTTCATGGCTGGCTATGTATGTCTGCATGTAACATTTGTATAGGCCGCAGCAATTGCACTGGAGAGCTGGAGATTTAAACATTTACTCCTTATTATGCCTTGAAGAAAAATTTTTTTGTTTTTTGAAAATTCAACCCCTAAATAGGTTTTTAGTTGGATTTCAATTTACAATGTTAGCTTATTCTAAATTGATCCCTTAGTTTGTCTCTGAGAGCATTCAAACTTGTTTTTTTGAAAATTTTAACTTTTTTTAGTTTTCACTACTCAACAAAAAACAAAAGAAGTAATTTATTCATTAATCACCCCGTTTTTAAATATTCTAATTGATCACATACTGCCAAAAAAACATTGATCGCATGACAGTTTCTATTGACAGTTTATTACAAACACTGGTTTATAATTTGATTTTAAAATATACTTTTTTCTCATCAAGGATCTCCTAAAAACAATTAGACTTAGATCCATAAAATGAAACAGTATACATCAACATCATCCGAGAAAGGTGTTTTTCCATTTATTAGAACCTACACACATTTGACGGGTGGGGTTAATGTTTTTTAAGAATTCATTTTTGGGAACTGATTCATAGACTTCAGAGTAATGGTAGTTCGACAGGTAGAACCATGTAAAATAGTATTGGCAGACTCTGTCAAGGGACAGATAGTTTTTCATTTCAATTTTATATGCTTTCAAACTATTTGACCTTCAAACCGCCTGGGAATTTATAAATTCTCACAAAAAAAAAAAAAAAAAATTTAGGTCTTCCAGGGGGTGTTGCATTTATTATGTAGTTATGATGCTAAACTGGATCCATTTGTCGTTGGAGAATTGCGAATGTTGATTTCTTTCCTCTCAGTGCTGATGCAATTTAGGCTTTGTCTATATCATATAAATTCATCATAGGTGACCATGGACAAACATTTTTCTTTTTCTAAATACCTATGCCAGTTTGGCAACCTTTTTAATGAATCTAACTTTTAAGCTGCCAATAAAACATATTTTTGTAAGTGCAAAAACACTGATCCTACCTCTAACCCAAAACCCAAATGCAACAGGAGAAGATGGGCACAATTCGCATCTGATAGTCTACTTCATGCTAACAACTGATGCCTGAAGTGATCAAATGAATTCTCAGTTTTCAGAAAAACTAATCTTTGAGGTTTCAAGAGGGGTAGGCATGCCTCCATAAAGTTTTTATGAAATCTCTTTATAATATCAATTGCTTCCTAGTGTTGTCTAATTTAGAGACCCCCCCACCCCCATGCAATGCCAGACATTTCAGCTAGTAGAGTATGAAATTACTGCAAAATGATTGAATGTAATTTACAAACATATTTTTCAATTGGGCACATACCATAATACAATATAGTAGTACCTGCTATAAACAACCACTTGATCCTAACAACCAATATTCCATTGCACAGACATTTTGCAATGTTAACTCACCCCTTGTCAATGACACCTGTAGAACATGAAAACTCAGGCAAAATTTTCTGACTTAACAACCACTGACTGACAGCGCTATACTCGAGTTGAATAGTAAAATTTAATGCCATGAAGCAGGTTGTAAATTAGAAGAAACCTTGGTAATCTGTCCCTTTATCTTGTAATTAATTTATATCTCTGGATCATACATAGCAGGGGCAGGGGTCTTCAGCAGAGGCATATCAGTTACTATGCTTAAGTAAACCAACAGATCACACAAAGAAAAATGCTTAAATAAACCAACCAAGCATATTCTGATCTCTGAAAAAAATCTCTCGGTAATAAATCATTCCCTTATCCCTTTTTTTCTTCTTTGAATTAAAAAAAAATGAAATAAAAAAGGTATCTAAGATTATCTAGATTTTATCTTATGTAAATTCACATCTAGTGTCTTTTCAGTCAACAACCAAAAAGTCCAATGAAAGTAAATCTCTCTTGCTCTCCTCTTTTTCGTCTTTCTCTTTGCCACTCTCTTTTTCATTTTCCCTCCTCCCCTCTTTTTCTTCTTTTGCTTCTCAGTATTTCTTTTTTATCTTCTACCTCTCTGTCTTTTCTTCTTTTTTCCATCTTTTGCCCACCTCCATTCTCCACCTCTCTCTCTTAATGGTCTTGACAGACTGCAATGATGGCCTTTTACAAGCCTGAAGTGTAGGAAAGTGACATTTTCCTATGTTTGGCATCTGTCCATTAGGTAATGTGTCCTTATTTCTTGTTTTCTTAAATGAATTCTCTTCTTTCTTTTCATTTTTAATCATTAGAACAAAATTTTCTGCTACACACATTAATAAAAACTTTTTTTTATTATTTCTTTTCATTTTCAATTAAACAAAATTAATTTGAAAAATTTAAACTCCATCAAAACATAACTTGCCAATCATGTAGTCTCTGGGGAAACATTTTATTATGATCCTATTGCACAACTTACTTGTTTTTCTTTCATTAATTCCTTATTTCTTTTCATTTTTAATGAATAAAAACTTCATAATCTTGAATTGAAATAAAACAAAATTTACATTGATTAAAAATGAAAAGAAACAAAAGAGAAACAACTGTAAATAGAGAAATTACATTCTTATAGTTTTGAATGAATTGTTTCTTAGATTGTTTTGACCTGCTTATCTATTGTTTTTTTTCATTTCATTTTATTTCATTTTTTTAATGTGCAAACATATGTAGACCAAGACAGATGAAATTATAAAAAACTTTTAGTTATTCTTTCCTTTTATTTCTTAATCTATTGCATGTCATAGTATAATGTAAATCCTACTGAGGGGAATGCATGATACCGAGAGAGCTTGTCATAAACCTCTATCTCAAGACCATCTGGTTTTGGTTGACAGTAGTGCTGATCGTAAGTAGCAGGTACTACTGTAGTTTGCAAGCTAGTCTTTCAGACTAATTCGAAGTAAGTCTAAGTGTCCTACTATTATATGCCCATTTAAGCTGAGTTTAGTAAATACCTACACACATTCAAATTAATTACAAATCATTAACGTTAAGAAATCCATAACAAAATTTGATTATTTGTATACATAAATAATTAATTTTTTTTATGGATTTCTTCATTAAAAAATCTAACAAAATTACTAGATAAAAAGGTAAAAATTAAGGGAAAAAAAGAAGCTTCCATCTAACCCTTCACAAGAGCTCTCATCATAGATTGTAGAAGATTTTTCAAATGAGCTGACTCTTCGTAAAAGTCTGCCAGGCGGTAATGTTGATCTTCGATGTTGCATTTCTTGTCTGCACAAAACACTCTGCAATAGACAGCATGAGAGTTAACACGGCACCAACATTAGGAAATTACAAATGGGTTCAAAATTTTCTGCAATCAAAACTTTATCGCAGCCAATTATTATTGAATCAGTTGAATATAAGTAATCTACATTTATGTTATAGCGAAAGTTTGTGATTATGTTCATCTTCTCCTCCCAATTGTGCATCACAGCTGGAGATAATTATACAAGATACCTCTGAAATGCTCAGAATTAAAGCATGCAAAAAAATATGGGCTGATTTGTAACATTTTTAGGGGTTTCAAAGCAGGGATAACTCTAGTGCTGAACAGGATCTCCAGTGTGTGGTTAAAATTGGAAAATGTAGTGATGTCATTCAAGAACTCTTATTCCGTTCACCTTTATCCTTTGAAAGATTTTTCTTACATAACTTTGTTTTCAGAGAACACAATTTTTTTGTAAGTTTTTTTTTCTCAAATTATAAAATTAACTTTCATTTTTTGTTTTTAGTTGTATTGATGTCAAAATTGTAGGGGATTTAAAAAAAAAATTTCTTGGTCAAAATCAATGGGAAGATTTATTTTCTCTTTTAGGGGTCCAAATAGAGGGGGAAAATAAACATTTTAATTAATTTCCATTAAATTTGATATATCTTTTTTAAAATCATTTTTATTATTTTTCACTGAACAGGGAACAAAAACACAACCAGGAGATTTTTAACTTAGCAGAAAGACTTTGAGCTTCAGCTGTTTACATTTTATAGACACATTTCACTTTGTTGACATAGATATGTGAAAGTAGCTATGTATGCATATTTTTTTTTTAGCAATCCTAGATCTTTCATTTTTCACCTTTAGGGATCAAAATATAGAGGTATTGGTCTTTATTACTTTAAGGGGTAAAAACTGAAGAGGAATTTTTTTCCCAACTTTCAAGGGTCAAAATTAGGGGAGGACTTTTTTTACTTTTAGGGATCAGAATCTAAAGGGAACTTTTTCTTCAATTTTAGGGTTTGAAAACAAGAGGGAATCTCCATTTTTCACTCTCAGGGGTCAAAATTTAGGGGAAGATATCATCTCTTTCAGGGGGTAGAACTGAAAAGGAGTTTTTTAATTCCTTCTCAGAGGTTGAAAACAAGGGAGTTTTTTTTTATTTTTCAGTTTTATGGGTCCAAAATCATGAGGCAATTTTTTTTTCTCTTTCAAGGTTCAAAACTGGAGTGGGAGAACTATTTCTTTTAGGGGGAGGGCTAAATCGAGGGTAATTTTTTTCACTTTTTGTGGTCAAATTTGAGGGAGCTTTTTTCTTTTTTTTTTTTTACTTTTATGTGTTAAAAGCTAGGGGGACTTTTTCTTCCTTTCAGTGAACTTTTTTTTCATATTTTTAGGGATCTAAAACAAAGGGAGACAGTGTTGTTATATTTGAAGTAATTTCTCCCTCTCCAAATGACAGGTATTAATGCTAGTCAACTGATAAAACCCAGACAAATCTCAATTTCTCACATTATAGTATTTCTCTTATATCAAAATTGATACAATAAAGATTACAGCTTGGCACTTTTTGTTTTTTTGAGAAACAAGAAAAAGTATAAACAATTAGCAGTGTAATACCAACTTAGCAGATCAAGAGTTAATAAACATCATAATAAGAACAGAATAACAGCTGCCTGCAATGGAAGGATAATGTAAGCTTTTCAATCAATAATGGCAATTAAATTAGCACTATAATGCACTGAATGCAAAACTAGTCCCAGAGTTGTAGGCACCCAGAGAAAATTAAGCTTTGGAGCCCTTATATCTGAAGGAAGATGAGGGCAACTGGACACAGAGACAATTTAGCAGTGCAATGGCTGATCTTTGACATGAGTTTGCCATTACAAGAAGCAACAAAAGAAAAAGACATGTAGTATGTGACGTAGCACTCACTAGCATATGTAGTCCAGAGGTGTTTTCCATATTTTAGGTCACACAGGTATGAGTAATGTCAAAAAAGATGTACAAAAAAATAATAATTATCTTCCATTTTGTCGGAGAGATATTTTAATTAATTAATTGGGCAAAATATTCACACACACCTAAAACACATGTTGATTTGAAATAGATTTCATACAATTTTAAAATTTTTACTTCGCTCTTATTTCAGTCTATTTTCAAAAAAGTAATTAATGAAAATTCAAAAATTTTGTTTTTCTTGGCTTTGCTTGAGAAAAAAAAAGCCTAAATTTTTGTCCAAACAAATGAAAAAACAAATTGTCATTTATAATCAAGTTAAGTTCTAAGTTTGTTTTCTTTTATTTTCTGCTGCAGTTGATGACCGAGAACTTTTATGTACAACGTTTTTTTTTGTTTGATCCGTGAAAAAAGATCGAAGTGAAATTTTTAAAATAACATAAAATCTACTATAAATCAACATATGTTTTAGTTTATTAATTATCTATTTGTTGCAGTATGAAATATGAATATTTTGTGTCAAATATTCAGATTCACCAAAAAAATTATCCTTGTGACGAGAAGGGGAGGTTATCCTTCAATTTGAAAACAGGAGTTACCTCCCATCTAAGATATTTTTGGACATATGTCCTAACAACAGGAATACCACGACCATTTACCAAACAGATCCAATTACAATGACAATAGAAATATATAAACATAAAATCATAAGGCAATGTGACTGACCATTATATCAACCATTAAATATAACTTAATTACACAATTTTCTTCCTCTTAACAGTAGTTTAAAAATATGATCTTTCGTCAAGTTCTAAAGAAATCATTTTTTCTGAACAAATGTTCACAGATTTCATTTAGGAAATTTTTTTTAACATGACTTTATATGATTGTACACATTTCAATTGTTCATGGAGAGATGTGTTGTTTTTTTTCTGTTCGGCTTTGCATTCTCCCACAAATTGAATTAGATTAATTAAATATATATATTTGATAAAATAGTACGGATAAACACATTTAAAGTCAAGTATCATATACAAGTATATGAAATTTTAAATATTACACTAAATAATGGAATCTTTGCAAATAAAAAAAATATGCAGAATGCAGCTGTTTTACTGGTATGGATGAAAATGCAGTAGAGGAGGAAGAATTGATTTTTCCAGTGTTTTTCAAAAGCGCCTAAGACTACTTAGTCTTGAGTTACTGTATAGGATGCACAGGTTATTTTTGATTATGTAAACACCATCTAGATGTACTGGTAACTTGAACAGAAAGAGGTTATAACACATTATACAAAAAGCTAACACATACATAGCTATACCTGTGATTTAATTCAGATCATCCCTCCTGCATAAAAAATAGGTTAGTCAGCTGCCTCAAGAAAAGAGCATCAGTCATCAGCAGTGACCCTAATGCAAAGAAAGAGAAGATCCAAAATTCATCTAGAAAAAATGGCTATCCACCCCAGCTCATCACCAGGAAGAAATAAAGAGGTGGGGAGATGCCCTAAGTTCCTACAAACTCCTCCCACTTCATCCCTACCATTACAATCCCCCATGTTGAAGGTGTGGCAGAGAAGATACAGAAAGCTTGTAAGATCTACAACATACAGGTTTCTTTTGGTACTAATATCCTTTGAAATTTCATGACTAAAGTGAGTTCACCAAGAGAGAAAAATTTCGCCAGTAACTGTATTAATGTTATTCTGCCTAAACAGGAAAAGTCTATACTGAGTAAACCTGCAGGCCTCTCATAGAGAGAAAAAGGCAAACACTTTCTTCTCTGGAAAGAAGTTTGTATCATAGACAGAGAATGCTATTGGAAACAGAGAAAAACCTTGAAGGCAACCGATATCAATGTCAACTGAATCAGACAAGTGCAAAGTTCAACCCGATCTGGTTTCTGCTACTTTAGAAATCTAGGCCTAACAATGAAAGAAGAAATTGAGATTAACCGAATCCTATGTTGTAGTTTGGTTACTATTGGAATATTCAGATAGTAGACCTGAAGAAGGCCAAAGAATGAATTGGCTGAAAAGTTGTATTAACAACTCAAAGACCAAGAAATTCAATTGTTTGAAAAACTCATTGAATAGTCTTGAATTGTTTTGTGACTCTGAGATTAATTTTTTATTATTTTCTTTATGATGTAGAAAATTAGTAAAAAATTGATAATACATTTAGCATACAAGATTGGTTAACAGATATTTTCATTTGAACCAAACATTTCAAATACTATAAGTCTCAAGTGCATTCTCTCTTGTTTGAATCATCACATCTTATTCTACCTTATTTTACTGCTGGAAACAGCAATAAACCACCAAAGCAACTACAAAATGGTAAAGCATTAGATTTGTGGTTACAACACACAAAACTGTTGCTGAGTAACAATCCCTCAAGTTCAAATTCCAGCCAATGGTTGACACAAAGGCATTGAACATATGTGAATATAAAGCTGCAAATATAAATAGTTCATTCAAATAACCAAAGCAGCCCTGTGGTAATTGTTTTGCAATAGACACGACTGATGTTGTATAAATCATGACTTTTTTTTCATCTAATAGAAAAAGATAACACTACTGAGAAGAAAGTGTCCTTGAAGAATATGGATCAACAAGATCCTTAGAATGCAATGTCTTTTTTAAAAAGTTGAAAGTGGATATTGCTTCAACATTGTAAAAGTAGTTTGATGTGATAATACAGATGAGACAGAAGGGTGGTTTAAGAACAGACACACAAGCCAATACTTCTTTAAAATGGCCACTTATATATAAGAGAATAAAACAGTAGATCTTATTAAGAAAATCAGCACATCATTCAGTTTTGACAAGTCTCTATTTTTATTGATTCTTTCACTTTTACATGAAAAACATTTTTATAAAAGCATAAACCCCAATCTCAACATCTATTTTCTAACTTCTTCATCTTCTGCATGATTTTTCCATAAAATAGCATTTGTTCCTTTACTTTTTGCCAAATTGATTTCACAAGAGCAGAAAAAAGTTCAGTCTTGCCAGAACACCAAATAAACTTAACAAAAGATCACTTCAAAACTAAATATCCCAGTGACAATGAAAGAAATGATATGTTAAAAAGAAAAAAAACCCATGCACAACAACTTTTCATGGTATAAACTAAAGTTCAGTCATTCAACCATTCAATTCAAAAGTTATAATAACCTAGTTTGCATATATCAATTTTTCTACAAATTTATATTGTTTTTCCCTATTTTGTATCAAACTGAATTGCTATCTAAAGTTGGATAGATGAATCCAATAGCTTTATACACCCTCTTCTGAATAAATCATCACAAAGGGCAAATTAACATAAAAGATTTTATCATCTTTAGCTTAAAACCCAATCCAAGATTCATGATATAAGTTTTTAATCTCTCCAGATACCACCAAGAATACTAAATGCAGTAATAAAAAATAGTTTGAATTCATTTGTTCTAATATTGCAACAGATTTTGGGCTATTCTGTATGAGGAGAACAAAATGAAGCTACATCTTTACATTCTTAATTGAGATGAGAACTTCCTCTCTATGATTTAATGCTACAATGGAGTAGCCTTTTTGATATTTCTCCAGATCAAGTTACAGAGATGAGTACTTTTCCCTTTATCTATTCTAAAATTGTTTGTTTGTTTATACATGCCTCTTTTTGAATATTATGCATGTAGACTGGGGAAAGATCAACTTGAAACATGGGCTATATGAGGTGGTCACAGAAGTCATTCCTAGCTAATTTTCAGAGTTGTGGATGATTTTGCACCAAAGATGTTGAAATTTAGCATATGAGTACATCTTCTCAAGGTGAAGATCACAATCTATGTGACATTGACTTGTGAGGTAATATAAGGTCACCAGAGGCCATTACTGGTCATTTACAAAGTTTGGGGCCACAATTTAGCACCTATGAAACTGAAATTGGGGATAGAGATACATCTTTCCATGGCAAAGGTCATATGCAATGTGGATTGATCTCTGAGGTGATATGAGGTCACTAGAGGTCATTTAT
The DNA here is from genome assembly GCA_963457665.1 of Thysanoteuthis rhombus. Lineage (NCBI taxonomy): Eukaryota > Metazoa > Mollusca > Cephalopoda > Oegopsida > Thysanoteuthidae > Thysanoteuthis > Thysanoteuthis major. Next base: position 14,993,890 of record OY735206.1, on the reverse strand, counting down.
TGCCAATTTTCAGAGTTGTTGACCACTATTTTACACCAAGGATGTCGAAATTTAGCATATAGGTACATCTCACATCATGGTTAACAGACTAAGGTTGACTTTAAAGGTCATTCAAGGTCACTAGAGGTCAATTCCAGACATCTACCTAATTTTCCAAGTTTTTAGTAGTAATTTTGTAACTGGAATAGGGGTAAATCTTTCCTTGAGGAAGGTCAGAGGCAACATGATATTAACCTCAGAAGTCACCTGAGGTAATTTTCGGTCAATTCTAGCCAAATTCCCAAGTTGTTAGCCACAATTTTGCTCCTATGAAATTGAAATTTGGCATCCAGGTAGATTCTTTCACAATCAAAAGAAGAAAGAACTCATGTTTCCTGTTTGGTTATATTTCAAGTTATTTTTCTCCAGGGCAATGCAGGGTATTCCTGCGGGTTTCTTATATTTGAGACAATAACAACAAGAACAACAACTAATCAACTTACCTTTCCAAGTTTAACCACTAAAAAACTGGACATTTGTGGAAACAGAAGTAAAAATATAAGCAAGATTAAGAACTAAATTACTGGTAGTTGTCTTGCAGAGTCAGCATGCAAAAAATGTTATATTTAAACATTGATGATAGATGAAAGATACAGGAGGATCTGACAAGGAGGAAAGAAATAAGTACATGAGAGCTGAAACCTTTGCAAACACCAACAACATTCATAACATGCAGAAGCAATTAAGAGAATTACAACAAGTTTTTTCCCTTTAAACATGATAAATCAAATTAGTAGATGAACAGCTGTTGCTGCAATATGAAGTTTTTTTTCTTTTTACAATGAATGAAAAAAAAGAAAGAAAATATTTTGGCTGTCAAGAGAAAATGTTAACACATCAAGAAATCGCAGAATTAAAAATGGACATAGGTAACTTGATCCAAGGATGAACATAGAATAGGTGGTGCTGACCTCTGGTAATCCCTTATTGTTTATTTAGGGTTATATCAATTTTGGCATTTTTAAAACCTGTGGGAGACAACTGCAAATTTGAGTAAAATAGTACTGACCTGCAAATTCCTTGCATGTCTATCTAGAGGCAAAACTACTTTTCTGTCCTAATTTGTGAGTTTCTATTTAAACATTCATCTATTTCTATAAAAAAATCATAGGTAGCCATAAGGCTCAAGTGGTTAGAGTAATAGAAAATGGAATCAGCAGTCAGAGTTCAAAGTCCAACAAAGAAAATTAAAAACTTTTTCTCTTAATTTCATGTGCTTTCAATCTATTAGACTTTCAAACCTTCAGAAATTATTTTGAGTTGGGAGACAAATTCTTAACCCTTACTTTCCATTCATCAACAAAGCTGGCAAGAAAACATTTTTCTGTGCACAAAAACCCTAACCCTATCCCTAATCCCAACACAACAATGAAACATGGACACTATTTCTGCTCTGATAAGAGAACTACTAATGCCAAAAGTGAGCACATGAATTCATAGTTTTAGGAAAATTAATCTTTTCAAGGTTTTAGGAGAGGCTATACAGGCATGTCCAACAGATGACACATTTTTGTATTTCAACACGATGTTAATGTTTCCAGTGTTCCTTAAACAAATACTGGTTTCTGAAGAAGTCTTTAGAGATAAAAGCAGGTTTGGGTTGATCAACAATGCTACTGAAAGGAATCTTAGGATATCCAGTAAGAATATCATCCTGATTGTCAGTCTTAGATAGTCAAAAATGGATGTGCAGGAATTTTGATAGGCAGCGTTTTCTTACCCAAAGGAGTTTCCTAGATTATGTTGCTCAGGATAAAATAGATTTCCAAATAAAAATCCAAATTTATTACCTAGCTTTCAATAGTAGCATCTTGATATTTTCAGTAACTTAAACTAAACAGGATTTATTTTAAAACTATGGGTAGTGATACCCTCCTTATTTAAAAAATAATTCAAGTTATTGACAGTATCTAATATTTTCTTGTTCAAGTAATTTGTGTTTTGAATTCCCTTATGTCCCAGAAACCATCTGGATAATATTTGTTAAGTATTTGAAGAAAATTGAATGAAAAATACTTTTCGCACCAGGATCGACCAGTTTGCAGATGAACACATTTTCCCTAAACACTGTATAACATCATCGAAACATCAGCAATCTTTCCAATGTAAAAAAACCATGTTTTTGAAAGTTACTTACAAATTTCAGAAGAAATTTTTTAAGGGTAAGTAACTTTTGAAAATGTAATAATTTAAAAACAACCTACTTGTGATAAAAAATAAAACTTTTTTCTTTTTTTTTTTTGTAAGTAATTTTTTAAACTTAAAAAAAAAATTTTTTTTTTCTCATTTGACTTTTTTGGGGATTGAAAGCACAAAAAATTACTATTGTTCTTGTTTTTCTAGCAGTGACAAATTGTCAAAACTTCATCTTTTTGAGGATTTCAAAAGTATTTTTCATCCAAAAAGTGTCTTCATAAATACAAATAGTTGAAGTCAGTTTTTGAGTGAAAAAAATTTAATTTCTTCAAAATTTTAGGTGTATGTCCCCTAATCTAATCTCCATGGTGCAAGAACCTGATCGAATAAGCCATTTGGTTAGGTTATCAGATGCCAGAGATTAGATTACATAACTAAAAAAAACAAATAAATAGCAAATGAGTATAAAACCATCAACTGAAATACAATGCACATGAACATTGAATGATGAATTAGTGACATCTTCCCAATACCATGTGTCACACAGTTAACACATAGAAACTCAAAGGTTCAGTTTTTTTTCTACTTCAACCTTGTCTAAAATATCTATGGTACTATGTTTTCACTTCGTGTCATTGATACTTCAATTTCTCCTAGAGAACAAAATTATGGGAAAAAGTCAGCAAAATAAAACCAATAAGTAATACATAAAAATCAAAAATGTCAGCCCAGTATGCCTATTGCCATTTATGGTCAGCCAGAGTCATTATTTGGCAGCAGTAGGAATCTGAGGTGTCTCCAAGCACCCTCTCGTAATTTGGGCTAGATTAAAAGAAGGTTGGTCTAAAGGACTTGCATTTGTACTATAAAGAGCAATGACACATTAAAAACTGTATATAATATGATTTAAAGTATCTGCTTTGCAAAATTATTTAATTTGATATGGTTTAGTGTGAAAAACTTAGTTTTAAATCCCAATTAAAAAGAAAGTAAATTAAATTTGCAAAATAATTGAAACTTAAGTACATATATTCACAAATAAGCAACTGTAGGTTATGGGGCAATTCTAAGAGTACAGTGTAAAATTTGATCTAATGTTTTCTCATCTGAACTCAGAATCATACTCAAACAATATAAAATAACCATACTTCACCTAAGTGAATCACTGTAGCATGTGCATGCACCAGGACTGATTATCTCTAAAATCTTATATGAAAAAAAATCTCCAACAAAAATTAGCAAAAATATGGTCCAACATGTCCATAGAGACCCAAAACAGCGCATATTTTCTAGGCTAGAGCCCCCCCCCCAAATGTGACCAGGCATGCCCTGACACATCCACAGACACATGCTCATTCAAGATTAATCTGTAACCCACTGAACTAGTCGGTCAGGCATTTGTAGGGCAACAGTGATTCAATATGTACTTAATTTACATGGAAATTCATCATTTTGAAAGTATAAAAAGTGCTAATTTCTTAGATATGCTACTGGTTTATTTTGTATTTATAGTTTAAATATTCATCATCAAATATATCTTATAGATCCAATTGGAATAGCTTATAATGCAGTTTGAGCATAAAAGCCAAATTTTTTAACATTAAATTTGGCTCTCAAAATAATTGCTAAATACAAAAATAGAAAGACCCCATGGAATGTTATACACTGGGCCGATCAATGTTTAATTCAGCTGTCAGTAGTACCAAAGTATTGGAACTAGAGAGGCCAATGTCAACTTGAAAATATTTTTTGCACTAGTTTGACGGCCGAAAAGTACTAAATTTTAAAAAAATAGCCCAAAACCACGAAAAGATACTAAGAAGACAGCCAAAAACATGCCAAACACTGAAGGTTACACAAACTGTAAAAAAGGAAATGAATTTGACAATAACATTTCAGTAGTCAATAAATGAAACTAATTGCTTCTTTACCCTTTCATTCGTTGCTAGAACATATTGTCAAGTGGACTTTATATATTTATATGATAGCAATGACCCCACCATATGAGAAATAAAAAAAGATAGTTTCGAACTGACGAAAATGGTCATAGTAAAAATTTGTTTTCTTTTAACTTATAGCAAAGTGTTACTGCCAACTATTTTGAAATTTTCATATCCAAAAATGAAGCAAAAGAAATCCAAACATATCTGGTTGTTCAAAAAATTATCTGAAACTGAAGCAAAAATATCCAAAATTATGTAGATGAATCAAGAAATTATCTAAAAGTACATTACATATCATTAAGCTTCCATTCACAGCAATATGTATATATATATATACATATATATATATATATATATATATATATATATATATCAAAATGTGAGAAAGTCAACAAAAATTTAAGGACTGTAAAGGGTAGATAAAAGTTGTTTTTTTTTAATGATTTTGATCTTCATATTGTCAGGAAATTTGAGAAATACTGAAAAAAAAGGTATTAAAAAAAAAACTAAAGATAACTCATGTAAGCCGAATCTCTGTAAAAATGGCGGAGATAAGTGCCTATTCTAACCTTATATTTATACTGTAAATAGAAGCCCCTCGCAAAACATTCAAAAGACTTATTTCTAAAAACTAACAAATTTACAGGAAATTCTTGGGTGTAATAGATTAAAAGCACCTAAAATTGAAAGAAAAAAATTCTCCTTTGAGAACTGCAAGATCAAAAAAAACAATCTCAACCAAAAATTTCAAACTCTAACCCACTACATTTGGAGTAGATTTAAAACATTGAAAAACAGTAGAAAATTTAAAATCAATACAAGATTGATACTTATTCAGAGAATAAAATGTGTTTTTCTAAAACAGTAAAACAAAATTCGTTAAATAGGAAATGTTTTGCTGTTAAATAAATATACCTGCCATCAACTAATCAATGAATACAAATGAGTTTCCAGTTTTTGAGCCAAGGTAAACAATAATTTTGAGAAAATTTTTTAATGTTGGTATTGATAACCTAAATTGGTGCTATACAATCCTCCCATATCATAATAGCCAATACATCCAAGTGCTTTTAAAATCTAAAATAGCCATAGGATATGGCTAGCAATCTGCAAAGATTTTTGACAGTCCTATTCTTTGTTTTTCTCTCACTGTTTTACTTGTTAGTTGTTGAAAGTAGAGAAACAAAAATCACCTTAGTAAAAACTGATTATTGAATCTAAATACCTAGATTATTATATACAACCCATAGCTAAACAAGTAAAATCCAAAATAATGGACACAACAGATCTATCAAATAAGATTAAAAACAATGATAAAGGGGCAATTCCAGTAATAATAGATGGAAAGACAAACATAACTAAGGTTTATCAATCTTGAAGAATGTTTAGATAGTAGAAAAATGAAGGAACTAAGTACAGATGTATTAATAGCATTAATGAAGCTAATTCTAACCCTAAATAGTGCTATGGACAGTAGAAAATTTGATCTACTTCTATTCATTTGTAACATATATGGATAGTCTTTCAGATACTTGAGTCCTCTTTTAGTGAAAAATTCATTAGGGTCCACCACATATGAACCACACATTGTTTTAAACATTCCTTAAGTTTTATAATGATAATTAGCTGAAATTGAAAAACAAAAACAAAATATGTCAACATAAGGTCCATTATGATAATTACCTTGAATTATATTAAAAAGAATAAAAGCAGAGGAAATAAATCATCTAATACGTAAAGAGAATTACCTCCCTTCTATCTTTTAAAAAAACAATAGAACACCTGCAAAGCATTTTTAAATCCGTAATTTAAGGTAGATTGCTATTGTTACACGTTCATAGTTTAATTTCTTGCTTTAAATCTATCTACAACATTTTAGTTGCCCTAAACAACATGGTTTTGGAAAATAGTATAAGCGTTCATGAAAACAGTAAAAACATTTTTTCTTCACGTATCAATCAACCCCTGATAATGCTATAACATATAGCAAAACTGTAGATTGGAAAAAATCAAAATAAATTTATTTAAATACCCATGTATCAGTCTTTCATGCTGTAAGGGTATATACATAAATATGTATGGCACAAATTGAACACATATTTAATATATTGGCATAGGCGTCTGATATAACATGGTTTGTGATAGTGCTGTTTGGGTCCCCAGATATAGCGTGGTTAAGGAGATCACTTGACATCAAGCTTCATAGTGGCGAATATGATCTTTCAGTGAGTCTACATAATATTGATAGTTTTTCTGTACATATGTCACCATAACCCAGTAAAAACAGTACAAGGTAGGCAGAGTATTTTTACTCCCACATCTTTAGAGTGCTCTAACTTTCTCACCTGTTACATTATATTTCAGTAGGGTGGTTCAATTTACAAAACAGTTACAATGTGGAACTGGACCCTATTTATGTGCCACATTTTATTACGTCAATTTGGGAATTTTTTTCATCAGAGAATTTTTCAGTTCTGATCAGACATTCTTTTCTAATTTTTTGTTGTGACAACATTTTCTTTTAGAAGTTAGTTTTTACCTGTTTATTTGTACTTCATGATATATTTGTGATATACTGTGTATATATATATATATATATATATATATATATATATATATATATATATATATATATATATACATTGGTACAGGCATCCACTGATATAACGTGATGTGCACTATGTATTGTACTAATGAGAAAAAATTATTTTTTGGGTAAAAGCATCCCCCATTATAAAGCAGTTTGCGATATATATGTATATATTGGTACAGACATCCTCCGATATACAGCATGGATTGTGATATGTATATACTTTTTCCTGACCTCAGATTCTAACCGGTTTTGAGATCCACTCACTCAAGATGCTTTGGGTGGATTTAAATTAACCCCTCCAGCCCTCTCTCTCAGCTACGCCTCTATATTCTGATAAGACTTTTTCTGTCAAAGTTGATTTTTTTTACTTTTAGTGGTCAATATTTTGCCTCTCCCCTGTTTTTAGGGCACCATCTCATATTGTACTGACTTTGGTTTTGATTTGATCTCTGGGGATCCATATTGTGGTTGTCTGCCATTTTTGCAAGATGACTAGCCCCTTGCCATTTGATTTTCTTAATGGATTCTATGATGTCTCGGACTCCTGTTTTTCCCCTAATATTCAGCTCTGTTTTGTGGTCTGTCTCTCTATGTGATGTTGAGCATGATTCTCTCATGTGCACGTTGCATGGTTCTTAGAGGGTCTGTCTTTTGGTTAGGTTCCAAATTTCAGCTCAATAGGAGACTATCAGGAGGATGCATTGGTTGTATATCCTTCTTTTTAGAAACAAATGGGATTTTCTTGTTCTTGAATGATGATCTTGCTTTACTGAAGGCCTGCTATCCTAGAGTGATTCTTCACTAGATTTCTTCTTCTGTTGAGGATTTCATGGAGATTTGTTGTCCTAAATAAATGTAGTGCTCTACTTTCTCAAACTTTTTGATTTTGATCGTTGTGCATTTATTTCCAACATGTTCGTTGTACATGACTTTTGTTTTGCTGAAGTTCATGTGAAGGCCTACTTACTTGCTTTCTTCATTCAGTTCATCTAGCATTAGTAGGAGGTCCTGAAGTTTCTCTGTAGAAAGGACAATGTCATCTGCAAATCTGAGATTACTTAGATAAAGGAGCCACTGTGATGGTTTATATGTTGCAATACTCTGATAAATACAGGGTCTACACTTTGTAGAATGATAGCATCAATGTCTTTGAGAATTTCTACTGAATCAAAGGCCTTCTTGAAGTTTATAAGTGCAACTGTGAGAGGCATTTTATAATCTTCTGCTTTCTCCTTTAGTTGATTTATTGAATGCAGATAGTCCATGGTCAAGTAGCTTCTTCTAAAGTCAGCTTGTTACCGTAGTTAGTTTTTATTTAGCATTTTGGTGATTCGGTTGGTGATAATTTGAAAAGTTTGTTGATGAAGTTGAGTAGACTTATTGGTCTGTATGTTTTGAGGTCTTTTGGGTTTCCTTTTTCATGTAACAGCATTATGATTGCAGTGTTCAAATTTTCTAAGACTTTACTTTATTTTAGGCATAAGTTGAATAAAATGGCTTGTTTCCTAAAGATGACCTTACCAGCTTTTCTGAGTAGGTTGATGGTGGATGATGATTTTCTTGTCCAGGGGCCTTTCCTTTTTTTGTTTATTTGATGGCTTGTTTCACTTCTTATGATGTAACTTCTAGGAAGTCCCCGAACTGATTGCTCACATCTTGCACATTCTGTTTGATGTTTTCTGTTCTCTGTTTGGAGGAGTAGAGTTTTTGGTAGAATTCTTGGGCACATTTGACGATCCAGTCCCTATCTGTTGTTAGGTCTCCATTTTCTTTTCACTAGTTATTTGTGTCCGTCCTGTACTTAGGGTTTAGTTAATAGCTTTGAAGCCACAACATTTTTTCAAGAATTGTTTCGATGATTGCTCACATGTATCTCCTTTTGTCTTCTCTTTGTTTTTTTTGGATGGTTTTATTTCGTTTGGTTGCTACCGTTTTCTTTCTTGTTGGTGGTGTCATGAGATTTCTGCATTTTTACATGAGGTTCTTGGTTCCAGTTGAGATTTTAATGATGGTTTGTGTGCTTTTTGGTTTAAACATAGTGGCAACTTCAACTAGAGAGGTTGTTAATCTCATCTAAATCATTTATTCAAATATTACAAATTTACAGTAATATCAAAATTTAGCAGTTAGGTAATAAATGAAATTGAAAATGCTAAATCATGAAAATCAAATTGGAGAATCTTTTGGTTTGCTTGGTGTAAAATAGTGTGTATAAAATATTTTGGAAATGAATTTAAGAATCAAATAAAGACTTGAATTTTATGTAGTACAAATTAATTTTCTCTGTTTGCAAAGATAACTGAATGAAAATCGTGAAAGTTTTAATCATAGCAATCACAGTTGCATTACTAGTATTGTGGATATTTTGAACTCTCTGGAATACAGCTTTCATTCTTTGCTGGAGCACATGGTACAACAAGGTAGAATAGTGGGTAGTATACTGGTTTTGCAAGTCAATGAAAATGTTGGACTTGTCCATCAAGTATCAGTTTTTGGCAACATTATAACCTTCCATCATTCTCAAGGCAGAGCAAAATTTTTGTTAGCCTAGTTCTACTTCATATATTTACAAATCAACATACTATTGATTGAAATAAGTTTTGCAGTGATTATTGATGAGAGCTTGAAATAAAGGCCATGACAGCTATGGTTCAATTCATAAAGCTATGCAAGTGATGAATAAATTCATAAAGCTATGCAAGTCATTGACTAAAAAGCTTAAATCAAATTGCTTTTTCCATCAATCAAAACTCCAGTATTTACAGGAACTGCTAACATTTAAGTGGTAAGTCTATATTGGGGAAAACAAAATATTGTGCAATATCAAGAGACAATATTCTGACTATGAAATAAAGAGATTTGGAGTTATTGTTTGAGAGGGAGAGAGAGAAAATCATTTCAAGGCTGCAGCACTATGCATGTCTATATAAACTATTGTTTGAAATATTGGTTAAATAAACTCAAAAAGCATGCAATTGAGTCACTATTGAGAAATGTGTCCAGGTTTAATGTATTATGTGAATGACAAAATGTAGGGGTCCTCGTTTTTTGGTGTTTACAAATGTGTATATTTTGTCAGCAGATGGAGATGAAACAAATAGAAAAAACGTAATTTGCAGATGATGGATATTCTAAAGACAGTGTTGATGTTCATGGACTTACCTCATTTCCTTTTTGTCGATTGTTCTCCTCCTTTATTCCAGTTTGCTTGCATTCCGTAAAAGAAGAAGCTTCCAATGAAACAAGTGTGATGACCTGGCAGCCATAACAAACATTGGCTCCAGAACAAAAGTACCATCCTAGCAATGTTGATGACTCAATAATTTTAAGGCACAAATAGTGTAAAATAATTGATAAACCATTGCAATTCTCTCTCTGACAATCAAGATATTGATGAAATAAGCAATCAAATCAAAATAAATTAGAGGGCGAAAGAATACATATGAACGAAACCCAGTTCTTAAACAATTTCTTAATGAATGCATGCATTCAGAAAATGCTCTTAAGAAAGTTCTGGCCTCCTAAAGTTGAGAATGTTGGTATGAACTGAATAATTCATTTCTATGAAGTTACAGTACTAAATCAAGCTGCTAATTCATTTTATAATCGTTGGAAGTAATAGACTTGATATCAGAAAAATATTTTTGGATGGTTAAGTCATAAAAAATTAGGATTCATTTTATTTCTTAATCAATTTCAACCTCATACAATAGTATATGAAATTAATTCTAATAAAAGTAGACTGTTTTAAAAGTGAGTGTTAAATATAAGGGATTAGGAAATAGAATGAAGGACTCATAAAACGCCAAAAGACAATGTTGAAAAAAAAGAAGACACTGCCAATGAATGCAGAAGTAATATAAACATTGAAATGCCAATGACTTTAGTTGATCTATTTTCTAGTTAATCACTTTTCTTATCAGTTTTGAATACTGATACTGTTTAGATACTTCCAAGGTGACTTGATTCCAGAAGTGTAGAGGCGGCAGTTTAAACTGAACAAAGTCTTGTCTGTGTGTAATAATATCTGATTAGGAAGGCAGATGTATACCAACAGAGATTAGATATATCAGAACTGCTAAATTTCAAGTCAACTAAAACATTACACACACACACACACACACACACACACACACACACACATATATATATATATATGTCAAATACTTCGGAGAAAATGAAAAAGATCACTGTCAGAGAGTTATTTGATTATCTTTTACTTTCTTAATAACCCATAACCTAGAGTTATGTTGGAGCCTAACAGATTATTTTCATCATGGGTGTGTCAAGGGTGAGATAGCCTGACTGGCCCCATCCCTCATCAGGCAGGTTTGGAATCAGAATTGTCTGACTCCTAGGCTGGTAGTTAATTACAGTTAAAGAGCCCAGTCTGCTCTACCAGTCACACATAGTTCAGGGGAGAATAAGTAGATTCATGCCCCTCCAAAAAGCATAACTGTGAAATGAATAAAAACAGCCAGAGTTTGAACTCTTATAATTAAACTTATGGTATTGAATTAGCAAAATAAACAACACACATCTAATATATACAAATAGTAAAATATAATACCATTAGATGGTCCACATAAATCAAATAGACTTGTACAATATAATCCAGGAAATCTTATCATATCATCTGAAGATGATTTAAAATACAGGATTGAATTTTGGTGAAGTTCTGGCAAAGAATAACCTAAACATTTAAAGATGTTTAAGAATATTACATTACTAGCATAATCATAGGACTAAATATACATATAAAATACATTCACCTTCTCTATCCCCAACTTCTATTCCCATTGGATTTTCTGTTACCATTTTTATAAGAATAAATACGGTTTCTAATGCATTGGGCTACAACAGCTTATTAATTTTTTTTTTCAAACTTTATTTTTGGATGAAGTATTGCAACATTATGATTAATTTTTGACTAGTTTTTTTACTGTCATCCTAATTTTCAGTTGCTTTTTATCACCACTTTGAATTGGACTGTAATACCATGGCAATGATTAAAAAGTGTAATCGGAAAATGAAGAGCAAGCTCATGGTGAGAATTGAACTCACACCCTCTAGTCATAGAAGTTGTGGTAAAAAGTGACTGAAAATAAGAATGAAGGTAAAAAAACTAGTAAAATATCATTAATAATACAACTGCTTAGTACAACAACTTTTTAGTTTTATTTGTTTAAAAATTTATTCTTTTTCAAGATTTATGCAATCTGCATATATGGAAGTCCCTTTAACATTGTCAAAGTAGTTTTGCCATATGGCAGGTTATAAGGTTAGAACTTTCATTTTTTCTAGCGTTTTTTTTTTTTTTGCGTACAAACTTGTTAAATTTTAATTATCTGGTTGATTATTCATTCTTTGGTCATTTAGAATTGAGCAGGGAAATGTTTATTATCAGAGTTAAAATTTACCAGTGTTTTTTTTAAAAAGTAAAAAAAATTTCAAAAAATGAATTGCTTAATTACATATTTTTAGTTTTTTCACAAGGTGTCAAATCATTAGCAATGCGTGTCAAAACTTGTCTTGTATTCTGTGGATTGGTGTCAAGTCATTGATGCAAATATGTAAATATTCTATTTTTAAATACTGTATACTTTGTAATTTTTGAATTATTGTTTTTAAATTATTTTGATGGTATTATTTAATGAAAAACATCACAGAAAGCTTTCATCTATTTATTCAAATACCACTTAATTTTTATGAATTAGATGGTATTAGCTTTCACTTCACTATCACCTGCCCTTGAATATAGCCCATATCCCCAGAGTGCAGTTATTGTAGCTCGGTTTTAATGCTGTTGACTTTGTTGGACCCCAACAACCACGTCATAACAGGGGAGGCCCTTATGAAAGTGGGGAAGATTATTTCAGCTATGAGAAATATTAACCAGATTTATCTGAGAATATCACCACCAAGTACAAAGAAATCTTCAATGAAGATGCATTTTCTGTTGGTGACAAAACTGAATGGTTACTTCATAGAAATGTTTTCAAGCAATACATCAACATTCAATTTATCACATTATTGGATTGAAATCAGTGTCGTATGTAAATCATTTTGGAACCTCAAAGATACACATAGACTGATATAGCCAAGGGATATTTCTGGTTATTTTTATCAAGATAATATGATTCGATGGAAAATTACAGAATCTAACATGAACTGAAAAAGTCATATCTCAAAGTGATCCCAGTTTAGTTTTGAAGTAAATCTAACAAAAAATGACTCAAAAGAGTAAACATAACAGTTTTAAAAACTAAGACCATATGTAGAGGATGAATGTAAAATCAGCACTGATTCTTTGACTAAAAATCTCTCACGTAAAACAAACTGATTGAGTTTTAAAGAGAAAACATTCATTCCCTATTTAGGGAAAAGAATTACAAGCTTTTTCAGCTTCACATCCTTTATACTCTGAATGTATGCAGGAATCAAGTTGAAATTTTTTTTCTCATGTAGAAAGTGAAATTGTAAAAAAAAAAGAAAACATCATAAGCATTGATTCAGGGAAACATGGAAAAGGGATGGTACTACATGCATGGAGCATTGGAGGAGTGACTTGCATTCCAAGTTTACGTTGAAATAAAAAAATATTGAGAACAAATTCAATAAGATAGTTATCCTTTAGATTAATAATTTGCAATGATGAAATAAAATGTCAGAAAGTAAGCTGGGAATAAACTAATTATATACAGCAGAAAAAAATCAAAATCTTAAAAAATGACTCCTGAAGAAGGTGACTATAACCACCAAGATATGCAAATGAAACTTTTGGAGCTGATAAAAACACAAGGAAACTAAACATAAGATATTCAAAATATACTCACCTCTATGAAATGAACTAAAACATTACTATATTAAATGATGCAGGAACTGAGAGAGGGGGAGTGAGTGAGATATATTCAATAGGAGAGGTGCCAAGTAACAAAAACTAAAAACAAATTATGAAATGAACATGACAAGAACTTGATATATCTACCCATCAATCATAGGCAGGGATAGTAGGGGGTTTACAACTGATTTATAGTAGACTTTCATTATCCTGTAGATAGGTTCCGAGACCCCCACCTCCTGCAGATGATAAAATCCATGGATAATAACAAACCACATGCACTAGGTATGTCTAAAAATTATCAGGAAATCAATACCTCATAGTGAAAGTGTAGAAATAAAAGAACCATCTCTCTTGTTTTTGCAAAAGAAAAAAAAAAAAATTTTCATCTAGAAAAAACAAACCAACTAGTTTTCATTGATTACAATGTAAATAAGACTGTTATAAAGTCAATTTTTACTTTTATTGATAAGAAGTCATTACATTATTTGATGGTAGCTAATTAAAAATTTGAAAAAAAAAAATATCCATGGCCAAAGATTTTTTTGTGAAACTTTTTGAAAAAACATGGTGATTTGAAGTTATTTGCTTCTTTCAAACTCATCATGATCTTCCTGCAGAGGTTCAAATACTTCAGTTATCAAATGGTTTTCAGTGCAGAATTTGATCTGAATTTCTCACTTTAGCATAGGGAAGGGAGTGGGGCACTTGTTTGATAATAAGAGCCATATATAATAATTATTTTACACTATTTTTTGCATTATATTTATAAATAAAAAAAATATACAGCTACACAGTCTTATCCACCAATGTAGATTAATTAATCTCTGCTTGTTGAAGGTTTTTGATAAGTCTTCATTTTTTAATGATTCAAAATCAAGCTGGTAGGATGTTGAAGCTCAGTGATGTGGAGGGTACAGAGGATCTATTTTTGACTTGATATAGAGAGAAGAAATTCACAGCAGTAAGTTGTCCCCAAAACAGAGAGGAATCAAAAGCCTGTTTTCTGGAGATTAGGATACTTTGCATCTGGGATTCGTCTCCAAAAGTCAGAGGTGAGCTTTTATGTACTAGCTTCAAACTCTCATTCCTCTACAGCTAAATGTCATTTTTCTATTGAAGCAGTGTCAAGTGCATTATTATGTCAACACATGTTTTGGCTTATCAGGTCCAAAAATTCCTTTACCTTTCCATTATTTGTAACATAGCAAACAAATATAGCTAGTATCTTGAATGTCTGTAGATCTAACACAGCTTTCCAGATCACTCTGAAGCGAATGCATGATTGTAGTATAAATTCCAGAAATACGTCTATAGTGTGATGGGGAGATAGAACTTTGTTCTATCGCTTGTCTATTCACTTTGTGAATTCCCCATGACTCTAAGGAAGTTGACTTAAAGCTATATTCCAATCTATAACAAAGATAGCTTCAGTAGTCAAATCACTTTGCATACAATTTTGTTGAGTAATCAAGTTAGATTTTAACATTTTTATCTTATTTCTATACAGTTTTGATTTGGAAGGAAAATTGGATGTGAATCTTTCATGGTAGATTCATGATGACGCTTAGAATTACAGGCTTTAAAGTGGCTAATGCTTATATGATGGACAAGACACCACACCTTTTCACTATTAACAGTAAAGGTGAAATTGTCCTCTCTTTGATGATTGAAAACTCTATTTTCGTACTTATTACATATTTAAAATAGTCTACACTAGTTTTTTAATGTTCTGTTTTCTCTGTTGTTGCCTCTGCATCTCATGAGTATAGTGTTTCAGGAGAAATAGTACTGATACCAAATATTGCTTTGAGAGCTGCATGTGGCTTGCAAGCTGCTGTTCGGCCACCATTGCTTTAGGGTGTACTGAACAATTTCAGCTAGGATGGCAATCTGAAACTGTCTTTCCTTAGCAGCGGTTGCTAGGCAATATTTTCAAAATAGCAACAAGCAAATAAACTTTAATAAATGGTTTTTCAATATTTCATCATTATTAACAATAAAACACAATCAGGACAATGTATTTACTTCAAATTATGTAAATAATTATGTGTATTTTCATTTAGACTAACACGAGAAAGGACCATCAGCAGTGCTTAAAGAATCGGTACCATGCTTTGTTATCAAGGTTATAAGGTGCTTTAACTTTAAATCTTATAAGTATTGAGTTAAAAATAAACAATTCATTATCATTGTCAGAAACGCATAATTTCCAGACATATTGTCTTGGATAAATATAAGTCATTAAAGTTATTTGCAATCATCTGATTTCAGAGCATAGATAGTATATTTAAGTTTGAAACAGACATATTTGCAGTTCATGCACAAATTCCTGTATCTACAATAGATGAGTTCTAGTCAAGAATCATTGGCTTGAAGGAAGGGCTACCATTTTTCAGTACTCTGGAGTCCATCCTCAGTCACCAGGAAAAGGTAAATAATGATAATGTCTCTCAGTTGCAGAACCTCAGTAGCACAGCTCTTTGGATGTTTTGCTTCAAGGCAGCTTTTGATGGTGGAAGGGATTCCATTTGGTGTCCCTCTAATGGATTTTGTAGAATAGTGGGTCACAAAATAGAAAAGAAGTAATTAAATTTGGGGTAAGATCCAGGAATTTATTTTTGATTAAGAGATATTTTTGCATTTTTCCCCCATATTTGCTTCAACAAGTCTTGGATATTTCTCGATGAATTTCAATGAAATTTTGTGAAAAGATAAGCCACTTAATAAGGAAGAACTGATCAAATTTTAGGAGCGGATCCAAGAAAGTGTTTTTGATTGGGAGATATTTTAGTATTTTTTCAAAAATACACTTCTCTTTTTGCTAAAGAGATTTTTTTTTTTTTTTTTTTTTTTCATACATTTTTGTATCTGCTTCTGTCTATCCCTACAATATCTCCAAAAGCTTGTGGAAGGATCAGGCAAGTATTAAGGAAGATGTGATCAAATTTTGGGGTAGATCCAGGAATTTGTTTTTGATTGAAAGATATTTTTCTGGTGTTTTTTTTTCTATTAATTTCTGTATTTGCTCTTGTCTTTCTATCTCCAAATGCTTTCAATAAATTTCAAAGAAATTTTGTGGAAGGGTAAGCCACATTATAAAAAAAAAGTTTAAAGTTTGGGATGTATCCTAGAATTTGTTTTTGATTGAGATAGATTTTTTGTATATTACTGAATTCACACCTATCTGTCAATACAATATCTCCAAAAGTTCTGAATAGATTTTCATGAAATTTTGAGGAAAGATAAGCTACGTGGTTAGAAAGATGTAATCAAATTTTGGGGTGGATTCAGGTATTTGTTTTTGATAGAGAGATATTTTTCATTTTTCTTCCTAATTTTTCTTTGTTTACTGAGAATAATTACCAGAATAATTGAATAGTAAAGATTTCCCGCACAACAGGAGTGTGTGAAATTACTAATTATACAAAGAGTTATTTTGAATATTCAATATCAAATAAGTGTAAAGAGAAGAAAATAACTACACATCCAAAATTAATGGCTTGAGAAAATTAATAGTCAGCTGTATATCCTTTTTGAGCTAAAATTTTTTCTAATCTTTTTCAATAAACTGTTACTAGATTAGCACAAAGATCTGCAAGGATATCTAGCTGTTCTTCATGTGCATAATCTTCAGCAGATTTGATGGTTTTCTTGCTCTTACATGTTTTTTCAATTCATATTGAAGGTTCTCAAATGAATTTGGGTTGGGACTCTGTGAAGGCTAAGATGAAACTCATTTTCTTATAGTGAAGAAAATTTTGGATTAATTTAGAAGTATGTCATGCATAAAGCTCAGACCATACTCCAGTTTCAGATTTCTAACAGACACTTTCATGCATATATCCAATATTTTACAAAAATCCTATTTTTTCATTATACCATAAACTTTTACTAAGCTTTCTGTTCCTTTTGCAGAGAAACATTCCTCAAGCATGATGAAGGGATGGGGTTCTTTAGATTAAAAATCTCACTTTGATGCCACCAAACAAATTTCTGGTTATTATGTCTCAAAAGTTTGAGTTTTGTCTCATCTGACCATAGTATATCCTCCCAGAATGAGACAAACTTATCAATACGTTCATTTGCAAATGCAGAACAAACTTTCAAATGATTAGCCAAGAGAAAAGCGTCTTACAAAGTTGGTGTGCTTTTAGTCCTGCTCTATGCAGAGCTCTAGTAATACTATTTCAGATTATTTTCACTCCAGTGATTTCCAGATTATTCCTGTAATATTTAGATTATTTTCCACAGATCTGGCTGGCTATTTCTTATTCCTACTCTACAGGTTTGCAACAGTCTTCTCTCCTTTGAACTCCAGAATGATCTAGAAAAAGTAAATTGTTTAGAAATGGGTACATTTTCTCCAATCAAATGTAACAGGCTAAGCGAGGTTGACTTTCGAGGTCATTCAAGGTTACCAGAGGTAATTTACACTCAATTTTCCAAGCTAGCTTTAAGCAATGATTTCATACCTATGTTGGATTATATTCAACGTTATTGCAATTCTGGGTATCCCTGGTAGTATATATATATATATATACATATATATGTATAATTATTCTCTAGTTATAACAAAGTTACAAATACCAACCAATAAATTGAATATTTTTGGGCAAAATAAATGAAACAATGTTTGATGATTACCTAGATATATTTGTAGAAAAAAAAGTAGAATCTAACATTGTGCTTATCCAGACAACTGCATATTTTCATTCTCCCTGAACTTTTGATCTTCCTCAGCAAAAAAAATGCTTGAATTGCCTTTTGCAGTCTTCAGAGGAATTGGAATCTTTTCCTTAAAAAAATTCACTAAAGAATAGAATAAATAGTAATCTGCAGATGCATACCTGGTGAATATAATGGGTGAGTGAAAACTTCTCAGCCAAGCTGTAACACTTTTTACTTAGTCATTGAAGAAACACCCAGAGCATTATCTTGATGGAATATAATACCCTATCTAATTCTGGATGCTTTTCATGCAACAATTGCTGTCTTCAATTTGTCTATCTAACAGGCAACAATCAATCGTTTGCTTAAACGGGAGGAGCTCACAGTGAAGGGCTTTCTTTCAATCCCATCATATACACAGTATCATCTTTTTTTGATGAAGACTAACCAATTGTATTGTTAGTGGGGGTTTATTTCACTTGCCCTACAAGTCTTATGTTTCAAGTTGTTTTGAATTATCAACTTTTCACTGCCAATGACAATTTGTTTAAAAAATGGAACATTATCATTATATCTAGTTGCAAGTTACACATTGAAAGTACATTTTTTTTACACTTGAACGTAATTAACATAACCAAGTTGGTGTTAATTATTTGCAATGATTCTTGATTTAGATATTTTGAGTATGTTGGTTATCTCCCATGTCATATAAATATATATCATTCTCAAATAATGTCAGGAACATTCCATATCAAATCACCCAGGACTCCCCCGGTCACCCTCTCAAAATCTTCTGGAAAAAAAATCACAGGTCAGGTACTCCTATATCAGACTTATGGAGAATTCTCTAATATTATCTCTGATAGTTTTATAATTCAAAGTCTTTGAAATTTCACTCAATTTTTTGCATTTTGCCAAATGAGCCTTTTCATCCAACTTCCATGATTTATATCTCCTTTGATATAGCATTTACAGCTTTGAAACTTTGTGAGTAGGACTGACTCATTTTGTAGAATTTAAAAGTGGAATCTTATATATTTTTCCACCTACAAGACTCTGAAAATGGCTAAAAATTATGAAAGAGATGACAACCATTTGGCTTTTCACTCAAAGAGTATACTAGATATAGCTCTCAGTTTTTCCCTATCACTCATCACATATTGGGTTAAGTGTAAGCAGTAACCGTATTCATTACTGTTATAGGAGTGTCTTAATGATTGTTTGAAATGTGCTTGATTTTTGAATGTTCTCAAAATTGTTTTTATTATCATATCTTCATTTATCCAAGTGGGCTGTTACCTACCATTTTCACAATTTCACCATGCATTTTTATATATTAGAAGATAATCTGACAAAATTTCTTCGAGGAGCTATTATTCTTTAATGCATATTGGGGGGGGGGGGTTACTGAAAAATTTTTGGCTTGAAAAACAATGTCAGTTTCTGGCCTGACCAACTTCCAAAAATCTGATCATTATTTTGTGTTACTGTAGATGGAAACTGTTCTTTTATATAGTAATTTACTGAATGTATTTTTCTTAATTTTTTTTTGTTAGTCTCCTCATTGGTTTTCATTATATCAATTGAATTTTCATAATTTTTTTCCACTCATTCCAAGTAACTGAGAATCATCTGAATGTTGAATAGTTACATAAATTTTATGAAGGCATATTTTGTGAATATAACAGCAAACAAATAGTTTTTGCTCACTGTATAAGTCACTCTGTGACACTGATACAGTTTTGAATAATTAATATGAGCTGAAATGTTCTTGGTCCGACCAAAAAGGGAATGATCTACGAACAATTTTTAAAAAAAAGAACATGGATCCTCCAAAATACTGTGCTTTCAACACAAAAAAATAAACTTTTCAGCTAGTGACAAAATATGTGCATAGAAGGGTGGCCTGGGAGACTTTCTTAGATTTGATATGGAATGACCCATCTTAATTTGATCAATATCAACCAACATCATTCTATATGAAATCATTGCCACAAAACTTTGCAAACCACTTTTGACACAATTGATCATTCACAGTACATACTAAATAAACTGCTCAAATCTGGGTTTTTCTTTGCTCTGAATCACATCAATTCACTCAAAATAAAAATACAAAGCATAATATGCTGGAAATGTTTCTTATTTCCTTTCATTTTCAATGTTAGCATAAATAAACAAAAGCTGTTACAATACAAACAAAAGTGATCTTTTTTAATGAAGCAACTTAAAACTAAATGCCCTTAATGCCATTCAACAACAAAAACAGAGCAAACTTTTGGGCCAACCAAATAAAATTCCTACAATTTTGTTCTTAATTCCAGTCAATGTTTCATTTCATATTTATTTAAGTACAAAAGCAGTCAGTGTACAAGAGAGAAAAAAATAAAACAGGTTTGGTTAGTCGCTCAATAGAAACTGTCACATGACCAACATCTTTTGGCAGCATGCTGTGTCAGGGTAATCAATTAAAAAATTGGTAGAAAGGGGGGGTGTCTATGGATGAATTACTTCTCTTGCCTTTTGTAAAAAAAGTCTGGATTATCAAAATACAAGTGTGAATGCTGCTGGACACAAACTAAGGGATTGCAATTTGCAAATTGGATGCTGCACAAAAAACCTACTTAAGGGGAGAAAATAAAGGTTCTTCTAAAAATAATAGAGTGCAAATGTTGAAAATTTCAGCTCTTTGACTCTATTGGTGCAGTCTATATGAACGATACATACATAGCCAACCAGCCAGACCAACTTGAAAACTGAAGAAACTTGCTGTTATGCTATAGAAGGAAAGTCATACATGTAACTTAAACAGGTTGGCACCTTTATAAGAAATCCCATGTGATGTCATGCTCCTACCTATGCACATGAAAATATTTCAGCAATAAAAATCTAACTTAGAGCATCAAAAACGAGACAAATGCAAAGATAATATTTTCAGAAAAATATATAAAAAAGATAATGTCTTTTTAAATGATTCCGTAATCACATTATACAGTGGAATTTATTTAAGAGATTTGTTGCTTCTCTAAAACTCACATATTTTACTTGTCCAAAGTAAATGGAAAAGGATAGAAACTAAGTAAATAGTGGTTCTGAAATGAAGTAAATAGTGGACTTAAGATTAGAAAAGGATGATTTTTGAAGATATTACATCAAGCAAGAAATTTTGCCATATCTCAAGCAAATACTGCTATGCTTATCAATTGGAATGACTTGTCTTGGAAAGGAAAAGAGTCATAAATTTCAGAAATAGGGAAAAAAGAATTTTGGAGTGTCTACAAGAAAATCACAAGATGAGATTCAACAGTTTTACAATTTACAAAAAATATCTCAAGAATATGTCTGAGTATCAATAATCTACTATATGACCAGATAAGACTTCAATTGAACATCAAAGTAAATTGAAGAAGATAATGTAAAGTAATGCAAATATTTTCAGCTCTGTTTTAAAAGCTTTTGAAATTATTTAGTAAAATTATAATGGAAGTATTGCTTCAGACAGTAACTTAACTAAGAGAAGAATTGTTGAAATAGTAACAGGTTGAATGTATGATCCAAAGAAGTAAGAAAGAGAGGAACCAAAATCATTTTGTTATGATTTCATAACCACAGACAATAAATAAATCTCAGTAGTGTTGTTTCAAGTAGATTTAAAGTAAAAAACATTTCAATTAGAATCAAGATCTACGCGAGAAAAGGAGATGGCACAAAAATGAAAATCAGAATTGAAAAAGAAAAAGACACCACATACTCTTGCACTCACAAATACAAATACACGTAACAAACACATATCCCTGATCATACATGGCTAGGTATGCCAGTCACAATTTTGATTCTATGTGATTGAGGGGAAATTATTTAAGACTATTCAACTTAAACCAAATAAAAGTCAACTATAGAAAAGCCATGCAAAAAAAGATTTCAATCTGTACTAAAAAAAAACACCAAAGACCTAGTACAAACCTACACTTTAAATTCATACAAAAAAGCAAATAAAAATGATTTGGGCAAATTGGAGAATACCAACTGTGACAGATCTGGTTAGGTTAGGATAGGGAGGAGGGTCATTTGTTAGTTGTTGAATATAGATAAGCAAGCGCAGCATAGTGATAAGGCTCAAGAGCAAGACATACCATGGATGCTTGATTGCCAGGGGTTGACCCCACCGGAACAGGATTCTTAGAAACCGCTGCAACGCTGGCCCGTCGCTTTGTCGTCTGAAAACATAGGCCAGCTAGTGGTTTAAGAAGGTAAGAAATATGCATGGAATATTTTACAAATTCTGCTGACTTTTTTTCTGAACAGTTTTACATACCAGGAGAAAGGGTTACGTATTTATTTACTGAGAGGGACTAAGATATGTAACAAATCAAACATATGAGAGAAAATGAAACAATGTTTTTTTCTAAAATGTCTGTGAAAAGAAATTTTTGAATTTTTCATAATTCATATTAACACTGTAAAGGACATTACAAAGATACATATATTCAACATGGAATGAAAAAAACACAAAAATAGGAAACACAAAAATAAGAAATGAAAACAACAGAACAGCAATAATTAAGAGAGATATTCAAGAGCCTACTGAGAAATAAGCAGAGACCAAAGTTTAATCATATATATTGAATATGATCAAATACTTGACAATGTTTGAGAGTCAGCGTGGAGAGAGAGATAAATACTTATCACCTTATTCTGAAAAAAAAAAAATAATTCCTCAAATTAGATAATAATATATTTCCAAAACTCTTTTCTCTAAAATAAATCATTGTTTCTGTTATAGCTGTCACCAACCAAGCTGCACAACACACACACACACATACATATTCATGTGACACTACAATGACAACTAGTGTATGAATTTTGAAAGTATCTACAATTGATGGGCAATCACAAAGATTTTATAAGAAAGTAGAATTTATAAATTTTTGTTGTAACAAATTCATGGCACAGATGTTGATACATAAAAATTTGCACACAAGACAGTAATTTTATCTGGGTACACAAAACAATGTAACTGAGAAAAAAAAAGAAAAGTTTGAATTACGCTTTGTACTAATGCAAGAAAAGAAATTATCACCAAAATCTTCCAAAATTTGAGAAACAATAATCGCAGGTAAATATAATTTTGGGGTGTTGATTGAAATTGTATTAACACGATAGTTGACCTTGAAGGGCACAGTAGATTATATCTGTGAAATGAGAAACTTGTGTTGATTGAAGAATTTGTTTAGAAGATCAAGATGAATGAAAGTGCTTTCTTAGAAATGGCTTTTTCCCCAATTCCAGTCAAATTAGAGTTGAACCTCATCAAGTTGTCACGTTTCTTTTCAAGTCTCTATGATATCTTGGCTAAGTGATTCATTCAACTTGTTCCCATTTAGTTATTTCTTCCTCTTTGAAGCTGTCAACCTCATCTCTTGCTCTACTTATTTTTCGGTGTAGATTTTGCAGACAGGAAGCATCTCTTCGCTGAGTTTCATCATTGAATGGAAACAATGCAGTTTTGAAATCCTCTATTTTCGCCTACATACCGACCATCACATTTGTGCTTATAAAATAATGTCCCTTATAGTTCATGTCTTTTCTTTTCTGTTATTATACATAAAATTGCAATTTGTTTGGTACCAATTTGTTAATGGCATATTCACTTCCTGATTTGACCATTTTTTGGCAAAATTTGACTGAACTACAAAAGATGAAATTATCCAAAAGCCAATGGTCAACAGAGCAAATTAGGTAATCTTCATAGTTCTACCCATTCAGAAAAGTAGTGTGAGGAACCTAGCCTATGAAATCAGGGGGTAGCTAAAAGTACTACCCAGCTGAATTCGGAAATGCAGGGAATTTAACCTTCAGGTCATTTGCCAAAACTCCATGGATACCATAGACAGCAAAGTAGACTACAAGAGGAAGTTGAAGAGAGACTGTTCAGACTAAGCAATCCCTTGACCTCATAAGACTATATATATATATATATATATATATATATATATATATATATATATATATATATATTCTTATGAGATCAAGGGATTGCTAGGTCTCTCTCTCTCTTTCTCTCTCTCTCTCTCTCTCTATATATATATATATATATACACCTAGCAATCCCTCGATCTCATAAGACTACATATATAAATAAATATATATATATATATATATATATATATATATATATATATATATATATATATATATATACATATATATATAATTCTAAAACCATTCTATTAAAAAAATATTCCTTTGTTTATTTTTAAAATCACTTTTCCTAAAATTTTGAAAAACCTCACCCTGATTCTCCTGAGCTGGTATAGTTGGTTAGAACACATACTCTTCCCATATAAAGCTTTTTATCAGTTTATACAAGATGATTTTTTCTGATAATATGAAATAAAGTAATCAGCTGAAACTACAGATACATTAAAAAAGGTTATACTTGATTCAAAGATGGAGCTCAGAGATAAAGGAAATCGGTTTGAAGTTTATTATCATGGAAAAAAGAAAGTGTTTGATTTCAAGTAAAGATAAAAAAATACCTTGTTGAGTCTTGTAAGAGCTGCAATATTCCATAGCATAAATAATTGCTGTTATAGTGGTGGATGAAAATTACAAATTGAAGAAAGTTTTGGTTTCATTGGAAGAGACATTTTGATTCAATTAGTTATTCACAAAAAAAAAAAAAAATTTTAAGAAATGTGTGCTTTTAGCTAATTGGTACAAAAGAAGAAGATTAAATCATTTTGCTTTTAAAAAAATAGATTAACTTCATTGGCAAAGAGTCACTCAGTAAAATACAGACTTATATCAATATTAAATTACTTCAAGATATAGCCTTTCTGCAACAATATTAAAATAATGTCAGATAAACTAAAAATATCATCATCTTTTTCAGCAAGAAATTTGAGTTATATGTTATTACAATTTTATCAGCAATAAACATAACTCAAAAAGGTTTCATTTATATGTGTAAAACAACATTTAGTTTCAGTAAATAAAGAAATACATTGGGAAATGATAAAAAGACATTCTTCAAAATAAGGAAGTTTAGCAATAAACATTTTCTTTTATGTCTACATCAGATTATCAATGAATGACTTGTTGGATGATGTCCAATCAGCTTTGATTCCAAGGAATCTTATAGTATAGTCAATCATTATCATTTGATCATTGCTTTCTAATCTTTTTATTTAAACTGACATTTTGAAACATAGGGTTATCATCAAAATACATAGCCAGCTTTGTTCAAAACTCTACTTCATCATAAAAAAAATATAAGACAAAAAAATATTGTTTATTATTCTATTTAAGATATCTCGCAAACAAAACAAAAGAAAACAAAGATCATAATACACCTTTTTGTCTAACTTGGTTGATGAAAATCAAGAAATACGACAAAACATGAACAGACAACAAAAATGAAAAATGGGGATATAGGTTTAAAGAACCTATAAATACATAAAAGGAAATAAAACCAAAGCATGAATTAGACAAGAAATTGGCAAATCATAGCAGTAGCATTAAGGCAAGATAGTTAAGGTATATACAAAATGGTTGCATTAGCATGTAAAAGAATTCTGCAGAAAAAAACCTAAAGATGCTAAAAAAAGAACACATCATGCTGCCTTGCAGTCTAAGGACAAAGAGGTCTAATTACAAAGAACCTCAACTACTTACTACAAGCAATAACAACAGATTCCCCATCACACCTACCAGGTTTAAAAGAAACATATATTCAGAGATAGTTCTGGAATACATTTGAGATTAAATCTTCAATTATTCTGCTCAAAATATAAAAAATAACGGAGACAAAAATTGTATACAGTGTTTAAAAAAAACAAAATTGCATGGATGCTTCATCCAAAATATCAATTTGAGAAACTAACCCATCAAGCAGCTCAAGACCTGAACTAAAGTGTCCCAGAAGACTTATAAGATAGATCTTCAGGACATATAATATATCCCAGCAGTCATGGAAACTTTGAGATATATATGTGCCCGGAGTCTCAAAAGGGTTAACATAGAAGATACAGACATTGTAAAATAAAACAAAAAGCAAATCCATGTACAGTTATCCTTTGTCATTCATGGGTTAGGGGCACAAGGGCACCACGAATGTACAAAATCTGCAAATGCAAATAATTTTTTGCTGACCCCTCCAACCCTTTTGGTCCCCGAAAACTATGAATATTGTACCATAAACCTTTGATGAACAAAAACTTTACTGTTCACAAATTGTAAATGTACAAATGAATAAATAGATGAATAAGCAAAAATTCTTCTTCTGGGGACAGATCTGTCAATTATGGCAGAATTTTTTGATTCAAAAACAATCTGCTCAAAAATCCACTGTGAGTATGCAAGAGTATTTTTTCATGACTTTTATGCTATATTCTGGCAGTTATAACCAAAATAAAACTTTCAAAGAATATATTCAATTATTGCACTATACTTTAAAAGAGTGTTGAAAA
>OY735206.1:14884699-14962199 GCA_963457665.1 Thysanoteuthis rhombus | reverse complement strand
ATATATAAAAATATATATGTATATATATATATATATATATATATATATACACATGCATACTTATATACATGTATATATACTGATATATATGTCTACATATACTAATATATACATTTATATATACATATCGGCATATACCAATATATATATATATATATATATATATATATGAGACTAGCATGACAAATTCAGGATATCATAATATATATCATTCAAAATTTCTTTAGTTCAATACCAAATTTCATTGGTGCTTACTGACTTTTTATATATACTTGAGAATACAGAAAACATGTTCGTATGCGCATTACATAGAGAGGAACAAATCATGTTAATGTAGGAGGTTTTGAAGTGTATATGTATGAGTTAATTAAAGGTAAGTACTGTTTTTAACTTCCCCTGGTGAGCACGCCATTCTAAATTACAGAAATTTAATCATTTGACTTTAAATTTCATAGCTTATAACTAGTAGATGGCTGATAGTAATTCCATGAAAATTCTTACGTTAGTTTTGATATAATGCATTCTTGGAAAGCAGACTTAATGTAGATTGAAAAGAAAAAGGAGTTACAATTTTTTCTATTGATGGGAAAATTTTTACAAGGTCAAAATCATGACGTCCCAAAAAAATGGAAAAATATCTCTTAATCAAGCATAAATTCTTGGAGATATTATGTAGATATCAACTACAGAAAAGAATAAAATATTAAAACCGAAAATATCTGTCAATCAAAAACGAAATCCTGTATCTGCCCAGAAATTTAGTTACTCTTTCCTTATTCTATTACTCACACTCCCATGAAACAACAGTGGAATTCACTGAGAACAGACATTAGTGAATACAGAAATGTATTGAGAAAAAAATCTCTCTGAAACTAAATTGAATATTGATTGAGATATTTTAGCATTTTTTTCCTTCTGTCAGTCTGTCTGTCCATAAAATATCTCCAAAAGTTCCTGATGAATTTCAATATAATTTTGAGGAAAAGAGGACCACAGTGTACAGAATGAATTTCATTTAAGGATGGATTCAGGAATTTGTTTTTGATTGAGAGTTATCTTTTGTTTTTTTCATATATTTCTGTACCCGCTCATGTCTATTCCTACTAAATCTCTAATTTTAGGGCACATCCAAGAATTTGTTTTTGATTGAAAGTTATTTTGTTTTTTCGAATCCATTTTGACCTCCTGTGAAATTTTTTCTCAGTGAATAAAAAAGATTGTAACCGTATTCTTACTCAATCTACGTCTAATAAGCTTATAAAAAACGCACAATTTCAAATTTTAGCGAAGAAAAAATCACATCTATATCCCTCTGATTTCCCCACATACAACCTGGCCTCAGCCTGATCTAAACAGATACCACTCAGTTAGTTACAAATCCCACCAAAAATACACCATCCCATGTGTTCCCATTACATTTTCTTGAAAAAGCATGAATGCACAGGAGAAACATTGAAACAAACTAAAGATAATTTTATTAGCGCAAAGTAGAGTCATCTGAAATTGTCATTTTACTTCAATATTGTCAAATAAATCATAATCTACATCAATACACTGGTCACACACACACATAAAGATATATTGTGAAGAAAGTTGACAATTTGGAAAAGAAAAACTTGAGTCTGATTATTATATCTCAAATTATCTATTGGTAGCAAACATTCCATCTGAAATTTGGACTTCTTCAGCGTTTTTGGCAAAGAATAGGGAGGAAAAACCACAAGTCAACATCATGCAAAGCCTTGCTGTAATGTGGAAGTTACTATCATTTTTCACACCATCCTTTGTCAGAAGCTCTGAAGAAGTACAAACTTCAGACAAAAAATTTGCCATCAATTAAAACTTGAGATGTGCTTAATCTGCCTTTACTTTTTCAAGTTGTCAACTTTCTTCACATCATCTTGTCATATCTATATCCATTTTTCTAACATACGCACACACACACACACATATATATATATATAAACACACACACGGTAAAAAATTTACTCTGCATTGTTCATTGACCAACATTTTTTAGCTAGGAGAACATAAAAATAATGGGCAATGGACCTTCCATACTTCTGTAAATAGTACTGAAAAATTGATAATAGAAAAATAATTACTACAGTGCCACATCCACCAAACCATCAAATCTACCAACACTTGACTTGGGATTTCGTTGAAACTAATGTTAGGATATAACTTTCAGAAATGATTTTTGCTAATCTATATGAAAAGTTTGTAAGATAGGAGTGGGTAATTACTTTGGATCTTTTTTTACAGAGGGTGGGAGAGTAAAAGGTAGAACATTGGTTAGTTAAGAGAGAAGCTGAGAGAAAATGAAAATCCTTCTTAGAATCCTGGTCGTGATTTGCATGCTGAAAATTTTTCTATCTCTTACTTTACTCCTCTCTACTGTACATTTTAAAAACAAATGAAATTGAACAATATCTGATTACTTCTTGTTTTCCCCTCTTCATCTGCTACCAAAATACATCAATAGCAAGTCACTGAAAATGAAAACCTGGTGGTGGAGGTGGGGCTCATGCTGTTTTCAGCATTTCAAACCATTGGTGGTATTTGCTGTGGAACATTATACACATACCTTTCTACCTTTGAGAAAACTTTGTTTTTTAAGATAAAGATGTATTTATATTGAAAGCATATAAAAATATCAAAAAAAGGAACAGCTAATGATAATAATTTTTTTTCTTTAAAAAAAATTTTCTTTCTAATAATCAAATAAAGACTAAAACAGATTATATCATTTATGGATATCTTAATATCAACGTTACTTTTGAATTTAAAAATGACCAATAAAATTGTTTAATGGTTACATTTTTTATGTTTATGAGTGTAATTTTAAAAAAAACTTGGTTGATTTTCATAAAATAGATATACAGATTCTTCAAATATGATGAATACGGATTCTTCAAATTTTTTTAATAGAGATTCTTCAAACACTTTAATTCAATTATTTTTTAATAAACTGATTAATATGAATAAGTGTATATAAATAATTTCTATGCCAAAAAAAATACCTAAAAAAAAAAAAATTCCTTAAAAGCAGAAAAAATTTATGTATATATGATCTTCCATATTAGATTGAAAAAAGCATCAGTCCTTTCACTGGTACTGCTGAAAAACCATCACTTATTGACTGACTTATTCGGTTCATGTAAGTTAATGATTGAAGTCATAATAAACCTCACACCTCTGCTCACTCGATGTTAAAAACAGCTGTTAGTCTCTTAATTTAGGTATTAAGGTATATCAAAATAATTTAAGCTGTTCAAACAGAACTTGCTAATTTATGCTGCTCACTATAGGATTACCTTTTCTTACAGCAAGTTACTATTTCAGCTAGTATCTATGATTAGATGATTTCTAAAATGATGGAAGAGTCACCAAATTTGAAATTAGAGATACTGCTCTTTTTACTGAATACATTGCTTGTGAAGTATTGAAGAATTTTGGCCATCTGATATTTGATTTCTTCTGAAATTTAAAAAATGTAATGTTTACAAAGAAATATGAACTGTGTTTTTTATAGATGATTAAACAGAGAACAAACAAAGGAACTGATTTAGTTCAAAACCAGTGATGATGTATATACAATTTTTGTCCATATTTTTTTCTGTAATAAAAATTATAATTATATTAAAAAATAGATATTTCCAATTGATATTCCAAGTTAATTGCCATTAATACATCCGAAACAAAATGAATAATCACTGCATAATAAAAGGAAAAATATTGTCTAAAATGCAATGATCATTGGTGAAGGAAAAAGTTATAAATATTAATGAAAGGTAGACATTAGTTATAAACACTAAGTAGTCTGCTTCCTTTTAACTTGTTTCCTTCTTGCTTTCTTTCTTGTATTTTATTTTTTTCATCTTGAGAATTGATTTTTAAAAAAGGAATAATCTAAAGAAGGAATAATTTTTCTCTCTCTTATCATCCTCCCCTCTAATCAAGATGACAGCTTTTTTCTTTGATACAAACATCATCTATCTCTCTTCAACAACTCTCTCTTCAGGTCACTTGATTCCTAACAAACACTAACCTATTCAAAAGTGATCTTAACATGAAATTTTCCCCATTCTTAGAACCGTCAATTTACATCACAGTTAAAAAATAACTTATAAGAATTTACACAAAAAAAAGCCAGAGGTGTCACAGTGTTTGACACTACAGAAACCCCCTGAACATGGGTGTAGCTAAACCAAATTTAGCATGCATACTCAATAGGTCTAGGGGAAGGTTTTTAGCAAGGTTAATTTTCTTACTCCACCGTGCAATAGGTTTCAAGGGAAGGAATCGGTTTACAATGATATTTTTATGTGAAATGGACGTTGAGAACGTTCTTTTCTGACTTAATATGAAATTCACATATACATACTTACTCACACACTCCCAAGTGAATGGGTTGACCCTTATCAGCCTGTCATGATTAATTAATACATGTATCCAGATACAGATCAGCCTGTAGTAATCTTCTCAATAACCTATTTGAAGCCATGCAGCTTGAAACTGAAGCTGGAGAAAAGTCACTCCTTGACCTCTCAAATCAAATTCTCTGACCTGCTTACCATTATGGGAAAACAGAAAAGAAACACACATGCACATATACATACATAAAAGCATTAAACAGGTGCCTACATCTTATGATGCATAAGAGAAACTCCTTAATACTGGCCTTATGCCTCACATGCGCATCACTTCATAACATAATCGCTAGCATTCCAAGGGAAATTGTGGATCACCACCACCGTATATGCTGTGTTAGGAATGATCAATAAAATGTTTTATTTTTTACAACATTCATGGGATGATTAATAGGCTAGAGTCATCATCATCATCATCATCATCATCAGTCTTTTAGCGTCCGTCATTGGACATAGACCTTCCCCAGGATTTGCCACACTTCCCTATCATGGGCATCACGGAGCCTGTACTTCCTGAACTTGTCTAGCTCATCTCTCCATCTAACATTTTGCCGGCCTCGGTTGTGCATATGGTCTCGGGGGATCCATGTCGTGAGTTGTGATGTCCATCGATTGTCTGCCATTCTTGCAACATAGCCAGCCCACCGCCATTTGAGATTTTTTATGGATTCTATGATGTCTCTAACTCTTGTCTTTTCCCGGATGTACTGTGCTGTTTTGTGGTCTCTCCATGTGAGGCCCAGCATTATTCTTTCATGTGCACGTTGCATGATTCTCAGCTTATGGGTCTGTCTCTTGGTTAAGTTCCATAAGTCACTATTGGGAGGATGCATTGGTTATACACCCTTCTCTTTAGGATTAATGGGATCTTATTATTTTTGAAGGTTGAGCTAGCTCTGCCAAAGGCTTGCCATCCTAGTGTGATTCTTCGCTTGATTTCTTCTTCTTTTGGGGGTCTCATGAAGATTCGTTGCCCTAGGTAGATGTAGTGGTCTACTTTCTCGAGTTCTGTGTCCTTGATTTCGATCTTAGTGTTTTTATCTCCTATGTGGTTGTTGCACATGATCTTCGTCTTGCTGAGGTTCATGTGTAGGCCGACTTTCTTGCTCTCTTCATTTAGTTCATCTATCATTAGTTGGAGGTCGTGTAGGTTCTCTGCGAAAAGGGCTATGTCGTCTGCGAATCTGAGGTTGCTCAGATACTCGCCGTCTATCCTAATTCCTTTACTCTCCCAGTCTAGCCTTCTGAAGATCATCTCAAGGCAGGCTGTGAAAAGTTTAGGTGAGCTGGTTATACCTTGTCTTAGATTCAGAATTCTTACTGAATAAGACAACACCAACATCAACGAAATAAGCAACAAAATGACAGCGTCAATAATTTAAGTAGCCTCTACATTCAAGCCAATGAGCAAACAACCCATTAGCAAAATCTCGGATGAAACTAGAAATCTCATGGAAAAACGCAGAAACCTCAAGCCACCGACAACAACAAGAGAGAAAATTGAAGAGGCTGAACTAAACAAATTGATCAAGAAAAAACTAAGGGAAGACAGAAGGAGATACACAACGGCAGTCATCGAATTGACTCTTGAAAAAGGTCGGGGCTTCAAAGTTATAAACAAACTCCTCAACTCGGGACGAAGGCAAATAACTAGCATACTTGACGAAAATGGAAACCTAACAACAGACAGAGACAGGATTGTCAAACGTGCCAAAGAATTCTACCAAAAACTTTATTCATCATAACAAGGACTACAAAACAATGAGCGAGATACGCAAGACATGAGCAATCAACTCGAGGACTTCCCAAAAGTAACCCCGTGGGAGGTGAAACAAGCCATTAAACAGACGAAGAAAGGAACTGCCCCTGGACCAGACATCACCATCGACCTACTCCAAAAAGCGGGTAAAATCATCACTAGGAAACTGGCCGTCCTCTTCAACTTGTGTCTAAAACACAGTAAAGTCCCAGACGATTGAAACACTGCTATCATAATGCTTTTATATAAAAATGGAAACCCGAAAGACCTCAACAACTATAGGCCTATAAGCCTACTCAACTGTGTATACAAACTTTTCACAAAGATCATCACCAACCGAATCACAAAAACACTCGATGAAAACCAGCCACGTGAACAGGCTGGCTTTAGAAGAAGCTACTCGACCATGGACCACCTGCACTTGATAAACCAGCTGAAAGAAAAAGCAGCTGAGTATAAACTACCACTTGCTGTAGCATTTATCGACTTCAAAAAGGCGTTCGACACAGTAGAAATCCCTAAGGTCATGGAGGCCATCAGTCGGCAAGGTGTAGATCCAGTATATGTTGAAGTGTTGAAACATATATACAATCACGGCAGCTCATTTATCAGGCTACATAAAGACTCGGACCCCATTCAGGCTGAAGTAGATGTGATTAAATTTTGACTTTTCACCTGGCGAACATTATATAAAGAGATAATTTTACACTGACACTTGAATAAGCTATAACATCGAACATTCACAAAGCAAAATTGCCAGTTTAAATTTACACTTCCACATGGTTGGATTTGCTTTTTTCCATATGAATATGCCATAAAACGAACATCCACATTACAAACTTGCATGCAAGAAAAATCACTCAGTCAAGAGTAAAATAGTAGGGCAGACAGGGCTCCTTATTTTAGTAAGGCAATTATGATGCAGTTAGTTCATATTAAAGTAAAGTGTATGAGGTGGTGTCCTTTTATTTACTCATTAAATATTTGACCCAGTCTAGATGGATATTTCAGTGAGTAAAACATAATATAGAGGGCTTCATATCCAATCGAATTTTGACCATCTATAACTAAGCAAGTTAAAAATTACAGCAATCAAATTAAAAAATACCGTAAGCAAATCAAAAACTGCTGCATGCAAATTAGACTGCTACAAGCAAATCAAAAACTACTGTGAGGAAGTTGAAACCTACAGTGGGCAAATAAAAAAAAAATACACCTAGTAACTTAAAAAGTATGGTAAGCAAATTAAAATTTGGGTCATTATTGTTAGTCCTTACTATGAAAATCAAAATTCTATTCCTAACTTCTAAACCATACATCTTTTTAGTTGAGTTTCAAATCAATAGACTGACTGTTTGAGAGAAAAAAGGCAGTCCTGTATATCTTTTTAGTTGGGTTCCAGATCAATCAAGTAGTCAGATTTTTCAGCAATACCTGAAGAAAAGGCTAAAACTATCAAAAGTTTGAAATAAGAAAAACTTAGCAAAATAACACACAAGTGTTTTATAACTTATTCATTATACCCCACCAAATCAAAATTTTCATCACCGATGAGAATTAATATGTTAAATTTGTTTTGTTAGAACTCCCTTTAGGGGTTACAGATAGGTGTAGCGTTTTGGGTTTTGTGTTAGGGACTAATGATTTTGGGTCTTTTTCACCATGAGGTGTGTGTGTGTGTGTGCGTGTGCATAATCTAAATTTAAAGTTCCAACTTTCTTGCTGTAGTTTTTGATTTGTTTATAGTAGTCTTAATTTGCATGCTATAGTTATTTTATTTGCTCACAGTATTTTTTCAATTTACTAGCTATAATTTTTAACTAACTCAGGAAAAAGTGTAGTTATTTGATGTCCAGGAGACTGGAAAGCCTGGAAATGAAAGCAGAATGAGAAAAACTACACTAATCTTATAAGAAATAGACTTTAAACAAACATCCATGCTATTGACTTTGTTGGAGAGAAAAAATATCTATGCTGTTTTTGAAAAGCTTATCCTTTGACATGCTACTAATAGTTTTAAAGGGTGTTTTATTTTGAAATATGGATAGTTCAGCTAAATCCTCCCCAAATGTGCTAATACATGAGCCATTTTTGCCTGCTGTTGGTAGAAGGTATTCTGCAAAAGTAAAATTGATTAAATAAAAGCCAAATTTGAAAAAAAAATTGACCAAAGATAAAAACTACTCTAAAAGTCCCTTTATTTGTTATTAAAACTAATAAATAAGCCTTTATTTTAACAGCATGAATTTTTTGGTACATTGTCACAGTGAGAAAAAAATAAGACTGTCAAATAAAAAATATTCTTTTGAAATATTAGATTAGTCAGAAATTTTCAAAGGATCATAAATTTTCAAAATTCTGAAAAGTAGATATTGACAGTTTAAAAAATATGTAAACCTAATGAGACATAGACGGAAGAAATACAGCTTGTATTACAGCCACTATTTTTTAAAAGCTCAATAATGGCTGGGAGATATTTTTACAATATGACACCACAAACAGAAGCATTTGGTAGGCTATAACGTTTTTAGTCAATTATAAATACCCGTTTTTGTCGGATCTTTTGGGTGGTTACGAGTTATAATGGGATATGTTCTGGTTGTAAGTGTAGCGGTTTGTCGATGGTATGGTTCTGATAGTTCTAGTTGAGGAATGAGTTGAAGATGAAGGATTTTGTCTCCTCATGGTTTGATGTTGGCAAATGTCACTGGAGACGTGGAAGGAGAAAGGGAGATGTACGAAGAGAATGCGCACCAAGTATGAACATAGATGCAGGGATGAAACAAAGTATAAAGAACACATACAAGTATTTGGATGGACAGATAAGATGTACATTCAATACAAGGACATTAATGACAAATGATGAATGAAAATGAAATACATATAAGGATAACATAAATCTAATCGATCGCGTAAAGAGATGAGAAGAGATAGCGAAAAGAGCTTTGCTGTCATTGATAGTACTGACGTCAGAGTCGGAGCGGAGTTGTCTGAACTGCTTGTGAATCCATATGGCTTGGATCGTACCTAGGGATGAATATGGAAACCGGGTTCAGTGTGCAAGCCAATCTGCCAAGTTATGCGTGTGATTAGTGACGCTGATAGACACTTGACGGAAAGACCATGAAAGACAGAGAACACAGAGTTTTATCCATGCGTGTTTCCCAAAGTAAAGAGAATAGGATAGATTGCCGTGATGATCGGACAGTAAAAAGCATTGCCATTTCATTTATGAGAGTGAGAGATGTATATGTGTTTGGAGCACGTGGTGAAGACACGGCTGCGTAGCTGCATAGCTGTGCATATGCGAGATGCCTCAACATTGGTGAAGTGAAATGGGCAAAGTTAGTACATAGATAAGTCACGGTGGAAAAATAGTTAAGATCGGATTGGTCAGGCGTTTGGCGAAATGGTAATGATCTTAGGCAGAAGGAAAGAGAGAGAAAGAGTAGCTGGCAACAAAAAGTGTAACCAGCTAGGAGTACAGCACTAATGAGCATTGGACCATGTGCGTCCAGGGCTTTTACAGGGGTCATTGTAGGAAGAAATGTTCTTGATATCTAGCTCAAAGAAGAGTTTCATATTTCATTCCAAACTAAAAATTCACAGATATATTTGAATCTCTGTAAAATGATATTTTAAGAAAAAGAATGTAAATTTGTTTCAGCAGAGGAGTCCATACTTTGAAATAGTGAATAGAAGGTATTTTTATCAGCAAAATTTTTACCTGAGTGGATGAGTCAAGTGTTATGGAGAGAAAAACAAAAAGGTCACACTGTTCATTATAGTATATTTATGTTAAGTATATTAACTTAACACAGGTTGGTATTAGATCTTATAAACTGGGAGATTGAATGAGGATCAAATCCACCAATATTAGTTTGCATGCATCCTTATCTCTTTTTTTTCATAGTTTGATAGAAGGAGGTTGAATGAGGATCAAACCAACAAACAACAACAAGCAAGATTAGCTTGCTGATCATTGCTATATGATGTGCATCCTGAGAAAAAACGTTTTTTTTTTTTAATATGATCTTCTTGTTAATCTCACTGAAAAAATTCATGGATATATTTGGATTGAAATTGATTACCAGGGATAGTGCGTTGTTTGAACTGGTTGGTAAGATGTATTTTTATCAGCAAAATTTTCATTTAAGTGGAAGAGTCTTTGACAGTAAGATCTTTTGTTTATGGGGGAGAAGATATGGACATCCCCGCATTTGGAGGAAAGAGGTTGCCACTATATTATGAGGGGTTTGTTAGCAGGCATCTGGGGAGGAGAAGGTGGTTGCTCTACCTTACGGGCACGGTAAAAGCTTGCCATAATGAATGAGAGAGTATTGATAATATCTGACTCTATATTAGAAAAACTGGTCCTATCCTGGTATTAAAATAGGGCACATGAGTTAATCTAGTATACAAATTGACACAAGTCCTAGTATAAAAAGGAAGACAACAACATATGTCTGGACACTCCAAGTGCTAAGGGAAAGAGAGCTAATTCAAAACTGGCACCACTCACATGACTGGCTTCTGGGTTTCTGATTGGTTTGGTTCAATTTTAACCAATAGACTATGGGTATTTTAGTCACTCCTGATCTACTTCTGATCGGATGTGAATAATTGATACCTATATTCATTCATTTTAGTCAATTAATATTTTTGTCTCTGTATAATCTACACCACAACAAATGTAGTTACAGACAGCAAATGAAGACAACCACCTTATTCATTATTATAGCAGGTATGTAACAAACATACTACTAGTAGAAATACCAGAAGCTCTTTGAAACACGTTAATCAAAATTTTGGTATGCTGTAGTTATAAGGCAGTGTTCTTTACAGACTGAATTTTTCAGGACTATTTCTACAGGGAATGCTATGCTACTTAATTCATATAAGGTACTATCTTTAAAAAAAAATCAATATGCTGTTCAAAAGATTTTTTGAATATACTTCAAATAAAATAATACAATGTAATATTAAGATTACCAAGCTGCTAATAATCACAAATAAATATTAAAAATGTATAAAAGCCTTGGTGGAATATATCAAACAATAAAATTCTGGAAACTACAAAATCTAAGATTAGATATGTGTTATAACCCATCTAGAGGGAAGGGAAATAACTATTTTTTTCAACTTCAAAATCAACTACACTATGATTATATTAAATATAAGTAAGATATACAGGAGAATCTTATTTGCAAATTACTATAAATAAAATTTCTATTTTCTCTCTTTCAAGATAATTGTTTCCACCCAAAGAGAAACTATAGAAAACCAAGTCTTTTAAAACCTCTGCCAATTAAACTTATTCAATCCATGTATTTAGAATCAGTAACAATAGATAAAATACTTTTATATTCATTGTGAGCTGACAATGATTATAAAGTCTGTGCACCATAATGTACACATTTGACAAGCTTATTCAAATAATCCCATTTCATAAAAGGAGAAGTACAAATATTGTTAGTATAACTAATACCAGTGAATATTTGACTTTCATAAAGCTATTCTTATCGGAATTTTGTTAAATGGGATGTGTATCTTTGTGTATGATGTGGTTTGACTATTTTTCTCAACTATATGTTCATTTATTCACAAAGTTTTCAACCCTGTACCCTCTGGCCTTCGTTGAGTGTTTATGATTTTATAATGCGGAATTGGCAAGTATGACATCTGAAGAAAGTGGCACACATACTTTGTTAAATCAAGCCAATCAGATGACTGAGCATCGATATAAATAGCATCTGGGAACCACTTATCACTATTTATGTACATAGTAAAAAAAAGATCTCCATATGTCTAAGACATCTCTATAGGGGAATGGGACCATACTCCTGACATAAAAATACTGTACAGAGATCTTTTTCTGAATTTTTTTGCGTTTTTACTATAAACAGTTATCGAGCACTCTTACTGATGATTTTGACAAAATTATCACAACTAAAACCAGTAGAACTGTTTACCACTGGAGACACACACTTCCTGGATCTGACAATTACAGATTCCAATTATATATATATATATATATATATATATATAGTCATAAACTTTAAACTTTATCTGAAAGAGAATTTTAGTTCAGAAATTTCATGATTTTAATATCAACAGTTCTCCCAATCATCCTACAATATCTATTGTAAATAAGTTATTCCCATCCCTGTTAATGTACTATGTTCAGATATTTTGCATTATACATTGAATGTTAAATCTCATCATTACTGTTTATACTTGGATTCTAATGTTGTATGTTAAATATTATTGTGGAAATCATCAGCTGTTTAACCACCTATTTCAGGGAAAAACAGTACTGGCATTCCACCATGGCCTCCCTTTACTGTGTTGATTGGACCCAACCTCCCCATTTGTATTTAACTATTTGATTCAGGATACTTGTATTTCCTTTTGTTTGACTTTCACTCATCCATAGTTATTTAGTTTATTATCTTAAGTTTTATTTTACTGTTATTTAATTAATGAATTAGATGTCCTGGATTAAATTGTACCAGTTTATTAATTAATTAATGTGAACCATCTAGCGTTATCTTATTTTCCTATTTATCTATTAGATATATGTTGTCTATCTTGCTAATTCAATGTTATGAATTTCATTATACGCATTCACAAAATTACAAACAGAAATTTCTATTAATTGGATGCAACTTTCCCATGTTTCTATGGGAGAACTAGATAAATTCTTGAAAAATATACATCACAAACATATAAAAATAAATATGATATATGATAATGAAAATTTTCACTGTATCACGTGCAAAATGTGTAAAATATATGTAAGTAAAAAATTACTAGCTAAAGTGGAGACATAAAATGAAAATGCCTTTTCCCCCCCATGTATTATTGTTATAGACAATTAAATCAAATAGAATGAAAAAACAATATAAATATATATATATATATATATATATACATATATATATATATATATATATATATATATATATATACATATATATATACATATATATACATATATATACATATACATATATATATATACATATACATATATATATACATATATATATATATATATATATATGTATATGTGTGTGTACATATATACATATATATATATATGTGTGTGTGTGTATATATATATATATATGTGTGTGTGTGTATATATATATATATATGTGTGTGTGTGTATATATATATATATATACATATAAAAATGGATGTGATGTGTTAAGTTCTATACATGCATGTGTTCTAAGAAAATAGAGTAGGTTTTCATAATAAATTGATATTGGTTTCAATGAACTTTATAAAGAATTGATAAACGAACATGATTATAAACAAATACCACAGTTTCACGGTGTGAATTTCCACAAAAAATGACTTGGTTATCAATTTTCAAAGTTTATTTTACATCTTGCTAATCAATATCCATAACTGTTCCTAAGTATACATATATCATAAAAATACACTGAATTGTCAAATTCTAGAGTAGACTTTGTTTTCATACATTAACAAGATTCTCTCACCATGAAATTGATGACTCATACATGTAAAACGATAACATACACAAAAACTGATGACAAGTCAAACAACAACAAAAATGGCACCGTCAGATCCTTTCAATATGATGAATAGAATCGTAACGCGAGGGTTGCACATGTCCTCATTGCATTTTTGTTCAATTTTGTAGAGAGTTTATAACTGATTTTTCTACATACTGAATGCACCAGGAAATTTTTGGTTTAAATGTTGACAATGGCATAAGAAGCCGAAATATATCCATTTTCTTTTGAATGTATGCAGAGGAGAATGATTAATATCTATTCATTGAATTGAATGGAATGTTGAAAACTTTTCAAGGTTTTGACTTTATTTAATGTAATTCTAGAATAGAATAGAATATATATTACTTCATTTTCCTGCCTTTTCCTTTTTGGTTTTAAGGGAGAGGGCAAAACTGGCACAGAAAAAGGTGGGTGATTTGAAAAATAAATCAGTTGGTTCAAAGTTATACATATTGTTCGCAAAGCCATGGCTTTATTTTTTGAACATGTACCAGTGGTTTGAGATAAAAACCAGGTCTTTTTGGAAAAGAAAGAAATTGAGATGTCTTAAAAGAAAACGATTATGTAGATTGACTTACAGTAAGATGCAGACCATCTCAGGAGGAAACTCCAGTTATTATTTAAGCAGCTGTCAGCATATAACTGCATACAGCAAACTTGACCATTTAAATTAATTAAAATTGATAATAAATAGAAGTGAAGGTGGGGCCAACCAAGACCTCCTTTAATAGACCCCTATAAGTCTGGATTGCTCCTCAAAAGGTACCAAGCCAAAAATTTGAGTAAGGTGAAATATTTATGAATTGACCAAATTATTTTGACCCTGAATGAAAGACTACTCTCATGTGAGCTTATTGCCTCTTTCCTCGATAAAGTACTAGACCCAAAATTTGTTTTCATGTTCAATATCAGTCAAGAATTAGGAAAAAACAGAACTGACCATTATCTGGCCCTTATACCATGTTAAATACCCCAAGATCAATGATGGCAAAGCAATGACATGACACAGGTTTTTAGGTGACAAGCAATAAACTTTGAAAAAAAAAGGGTCAACTCCAGCCTTTGTTTTGAAGTTTGAGTATAAGTATGTAATATTTTACTCCACTGCATGTTTATAGAAGTATATCATATGAAACTAAAAGCTTGTACAGATGCACATTCTAAAAAGGTAAAATCCATATATTTCATTTACTTAAAGATCATCCTCTACATCATCACTGTCATTATCATTTTTATCAAAACTTTTTCAGCTACAGAATATTCATCTTTGTCCAGTTGTTCATTTTCACCTGACTGACAAATATCTTCAGCAGTTGTTGGCAATGTATATTCTTTAAACCACTTTATTCTGTATGTTTCATTTTCTAAGGTCCAGCCACAGTCTTCTGGTGCAAACTGTGGAGTATATGCTGGAAAGGCATGTAACCAAATGTCTACAGACATAGTTTGTATGCTGAAGCTTTTCTGTGATCACATATGAATATGGGGATTGGGAATAGCCATCCATTTTTTTAATATGTGATGGGAGTGTAACTTTTCTTTACATTCATTTAAAAATAGGTCCAATTGAACTTCATGAGCAGATTTTCTTACCATATATTTTGCAAACAAATTTTTCAGCAATATTAACATTAAGTTCTATGATTTGGTCTTCTTTTTCAAGCTAAGTAAATATATTTGGAGCATTTTTATTTTTCACAAGCAATTTCCCTTCGACTAGAAGACGATATGTAATCACACCCAGAGAAAGTGTGAAAGCTGGGTAGAGCTTTACAAATTGACTCACTGAGACAATTGTATAATTCATGTACATCAGTATTCTGTGTATAGAGCCGAACACCCATCCAGATATTCAGCAATGAATCCAATTTTGACATATTTACTTGGATGGTTATCAGAATATCAGTATCTATAGTTGGAATAACAACACTACTGCATGTGGGTAATGACATTACATGAAAAATGATTTTCGAAGCCACTCCTTCATGTGCTCCTTTTCCAATTAAAGAATTCTGCAATTGATAACTGTATTATGACAAGCATTTTTCTTCACTTCTTCCCAACTGATGACAAGAAATGTTAACAAATATTTCTTGAAGATTTTATTTCAAAATGCTACATTGAAATTGTTTGGTTGCTTTGGAGCATGTCCTGAAATTTCAAAATCTTCAAAATGATCTTGCTCTTTCTGCTCTCTCACAGTCTTTAATTGAGGGCGTCATGATCCTGTCGAAAACTGAATCAATTCTATCAAATCCAGGTTTACAAATACTCTTCAAAATGGATTTGCTGATATACCCAAATGTGGTTTGGCGGATTTTAGTGCAGTAAGAACAAATCATCTATAATAGTGACCTCCACACTACTAAGATCAGTCATGACAGTGAATTTTTCAATTTCTACCATCAACATTGACTTATGTGTTTTCTGCATTGTTCCATCTACGTAAAACAAAGGAACTGTGGTTAGTAGGTACATAAGGACCACCCTCATATCAATTTTTTGTTGCAGCACTAGAAAAAGAATGCTTCCAAATAGGTCATGCTCCATTCTCACTCCAACAGTTTTGTTGTCTTTTCCTTGAATTGACCTTCTGTAGCAAGAATGGGAATCTTTCCTTTTCATATCTGCTGTTCAAATCTAGTTGAATCTGTAATACATTCTTCAATAAATGTTTCTCTCTTTGGTCATTTTTTTCTTCTTATCCTTGACAGTAATAGAGAATAAAAAACAAAAGTCGGTTCTGGTACATCATCAGGAACAATTAAATAATAGTGAGTAAAATTGGGGAGTCTATTGAGGGCGGTGATGGTGAACCTTCTTAGCACTGTGCGTCGAAGGAAAAAAAATTAATTTTCAATATTCCAGTCATTGGAAATCACTTACATGTATACATGTATTTTAGTTTTAGGTAAATGCTTATAGATAATCTGCTTATTTTCTAATATATCTATAAAACTGGGACTTTGATAAAATATAACATGAAATTTGAAAATACTCTTATGAAACTAGAATAATGAAATGAAATTGAAAAGATTTTTTCCAAAGTCCACTGCAAGTCACCTAAAAACCAGTTGCATGTCATAGGTTAACCAACACTGATCTAAGAGTATCTGACCAGGTGTTAGGGCCAGAAAGTTCTGGTCAGTTCTGTTTGTTTTTTTAATCTTTGATTGTTATAGAGCATAAAA
This sequence comes from Thysanoteuthis rhombus, assembly GCA_963457665.1. NCBI lineage: Eukaryota > Metazoa > Mollusca > Cephalopoda > Oegopsida > Thysanoteuthidae > Thysanoteuthis > Thysanoteuthis major. Next base: position 14,945,266 of record OY735206.1, on the reverse strand, counting down.
ACAAATTTGGTTCTGATACAGATGGCATGTCTTCTGAGGACCATCATTTTGAAGCAAACCTTGCTGACATGAAAATCATAAATTATCATACATGATGCCAAATTAGATAAACATTGTGAAAACATATACCGACTTTGCTGAATCATTCACAGGGCGAATCACCTACAGGGCCTGAAGCTTTCAAGAGATCAGGATGGTATTTGACCAATATATTCCCAACTCTTCAGAAGTTTCACTAAATGTAAACACAATGGAGGAGTCACAAAGCAGTTCAATATGTATGACACAACCTCATTGAGATGAAAATTTTTTCATCACACACTAACATAAAAAAGTAATTTTCCACCTACCTGGGCAAACAAAGAATAAGATATGCAGTGTCGTATGAGAATAGAACTTTCATAACCTAAAAGCTGATACCCATATGACTCTCCACAGTTTAGATGCTGCAAAGTTTCCAATGAGCGAAGATTTTTCATTGAAAATTTCCAAAGCTTCCTAAATGAGTATGAAGTGCATGGAAAAAAAAAAAGAACTCAAGTTTAGCTGATGGAGAATTTATGTGTGTATGTATGCAGGCCTCCAGGCAGTAAATTTCATCAATCCTCATCAAATCCAGACAGGATACGTACTTTTTAATATATGCATACTTTTAGATTTTATGAGAAAATTCATCTCTTAGGTTTCACTAAGGGGGTTATATTTACAATGTGACTATATTGTAAATCTCAGCATTGATTTTCTGTCATTTTTGTTAACAAAAAATGGACAAAATTAAATTAAATTCAATCTAATGTAAAACTGAGTCAACCAAAAAGCATTTTTACTCAATTCAAAATTATACAGTTTCTCTCTTTTCAATTTTATTAAAGATTTTTTTGATTTATCGCTTTGCACTTGGGTATGCAACTGTTCAGTTGCACATGTACTTGGCTTTTAAATCCCTTTTTAACCTTAAATATTGAAGTGCAAAATACTTATTATATGAAATTATAGATAGAAATATTCTCATTGAATAACAAGAGTTCTCTAGACTTCATTAGTAGAAAAATTCCAAAAAATAAATGGTATACAAAACTCCCCCATAGTCTAAAAACTGTGTAAAATTTTACCAGTTTAATCAAACGAATCCAATGCACTCAGACAAATCATATTGAAAACAAAGTAAAAAATTAAATTTGAAACTAGAAAAGAAAAAAAAAGGAGAGGGTTCATTTTGAATTCAGTCAACAACCCCAGAAACTTCTATTGTTAATAGTTTAGCGAGTTGAGTGGAAGAATACCTTCATGGTAAGACCATGCTCCCCCTGCAGTGCATATGTTTTGTTTGTTTTTTTTGTTTTTCTTGAATAAATACATTTTTTCATCTTCTTCTACAATTTACAAGGGAGTTAAGAGAAGGGAAAGAGCAAAGCTAAGATGAGTTGCCAAAATGGCCGTTATTCAGATATATCAGTCTGACTTTTTCCCCAATTTAGTTGATAAAAAATGTTTTTTTCAAAATTATGTTTCTGATTAAATTATACAACTCTGATATTTATCTATTTATTTTTCATTTTTATTTTTTTTATTTCTCTGGATTTTGCTTTTTGTTTGGTTTCTCTTCCTTCCTACCTCCTTTCTTCCATTTTCAAAAAACAAACTCTCACTCCGATAATCAGTGCTTGCTGCTTGGCCATTTTCCTGAGCTTTGGTCTCTAGATTTTTTCCCACCAGGGACAAAAACATTGTTTATCAGAATGAACTTCAGCAAAACAAAGGTTATGTGCAACAATCACGTCAGAAATCAGAACACAATGATCAAAATTGAAGATGCAAAATGGGAGAAAGTAGACCACTGCATCTACCTGAACATCCAATATCCATAAAACCCACAAAAGAAGAAGAAATAAAGCGAAGAATCACTCTAGGATGGCAAGCCTTTGGGCAAAGCAAGCTTAACCTTTGAAAACAAGAAGATCTCATTAATCCTGAAAAGAAGGGTATACAACCGATGCATCCTTCTGATAGTCACCTATGGAGCTGAAACATGGAACCTAACTGAGAGACTGACCCACAGACTGAGAAGCATGCAATGTGCACATGAAAGAATCAGGCTGAACATCACATGGAGAGATCACAAGACAGCTTAATATATCAGGGAGAAAAAAGAAGTCCGAGACATCATAGAATATACTAGTAAATTCAAATGGCAATGGGCTGGTCATATTGCAAGTATGGCAGACAACCGATGGACATCAAGACTCACAGCATGGATCCCAAGAGATAACATGAGCAACTGAGGCAGGCAGAATACAGGATGGAGAGACAACAGACAAAATCAGAAAGTATTGGCTTCATGACACCCATGATTGAGAGATGTGGCGAATCCTGGGAAGGTCTATGTCCAATGATGGACAATAAAAGACTGATGATGATGATGATGATTATACTAATACACTGGTTTTGGATAATATGTTTGTTAAATCAAATTTACTAATAGTGAAGATATTTTGTTGGGTAATTTTTTTATCATCTAGAAAATGTAGCTAGTCAAGTTGCAAACATAATTCTCAGTTATATTCAACAGATGAAGTACCAATCTATGCTTGGTCACCCCCACCCCCAAAAGAACAAACTCCATCTACCTACATAATGGACAGTACGATTTTCTTGGTTCACAGTTTGTAACACTGGATTCTTCCAACAAAGGTAATGACTTGGTTGATGAAAATACTTCCTATTCACCATTTGAAACTATATGCAGGTACATAAATTGGTATAAATTTGTTTTCCTGAAAAAAAATCTCACAGAAATCCAAGTATATCTGTGATTTTTTTCTTAGATCATATAAAAAAAAATGCATCAGGACATGTCATGAAGCAATGATCAGCTAGCTAACCTTGCTGGCTGTTGTTGGAAGGTTTGATCCTCATTGAATCTCAGACTCTTAATGGTCTGACACCAAACAGCTATGTTAGTAATATGAATTAGAAAAAAAAAAAAAAAACAAAAAACAGATTAGGATACGTGTTGCATAGCTAATCTGGCTGCTTATCATTAGTGGGTTTGATCCTCATTTGATCTCCTACTATTGATGCTCTGATACCAAATCATGCTATGTTAATAAATAGTCTATACGTGTGATACATACATACATAGCCAGCTTGACTTGAAAACTGAATATGATGACACTTTAGATAGATGGTTTCTAAAAATAGATAAATAAAAATATTTCAGGCCACATGTTGTATAGCAATAATCAGCAAACTAATCTTGCTGACTGTTGTTTGTGGATTTGATCCTCAACTGGATATATCACTACTGTATGCTAGGTTAATAAATGACAAGGTGCCGGCAGGTGGAGACAGCTGCTTCCCTGCCTTCTTAGGAGAGCAATTGGGGCAGCTGTGCGCCTTCTATGAAAAAACTCACTGCTGTGTGTCTTCAATTTAAAACTTACTGAATCAAATCTTAATTTTCAATAACAATCAACTGCATACACAAGTGACTAATTACTTGATATGGATAGTTTTCATTTGATGTTGAGATTTTTTCCAAATAATTCAATATATTTTTATTCCTACATCAAGAAAATTAACTTTTATGACCTGATAAATTTCCTTAAAATTCATTGAGAATTTTTGGAAATATTGTGTTTTGCATATATGACTACGATGTAGGGAGAGATCTGTATATGAATCCACTCCAAAATTTAACCACTTCTTCCTTGTCACATTGCCCACCATTCTTTTGGGGATATTGTGTTGTACATGTATAGCTATAATGATGGGGAGATAACTGTACAAAAGTTCATTGATTGGCCTAAAAATTTAATCACTTCTTCCTGTCCATAACCCACCATTGTCCACCCATCAAGAAAATTTAATTGAAATTCATAGAGCAAGTGGAGAATCGATTCACTGTGTACGTATAAATGCATAACTAGACTCTTGTTATATGTTTACAAAATGAAAAAGATTTAATTCATAAGACCGATGTTACTCCCAAGAATTTGTTAGTTATGAGAAAAGAAAAAAAATTAGCAGGGGAAGGGGTTGTACTGACAATGTAGCTCTAACACTAAACTTTACAGTTACTTTCCATCCATCATTTGGAAGAAAACTTCTGAGAGTGTGGACACTTCCCTTGTTCATTTCGTTAACTTCAATATTTGAAAAAGATTGGTAAATTCAAATAATTTTTGTGCTTTTATTAATGTTTTAGGAGGGGTTACACAGCCTGCTCATGGCTGCCCAGGAATGTGAGTGTACATACCCCCTATAGGCGGGTCAATGCACTAAAATTGTAAAATTTTCATTCTTAAAACACCATTTAAAAAAGAAATGTTCATTAAAAAAATTGAGACAATATTACAAATATTAAGGTCCAATAAAAAAACAAATATCAGAGAGTAGAAGAAGTATAAAAAATTCATAACAGAAATCAATTCTTTACAAAAAAAACCAAGCTAAATTATAATTGATAAAAAAATAAATTTATGCAAATATTAATTAAAAGTAAGCTTTAAGATTTTTTCAATCTTTTTCTTATGGATCTGTAATTTATGAGAAAAAATGAAATTCTAATTTTATTTCAATTTTCAAAAATATTTCATTTACTGTCTTTCATTTTCAAAAATTCTGATTCTAAATTAAAACTCTATTCATCACTTACTTTCCTGTTCTTTCTTTCTTACTCTTTTCACCTCCTTACTTTTTCTCTCCACTTCCTCTCTTTGCTTTTTTAGAGGTGTCCTTGCCTCTCCATTGGTAGGTCAGTCTGTCCTTATATTGTTTCTCAACTGTTTTAAACCAGGTTTACTTGAAACTTGGTAGTCAGGTGACCCTTGATAAGATGCTTTTTACTTATAAAAATTTTCCACTAAGGGTCATATGATCTAGCAATACTGGCAATTATTTATTTTCTCAGCTGTTGGCAGATCCCTCATTGAACTTTCAGTTCTTATTTCTTACTCTATTTGCTTACTTTCTTTTCTTACTAACCATCTCTTCATTTTCTTTCATAGATCCAGCTGATAAGATCTATGACAGCTTTTTAATCATTATGATTCTCTCCAGTTTTTCTTCTCTATCCCCTCTCTTCTTCACAATGATGATGGACAAATCCATTATTAGTTTGATAGGATGACAGAGTGTTATGTATATAGATGTTAGCCTAATAATTATAGTAGGATTATTATCACTGTTATTAAACAGAGCTTGTAATCATAATAAAGACATATATGAATGACAAACAAATTGGCTGTTCATTTAATGAATCAACAGAATCAGTTTGATCCATATAGAATGGGTATATAGTGTAAGCTTGCAGCTAGATAGAAGATAGTACTCAAGCGAAAGGTAGGAGCTCTGTACAAAGTAGTTGTAGTAGCTGTGTTTTGAATACACAAGGCTTGGTATTTGAAAGACCAAGAAATAATTATGGAAAACAGGTTATTAGTGGTATGTCTAAGTGCCAAGTTAGGGGTCATGTACAACACCTGAATTTATGATTGCTAATGAGCAACTTGAAGGGCATTCTCAGATGCTGAAAAAAAACACGATGGAAAGATTATTTACATCACAGAAAACATATAGGGTTTAATCCATGTGTAGTAAGGAGAATTAAAAGATAATCATGACTTTTGTGTAGTAAATGCATTGTCATTTCATTCCCGGGAGATAGAGAAGTAAATATGCATTTGATATCAAAGAACTTGATTTATAGCTGATAAAAAGAACTGTTTATTTTCTTATGTGACTTTTTGGTTCTGAAAGGATAAAAAATTCCTTTTTTTAATTGAAAAATGACTTGTTTATCTGCGTTATTTGTTTATGTTTTCAAGACAGTAATGTTTGAATGACATCATCCGGTGTCAAATTGAATGTGTCAATCTGAAGGTGCAAATAGTAAACTACATTCAAAACAATAAAATCAGTTGTAACTAGTTGAATTTAGCAAAATTTACTTCAAGCCAATAACATACAAATCAGTTTATTTTAATAAGAAATTCTTTTGGGGGCATGATTTTTAAAACAGCATTTTAAATTAAATAAGAACTAAAAAAAAAACCTTGATCTTTTTTTGAACAATGTTTAGAATTAAAATGGTAAAACTTCAACAAAGGAAAAAAAAGTGGGGGGAAGGTAGTCTGATAACAGGGTAGAGAGAGAGAAAGGATGGAAGCAAATTGAATCATTGTTATATGTCAAGAGGGGAGAGTGGAAGACAGAAGCAGGAAAAGAAGGGCGGTTTGATAATTCACCCTTTCTTTGTGTCCAGAGTACAAGACATTAGTGTCTATGACATATTAGATTTGTCTTATTATTTTTGCCATTTATCTTTCTTTCTTCCCATATTGCCTTTCTTTTTTTTCACCATAACAGTGGACGGATCGATTATTAAAGCAAGGTGCCCATGGTTGTTACAAACGTAGTCGATAGTATATTAATGGAAATGTTGTGATCAATGGTGTACAAAATATTAACACTAAAAAGGTTGATAATTAGAAATCAATCATGTAAAGACATAGGCAATCTGAATGAACATGAAGAAACTGAAACAGGAGAGGAATTTGCTGTTAATGAAGAGGGAACAATATAAAATATGATGGTAAGATTATCAAACAGGAATTCATTAGCTAGGTTCATAATTGTATCAAAATATATCTTATTGCACCAAGCAGTATTCAAACTGTGTTCCACGGAATCTCAGGGTTCCGTGTGACCTTTCTGCAAAAAACAAGAAAAAGAACTTTTGTATTTCATTTCTCGTATGTAGTAATCTATTATTCATAATGTTCATCAAAAACATTGTGACTCTTGACTAAATTCAAAATACTTTTTTTTCAACAGTTTTGTTAAAATCAAAATATCTTGGTTATTTAAGTGACATGGGCCCTATTCAGTCAGTAGTCATTCATGTTTATTTTTCCTTCTACTAGTACCATTCTATGCACTCATTCGAACCCACACACTTGAATGAACACTACTACCAATTAGCCAAGCTCCGACTTGACCAAAATTTTCATACATGTATACGATACTACTTCATTTGCTGTCTACATTCACACAGAATATTTACACAATCACCTTTTTTTTGTAATAATGCTTGCACAAACTTTTGATACACATACACAAACTTTTTCAAACAATTTTGCAAACCTACAAAATTTCCTCCACAGCATTTACCAGAAAACTGACATTTCGTTTTTAATTTTGAAGACTAAATGAACATTTTGTTTTGCGATTCTATTCAGCTTAACAGCCAAACCTTTGCTGACACATTATAACTCACTTGTAATCGATTTTTGCAAAATTTTTGCTGATGATATTGTTCCATCACGTTGTTGAAACCTTGTAAGAATTCTATCTACTTTCTTTCGCTTGTCTATTTCTTATTTTTCTGATCTTAACTTCTTTTTGTAGCCCTCTGAACTGCTGGGGGGGGGGGAGTATTATAGTATTATATTAACCCTATACTTTTAGTTAGGAATTAAATACGAAATCCATCTTTTAGCTAGATATCGAAAATGTCACTTCTTCTGATGACCTCTATAAATCCCTTGGACGCACATGGTCTAATGCTCATTAGCACTGGCATTCCTAGCTGGTTATGCTTTTGGCCCCGGAACTTATTGCCGGCTACTCTTTCTCTCTCTTTTCTTCTCCCTGGTCCAAGGCTCATTGGTACCAGCATCCCTAGCTGGTCATGCCTCGGCATTTGTTGCCGGCAACTCTTTCTCTATCTTCCCTTCTCTCAAAGATCATTATCATTTCACAGACCTCCTGGCTGTCCTGATCTTGACCATTTTTCCACCAAGACTGATCTCTGTACTAACTTTGCCCATTTCACTTAACTGATGTCAAAGCATCACATATATGCACAGCTACACAACTACGTCACTGTGTTTTCACCACGTGCTCCAAACGCGTATCACCTCTCACTCTCGTGAATGAAATGGCAAGGCTTTTTACTAACTGATAGTCATGATAATCTTTCCTAAATTTCTTTACTTTGGGAAACACACTCCATATTCTCTGACTTCCATGGTCTGTCCGTCGAGAGTCTATCAGCATCAGAGAATATCCCCTAAATTAACGCACACAACTTAGCACGCACACTGAACCCAATTTCCACGTATCCCTTGGTACGATCCAAGCCATATGGATTCATAAGCAGTTCAGAGAACTCCACTTCGACTCAGATACCAGTACTATCAATGACAAGAAAGCTCCCAGCTTTCGCTATCCCTTCTCTTCTCATCTCTTTATGCAATCTATCAGATTTATGCTATCTTTATATGCACTTCATTTTTCTTTCGTCATTTGTCATTAATGTCCTTGTATCAAATATACGTTTTTTGTCTGTATTCTTTTTACTTTGTTTCACCTCCGCATCTAAGTTCATACTTGGTGCACATTCTCTTCGTACATCTCCCTCTCTCCTTCCACATCTCCAGGGCTGCACGTGAGCCAACTCCAAACCACAAGGATTCAAAACCCTCGTCACTTCAATATTCTTCACGCTACCTACTCCTCAACCTTGAACTACAAGAACTAGAGAAGTCACCACAAAAATAGCAACTGGGCAACACAATAATTGATTAATTTTTTTCCCCCCCAAACATTTGTAACGGATGTAGTTATCCAGTAATTTTGTTTTGGTCAGCAAATTTGTTTAATGACTAATGTAATAAATAAGACAAAGGATAACATGGATAATCATGATAATCAATCAATGTTAAGAATAATTGGCACCATATCGAATGGCAGACCCAGAAATACACAATGAATAATAAGTAATTATTTACAGTTTCTTTTACATACACTATACTAATAATCTTCATAATCTAAATCATGTTCTTTTCTCAGCACAATAATCCTATACTAATAGTCATTGATCAGCTTATGCAGTGTCCATTTCAAACCATGAATCCATCCAACATTGAAACTATGACATCTGACGAAGTGCAAGCACTGCCTTTCATGAATGCACCTGTCCAGGAATTGAGTTGATTTAGATCTTGACTAGTTGATAGTGAGAGAGACAATCAGAACAATGAACCAATACTTGTGTGGTTAGACATCACTTGTATATAAGAGTTTGAAAACAACTTCCTTGATCTAGAGTTCCAAACCAACATCACAGCAAGTCTAGGTTCTTTCCATATCATTCTCCATGCTTTGCGATGTTCTGGAGTGACCCTTAAGAGCAATGGTCTGGACGAAGCCTTGGTTGAATTTTGTCTGTACTGTAGTGTCACGGTAGTACAAATGCTGAACGGCAAGCATCACAACAGAGCTTTGGAAGCACATCAGATCACTCTGCAAGTTCTATTTGACTTTGACTGCAAGTTCTCTTCTACAAACAACATCCAATGCGACACAATAAATTGACATCTGCACTAGGAGATGAGAGAAAAGCGTGTGAAAGTGGCCTCAAGCTTATTGCAAATTGGTAAATATGGCATGCTTTTGGAAGCTGATGGAAATTTGACCACAAGAACAAAAAGTAAAATGTTCAAGTAGGCTTGTATACATTCAAAACAGGTTTACAACCTACTCAAATTCATCTAAAGTACTCGTGATCTAGCTTTCAAACCTTGCCTCATTGGAAAAGATGTGCATTTACTTCTTAGTTGACAATAGGCACGACTATGCTCAGAACATTCCTAACTACATTGCACACACCTGTTACGTGGAAAACAGCCATCCCTCAACATAGCAAGATCTCTAGAGAGGTGACTTCGTTGTCAGTACCAACCTCATTCCCTTCACATCCATTGAACTTAATCATACTCTTTCAATCTTTGCTTTTTCAATCTGTGACCTTCCTTTCCTCAAAGAATTTATCAGAGAAGAAAAAGTTAATTTTTCAAGTTTTTAGAGAGGGGAGGGGTCTATTTACACTGTGACTATGAGGCCAAAATGAACCCATACTTTTCATCATTTGAGTATGCAAGTTGCAAAAAATATGCATGTGAATATGTGTGTTTCAAACATTTCGTCTATTTGTTGTCTCATGCTGACAGGCTGCCACAGACATTTGTTTGCAACATTCGTATCTTAAGATATCAAAAAGTGACTTTCCAGTGAGGTGTCATAAATTTGGAAAAAAAAATTCTCTTTACTAAATTAAACCCTGGCGCTAATGGGCTGAGTAAATTGCTGTCCAAAAAAAGAATTTATAAAAATAGAAAGATAGATGAAAATCAGACGGTAAATTTACTTTGCCCATTTGGACAGTTATTTAGACTAGTTTTCTAAATTCCTTCTGCCTACTGGAGGTATCTAATCTAGTAAATCATATTGTTTAATTCTTTTTCAGTGCGCTATTTTTAACACCAAGTGAATGAGCTTGTGAAACTCGAAGGTTGGTTATTTCCAAAAAGTAAATAAATCAAACTTTTTGATGTTGAGATCAACCAAAAATAATTTACGAACTTACTGAGCTCATCTAGGATTACCATTTTTCGCTATCCTGGTATCCTACAACCCCCACAAACATGATACAAGGTTTAGAAATTTACATCATAGGGGTATTGCATCAAAGTTGGATTTTTCAGTAAATATTTATTTTAATGAACTATTGATATTAGTAGGGATATTTTTTCATATTTTTCCACGTGCCCTTTTTACCAAAATTCATTTGATTCACCTCCCTAGTGATTTGCATTGAAGCTACGGCTGTTGGGTTCATCCTTTAACAAGGATTTCCTGAGATAGCTAATGACTTGTTCATACCAAAACCTAATCATAATTGTTTGAAACTAACGCTTGAACAGTTAGTTCCAATCTTCACACGAAAAGATTTTCAGAGTACAAAAAACTGACTGATTTCAGTTTGGTTGGACCATCATCAGCTAAACATAATTTGCTATAAAAAAATCAGAGAAAACAAAAAACCATCTTTTCTCAAGTATAACTGATGGATATATTTCCAGTTGTAAATTAATTATATGGAAAACAGGCTTTTGGAACTCGTTTTCCTAAGCTGGGCTAAATTCAACTCAGATTTCTCAGCTGCTTATGTACGGGTCTTTGCAGAGAAGTACTGTATAATTTCTCATCATACAAACCACCAGGACCAAAAATATTTCACACCCAATCTAAAACTGTTCATTCCCTCTCTTTTAGGGAATTAATACTGTCATGACTAATAAGCAAAGATGTTCTCTTTATATGGAGACTCAAGTGGCTTAGAAAACCCAGCTCAGCTCGCCACTGTGAATCAATCTACTTAACTTGGTACCAGATCTTTAACTGATGAAGGATAATCCTGCTCAACCAGGTTTTGGAGGCAAATGGATCCATACCCCCCACCCGATCTATTTAGGCCAACTCTGATTTTACTGCTATTCTATTGGCTGTCTGATCACTCTGCATGTTACTGCGAATTAACCCCCACCTTCCAAAAAGGAAGGGAGTGAATTTGAAAGCATTCTTCAATGTTTTATTGTACTTACAAAAAACTTGGGCAAAATGAAAGTCATGTACAAAAAACACAAATTTAAGCCCCAAGAGGATTCAAGGGAATTTTGTTTTATATCACTATGAAGTGAATAATTTATATCAAACAAGGACACAATGATCAAAAATGAAAACGCAGAACTGAAAAAAAAGAAGAAATCAAGCAAAGAATCACACTAGGTTAGCAATCATGCAGTAGAGCAAGAAAATTTCAAGAACAAGAAAATCCCATAAGTCCTAAAAAGAATATACAACCAATGCATCCCCCAGATAGTCACCTATGGAACAGAGATATGGAACCTAATCAAAAGTATATTAGAGCAAAGAAGTCCAAGATATCATAGAGACCATTAAGAAACTCAAATGGCAATGGGCTGGATGTATTGTAAGAATGCCACACAACGACTAGACATCATGACCCACAACATAGACCCCAAGAGATCATATCCATAATTGTGGCTGACAGAGAGTAAGATGGTGTGATGAGCTCGACAAATTCAGAAAGTACTGGTTCTGCAACACCCATGAAAGATATGTCTGGTGAATCTTGGGGAAGATCTATGTCCACAATGAATGCTAAAAGGCCAATGATACGTTTGCAGGAATTGAGTTAATATGATTTATTACAGAAATTGAAATCAAGGCAATGATGAGTTTGTAAACTAACTATAAAACAATTAATCAAAGTATTAAGTATCTTTTACTTTGCAATAATTACTATATTTTATGATGGAATGTCTTCATAAACTACTAGGGTTGTTGTTTTGTCCATTTTATTGCCAAATTTGGCCCTTTTGAAAAGCACGTTTTTGTTTTTGCTTTTTTATCGCAACTTTACATCGATACTGTACATACGGAAGAAATGAATTTATTGAAAATGCTAATGCAACCAAGTCAAAATGGTATTCAAATGGGCTAGATTCCCATATTTTCAATTTCTGTAAAAAATTGAATTAACTTCTTGTAGTTTGTTCCTGTGAAGTACAAATTATCAAATTGAACAACAGAGGTAAATTAATTCATTAAACTAATTCAACTAAAATTTTTTTAAAATTTTTGTATCTCAATAAGTTGTTTTAATTCTATAGTCTGTAAAAATAACCCTATTGCACTAAGTATAGGAAAAAAGTCAACCGGTGTTTTTGGAAATACAACGGAATATTGAAGAATGACCTCGAATTCACTCCTATTTCTGGAAGTGATCAGGCAGCCAATAGAATTGTGGCAAAATTGGCATTAGCCTACACAGATTTGAGAAAACAACTATCACCACTGGGATACTATTCTTACTTTTTATGTTTTTCAAGATTCTACATGTCTTTAGATTCAAAAGATGCATTGATTGAAATAAATTGTGACTTGCATGAGTTCTTTGATTACCAATTGACATCTTTGGTTAAGAGTAAATGATTTTCTATCATGTGTTGTTCATAGTTTGAGGCAAAATATAAGTACCTGTATCTATATGGATTATTCCCGTGTTTCAACTTTTTTGCAGCATTTGTATGGCCCATGGTGCACTCATCAATGTGTCATCTGGCTTGCAGAGAGGAACAGGTTGCCAACCTCAGGGCTAAACTAATGTCAGTAATCACTTCATGATATCATATTACATCCTCAAAATCCTTGTTGGTACACACATATTTTCCAATAAAATCATGCAGTCATTTGTATATGTACATACTCATTTTAAATTCTGTGCATTCGTCCAAATGTATGCACTATTTACCCCATATTACGACAAAAGTAACAATATCAATATCAGAAAAAGAGCAAGAATTAGAAAATGAATTCTAATACATGATAATTGATTTTCATGATTCAAAAAAAAAAAAATTTTTTAAATAAAGCAATCTGAATGATAAGCAGTAGATGCATTCAATGACTCTTTTGATTGACATTCTCAAAAATTAAAAAATACTATTTACATGTTTCACTTAACATTCAATCTACTCCAAGTATAAACAGTAGGAGCAATATTTATTATTAGCTTTGATAATTATATAGCTTATAGATCTGCATACATCTGAAAAATTGAGAATAATCCACCTATGCTGATAAGAAAATAGCATTCAGTTGTGAGTGTTTACTTCATTTACTAAGCAGAATAGGAGAAAATGAGCAATAAAGAAGAGAAAATTGACTATTTATTTTGAAAAGTAAGCAGGAATTGCTGTGGTCTATAATACAAGCATCTAAACAAGTAAACAAACAAATATCTAGTCTATAAAGAGTGGCAGAAAAGTGTGAAATTTTTTTAATTGAAAAATTAAAATATTGGCAATAATGTCTAATCAGCAGTGAAAGAGTAAGAAAATCAAACATCTATTTGTATTTGGACTGATGTAAAAACTCTATACATTCTACTTTTGAAATTTATTTGCGTTAAAAACACATCAATGCTAGTGAACTAAGGAATGGGGTGGGTAGAAGTGATAATGGTAAGGGAAAGTATCCCAAGAAAAGTTAGGAAACATTGATAAGTTTTTCTTACAGAAAATATAAGAATAGTGAATATCAAGCATTTTTTGAGTGGAAAGAAAAGTAAATTTCTATTTTTATCACAAGCTGACATTTCCAATAAAAAGTATGTATCTTATCAAGTTGGCCCTTCGTTTTATGATCAATCATTTTTCTTAGCTTGTCATTCCCTTCTGAATGTATTTTAAGGTAAAAAAAATTCAGATCAATACTTCAAAATTCATAATAAAGTAGCTTTAAGGACTAAATAAATCTCATCTTTACAACGATTTAACAAAATTTTGCTTTGTCACCATGAAGTAAATAATTTATATTAGATAATTATACATTCAGAAAATTGATAAGGCAACCATACAATTTAGTTCAAGATTTTATAGGAGTATTTACTAAATAAATCATTTTGCTCTATCACTTACATTTCAGAAATGAAGAATCTAATTCACATGAACACGAAAATGAAACACTTTATATAGAATTATAGAGGTGCCTATGAATTGAAGAAAATGATTCAAGTTTCTTGAACCATCTAAATAGTTCAAAATTTAAATCAAGCAATATGCAAAAGTTATCTAGCAGTTGGTAATTTCAATTTCTATTACTATCTATGGACTAATAAAATCTTGAAAAATACAGCTGTCATAATGTAATCAATTCTAAGTCTTGGCAATGGTAATGATGGTGGTGGTTGTGGAAGTGGTGTGGGTGGTCTATAGAATTATAAAGGCAGCAACTTATTGCCAGTAAAGAACATGCGAATGATGCATTGGAAGAAAGATGTTTAAAATTCTGCTAGGCAGACATGCTGCAGCTCTTCTGTTGATGTTGTTGCATGCATCAGACAAGTTGCTTGGCATATCAGCAGCAATAGCTGCAAACATGAGTCTACAGCAGTAGTTGTTTGTGGTGCCACGAGTGCACCAACAATCAGACCACAAGGCAAGCAGATAGTCTATAAAGGCTTCATCAGCACAGCTAGAGATCATGTACATAGGTATACCTCCATCATTTTGGCTGCAGATGCCATCGCAATACTTGTTGCTGTTAATGCTTTGAAACGGTGGATATTCTGATAGATACAAAAATCAAAAGTGCAAAGTAATGAGAAAAATAGTCAATTTCGTTGTTTCATTTTAAAGATAGGCTACTGCAGGGATTTTGGCATGATGGATTATGGTAAAAAGTTGAGCAATCAAGAGTTTGTAAGAAGTAGTTTTAGGTTAGGGTTCAAACATTCAACAAAGTACATTTAAACAAAGGTACAATCAACAAATACTTGACACAAGTGTGATTAAATAATCAAGTAACATGTGAACTCGTGGAAATAACGCAGTAAGTAAGCATCTGATGGCTATAACTTTACTAAACTTGTTGGATAAAATTTAAAAAATCTTAACAATCAATGCACCAATTTTCAAAATGAGTATCAAGCAAGCTTCTTTAAAAATAGACAATTAAACAATGTCAAATGGTATTATATTATCTTTTACGGTAAAACAATCTATCTTATATAATTCAGAACATTTATTTTAACATAGGAAAATATTCGAAAAAATAACAACATAAAGCTGTCAGAGAGACCAGCTTTGAACTAGAAAACAAAATTGGCTGTTTTTGAGTGCAATACAATGATTACTATTTTGTAGCTCTGTTACAATAATACAGTGAAGGGATCTTAGACTGTTTTAATGTAATAATGAACTATCAAAATTGATATGAAGTAAACGCTAATGACTGTGACTAGTGATCTGATTATGATGAAATTATTTTTCAACATCAGATATGTTGAGTAATGACTGTTCAAGCATTAGTTGTTATGAGAATCATAACAAAAACAAACTTTGAAAAAGAAAATAATCTACATGAAGGTATTCAAGTTGATACTGCGATTCTTTATAGAACAACGTTTCATCAAAACGATTTTATCAAAATGACTTGTGCCCTATTATGAAAGAAAAAAGGTACTAAACTTTTATAAAAGATAATTTCATTGTCAAAGTCATTAGTTAGAAGAAAGATTGGAAAAAATCTGATATAAACTTTGAGTAAACTTTATACTAGAACCAAAGATTTTGGAAAAAAGTGAAAGCATAATAAGTGTAAACAAAAAAATTCATGTCTGTAAATTCAATAGAAAAGTGAAAACAATTTGGAAAAAAAAAGTAAATACGGTTATCCTTCGCCATTCATTGTTTCAATAATTCCTTGGTTCAGACTTGAATAATTTAATGGGAATATTTTGAGGAGTTTTACCATATATCATGAAGAACCACATTATAGAAAATACACTGTATAGTAAAAACAAAGGTGGGAAGTTTAGGAAATCATGAATTCAATGTGATAATCTTCATGTTAATAATAAAAAGAAAGATTGTAGAAACTTATAAACTTGAACTTGTTTACACTTGCTAACTGGCTAGTTGATGGTATTTTGGACATCATATTTTTTTTAAATTCACTGTACTGTGAACAAATTTATCCATTTTTTGATATATGAAGTATTGTAAATCATTAATAATTTTTCCATTTCTATGCTACTGTTTACCTTCATCTTAACATTTTTGTTGCTTTTTATTGCAACTTTTCTCAGACTGGATAATTTTTTCAAAAAAGCAACCAAAATATAAATGTAAATAGTAGAAAAAAGTGAAAAGGAGAAAATTTTTTTAATAATCACTGCTCTGTAGTTTTATAAATTTCAAGGCTTTTCATTAATTAACTCCATTCTTTTTACTAGCATCTAGTGTGCACTTTTTTTAACACTCTTAAAATGTATTGCAATAATCAAATATCCTCTTTGAAAGATCAATAGCAGAAAGTTAATTGTGAAAAATACTTTTGCATACTTGGAGGATTTCTGAGCTGGTTGAAATTTTGTTTACATTTTTGACTAGAGAAATATTGTCATAATTGACAGACCTATCACCACAAAAATGGAGTCATGTTATGAAATTGAAAACTTCTACGGTATGCTATATGGTACTCATTTATCTATTTGTACATTTATAATCTGGGAATGGAAAAAGTTTTGTTTATTGAAGTGTTTTTGGTACAATGTTTATGGGGTTTGGAAACCAAAACGGTTGGGAGGTGGGTCGGTAAAAATCATTTGTGGATTTAGTACATTTGCAGCCCCTGATATCCCTAATCCCTTGGAATGGCAAGTGATAACTGTATTGACTTTATAACAACACAATTCTACATAATAATTCATGGAAATTTGTTTTTGTTTTATTAAACAAAGTTTGGGATTTTTTCTTTCTAGCAAAAACAAAAATTTTTTTCTAAAAAACCAGTTTTATAAATCATGTGCAATAGATCTCAGATAAATTACTATCTCATCAATTTTGAATAGAAAAATAAAAAAAACGTAAACAAAAAAAAAAAATTTCGATAAAGTTGTTTTGATGAAATGCCATTTGATAAAATATCATGTCACAATTCAAGTTATTTATCAAATCATTATATTTGTTGCTTTTAGTTATTTGAAAAGACAGCAAACATATACTAGTAGACACTGCATTTATTTCTTAAAACTGAATATTCACTTTGATGAATTGTATATAAAATGTCAAAATTATCGAATCTCTCAGCAAGCATTTTTTATTATTAGTATCAAAAATTGTCACGTTTATCAAATGACAACAAAAAAGTAACTCAATATATACATATCATAATGTATAAGTCATTTGTAATGAGTTGAAAGCAAAAATGCTTGTAGCAACATTATTATGTAAGTGCACGAAGTACTAAAGTTCAAGATTTTAGAAGAATTATCACCAGCTATAAATCAATCAAGATTTAAACAAAAACAAATGAAGTTAAAATATAACAGAACTAATAAATAATAACAAACATATTTAAAAAATACTGAATCCCATCATTGAGAATGCAATTAAGTAAAGCAGTCTTTAGTGTACAGTGAAATGAACGTCTATGTTAGATTTGCATTACTGTTAGGGGACAAACAAATAAAATTTTATTTGTCATAGTTTTGATTAATAAATTTCTGACAGAAATGATGCAAATGATATGTCTTGATTAATAAATTAGCTTGTAACTAAATCAAGCCAATGATTAACACTATAGTGCTTAGGGTGAAATATTATAATAGAGATTAAATGTAAACACTTCTCAAATTGATGAGGAAAACAAATATATCTATGCAAGCATCTTCAAATGCAGTAAAGATAATAAACATCTTCTTCAAGAATAAAAAGCACATTACTTAGAAAAGGCATATACTTCTAAAACAATGAAATATCTGATAGCTATTTTTTAAAGCAAGGTACTATATGGATAATCAACCGAAATGAATGTTGTATGAAGATATCAATTCTTAATAATTTGCTGACATCAGTACATGTACAGGAAACTAATTAAAATGACAAGTAACGTTCGTTACTCCCATTCAGTAAGTGCCAAGGAATAGCTCAGATGAGCAACAGACTTTTAATAAAACCTTAAAGCATTTTACTTCTCAGTAAACCATTTAGGGAAACAAGATAGAGTTGAACAAGGGATGTAAAGAATGCAAACTTCATGGATGGTATATGTTTTATCCAATACAAATATTTTAACATAACTAGATTCTGTTTTTTAACACATATATCAATTTTCAATATCTTCTTTTCTCTATGAGCAATATGGACAATAGAACAAAAGTATCTAAATTTGACACAAATGATAGATTTGGTTTTGCTTACAATCCACAAAGCATTTATACTTTTTAATGAGAAAAACACAGATTGAGTGAATCAAGATGATGCTTCAAGAATATCAATCAGTCAGCTATATCTTAGCTATTGACAAGATGTATCTCTTTCTCACTAATTGCAAGTATCAATGATGGAAACAACAGCTCAGACAAGTTAAAACAATTATGCCAAAATTCAGCTGCATTGAAACTCCCTCTTAATGGTTACTCACTTTTGATGGTGAATTGAAAAGTGACGCGGTTCGACGTGGTAGCGTTGAAGAATCCCCTGAAAACATTAAAAACAAAGTAATTTGCAGCATATACAAATATAGTTTTGTTTTCTCTTAAATTTAATTGACAGATTTGAGATGTTGATTATTTGTATAATGAATCAAAAGTCAAATTGAAATTTGTAATGTTTTTATCATTAAATATTTTTAGGTTGCTCATAGTGAACAGAGAATTAAAAGGTTCTAAGTAGACTTCATATCTGCCAATCAATCACTAGGAACACTTTCATCTTGTTGTTATTGACAAGCATATTTTTCACACTATTTGACGGCAAATTTTCAATTAACGAAATAATTCAGTCTTACTCAAAAATAAACGGCTTTTATGTTTACCATTTATTACTTTTTTAATATTCAAAATATCTATATTGTGTCTCCTATTTAACCTCAGTTGAATATTTTTTTATAAATAAGAAGAAAGTTTGGTACTTTCTGATTTCATGGGTTGGGACAAACACAAAAAAATCCTTTGCAAAATATTATACTGAAGTTACCCAGAATAATAAACATGCCAAAAGATTCCATTGAACGAAAATAATGACACAGCATTCCAGGTTTAAATTTCAAGTTGATAATTTTTTCTTTCAAAATTCAATCCAATCCATGAAAATGTAATCTGAAACAATAACTGTATCGATTAATTCTATCATATTGTAATAATGACAGTGTTCCCAATTTTGATCTTAATTTCATAATTTTTTCTGGAATTTTTATCTGATTCAAATTTTTTTTATTGATTTTCAATTTTGCAAAATTTAATTTCAATTTATAAAAACAAAGGTTGTCATGTTTTTCATCATCACTGTCACATGACATAGCATTTTCAAATCTAATCCAATCCAACGAAAAAAATCATAGGTACTTTGACTCATTTTATTATCATCAGTTTTCTTACTACTATGACTTTTATTTTAATATTCTACTTGACTTTTATCGCATTTTATTACAATTTATTTGCAATTTCATTTCAAGTTTTTGTAGCGCAGTAGACAAGCCACAAGAGACTTTCCGCGCCTTAAATTTTTTTTTGTTTTAAAATTGAATTGATTAAAAAAAAACCTTGAATAGAATTATTGCTAAATCATTTTGTATATAAATAGATTATTGTTTGCTTATGTTTCTGAATGCTTGATGCAAAATACATGGAAACATTTTGGTGCTGCATCCAAGTGGCAGAACATAACAATCCACAATTCGCAGTAGACCATTTAGAGAATCAAAATTGCATTATTGTGTTCAGTAGCCAGGAGTCAATCTTCATTAACATTTTTTATCTAGTTTCTATTATCAAGACAAAGAAGGAAGAATGAAGTATCTTACAATGAAATGTTACTAAACTTTCTATTCAAATTTTAAAAAATCATTTAATTACAAGCATGAGAAAAATTTCTCTTTCGCAGCTCTAATGAATGTATATCATGAAATAAATGAAAGCAAGCTTGAGATCTCTTACTTGGAAGTGATTTGAATATGGAAATGTACTTACCACTGTCTTCAAGACTCAAGATTTTATTTTCTGTAAGCGCTTTCCTAAAAGGAAAAAAAAAGAAGAAGCAAATTTTAATTTTAGATTAAATTCACTGTCAATTCAATTTTTTGACCAAAAATATCATCAACAGTAAATTCCTGCTTTATACTGATTGATAAAATTATACCTGGATTTGTTAACTGTAATAAGACCACTTTAGTATATATAAAAAAATAGACTGAAATTCTATAAATAACTTCTGACCCCTCCTTCCCAACTCACACTCTTTGCTATATGGTTACAAAAGTTTACAATATTTTTTGAATGAACCAACAAGTAGAAAAATACAAGCTATCTTATATTATTTATACTCATTAACATATCTATGATGGTCTTTCACTAATTTTTTAGCCACAGATATTTTTTCCAAATAGTACCAGTGTGATCTCATAGGAGATTTTCTTTCTGTGAATATCTCCTTAGAAAGAGTTTTGTAGGTAATATCTTTTGTTGAATCCGAACAGCGATGGATGTTTGAGGGACAAAGGAATTTGGTCCTCGTTATGGTTGACTGTAGCGTGCATGTGGCCCTGTAGATATGGAAAGGAAGGAAGGAAGCTGTATGAAGAGAATGGAGTGCACGCCAAGTATGAAGTTGGACGCACACTAATGAAACAAAGAGGAATGAACACATACAAATATCATGGCTAGACAAGAGACGTACAAGAATGATGAAGTACATGTCAGTATAACATAAATACGATCGATCATGAGAAGTAATATTAGGAGAAGAGATAGCGAAAGGTGGGAGCTTTCTTGTCTTGATAGTACTGGTGTTGGAGTTGGAGCAGAGTTATGTGAACACATGGATTCCGTATGGTTGGATAGCTCCAAGATGATATGTGGAAACCGGGTTCAGTGTGTGAGCCTTACTGCCAAGTAAGTGAGTTAACTTGGGGGCTATCCTCTGACACTGATAGACTCTCGACAACAGACCATGAAAGACAGAGAACATGGAGTTGGATCCATGCATGTTTCCTGAAGTAAGGATGGTCGGCGAAATGATCTTAGGGAGAAAGAAAGAGAGTTGCCGGCCACAAAGGCCAGGGTCAAAGGTATGGCCAGCTAGGAAGACTAGTGCCAATGAGCCTTGGACCAGGGAGAAGGAAAGAGAGAGAATGGCTGCCCGCAAAGGCCAGGGCTAGAAGCATACCCAGCTAGGAGTGCTGGAGCTAATGAGCATTGGACCATGTGTGTTCAGGGGTTTTACAGGGGTCGTTGTCAGAAGTGACGTTTTGGATATCTAGCTAAAAGAAGAGTTTCATACTAAAACTAACTAAAAGTATAGGGGGCACTACAAGAGTCAGGAAACATTTTAAATAAGATTTGCCCTTCAGTAGATACTAGCTCAGACACCCTGCATTGCCTGATCGAAAAATCTCTAAACATATTACTACTGGGAAGCTAATGATATTTTATGGAGATTTCATTGAAACACCAGTGTAGCTCGTCCAAAAATCTTGATTTATTTTTCTGAAAAATTAGGGTCAGATTAAGGTTATTGTTTTTGCTCTAAGAAAAACAGTTTTTAATGTCATTTCAAGGTTAAATATCAACTATGATTCTGCCAAACTGGTATTAACACTGATAGAAGGAGAAATTCATGTCAATGATCACCAATAATGAATGGAAAGTAAAGAATCAGGTCAGAATCAGAGCTACATTGTAAATAGAACCCTCTCTTATAAAACCTTTAATATATCTTTTCTCAAAACTGACAGATTTCCAGAAAATTTAAAGGTCTAATAAATCGAAAGCACATGGAACTGAAAGAAAAAAACGTAAAATTTCCCCCAATGTCCTGAACTCATATTTGTTTTTACAGCATTTCCGAACAATGGTGTATTACTGCTCTCACTGAATGCAAAATCTACGTTATATTGTTTTTTTAAATTTGACTTCAATATGTGTGTGATAGATAAACTGTGATCAGCTAATTTCGGATGTCTTTGATTTTCTTCTGTGATACCTCACCGATTTGGCCAGCACACAGTCAAAGACAGACCTATACCAGTAAGCGCATAACCTTGGGTAGACTGGCATAAGTACTGAGAGAAAGAGAAATTCACATTCATGGTCACTTATAATGAATGGAAATTATGATTGCAATTTAGCATTATAGCTACAATGTAAATACAATCCATTTTTATTAAAACTTGAAATATTTCCTTTCACAAACCTGCAAAATTTCTAGGTGGTTTGAATGTCTAATAAATTGAAAGCATATGAAATTCCAAGAAAAAAAATTGAAATTTAGTATTACATTAAAACTGAGGGTAAAAAAAAACTTTCTCTGTCTGAGTTTGAACACGACTCAATTTTTGGAGGCTTTACCTACTTGGCTACTGAACTGTCATGAATTAGGAAATGTAAATTACAGCCCAAAAAGAAAATTTTAAAAAGTAAACATGTGAGTACACACTTGTTCTCTGAAAGCTTGAACGCGAACCCCAGAGAAAGTGCCAAACTTATTTTAGTAAAATTCAACCTCAGAATGTGTTCAGCAGGCAAATTGTAATCTGCTGATTTTGGATATTGCGAGATTTTAACCAGTCAATTATAGTACCGTCATGACTTTGAAACAACAAATTACTGTCCCCAAAAAGTTTTTTGAAAGGTTGTGACCCCGTCAAATATGTGTATGTTCAAATGAGGAAAAAAAGCTCCCCCTGAAAATTTAAGTATAATTTGATTTCATAGATCTAATAGTTTTCAAGGAAATTTTAAATGAAAAAAAAAAACACAAAGAAAAATATTAAATGTGTGCTCTGGGCAGATTGTGATCTGCTAATTTCGGATATGCTCAAAGTGATGCTTAGTATTATCAAATATTTGTACGCAGCATACATATTTTCTTAGACTGTTGAACAAAGCCTATACTAGAAGAGTAATTCCAATGTACATGATAAGCAATTCTTACTGTCCCTTTTCTTAACACTTGACTCAGAAGTTTGCTCACCCATTTCATCACTATATGTGCACTATGTGACGCTTGGTGTTATCAAGTATTTGTACGCAACATACACATTTTTGTAGACTGTTGAGTACAGCCCATACTAAGGGAAGGGAATAAAGAAAAGTTCTTTTGAATTCTTTTTTTGAGCACATGTGAAATTGATAAATTTATTTACTCATTGATACAATCTGTCTTGTTGAGGAAAAAATGTGGAATGTGTAAATGCCTTCTGAATAATTATCCCCATCTTTTTATATATGATACATGATATAGTTGTAAACACTTATGTTTCAAGAAAATAGCCTACTGGTTTTTTAATCTGTGTTTCTTTAATAATTTGTTTTTCATTATGAAAGCTTATTTCAGAAGCCAGCAAGTTATAACTAGGAAATGACCTACCATTTGTTCTAAATATTGTGTGGATTTCATATTTCAATTTTTAAAGGAATTTATAAAAAAATTTTTTTGGTCATTGCAAATAGAGTAAGAAGTCAAATCCCAAAATCAGTGAATAATGTACCAACTAGCATGTTGAAGAAATGTGAACATTGATAAAGCAATTGAAGTGCAATGGTAATAAAAATGAATTGATTACCAACCAAAATGTTCATGGAGAACAGTGCCAATAAGATATTATACATGTATTGTGGATACAACAAAATTACATCAAGGGTTAGTTATATTTCTCATTTATATTTAGTTAAACTAGTTTGCCTTATGGTGCTGTATATATTTTACTTTAAAACCTTCCCCTAGATTTCTTGAATATGCATGCCAAATTTGGAAGGGTGAATCAGACTTTCAGAATCATATAGAAACAGATAGGAATCAAATCATTATTATCAAGATAAGTGCACATGCAGACCCTCAGCATTTTATTCACAAAAGGTGAAACCACATTGATCCAGGCAATTGGTGTAGTATTTGATCAGAATTGCTCACTTTGTGATAAAAGCATAAAACTTGACACACTAAAAAATTTCAGAACTGGAGATATTCCGAAACAGACTTCCTTTAACAAACATTGTGGCTAACTATTCCACAAAATTTCATAAAAATTCTATGAAGATATGGTGTGAAAAGACATGAGTGAATACAGAAATAGACTAAAAAACAGAAAGAACTTTCTTTTTCATGAATTTCTATATTCACTACAATCTCTCTGAATGACATCTTGGAAAGTTTTTCGATTAATTTCAATTTTGTTGAAGGGTAAGGAAGAAGTAATTAAATTTGGGGGCAGATCCAGGAATTTGTTTTTGATTGAGAGTTACATTTTGATATCTTATACATTTTTGTATTAGCTCCTGTCTATCAACATGATATCTGCAAAAGCTGTCAGTAAATTTCAAATTTAAAAGAACTGATTCTTTTTTTCTAATGGAAAATAGGTTTGTTAGTAATCGTTGCAATAGATGGACAGTTTGAGATTGTCTTCATATCTGAAAATGGATAATACCTATTAAAGAATATTTGC
The DNA here is from genome assembly GCA_963457665.1 of Thysanoteuthis rhombus. Lineage (NCBI taxonomy): Eukaryota > Metazoa > Mollusca > Cephalopoda > Oegopsida > Thysanoteuthidae > Thysanoteuthis > Thysanoteuthis major. The sequence continues at coordinate 14,920,384 of OY735206.1, read as the reverse complement.
GCTAAATTCCATGCTTTTATCACCAACCAAGCAATTTTTTCACTGATCGCCTCGATTATACATGAGTTTTACACATATGTACAGCCTATATGATACCAATAAACAAGGCAAGATCACATGATATTTTTCTAGAATTTTCTAAAACACCAGAAAAAGAGAAGATGGCGCCTTTGATAATATCAGTCATTTTGGTGCTCTTTTTAAATCTTTTTTGACTTTTTCATTCCAGCAAAGTTTGCAAATGCTACAAAATAAGTGAAGCCGATAACTTTAGATGATAAAATATTTTTTTAAAAACTTAGGGAGGGATTGATGATATATGAGTGGAGGATGTTCAAATGGCTATTCTAAGGGAGGTAGGATTTTTAAGGGATCCCAAATAGTATTAACATTTTCTACCTTTCTAACAAATAGGAACTTACAAGTAATAGTTTTCATTTGACTCTTTTTTTAAAGATTTGTACACAGTGAAGTAGCAACTGTCACCTGATCATATAAAATTTGGTAAATTAAAAAAATTGGTAGTTGAGCAGATAATACGAGAGACACTCAAGTAACAATTAAACTTGATGCCAATAAGATAGCAAGCACAGTAGGAAAAGACCACACACAAAATGGAAGGATGAGATAGAAAGGTCTGGTGGCAAGACACAGCAAAGGTTAGCACAATCGTGGCTGTCATGGAAGGCAAGGTAAGATAAATCTCCATGAAATCCTCAAAAGAAGAAGAAATGTGAAGAATCACTCTAGGATGGCAAGACTTTGGCAGCTCAAGCTTAACCTTCAAAAACAAGAAGATCCCATTAATCAAAAATAGAAGGGTATACAAACAATGCATCCTCCCGATAGTCACCTATGGCGCTGAAACATGGAACCCAATCAAGATACTGACCTGCAGACTAAGAAGCATGCAATGTGCAACCAACCTTACATGGAAAGATCACAAGACAATATAGTATATCAGGGAGAAAATAGGAGTCTAAGACATCATAGAAACCATTAGGAAACTCAAACGGCAATGGGCTCGTCATTTTACAAGAATGGCAGACAACTGATGTACATTACAGCTTACAATATTGATCCCCAGAGTCACATGCATGACTGAGGCCAACAAATTACAAGATGGAAAGATGAACTAGACAAATTCAGAAAGTATTGGCTCCGTGATGCCCACAATAGAGAGGAGTGGCTAATCCTGGGGAAGGTCTATGTCCAACGATGGACGTAAAAAGACTGATGATGATAATGATGATGATACTTACTTAGCTTCTTCAAGTTCCAGGTGATCTCTTTCTTGCATCCTCTTGAGATTTTCTACGTATGTTAACATGACTTCCATAGCTTGGCTCATACGTTGTTCCTATAAGAAAATTTAACCGTTACATAAAAATATCAAATGCTCATGAGTAAAATTATGCTACACATAGATGAAAAACATTGATATTATATCAACACATCTCTTTGGTATTCGTTAGCAGTGATGCACTTTTGTGATCAGTCTTAATCTAATTAAGTTTTTAGGCTTCTTTCAGTTACTTATAATAACTATTTCTCAAGATGTATCTTCCATATTTTTATTCTTGGCAGAATAGATCCCCTTTTCAAATTTTTAGCAAGTATATTGCAACTAAATATATGGTACCAGAATATCTACTGTAATATAACATGCCTGTTTAACATTACAGAATATCTTTGAATAACATTAAAGAAAAATAACTTGAAACAAAGCAGAAAATAAGAAAAGTACAATTCCAAAGATTACAACTACTCAGATTATACTTTAAATCTATGCTGTTGACGTACATATAGATTTTGGTCCTCAAACTCTATAATTCTTGCACCATAAACATTTTGATAAAACAAAAAGTTTACCATTCAAAAATTGCAAATGTGCTGGTAAATAAATGAATACAGTGAAAAATTTAAATTTCACAACTTGACTTAAATTTTTTTGGTGACAGATCAGTCAATTATGTCTCATCGATATAAAATTCTGAGGTTATGGAACTAATGATTTCTTTGAAGGAACTTTGAGCTGCTGCTTGGTTGTTGAAGACCTTTTCTTGCAGGAAGTAGTCAAAATGCTCGAAAAAGTGGTCAGGGAGAGGTAAGCCTAGTCCGTTCAATTTCTGTAGGGTCATTTGTGGGACATGCAAACTTTTTTTGCTTAGCATTTTTTTCCCAATTTGGTACAAATGTGGAACAACTGTTGTGTGGTCAATGTTTAGTTCCTCTGCAACTTCTCAAGTTGTTTTGTGCTCTCAAACCTAAGCTGAGCTATATGTTTATTGACAGCCCCCTTGCTAAACACTTGGTTGATATTGTAATCAGTTTCTGCTGCTTTATATCCTATTCTGAATTCATACAACATGCTTGAATCTTTAATTTGACAGCTTAAAATAAAACAGAATAGTGAAAAGAAAATGTTCAGCTTAAATGAATAGAGTGCAATTCATACTCTAGAATGGTATATTCCATGAACCTGATTGAAATTACTTTATTATGAAATATGCATCAAAGCTTAAAATGCAAAAAACTGCAATTATTATTGCATCAACCTGATAAATAAGGGAAATAAGACTAATCTTATTTACTAATAACACTATACATTTCTTGGTAATACCAGTACCAACTCTCCCATTGGAAGCCATTGTAAGCGATAACCTAAGAAATCACTATCAATCCAGGGGTCATAAAGAGAATGAATTATTGAAACATTGCCTCCACAGAAAGTGTAAATAAAGAAGGTGGCGCAAGAGGCATCAAGCAGGACCATGTCTGCCACCTACCTAATCACTTTGCACACTAATGGACAAAACCCAAATGTTGATAAGGAAGGACTTATACATTGAACTCCTAAAGGTGGCATGTGAATAGATTGTAGATGTTTAATTAACCATTAGATATTTTCCACAAATTACAATTTGGGTCATGATTCTAATATGGCTTTAATCAACAAATAACACCTCAATATGAGGTACGTAAAAAAAATTATATAGTAAGATGGTGACAGTTGAATGCATTGATGAATTTTTTCACAGCTTTAAATTTGGGTCTTTTTTTTTTAATGGAGAGCACAGAAGAGAGAGTTAGATAGTTTAACAAGAAGGGAGGAGAGGGCTGAAAAGGGAACTCTGCAGTTTGTTGAGGCATATGAAGATTTTTGCATATGAAACTAATCCCTTTTATATGACATTGAGAAAAAATCATGGACAGGGAACGAAAATTGGAAGGGGGTAAGTAAGGGACTGATGATGATCAGAGCAGTTTTTCATCATCATCATCATTTTCAGCCATGATAAGTCTGCAGCTGGACAAAGACCTTTCTCATATCCTTCCATGACGACAGCAATTGAGCTATCCTTTGCAAAGTCTCACTGGTTAACCTATCTCATTCCTCCATCTTGTGTTTGGTATTGTCCTACTGTGTTTACTGTCCCATGGGCACCAATTGGTTATTATTTTGTTACATCTGTTGTCATCTCTTCTTGCTAAGTGTCTAGCCAATCTCCATTTTGGTTGATTAATCATTGATATAACATCTTTCACTGTAGTCCTCCATACAATACATGTTGATCTTTCCCACCTGGTTAGAGTTATCCCTGATATTGCTCTTTTCATAGCTCTCTGAGTGATTCTAAGTTGGTTCTCAGTTTATTTTGTTCATTTCCATGTTTTACATCTGTCGGTAATAATTGGTATTATGCATTTATTGTATATTTTACTCACATTGATAAGGTGCTATTCAATATGTCTTATATCAAATGGTTTTCAGCACATCAGTCTTTCTTTATCACCTGTCCTAGGTAAATCATTTCATCAATCTCTCGTATCCTTAAGGTATTTTCAGGGACTATCGTTGAACACTACTGTTCTGTTCATCTTTGAACCTACTTCTTTATTTTCCCAATTTAGATCAGTCAACCTATTTTGAAATTTTTCCAATGCTTCTGATGCCATGAAAACGTCATCAGCAAAGTGGTCTATGTTTATTCCTATTCCTATTCCCTCCCGGTCAGTTTTCTGAAAGGCGCTGACTGCTAAAGAGAAATTGGCCTAAGTTCAATTGTGATAGAAAGCAACACAAATTAGGATGAAAATATTAGCAAAAAATTACTGTATTACAACTTGATAACAGACATGGCGCAGAAAAGATTAGTATCGGGGGATACATTTAGTTAGGATAAAAAACAACAGTAATGGGATGAAGGTACATAGTAACAATAAATTGTTAATAAGTTACAATCTAATGAAATGAATTAATTGGATAACTGATACTAAACTATCAGTTAATAAGAAACATGGTGTAGAAGAGATTGGGATAGGGGATGAGTTTAATCACTTGATTTGGAATTGGGCTTACGACTGATTTCTGTGGCCCAGTAACAATAAAAAGTTTTAAAAAATCCAGATGGAGGTAAAATTATGAATACAGATTAATAATATTTCATCTAATAAAATAAATCAATAGATAAAAAATTTTGTTTTTTAATTTATTTTCCCCGCAAGTTTGGTCTAATGATGAATTTTTAGTTACTTGATTATTTCAGTATTGAAGTTACTTAATTTGGACCCAAGAACATACAAATTTGGTCTTTTGCAGCAAAAGATATCTGGCAATCATGATGATTTATTTGCTCCCTACTGAAGGGAAACTGGACTGAGTTTAGTTGCACTAAAAAGCAAAAAATATTAAAATGAAGATAAACAGTAAAAAAGATTTACAATACTTTAACTAATAAAAAAAAAAAATGGATAACTGATACTTAATTACCAGTTAACGAGGAACATGGCACAGATGAGATCAGGATAGGGGATGAGTTTAAGTATTTGATTTAGACTTGCACTTGCTACTCATACCTGTTTGGTTGGGCAATTATCTAGATATCCTCCAGCATAGAGTGTTGTGACTTTGATTTTCTTCAAGAAATTAGTTTTTTCAATCTACACTGTTACTTTATTCAATCACTGCCAAATGGAAACTGGCATAAGTTTAATTGCGATAGGAAGCAACAAAAATTAAGATGCAGGTAAATAGTATCAAAAAAAATATAAATAGTAATTGACAATACTTCTTCTAATAAATCAAATAAATGAGTTATTGATCAAAATGGAACAACAAATTAGTATGAAACATTGCGCAGAAGAGATCTGAAAAGAGGAAGACTTCACATGTTTGATTTGGGCCTGCGCTTTCAACTGATCCCTGTAGCTCAGTAGCAAGATCAGTTAGGCTTTACCTGAGCCACCCTCTGACATTTTGTGGGTTCAATTTTCACTCAGAACTCATTTGTTATTTTTTATCTGTGATGATAATTTATTCACTCATGGCTGAAGGGAAACTGAATTGAGTTGCAAAGGAGAACAACAAAAATTGAGATGAAGTGAATAGTAGCAAAAAGTTGGTAATGACAAACAATATTTTATCTAATGAATAAATAAATAAATTGGATTACCAATACTGAACTTCTAGATAATAAAAAACATGTCGCATAAGAGATTGTGATAGAGGAAGAGTTCAACTGTCTAATTCCTCCTTGCTATGGATACCTACAGCTCAGTGGAAAAAGCAGTAAGTTGTTAACTGAGCCAACGTCTATCACAGTGTGACATCAGTTCCATTCTCACCTGGAAATCATTTATTGCAATCCACGCTGGGATTTACTTCAGTCAACGCAGAATGGAAACCAGACTGAGTTTAGTTGCAAAAAAATCAACTAAAATTGAGATGAAGATAAATAGTGATAAAAAATTATTAATATTGATTGACAGTACTTCATATAATCTATAAAATGAATAAATGAATAAATTGGATTATTGATATTGAATCAGTCAATATAAAACATGGCAGAGACTAGGTGTGGACAGGGGATCAGTTTAGGAGTTCAATTTATACTCATACTCACCACTGATTACTTCAGCCCAGAGTTTAGTTGCGATAAGACGCAATAAAAATTAAAATGGTGGTGAATAGTTGCAATTTTTTTTCAATGATTTACAATATTTAATCAAATAAATCAGATTAATGGATATATTGGATAACCTATTCCAAACAGCAACTTCATAAGGGATATGGCGCAGAAGATATCAAGAGAGGGGAAGAGTTTGAGTGTTTGATACCTGTAGCTCAGTGGCAAGAGTAGTTAGTCATTAACCGAACCAGCCTTCATCCTAGAGGGTTGTGAGTTCAACTCTCACCTGGAAACTATTCTTTTTAGAAATCTGTGCTGTGATCTAATTCAATCACTGATGGAAGAACTAAGCTGAGTTTAGTTACCCAGAAAATCAACAAAAATTTAGATGCAGGTAAATAGTAGCACCAAATTATCAATAATAAGTAACAATACTTCATCTATTGAATTAAATAAATGAATAATTTGGATTATCAATGCTGAACTACTAGTTAATATAAAATGTGACACAAGCAAGATCATGAAAGGGGATCAGTTTAAGTGCTTGATTTGTTCTCGTACTTGCCTCTCAGTAGCAAGATCAGTTGTTGACTGAACAATCCTTCAGCATCGTGGTATGGGTTTGATTCTCACTCAGAACTTATTCTCTATATTCTAATCTGTGATGATAATCTATTCTCTCACCTACGAAGGGAAACCAGCCAGAGTTTAGTCTCTATAAAGAGTAATAAACAGTAGCAAAAAATTGTTGAATATTTACAATACTTTTTCGAATAAAATAAATGAATAAATTGATTACCAATACTGAACTACCAGTGAATAAGGAACATGGTGTCAAAGAAATTGGGATAGGGGATGAGTTCAAATTTTTGATCTGGACTAGCACTTACCACTGATTCCTATTGCTTGATGGTAAGAGCAGTTGAGAATTAAACAAGCAAATATCCGGCATAGGGGGTTGCGATTTTGATTGTCACAATGAATTTATTCTTTATTGTGGTCTGCACTGTTAATTTATTCACTCACTGATGAAGGGGAAATAGGCCTAGTTGCATTAAAAAGCAATAAAATTTGAGGTAAAGGTAAACTGTAGCAGAAAATCATCATCTGATAAAATATATCATTGATTCCAAAATGTGTATTTTAATCTATTTTTCCTGAATGATTGATTTCAAGTAACTTGATTATTTTGGTACTGATGCTACTCAATCTGGGCCCAAGGGCATACAAATTTGGTCTTGTACAACAAGAGATGTCTGGCAACCCTGACTTGGGGTTTAATGTAAGGCCTCTACGAATAGCAGTCTGATTTGACAGCAAAATCTTCCAACCCAAGTCTTATTACAACACTTACTCCAAATACTGGCATAGTTCAGGATCAGGTTCAGAGAAGATGATCTTGATATAGCGGTCAGGGTTGAAAACTTATAGACTATGTATGGGGTTTGAATCAGATATACCTCCCCTAACATATTTAGGGGGTGAAATTAGGCCTCTAATACATGCATGATTTGGAATTGGTCTCTCTACGAACACCAAAATATGTATTGATATGATTCAGGATAAAGTCAATTTCTTCATATTCAAAATGAAAATTTGTAAAAAATCTGGGTGAAGATTTGGTTTAGCAAAACAGGAATTTTTTCATGAAAATTATATAATTATTTTTTTCTTTACTGTACATTGAATGATTGAAAATTACTTATTTTATCAAAATATATATTTTTTACAATAAACGAATTAGGTAGTTTGATAAAGGGGTAGAAAGAGGAGAGATAAGGCTGTTAGATAGTTTACTGAAGGGGGAGAAGGAAGAGTTAAGGATTTTAATAAGAGGGTAAGAAAAGAGGGGGGAAATAGAGTTAAATGGTTTACATAGGGGATAGCCGGAAGTTGCTGGACACATGTATGCATACAAATTGGATGATGAAATTTGTTTACTGGTCTTCAATTTCAATCACTTTGGATGAACATTTTTCTGTCCTGGGATATTAAAAAATCAATTAATATACAGGGTATATGTGTGCTAGTGAATTCAACCGAAACAATTGACATGAATTGTCGCAGCCATGTGCTATAAATGAGGCAAGCTTTTTATTTTTAAATTGATCATGTGCATGCGATTCTTATACATGTTAAATTTAATTCAATTTTATCTTAATACTAACAAATAAAAAAGTAAGCTGCAGGTAAGTAGTGGTACAAATTAACAATAATGATGTATAATGTTTCATCGAATAAAATTGATTAAAATATAGATGTATTCAACACATGTTTTAAACAAATTTTTAATTACAAAATAGGATAAAAATTATAAGTGCGTAACAAATGCTTTTGGTTACAAACAGTAATCATTGTTTGTATGCCATTGACTGTTTGCAACAGTTTGTGGAATGTTCGCAAACAAACTGGACTTGTTCTTGCCTCAATGTTTGTTTACTGCTTGGTGCTATGTGCAAACGTTATATGAATGCTCAAAGCACATGTCTGTTCTAGGTGGGGAGTCCTTCCTCAAGCACATACTATTCCATAGAGGACATATAACAGTGCTCTCTCCTAGGGGCAGCCACACTCATATCATCAATTATACAACTTACATCACTTATCAGTCACTAAATATATGATATACTCAATTGATCTATCTGGTATAGCAATACCTTGATTAAAGTGGGTTTCAACAAAGAATGGTTAAAGCATTGCTATACAAATTAATGTAACTGAATATAAACTGAAAAAACAAACACATTAAATTATATTAAGGTTTTGAAAAGTACATAAGTTTCAGAACAAATTAACAATACTAAACAATATCGTCAAGGACATCCAAGTCCTGAATCAAGTCAATGTAGGCAGCGACCACAGAATGGTACGATGTAAAGTACAAATAAACACCAATAAAGAACGCAGGAAAATGTTCCATACAAAACCGCAGCCTCTAAACATACCAAAAGAGCACGTTCAATCTTTCAAGCTCGAATTGAAAAACAGATTCAGAATTCTTACTGAACAAGACAACACCAACATCAACGAACTAAACAACAAAATGACAGCGTCAATAATTGAAGTAGCCTCTACATTCAAGCCAATGAGCAAACAACCCATTAGCAAAATCTCGGATGAAACTAGAAATCTCATGGAAAAACGCAGAAACCTCAAGCCACCGACAACAACGAGAGAGAAAATTGAAGAAGCTGAACTAAACAAATTGATCAAGAAGAAACGAAGGGAAGACAGAAGGAGATACACGACGGCAGTCACTGAATCAACTCTTGAAAAAGGTCGGGGCTTCAAAGCTATAAACAAACTCCTCAACTTGGGACGAAGGCAAATAACTAGCATACTCGAGGAGACAGGATTGTCGAACGTGCCAAAGAATTCTACCAAAAACTTTATTCGTCCAAACAAGGACTACAAAACAATGAGCAAGATACACAAGACATGAGCAATCAACTCGAGGACTTCCCAAAAGTAACCCCGTGGGAGGTGAAACAAGCCATTAAACAGACGAAGAAAGGAACTGCCCCTGGACCAGACAACATCACCATCGACCTACACCAAAAAGCAGGTAAAATCATCACTAGGAAACTGGCTGTCCTCTTCAACTTGTGTCTAAAACACAGTAAAGTCCCAGACGATTGGAACACTGCTATCATAATGCTTTTATATAAAAAAGGAAACCCGAAAGACCTCAACAACTATAGGCCTATAAGCCTACTCAACTGTGTATACAAACTTTTCACAAAGATCATCACCAACCGAATCACAAAAACACTCGATGAAAACCAGCCTCGTGAACAGGCTGGCTTTAGAAGAAGCTACTCGACCATGGACCACCTGCACTCGATAAATCAATTGAAAGAAAAAGCAGCAGAGTATAAACTACCACTTGCTGTAGCATTTATCGACTTCAAAAAGGCGTTCGACACAGTAGAAATCCCTAAGGTCATGGAGGCCATCAGTCGGCAAGGTGTAGATCCAGTATATGTTGAAGTGTTGAAACATATATACAATCACGGCAGCTCATTTATCAGGCTACATAAAGACTCGGACCCCTTCCAGCTCGAGAAAGGAGTAAGACAAGATGATACCAACTCACCTAAACTCTTCACAGCCTGCCTCGAGATGATCTTCAGAAGGCTAGACTGGGAGAGTAAAGGAATTAAAATAGACGGCAAGTATCTGAGCAACCTCAGATTCGCAGACGACATAGCCCTTTTCGCAGAGAGCCTACACGACCTCCAACTAATGATAGATGAACTAAATGAAGAGAGCAAGAAAGTCGGCCTACACATGAACCTCAGCAAGACGAAGATCATGTGCAACAACCACATAGGAGATAAAAACACTAAGATCGAAATCAAGGACACAGAACTCGAGAAAGTAGACCACTACATCTACCTAGGGCAACGAATCTTCATGAGACCCCCAAAAGAAGAAGAAATCAAGCGAAGAATCACACTAGGATGGCAAGCCTTTGGCAGAGCTAGCTCAACCTTCAAAAATAATAAGATCCCATTAATCCTAAAGAGAAGGGTGTATAACCAATGCATCCTCCCAATAGTGACTTATGGAGCTGAAACATGGAACTTAACCAAGAGACAGACCCATAAGCTGAGAATCATGCAACGTGCACATGAAAGAATAATGCTGGGCCTCACGTGGAGAGACCACAAAACAGCACAGTACATCCGGGAAAAGACAAGAGTTAGAGACATCATAGAATCCATAAAAAATCTCAAATGGCGGTGGGCTGGCCATGTTGCAAGAATGGCAGACAATCGATGGACATCACGACTCACAACATGGATTCCCCGAGACCACATGCGTAACTGAGCCCGGCAAAATGTTAGATGGAGAGATGAGCTAGACAAGTTCAGGAAGTACTGGCTCTGCAACGCCCATGATAGAGAAGTTATGGCAAATCCTGGGGAAGGTCTATGTCCAACGACGGACGCTAAAAGACTGATGATGATGATGATGATGATGATGAATAAAGGTATACCTGTATTGGCAAATGATTTTTTCAAGGTATACCTGTATTGGCAAATGATTTTTTCAAAAACACTGGATCTCAAGAATGTAAATCTTGAGACTAAAATAACTGATGAAATTATACAGTAAATTCCACAAAATCTTTGATAGAGATAGCATATGCTTCAAACCTTATCTGATACATTTTGCTGAAATAAAAAGTGCATTGGTTTTTGATTTTCAATTGAACGGAAACAAGACAAAGCAACCAAGTGTAAGCAATTTTTTTTAAAAAAGAATATAACACAATGAAAACTACTATACAAGTAAATGCAACCGAGAAATTAAATATTTAGCTTTCTTCACTAAATAAACTTTTGAAATAATCCTACTTGAATAGTACATGTGCAGCATTCTGAAAAATAAGCAGACTGTTATTAAAGGATTTCAACGTTGTTGTTTTTGACAAGATTTTTAAAGGCTAGAATGCCAGAAAATGAATTGTCTGTGGAAATGAAAAAACCTTGGTCAACAAAAATTCATCTCAGAGTAGTAAATAAAAACTGAAACAGGTTGTACTTAAACTTGGATATTTTGGGAAGTGAACTAACTTATCAGAACAGAAGATTTCCTATATTTTTATCTAAACATAGTAAACAGAACAGGAGTTAGAGGTATCACAGAATTAACAAAAAATAAGATGGCATAATGAACAAAACAAGTTTAGAGATTGCTGGCTCCACAACACCCATAATCGAAGTGTCTGGCAACAGACATCAAAAGGCTGATGATCATTCAAGATATTCACTAGGTAGGATCTATCATTTTGGGCATTTGGCAGTCTGGTAATTGTGGAACTGGCCAATCTCATGGCTAAAAGGGATTTATTGCTGTAACACAAGAGCAAGATCTTTTAAAATTGCAAACTCTAGTTTTCAAGATGTCAACCAGCCAATAATACCATTCAGCTTTCATTAAAGGGAACATTATCTCTCTAACCAACAAGTCAAATATCACAACCTTCAATTGAAGGTGACAAAAGAGCAGAGATAAATGGGTGAAAGACAAATCAATATAGGTACAAAAGAACATGAGGCAATTGAGTAAATCTATTTTCCCTGGCAGTTGGGTTTAGTTTATGTATTAGAAGTATTAGTAAAGTGACTATTTTATTATCTTTCATTCAATGAAGTATTGTAAAACATTTAATTAATTTTTGGCTACGATTTATCTGCCATCATGGCAGTGTCTGCTTTGGTTTTAGTGAAAAAACAATTATTTTATTATCTATTTTTTATTAGATAAAGTGCAGGTAATCTTGATTAGTGCTGTCAATTTGTTCTAAAATTTTCCATACTATTCAAAACCATAATGTTCAAAGTCTTATTACAATTCAATGTGTTTTTTCAGCTTATGTTTAGTTACATTAATTTGTTTAGCAATGCCTTAAGTTTATTACATAAAAACATAAAAATCTCCAAAAGTTCTCAATGAATATTGATGGAATGGATGGTCCATATTGTAAGAGAGAAGTGATTCATTTTGCAGTTGATCAAGGAAATTATTTAAGAGAGATTTTTGCTTTTTTCATGTATTTGTACTTGTCTGTCAACATGATGTATCCCAAAATTCCCAATGAAATGAAATCTCATGGAAGGTTTACGTATCTATCAAGAAAGATGTAATCGAATTTTGGGGGTGAATCCAAGAATTTGTCAATATAGTATGTCCTGTTCTAAGCTGTAATTCTGTAATAAGGCCTTTGTATGCCATCTTGAAAATGATACCTTTTTAGTGGTTATACTGTGGTCATTGAGCACACCTGATGCTACAAAAAACATTGAGAAATCTCTTGTTATGATTAGGGAGTAGGATGTTTTATTTCATAAAGACAACTAATTTGGCAGTCATTTTAGATGCCATCTTAAAAATCATAACTTTCCAATGGTTAGACTATTCTAGAATTTTTATTTGTTATCAAACACACTTTATACTACAAAAATTGTTGAGTAAATATTGAATGACTAATGGGTGGTATAAGTATTTGGCACTCATCTTGGATACCATCTCGAAATTATACACATTGCAGCATAGAAAAAAACTGGCAACATATCTTTTTTTAAAGGATCTTTTTAGGATTAATCAAAACTTTACTTCATGCTTCTAATAGAAAGTTACCACAGGGTTATGAATCAGCCCACACTACAATGATCTTTTGTATCTATACTTAATCAGAACCCAACTAAATATACTGTGAAAACAGTATCATGTACACTGAATGATAGGCATCACACAATACAGTGATTTTAGCTAATTTGCAATTAAAGGTTATACCAATCATTATACTTTGGTGATTGTTTTTAATTGAACCATGGAATTTCCATTGGTCCAGTCCGTATGAATAAATATTATACTCATAATTTATTAGTTTAGTAGGATAATTTGGAATAATACAAGTCTGAATATGATATTCAAGGGAAATATATAATTGACTAACTGAATTTTGAGAAAAAGTGAAAAATAGCTGACTCACTGGCCATCAATCTTTCAATTTCAGTCGACATACAAAAAAGCTTTCATCATCATCAGTCTTGAATCCTCTGTAGTTGGATAAAGATATTCCCCAGGATTTACCACATCTCTTTTGAGGGCATTGCGGAGCCAATATTCTCTGAGCCAGTCTAGTTCATCTCGCCATCTCATAATCTGCCATCAACGGTTCTATATTTGATCTCTGGGGATCCATGTTGTGAGTTGTGATGTCTATTGGTTGTTTGCCATTTTTGCAACATCGCCAGCCCATTGTTATTTGAGTTTCCTAATGGTTTCTATGATGTCTCGGTCTGCTGTTTTCTCCCTAATATACTATGCTGTCATGGTCTCTCCATGTGATGTTGTATAGTTCAGTCTCTTGGTTAGAATCCATGTATCAGCTCCATTGGTGACTATTGAGAGGATACATTGGTTGTATACTCTTCTTTTTAGGACTAATAGGATCTCCCGTTCTTGAAGTTTGAGTTTACTCTACTAAAGACTTGCCACCCTAGAGTGATTCTTTGCTTGATTCCTTCTTCTTTTGAGGATGTGATCGAGACTAGTTGTTCTAGGTAGATGAAGTGGTCTACTTAGTCAAGCTTTGCACTTTTGATCGCTGTGCATGTATTTCCGACATATTGGTTGTACATGATCATTGTTTTGCTGAAGTTCATGTGAAAGCCAGCTTTCTTGCTTTCTCCGTTCCGTTCATCTAGCATTAGTTAGAAGTCATGGAGGTTCTTTGCGAAAAGGACGATGTCATCTGAAAATCTGAAGTTACTCAGATATTTGCCATTTATTCTGATTCCCTTGTTTTTCCAGTCTAGGCTTCTGAAGATCATTTTGAGGCAGGCTGTGAAGAGTTTGAGTGAACTAGCATCACTTTGTCTAACCCATTTTTAGGAGCTGAAAGGGCTCTGAGTCTTTATGTAACCTAGTAAAGTAGCTGCTGTGATGGTGTATTATGTAAACATTGATAGCTGATTTTTTTCAAATCTAAGTACTTTCGCTTGGGTTAAATTTTGATTATAGTTAAATATTTGTTGAGTTATTTTCAGTAAGAAAAACAAAAATGATTTCTTGCTGTTTGCAATTTTACAGTTAAGAAGTTGACAGGTGATCTTTCATAACATGTCAAGATAAATCTGACTTCATAATTTTAAATCAAAATTTGTTTATTCATGCAGGAATAACTTGAATAGCATGCTTTCAATGCAGTATGGTTGACATATTGCTGTCTTCGCATCAGTTGGATATTTATTAACAAGTCATTTTGAATATGGGGGTTTTCTTAGATGAGAAAAAATTTGCACTTATCTTTTTATCGGAAGTAATTTTTAACCTACTGCATTTAATTTGAATACTATTGGGTTACCCCAAAAAGCCTGCCCAAGGGTTACACAGACCTGCCTATTTTAAATTCCAATGCCCAGCCACAGAAGCATGCTAAATTCCAACACCTGGTCACAGAAAGTTGCTAAATTCCAATGCCAGGGCACTGAAGGAGGCTAAAATGAATTGTCCAGGCCGGTAATTTCTTAGTTTCAAGAACAACCGATTTTTGAGCTTTCATGGGGAGGTTCTACTAACGATGTGTGTAGACCTGCCCAATGAGTGTGAAAAGTTATTTTTTCTCAAGCAATGCCAGGAATCGCTTAAAGTCTATACTAATATTTAAGCCTTCTATTTGTCCATGCCACTTTCATGCTACAACTACAAGACTTAATGACTTAATATTTGGCATGTAGACTCACAAATCATTAACTTATGACATAAGCTATGTAAAGTTAATCTTAGAGGTCATTTGAGGTCACTTTTATTCAATATATGGTTTTAATCATTAATGATTTTAACATCAAAATTTTCCACAATAATTCTTTTCATAAATAACACAAAAATTTCTTCCAATCGTATTGTTGAAAAATGGTAGCAATACACAGCCATTAGAATCTATTCATGTTTACACTCCTACCCAAGCCCACCAGCAGCCTAAACCTGAAAATAGATCATTTTTAAAGTTGAAAATGATTATTTTATTATTCCTTTTTATTAGACGGAGTACTTTGAAATATTATCAATAATTTCGACTACTATCTACCTTCATCTTAATTTTTTTGTTTTTATATCAGGATTCATTTATCAGTAAAAGCTAAAAAATGCATTAGTTTTACAGGGGGATTTTAGTGTTTCAATCAATAAGACTTATTACCTTTGGAAAAGCGCTAGTTTAGAGAAAAAGGTTCTACGTTGAAAGGGGGATTTACCATTTGAATAAAATGCTGAATAAGACATTTCTGTCCCTACAACTATCCAACATCATTTTTCTAACGCATAAAAATTCATCTAAACATAATTAAAAATGAAAAATTTTCAAATCAAGTTCTTCACTAGGGAAGTACCTTAAATACTTCAAAATTTAGTACAATAGAAGAGTTCATTTCATAGTTACTATATTAATGGATTCCTCACCACAACAAAATCGAATTTTATTTTTCTCAACTAACACTTTTCCAAAGATAACAGGAGTATAATTGATTGAAAGCACCAAAAATTTCTTTGGAAAAATCTTTCTATTACTGTTTTCAGTTTCTATTGGTAAAACAAATCTTTTTTTTTCCTTTTTTTTCATTGCACCTGAACTCAGGCTACCTATTTATGAAAGTGAGTGAACAATAAGAATCAAAAGTGAAGAATAAGCAATTAGCATAAATCATTTTTACCTCATTTGTACAGGTATACAGTGATTAGTACAATTGATTCATTCAAAAATTTCTAATTCTGTTTAAAACAGCACTCTTCAAGGTCTTATAAATTAATGTGTTTTTTTTCAGTTTATACTTAGTCTGTGGGCTGGGAGACCAAATTTGGTGTATTGGTACAATAGTTGGTACTAAATTAAACAATGCAATTTAGTTTTGCTGTTGGGACATTTTCCACTTTGTTGTGGCATAGGTAGAGGTGTTCAACGTTGATGTAGTTCAAGGGCGATGAGTCTAACATTTTTGTGCTGGTAAGATAAAAGAAAGCAGTTGATTTTTCTGTTGGTTAGAAAGGAGCTAACATGAGGACCTCCAGCTACTGCTTGATGTCTCTAAGTGCATTGACTAGCTCAAGGAAGAAGTATACAGAGAAAACCTTGATGCAGTTCTGAATGACCCAGCTTGTGATCAAATACTTAGCCGATTCACAGAATATATGGATATACTTAGAAGCAACAATGGTGACCTATAGGTGTACTGGATGGCTTATATCAACCAGATCAATATTCTTTTGGAATTCATCAAAGCTTCAAGAGAAGGAAACTGGTAATTACCACTACATGCAGTGTTCACGATAATTCCATGGCATTTTGCATATGATGGGCAAAGCTATGCAAGCTTTGTACCAGTACACCAAACATAATAGGGTTGGAAAAGGATCACTCTATTCAAGTTATTGTAGTTGATTAGCAAACAGATAATGTCAGAAAAACGCATGGTAGCAAGGGGTTGTTGGTTACCTGTCTCTGAATTATCAAAGGAATGTCAAAGACTTTTGATGAACTGATGAGTATACAAGAGGAGGCACGTTGTTGCATGCAAGTCCTGCTGCATTTCAATAAGACTTTGTCATCATCAGCAGATGATACAGATATTTTAGTGCTTTGCATGGCCTTGCATCACTGTATTGATGCCAACTTGTGCATTAAGTGGGGGACAAAAACAAGGAGGAGAAAATGCTCTGGGTCAAGGTGCATGTGCTACTCTTTACAAGACAAGAAAAAACTCAAGGCAATGAAGCTGCATTTGGGAATACTAATTTCATGAGGCTCTAACGGATCTTCGCCAGTATTTTGATTTGTGAGATGATGTTTATCAAGTTTTCCACGAATTTATATTCTCCAAGATTATCCATTGGTGATGTAAATGAGCAGCAGATTTATCTTTTCAGAGCAAAGGAAGGCGAAATTGAGTTTGGGCAGCCATCTGACTGCAATTAATGCCTTTGTATGCATGCACTCTGAGCCAATACAGCACAGAAGTCTGCATAGGGATCTTGAGATTCTGCCTTCCAAAATATGTAAAAGCTGGGAGTTTGTTATCTTCGAGGCTGTTCTTACATGAATCCAGGGGGGATGAGAAGAATGAAGATATTTTCAATGAAGACATTTCAATAAAGTATATTTTGTCTAGACATTGAAGATAGTTATTTATTGAAAAGGAATTCTCAGAATTAGGGGTATGGGGTAACAATTTTTTCACAGGAAATAATAAGTAAAAAATAAATAGAAAAATAAGCAGTAAAAAACAAAACAAATACTGCCATGCTGATTAAATTGTGATTAAAAAGCAAACTAGAAATTTAGATGAAGGTAAAAAGCAGCCAAAAAATAATAATGATAAAATAATTGCTATTTCACTAAAACCAAAACGCAACGCTATGATAGCCTATGTTAAATAATGATAAAAAAACGAAAAATCAACGAAGATAATTAGTAGTCAAAAGTTATTGAAAATGAATTACAATACTTTATCTAAAAAAAAAATAAACAATGAAATTATTTCTTTAATAATAATTCTAGTTGAACTAAAACATAATTGATGGAAGGTTCAGATTCACTCAATTGTTTCACACTCTTTTTTTTCCACAGTCCATTGTCGCTGCTCTTTTGTCTCATGCTCATTTATCACCCAACACAATTCCTCAATTTCTGCCTCTATATCAGGCCTGCTTCTCCACTAATGATAGTGGCCAGGATTTAAAATGATAATTTTATAGGCAGGCAAGCCCTTCCTATTTGGAAGAGTAGTGCAAACTTTTTCCAATCCCCCATGTGACTGTGTAATGTATAAAATAGAAGGTTATCAATATTCCAATTAACATGTTTGGTGTACAGGACAATGTTATAATCTTATAATATAAATCAATTTAACCAAACAATAACCCTTTCATAGCATATACACTTCCATGTACTTGTAAAATGCATAACATCAGAAAGAAGGACAATCTATAAATGATAAATTTGGCCAAATGCTTCATATATATATATATATATATATATATATATATATATAACTTATACAAAATTCTATGAAGAAGACAGTATTTTAGCATTGCTATGATGTTCAATGTAAGAAATCAGCTAGGAAAGGGTCAAGTAATAGGTTATTAGAAAAAAAGAACAGAAAACAAATTGATTGCCACACTCCAATAGAAAGGCGCTTTCACTTTGAAGCGAATATTAAATGAATGAAATGGTTCAGTTGAAAAAGTGTTCCAACAAAGTCTCCAAGCCCTTAATTTCTCCACTAGATTAAAAATATAAGGTAGTTTGGTACATGAAGAAGCTACCTTTTCAGAATTTTACGAATATTTTCTTTAAAAATCTTTGATGAGAAGGAGTGATAATCAGTTATTTTTAATGATTACAGATGATATAGAAACATATATGGAAGAGTGGCAATAAACTGAAAAAAGTCTTTTTAGATAAAGAATTTCAAATAGACCAACCAGATTTTTGGTGAAAAGCTGCAAAGAATAATGTCAGAAAAATATTGTTTTTTACAGAAACATCGATAAAATAGTCTAAGATAGAGGATGATTTGCATAAAGGTCTGTTCATATTTTTAGAAACCACAATAACAATCTGACTTGAATATCAAAAATATACTATTTCAAGAAAGTGCTAAACCTATTTTTAATGCTTAACAAAATTAGTATGATATTTACACAATAAGTAACAATACCTGAACTCGTATTCATATTCATGAAAATATGTATCAATACAAAGAGGTAAGTAAACATCTAATATATAAATTACAGGGAATTTCATAATTCCACAATATTCATTGGATATTTTAGCAAATCTGTATGATGTATGAGAATTTTTTAAGACAAAAGATCTTTAATTCTACTAATTTATTTTCCGTGCATTTAATGTCTTTTCCCATAATTCTGTCTTCTATAATCATTTCATACTAATGCAAACGTATCTAAAATAGTAAGTCAGGCACTTTCAACATTCGGATGTCTAATAGCTATTTTTTGAGGAAGGGTTGTATTAATTCCTTTTATTGATATACATCACAAGACTTTTTATACAAACTGATGGAGAAATTGCTTAAGATATAATAAAAAATAAGGTAAATTTATGCAATCAAACATAATGGACATGTACATTGGCACATAATCAAATAAACAATATAAATTACGAATCACTGACCTGCTGAACTGCACCAAAGACTTCAGCTCGTCCTGAAATGCGGGCCACTGCTTGCTGTAAGATTTCCACATAATGTTGAATGTTATTGACAGCCTCACGCACTTGGGGATCATTTGTATGTTGTACCATTGACTGA
This sequence comes from Thysanoteuthis rhombus, assembly GCA_963457665.1. Classification (NCBI taxonomy): domain Eukaryota; kingdom Metazoa; phylum Mollusca; class Cephalopoda; order Oegopsida; family Thysanoteuthidae; genus Thysanoteuthis; species Thysanoteuthis major. The sequence goes on along the minus strand of OY735206.1, from coordinate 14,900,628 downwards.
AGAAAGAAATATCAGTTCTTGAATTACAGGATGCAAGAATAATCTGTAATAAACTAATTAGTATAAATGTACACCAACTATATGCTTAGCAATTTACGTAAGTATCATAACAGCTTTAAATATCTCTCCATTACTTGACTTGCCATAAACATAACAATAAAATGATTATATTAGGTTGGCACAAAAAAAAAAAAATTGCAGTTTTTCACCAATTTTGAAGCAGTTTATCTCAGCTTAGAAAAAAATTCATTAATTGAAATATGAACCTTTAGAATCTACACATTTTTGTCAACTAGAAATAAGTTCATTTATTCTGGAAGTATAGAATTCTGGGATCCTGAAACCAATGAATTCTTTGAAGGTATTCCAAGCTGCTGCCTGATTGTTGAAGATATTTTCTTGCAGGAAGTGGTCAAAATGCTTGAAAAAAGTGGCTGTTGGTCGGAGAGAGATCTGGTGAATAAGCTGGATCATGTTGAGTTTTGTAGCCTAGTTCAATTTCTGCATGGTCATTTAGTGCTTCACTATATATATTTATATACTCATATACTTTCATACAAAGTGGAGTTAGACCAATGTTAGTAGAATTAACTAGATCCCCAGAAGGGACTCCATTATTATGGCTTGAGCTTAGCAAATATTTACATACATACAAGATGAAAATACATACTTGCCAGAGTATGACAATGTATATACTGTCACAGCAGTTCCTTTATCAGGCTGCTTAAAGACTCAAAGCTCTTTCAACTCTGAAAAGGGTATGACAAGGTGATAACAGCCCAGCCAATCTCTTCACAGCTTGCTACTAGATAATCTTCCCAAATCCAAACTGGGAAAATAAAGGAATCAGAAAAAATGGCTAATATTTGAGTTACATCAGAGTTGCAGACAACATCAGAACTGGAGAAAGTAGACCTCTACATCTACGTAGGACAAAGAGTCTCCATTAAATCAAGCAAAGAATAACTCTATAATGGTAAGCCTTTGGCAGAGCATCCTGTCTGAAGAGCAATGCGTTTTGTATGTTGAAGGAGGGCATTTTAATTTGGTGGAATATATTTGTTGTTTCTTTGCAAACAAGTCCTGTCATCCCTTGTTAACTCATGCAGCATTGCTGGACTTGTCAAACATGGTAACAACATATTTCTCTGCATATGTGTCATCAATATCTGCTAGAAAATGAAAAAGTTATGTTTTGCTGATGTTGTCTCACAGAAAGCTGTGCCAATCATTGGGTATTTTCGTGAAGTCAGTCAGCCTCCTTCTCATTCCCTACCATCACTTTGTTCTTGCTTTAAATTAGATGGAATGTAAATATCAAAACTATATCTGAGCACTTATACTTTGTGGCATAGGCCTTTACAGCAGGAATGATGTCTTGCATGGTATATTGACTGAACTTTTTTGCTATTCAAGGTGCCAAAGCATTCACTGATGCTGACTTTGGATTCAGTTGAGATTTTTTGTTATATGAAGCTGTCCATTGTCACTCAGCAGGGAATTGATTATTGTCATGCTGAAAGAATTCTATGCAGTCATACTCCCTTCTATGACAAGAGATAAAAAGTTGGGAGAAGAGATGGAAATCTTGCTCCAGCATCTTTTGAGTAGAGCTGCTTGAATATGCTTCTCTTCTGAAGAAGTTAACTATATTCTTTATAATTGGCTAGTAAATGTACATTGGACCCAGGAATCATGAATGCGTGACACTGACATGCACTTTTCTCATAGTGTGTGGCTACTACTACAGCACTGTCAGGATTAGCAATATTCTTTGCCTCAACAGTGAAAAGGTCACCTGAATTCTCTTGCAAAGGATTACCAAAAAAGATAACACAGTGATTGGCTGTTTTACTACTTCAACAAATCTTTTGGGCCCTTTGTGTCTGATCATGATGTTCACTATGTTCAGCTTCATTCTTAGCATCTAATGATTTTTTATACCACTGAACAAGCTGGCTTACTTCAGTGAAAATCCATGTTTTAAGTACTGATGGATCTACAGTAAGGCTAATGGTGTTTGCCTGTTCATGGGCTTGGTCTTTTACCATAGCTGAGAACAGTCTGTTTGATTTGTGAATAACAAAATCTCCTGCTGAGAACTCTTTTGTCACATCTGGATGCTGATTTTTTGAGTGATAACATGTCTCTGAGGTATATGGAATGCCAGTGGGCATAAGTTGTTGGCATGAAGTAAAAATGGATGATTCCATGGTCAACACCAGGTAGTTGATTTTTTGTGGGAGACCTGAAAACATGGCTCTCTCCTACAAATTACAAGAGTCAGCTTTTTGGAGCTTTCCAGATATCTGTGTCTATTCTGTTCTGTATCTGACATTTGAATTAATTGACTTCAGCCAAATAAATGTTGATATAGTGAAGTCATTGTTTCAAATTTACCATGAAAACATCCCTGACTCAATGACATTATGATTTTGTTATACATATGATTCAAGATACACACATATACTAACCTACACACACATATTAACCTAGTTCACTAACACCTTATAATACGTCTACGTTTTATAAAATATCTGGAAAGTTTGGTCAATATTGCCTGTCAATGAAAAGATTTGCTCATCATATATCTGTAATCAAGAGGTGTATTTATACATACTCCTGTAATGATTCAAGGTTGGTAAGCAGGTGATTTTATGAAGCTAGGTACATAGACAATATTTTGGGCTTACAGAAAAAACTTAAAAGCTTTATGAAAGGAAGAAGACCGTTCATCTGCCATTTATTCAGTGAAAATGCATTTTTATCCAATCCTGAGATACATTAAAAATGAGATAATCCTTGCTTATATGTATGTAAAATAACATTGTTTCTATGCTGCACTATTGTAATTTACATCAGTGTAAGCAAGGATTGCCAAAGTTGCTACAGAAAAAAACACCATAATTTCCAATCAATGTGAAACCCTGATTTGAACAATTCACAAGCTGAATTATTAAAAATAAATCTTGCTTTTTATTTCTTTGTGTCATGTCTGATTGAAGGGAACCCCTTACTTATAAATTAGGAGATTATCAACCACTTCAAACTGCAGCATCATTCAAGGACATTGTGTCTTGTTACACAATGCCAAAGAAGAGAACAAAAGCATAGGCTTTGAGAATGGAGTTTCATAGTAATAGAAACTGACGATCTTTTCAGTTGAGGAGTGTTCCCACAAAGGGCAGTTACACAAAATGAAGTTTTTTTTTTTAAATCATGAAGATTTAGAAGTTTTACAAATAACAAAATGGATGACTTTTCTTTGGTAATATATCTATTATCTATTTCCTGCAGTAATTAATGAGACCCAAATAATGTTTATATGATATGTATGCATGCGTATACTCATATCCTTATAATCACTGATTCATATACATCAATTATTAAAGAATTGATAATGGAAGTTCAGAAATAGCTTTTGCTGATCAATGTATAACTTGTAACTAGCTTTATTTTTGTTTTAAAAAATGTTTTTTTAAACTAAAAATTTTACCTTGGAAACTATTCTTTTCAAACTCATTAATTATACAACTGTCAAGTTCATAAACATCATTCAACATTTGAGAATTTTATCTCAGAATATGAAGATGATTATAGTGTATGTATCAATCTTTTATACATAAAATCTTTTTACATCATAGAGAATAATGATAATAGTCAAAGATTTACCAATGCAATTGCATTTGTATCAGATTCAATGTAAACAGAGATATAATTCATGATCATAGGAGGATTTTTAGCCCTTTACAGCATTGGAGCTTACACAAGAAGTTAGACTAATTTTCAAGTACAGTTTCAAATTAGAACATAATGTTGCTTAAGTAACAGATAACATCAACAAAGCATTTGGAGTGAAAATGTCAACAGTGTGAAATGTTCAGTGTTGGTTCAATCGATTCAGGTCTGGAAATATAGATACCAATAATAAACCTTGAGAGAGGACCAAACCAGTTGTTAATAATGAAGAATTATGAGAGTGTCACACTCTACAACCTCTCAGCAGAATAAGCTTTGAGAATAGGGGTGTGCAGCATCCTCCATATTCACCTGACATTTCTATTTGAGATTATCATCTTGTCAAGAATTTTGAACTTCATATCTGCAATAAAAGAACTATATAGTGATGGCATAATGTCATTGCTTCAATTTACTGTTTTTTGCTGTTTATATCATCCTTTATTTTACTATTCACAAAATAACATTTTATAAGTAACAAAGTAATAAATTCAGTAAAAGAGTATAATAGTTTTATGTACTGTTATACATAAAAATGTTTAACCAAAGATTTAACAATTCAATTTTTTTTACTTATAACATCAAATGTGGAAAAAGCTCATTAACTATGTTTCCAAGATGAGCTTTTCTTACTACTTATTGGTTTCTCAGTTTTATTTTTTCTATCTTATCTTCAGCTTATATCTTAAAGGCATTTTGGAGAGAATGACTCATTGAAAAAAAAAAATTGTTAATAGCATCTTTTTATCTTTATATTTTTAAATTTCTCTTTTTTTTTTTTTCATTCATGACCTCAATTTTTATTATCTTTTTTTTCATGATCACTGGCATATGTAATAAGGGCTCTAATATATATATATAATGGCACATGAATCCATTGTCTGCATTGTTCATAAATATACCTCTTTCTTCCTAATTTGATAAAAATATACAAAGAAAGCTGATTTAAAACTGAGATATTCTGAAGCATATTTAACAACTGTTCATGACAGCAAACTTCAATGTTAGAGCTTGTGCATTTACTGCTGTAGTAGTAACATGACCAATAACTGCTTGTATGTATTATGGGCATTTAAAGAACTAAATTGACTCCATAATGTACTGTAAACATTCAGAAGTGGTGGTTGGAATGCTCATATTAAAACATAGTAAAAAAACTTTTCACTGTCATAAAAAAAATAGTATTTTTCCTAATTTGTTTTTGTTTTCATATTAATTCTTTATATTCTGTGGCTTCAGAAAAATGTTGAAAAATGCTAGTGTGCACTTGAAGTTGGAAGAAACCAGCTGATTAATATCACATAGCCACATAGTACGTGTTTAAAGGGTCAGGCCTCAGTACATGCTAATTCTCGGGTATTCTCAGCATGTATGGATTTCTCATGTGGATGCTGGCGCCACAATCAGCCACCTTCTTTGCCTCATCATTTAATTGAACCTGAAAATTTCTACGCCTTTGCTATAACGTGTGATAGCTTATCATCAGTGAATCATAAGTGCTAAAAGTCAACAGACAGAAAGCAGCTGACATGGTCATTTATTTCAGCCTGGGAAGCACAATTTTCCATTTCTTATCTCCTTAGTACAAACTTTCAAAACTCTGTATTTTCATTTTTCCCTTGCATCCACGTGGACAATGCAGCAGAATTTTTTTTAAAAATGGGGAACACCAAGGCTTGTGCAACAAGTTAAAAAAAAGAGAAATAAATAAGAACTCTATTTTCCTATACCCAGTTTTTTCTCTTCACTCAGCAATTTTTGTTTTCACATAACAAAAGGTCCTATTTTAGTCACAGTTTTTTCTCGCAGAGCACATAGCAACAAAGGTGTCCCAATTTGGTACTGTGAGCACAATCTTTGATCAATGGTTAGTCTTTCATTTTGATAGATATCTATGTCTGTGATCACTTTGTGCTAACTTAAAGTTCCAGTCATGGGAGAAATGCAATCGCACACATGAGCTCAACAAAGAAAAAATCACTACTGTTTCTCTCACTTTTAAAGAATGTTGTTTTTTAAAATTTTGTTGTCTTGATACTTCATCAAAGTGATAAAGAGTAAGGATTACTACTAGGCTAGTGACCTTCAAGGTTAGCCAAATATAACCAGAGAAAGTAGATTGTAAAAGACACTTTTCTTACTTTCTTTACAGTGACCCACTTTTTCTCTCTTTCTTATTTCTTTCTTCCTTAAAAAAAAAATGCAGAAGTTGTTGCTTTGCCTGTTCATTTCTATCTTTCTTGAAAGTTACTTTCTTGCTTTTGGTTCTCCTTTGAACGATGACCATATCAAAGGAAAAAAAATTAATGTTTTAGGTGACTGCATTTCTACACCCCAATCTAATTTTTTTTTCAGATACTATAATCAAATTCTTACTTCAGTATTATCATGATGAGAGTATAAAAACAATTTATAAAAACAAGATAATCCATGATGATATTTTTTGCAGTGATTTTTTTTAGGTATATATATATTAGGTATCATTACTAATATTTTCACTTCATTTAGTCCTGAGTATTCAAGGAAAAATAATTGGTAGATTTGACTTATAAGAAGTCATCATGTTTTTGTTTATTTCTGATTTCATTGTTTATTGGTAGATGACTTGTCTGATTGCCATTAAAGACCATTTAGTCCTGAGTATTCAAGGAAAAATAATTGGTAGATTTGACTTATAAGAAGTCATCATGTTTTTGTTTATTTCTGATTTCATTGTTTATTGGTAGATGACTTGTCTGATTGCCATTAAAGACCATCTAATAGAGAGGTGTGAAACATAAAATATTAAAATGCATCTCAAATATTGTGATTTCGATTTATTCATCCCGGTAATCCTTTCTTTTTTATGAAATCAAAGCTAAGCATTAATATTGTTTCTTAGATTGCTTGCTGGGTTACTTAAAACTGTTGACATAGGTCTGAAATTGGTCATGAGACGATTTCTATTGAGTGACAGACTAGACCTGTCATCATCAACACCTGTCAGCTACATTTACATATAATTAGGCTGACAGGGGAAATTGGGTACATGTTCCTTTCAGTTGTGGCAACCCGTGACAGTTTCTGGCTAGTCAATGATAAGCTGACTCCATTAGAGTTTAATGGAAATTTCTCTCAGTAATCATTTAGTATAACCTTAAAAACGCAGATTCTTAGTCAGATCGATGTACTTATGAATATTGTTTGTTATAACTGACAATACAGAGACAGCTTCATTTTATCAACATAAACAATCGGCTTTGATTTATTTCCACTTCAGTATTAGATGGAGATATGAGCCAGACAAATTCAGAAAGTACTGGCTCCGTGACGTTCACAATAGAGAAGTGAAGCGAATCCTGGGGAAGGTCTATGTCCAACGACCAATGTTAAGAGACTGATGATGATTAGCTCTGCAATCAATATACTTTTTCAACAGACTTTATTTAAAGAGTTTAATATATTGAAAATGGGCAGCTAAAAAAATCAATGTAACAGTGGGATTTTAATTTTAATCATTAACATACGCAGCAAATGTAATGGTAATTCAGCTGCGACTTGTAGAAATATGCAATCAAAGACAAACAAATAAGTGGGTAAACTTAATAACTCCTTGGGAAGAATTAAGTATTGATGATAAGGAATCATTCAGCTAAGATAATACAAGGTGGTTATTGCAGATAACTGGGAATTCCAAAAAGACAGATTGCTCATTAACACAATCCAGACTTAGTCTATCATGTTGAGATAATACACTGGTTTCCATCTCCTATAAATAAAACACCACACTAAATGACACATCTAGGCAGTCCTCTTCGTTTTCCAGCCACCTTCAGGTGGGTTGTCGAGAGCTCTCACACACACTTATCCACACATACAAACTTTGGACCCAAGACATTTTACCAGTACTGGAACATTCTAACACAGAAAGACTCTCTTCTAAAATCTTCCAAGTAACTTCCAAACACCATATACAGAGAAATATTCTCAGGGGTCATTTAACATTTAGTAACTAACAACACCTTTCCATTTGGTTGTTACCATTCACTTACATTTATTATATAGCAAATTTCTTTGCTCTTCTTATCCATTGGTCACAAGTTCAGCGAAATTTCTCCTACTGCAGAAACTAATAGAGTAAAAATAAGAGGCAATGCACTCTTGCCCCTCCATTTCTGGCTGATACAAGAAGGATCATCAGCAGCAACTTGGCCGAGAAAATGACCACTCAGACATAGCTACAACAACTAATACTAGGATTTCACATATCAAGTTTATAATCTAGATAGTCGTGGGATATATGAATTAGTTAATTCATGGAGTCATATACTTATTACTTAATTAACCTAAACATAAAATCCTCTACAGGATATAATATTCATCATCATCAGCAACCTCTTAGCATTAGTTGTTGGACATAGACCGCCCACAAGATTCCCAAGACCTCTCTATCAGGGGCTTTGCAGAGCCAGTGTGATATCAGACCTTCAAAATACCTTTATATTATAAATAAAGCAGCTAGCTTTCATTCTTTTTGGAATTATATAGTGATTTATTTGGTATAAACCAAGTTCTGCAAAAGACCACTTTTCTTGAGATTTTACTGAAAACTAAATTAACAATTAATGTCTTGCCTACCACTAATTATAATTAGGCATTCCAACTGGAAAACTATATGAATTAAAACTTCACAAATGATATTCTAAAAAGCATTTGTACTAAAGGCTAGTGAATTCACCATCAGCGTCACAGATTCCAATAATTAAAATGACAGACAGAATTTTGTTGATAGCGGTAATTATTTTTGCATATTATAACTATGTGGACTTTAAAAGTTTGTAAATGGCTGAAAAATACCAAGATGAAATGCAATCATTGTGAGTGCAAGAAAAACATTAGCAGTATGCAAGAATATAGGTCTACGAAGTCAAACGTAGTGAATTTTGTTTTGATCTGCGAAAGAAGAATTACTAATTACTATGAAAACAGGAAAAAAGGAATCAAAACAATGAATTTTAGATAAGATTAAATATAAGCAAACTAAAGGTATAGTTAAAAGATGAATTCTTGAATCTTAACCTTATTCATGATTTCAGTTGACAAATGATAAGTTGGGGTTGACATAAGTTGAAAGCATAAAAAAAAAAATGGATAAACAAAATCAAGTTTGAAATTCTGGTGAACTACTTTAAAGAAATAAACATTACAAATATAGATAAATATGAAGATAGTGAAGTTATTAAGAAGGAATATAAGAATTCAACAGATCAGTAGCATTGATAACAGAAGAATTTTTGTAGTTTTGAGACTTACCTCTGAGACCTCTTTCAGACTATTAAGTTCCTTTTGAATGTTTTCTTCTGCTAAGTCCCTTGAGTTCTTCTGGATTTGTAGCCGCTGATTTAGAGTCAATTTATCAGTTTTGAAAGCCAATGATAAGCTTAGAAACTTGTTCTGAAAGACAGACACCAAAAAATTCAGCTGAACAAAACTAGTATGAAATGAATAAAGTATTAAAATTTTTTATAAACATCAACAAAAAGTACATAACATCATAACAGCATATAAAGCAATACCTTGAATAGGGCAATTTTGATGTAGTATGATTAGGTATTACTGTACAAATTGATGTTAATCATCATCATCAGTCTTTTAGCGTCCGTCGTTGGACATAGACCTTCCCCAGGATTTGCCATAACTTCTCTATCATGGGCGTTGCAGAGCCAGTACTTCCTGAACTTGTCTAGCTCATCTCTCCATCTAATATTCTGCCGGCCTCGTTTGCGCATGTGATCTCGGGGGATCCATGTTGTGAGTCGTGATGTCCATCAGTTGTCTGCCATTCTTGCAACATGGCCAGTCCACCGCCATTTGAGATTTTTAATGGATTCTATGATGTCCCTGACTCTTGTCTTTTCACGGTTGTACTGTGCTGTTTTGTGGTCTCTCCATGTGAGGCCCAGCATAATTCTTTCATGTGCACATTGCATGGTTCTCAATTTACGGGTCTGTCTCTTGGTTAGGTTCCATGTTTCAGCTCCATAAGTCACTATTGGGAGGACGCATTGGTTATACACCTTTCTCTTTAGGATAAATGGGATCTTCTTATTTTTGAAGGTTGAGCTAGCTCTGTCAAAGGCTTGCCATCCTAGTGTGATTCTTCGCTTGATTTCTTCTTCTTTTGAGGGTCTCATGGAGATTCGTTGTCCTAGGTAGATGTAGTGGTCTACTTTCTCGAGTTCTGTGTCCTCGATTTTGATCTTAGTGTTTTTATCTCCGATGTGGTTGTTGCACATGATCTTCATCTTGCTGAAGTTCATGTGTAGGCCGACTTTCTTGCTCTCTTCATTTAGGCAGAATTAAATTATAGTAAGGTTTTGAACAGTACAGGAAAATTGGGGACGAATTAACGACACTATTCTAGGTATTCAAATGAAATAGTGGCAAATCATTTTGCTGTTCTAATAGATGATAGTAGAATATTTACATAGAACATAAGGGACCTATCTAAAGATGGTTATCTGTTTTTGCTATTTCAATTTTCTTCTGCCTATGCAATAAGAATTGTCTTAATAACAGTCTTGATGCTGGTGATTTAAGCCAAGAGGTCATGATTTAGTTATCAAATTAGAAAGCACTCAGTGTGTACATACCTCTACCAAAACCAGTCAGGTGAAGCAATTTTGCACTGATCGGCCCATTTCATCACTCCTTCCATAGCCTATTACGCACCCTTCCACAAAATTTCATTGAAATTCATTGAGTACTTTCAGAGATATCATGAGGACGGATAAAATGACAGAGAGATCTGATTGAATACATATCTCTCCAACTTCATGGCAAAGGTAATAATGATAGGTGAGATCAGACAGATAAGCTCTTTCATGTTTAACTGATGTGGAGAATTGTTGTACCACTGGTGATCAAATTCTTGCTTGAAGGAAATGTACAATGAAAATAAAAATTTCACAATAGTTTCTATTTTTCTTATTATCTACAGATTCATAATCAATAATACCATTCTGAATTAATATTACTAAACTAAATACCCACCCTATTGGGTAGGGTGAATTGCTGTGGGGAAAAAAATCTAGTGAAATAGATAGATGGGAATCAGAGAGTTTATTTTGATTTGTTTTTAAAAATTGATTCAATACCAGTCTTTCAGTTAGAAAAAAATGTATGGAACTTACACCACAGTTAAATTGATGCATAGATGTTGTAGTTGTGCTTTTAAAAAAAAATCTATTCACACATTTCAAAGTTTTGTTAAATTTCAGTTTAAATTTAAAGCTAAAAAGTTGAAATTAAAGTCAAAATAAAAATCTCTGTCTGTCTGTCTCTCTCTTCCTTCCTCTAATTTTAAATATTTGAAAAAAATAATGCAAAAATAGTAGATAAAAATCATTGGGATGTGTCTTTTGTGGCCTTTAGTTCAAAATCAAAAAAAAAGTATCTGTTCTTCTCACATCAATGAATCACAGCATTAACTTCTTGTCTTCAATTTTGAAATAGGAACTATTTAACTTAATATTTTACTGGTATACCACCAATTTCCAGTACCTTTTGTTCCAGAAACAGGTTATGTTATGATAATCCATTAATAAACTTGTGACCCAATAATTATGCACATCACATAGTTTTAAAACATTGGCACTGTTAGAATTTTTATTTTAATTAAATATGAATTAGATGGTAAAATGCAGCACATTAATACAAATGACATATTAATTAAACAAATACAAATATCATACAATTGATGAGCCAAAAGCATACATTTCTTACAGCTTCTGGACTAAAATGCTATGATCGAGTTCTAACAACATCTCTACATTTTCTTGCATCGGACTTGTGTTTGCACTTTACACCACCGTTGATACCAGTACTTCACTTGGAAGCTATTACTAGGGATGAATGTAAGCAAATTAGACTAAGGATTTTACAATATCAATGAAGCAGAATAAACACTGCAGAATAAACAATAACTTATGGCTCAACATATTACGCCATCTGTGGTCACACAGCTAACAAGTGTGTAAACTGTGAGAAATTCAAGTGTCCGCTGGTAATTTTGTATGGATCAAAAGAGTTGCATAACCATTAGTTGCTGGAAAATTGATGGTTTACTTGTACTTTTCAAAGATAGAATTCAATTACTTACAATAATCAGTAAGGACAATTATCTTGGGTGAATTGTTTTTTAATTACAGAACACAATGAATTTTTCAACAAAATATTCCGAAACATTACCCATTCACCACAAGAATAATAACAACAATAAAGAGCACAGGATTTGCAGATTTAATGTTATTGTGCTTAAAATACAATTAACTAAAATAGATAAGAAACTAAATGATGCATAAAAATGTTTGTTATATACATTTGTGTTTACCATTAACAACTATAAAAACAGAATCATTTGTGTGGTAAATAGAATAGTATTTGCGTACATTTGATTTTAAACTAATTCATGATGGAGTACATCATCTTCATAATATTAAGGAATGTGCATTCTCTTATGAAAAAATAGAAAATGATATGAAACCTCAATTCAACACACTTCAATGAAGCAATAATGAATTTATGTGAGTACATATAAACATATTAACAAAATCTATCAGAATTTATTTTGAATCAACTTATGATTTCTATAAGTTTGCTTTTTAGAATCCTGATTCTCCTTTGTTTTACAATTAGCTGATGGCTATTTATTTATTGTGTATTGTTGTTGCAAGGCAACTGCCAAGCTGTAGGTTTTTTCAGTCTGAGTAACTTTCTCTTAGATGGAAGGCATCAAAGCTAAAGGGTACCAACTGCTCTGCAAATGGCTATTTATAGAAAGTTTTAAATTAGCTGAATACAATAATAACATTTAATAACTACACTGCAATATTCGATAAAGAATATTTTAGTAGTGGTGTAGATTTCTAGTTCTTCAAGAAAGCCTTGGATATTTTATGCAATTCAAGATGTGCTACTCTAATGCATTTCATTTCAATGCACCCAAATAGGATAAAAAAAAGTGATTAGTCATATTAAGTAAAAAACCAAAAAGTTATCTTATTTACTCAGGTAAATTAAATGTGTTGGTGTGCTACATTTCATTGATGGAATTATGAATGCTAAAGGTTACATCAATATATTGAAAAGAGAACATGTTGTGGGGATTTCTGAAGAAACAGAAATTAAAAGCACACAATTGCGCAAGCATGTCACCAGATTTAAATTGACCACTTGTGGAAAATACTGGAATGAAAAGTAGAGAAGCAACAAACATACAACAAGAGAGATTTGAAAGAAGGCATTCCAATGACTGTTAGTAAAAATCTAATGAAGTCAATGATGTCAAGACTACAAGCAGTACATTCAAATTGGTATGTTTAATTATGTGATTGTTAGGTCTATGAGAAATGATTTAATTCATTTAGTAAATTTTTTTCATCATGAGGCTGCAGATTAACTGATGTATCATATATATATATATATATATATATATATATATATATATATATATATATATATATATATATATATATATGTTGATGAAAATGACAATTGGAAGGTGAAGAGAAAAACTCATGAAATAGGCGTTAAACCTCAAATTTTTTTTTACTATTTTGTGGGCATATTTCAATGCATTTCGACAGGGACCAGCCATTTGAAAAACAGTAGAAGAACATACATACCATCCTTTTCCCTTTAAGAAAAGTAAAAGAAGTCTCACCAAACCAAAAAGATTAAATGAAAACAACACACCTACTTTCACCCTGCCCAACATTTACCAACATCCATCCATTAAATGCTAGACACCATCTCTCCATCCTATAATATAAAAAATAACAAAGCCCACTTTTCCTGAAGAATGACCATTTTAGCCCCCCCCCCATCGGCGTTCTTATCCAAGACAAGCCAAACACCCACAGAGACAGGAAATATATACCCCCTGACCCTGTCTCTCACAGATCCATCTCATTTCAAACCAAATGTTACACTCATCTACACAGATACAAATACCTCCCCTCCCATACCTACAAAACAATCAAACAGAAATATTCTCATTCCCTCTCCAGCATCTAACATGTAAACTGCAAATTTTTGTTAGTGAACTGCTGAAACATTTTTCTCTGAAAAAGATAGCTGGTCCCAGTTGAAAGGCATCAAAATAGGCCCATAGAATAATGAAATAATTTTGAGGTGTTACACTTATCTCTTGAGCTTTTCTCTTCACCTTCCTATCGCTATTTTCGTCAACATTCTGTCGGATTACTTCACATCCACAATACAAATATATACATATACATGTGTGTGTGTAGGGGCATATTCAAAAAATTCATCATAAATAGTAATTTGATATTACTAAGTTTAATCTACAATATAATCATAGACCATAATAGGAAATTTAATTTTTTTGTCCACTACAATGAAATATTCTGCTGGTTGTGCAAAGATCATATCATACACTTCACTATATAATGGCAGTCGACTGATTTAAGGCAAAGCCATTACAAATGATGATTTAAGGCAAAGGCATTACAAATAAGGTGCTGTATTTCAGTTGCATGCTTCGTATGTTCTTTTTTTATGTTGAAAATTTGTAAGTATTAACTGAAATCAATTTTCTTTATAATAATTCTTGCAGTATCATAATCTGGTGGTAATTTGTTTTCAAATCTAACAACACACACTCAGAAACAAAGATTAAGTCAGGTTGATGATGTGAGTTTTTGAAATTCATTTAGGTAACTCCCTGCACACTTCTGACAAGTTTACACGTTACAACTCTTAATAGCCTACCTAAAGATGATCTTCCAAAAACTAGACTGGGATAATAAAAGAATTAGAATTCCCAAGAATTTGCTGATGACATCTTTTTGCTGAGAAGATTCATAACCTCCAGAGAATGCTAGACAAACTAAATGAAGAAAGCAAGAAAGTTGGCCTCCACATGAACTTCAATAAAACAAATGTCATGTACAATAAACATGTAGAGGACAAAGAAACAACGATCAAATATGAAAATGCAGAGCTGAAGAAAGAGGACTATTTCATCTACCTGGGACAATGAATCTTCATGAAACCCTCAAAGAAGAAATCAAGTGAAGAATAACTTTAGGCTGGCAAGCTTTTGGTACTTCAAGAGCAAAAAAAATCCTATTAACCTTAAAAAGAAGGGTATACAACCAGTGCATCCTTCTGATAGTCACATATGAAACTGAAACATGGAGCCTAACAAAAAGATTGACCCTCAAACTGGGAACCATGCAACGTGCAGATGAAAGAATCATGCTGAACTGTATATCAGCATAGTATATTAGTGAAAAAAAACAACAGGTGTCTGAGATATCATAGGAACCATGAGAAAACTCAAATGGCAATGGGCAGATCATGTTGTGAAAATGTTGGACAACTGCTGAACATCACAACTTACAACAGGGATCCCCAGAAATCATATATAAAAGTGTTGCTTGCAAAATATCTGATGGCATGACAAACTAGACAAGTTTAAAAAGTACTAGCTCTACAATGCCCATGATATAAAGGTCCGGCAAATCTTGGGGAAAGTCTATATCCAACGATGGATGCTAAAAGGCTGATGATGATATTTTATTTGTCTGGTGTATTAGAGGAAAAATCACTAAACTCAGTCGAAAGATAAACAATATAACATGTAACATTTCATGCTCACAACCTGTCGCACCCCAACCCATCAAATCTTTTGGATGAATAAAATTTTTGGTCGCTGAGGAAGAGAAGCAACTGAGCTGCCTTTATATTAATCAAATGATGCTCATAAGATACAGTGAACTACCGAATTTACTTATTTACCAAACGAGGAGCAGTCATCAGGTATAACAAACAAAATTAATCTGTGATAGTGAAGGTTTATAATATATATATATATATATATATATATATATATATATATATATATATATATATAGGGAGTACCCAACTTACAAACAACTCATATTTACAAACAGATTGTCATGAATTATTTTTTTCCAAATTGTTTTACAGACAGCAGATTGTGGTCAAAATATTGCTCGTCTTTAGTGGAAAAATGTCAAAATTTGTATATAGTTAGGGCTAAAATATCTAACGTAAATTCTCATTGTGCCAAGTTTATACTGTGTACACAAATGGGATTATATATAACTAAATCTTATTCACGGTTTTAGCCTAAAAATGTTTCTTACCTGTTCATGTTCGTT
>OY735206.1:14819699-14882199 GCA_963457665.1 Thysanoteuthis rhombus | reverse complement strand
TTACATATACTAATATATATACTGATAAGCCAAACATTATGACCACCTACCTAATAAGGTGTTGGATATCTATGTGTTCGCAAAATAACTCACATCGAGTATCAGGATGTTAACAACTATTGCAGATTTCATGGTGAAAGTTCAGCAGAGCAAACTTGCTGGTTCAACACATCCTTTTAGTGCTTAATGTCACCAAGATTAGCGGAATTTGGTGATTTGGGTAATATAGTGAAGTTTTCATGTTCTTGAAACCATTGCCTTACAACTGTTACACTGTCCTGCTGAAAGATGTCACTGCCATCATGAAAGACTTGCCAAGAAGAATTGTATTTGAGCTTCAATGATGTTGAGGTATGCTGATCAGATGACCGTCTTCCATGATACAAGATTCAATTTTGATGCTTGTGTGCCCACTGGAGATTTTTTCAGTGATGAAAATTGGTTAGCATGGGTACCTAAACTGGACAACACAGTCCCAAATGCAACAAGGATTGATATACTGTGTGTTATGACACATACCTTCTCTCGCTTTGATTAAAACTATCTGCATTTTGAACCAAAGTAGCCTCCCTCTTGGCTCATACTTGGCAGGAAAGTCTCTGTTTTCTTCTTTGCATCTATAAATCTTAGCTGCCTTTCTCTGCCAATAGATGCTTATCATAACTGAACATGAGCACTCCACAAGTCATGCCAATTCTTCTGGTCATAACAATTTGGTCTTCAATCAAAGTTACTCAAATCTTTCTTCTCCCCATAACTGCAACATTCAATACATCAAAATGGAGTACTTGGTCTAAAAGAGTAGAAATTAGTTAAGTATAAACAGTCAGTGGAAGGAGGTTGTCAATTTTGACTAATGGGGGGAGCACATGTTAATGCTGATTATCTCATATTACCGAAATATGAATGAGACCCCCCCCCCCTAAAAGTGGTAAAAAAACATAAAAATAGTTGAAAAACATACATGACACAGCTCATAGATATAAGTGACATTGTAGAAGAATATAAAATAATTATGAATAAGGGAAATAAGACTAATTTTATTTACTGATAACAACATGTATTTCTTTGGAGTACCAGTAACACCATTTTGTTGTAATTCATAACGTAAGAAAGCACAATAAATCCAAGGGTCTTAAAGATAGCAAATAAGTAAAACATCACCTCCACTGAGAGTGAAATGGAGCAGAGCTGTGTCTGCTGTCTACCTATCACTTGGAAGTAGAACTCAGGGTTGCCAAATATGTCCAATTTCGGATATTGAATCTGTATGCCCAATGAAAATTTAAATCAACTGAATCGAAAAATGTCCAATTTAAGGCTCCATATAAAAATTCAGATTGATATTTTTGAAACCAAAGCATATAGCTCTGTTCACAAACTATCCTTCAGAAAATTATTACTTAGATTTATTATTTACTTATCAATTTTCATCACCAAGTAGAAAGATAGAAAGGTGGATACATTTAAATTACAATATAAACTACAATTTTATTACCAGGGCACATTTGGTTCAAGCACTCTAAAGTAATCTCAACAAACAAATTTTTTGTGGTATTTCCGAAAACTGGTGATAAGAGGTTCATTAATAAGATTGTTTACAGTAGTTCTACTTGTAGATATATCACCAGGAAAACAAAACCAGGTAGATGCAAAATTGATCATTAGATACACAAAAAGTAATGGAGTTGGATTTCAAGTTATTCAATGAGTTAAATAATAGTTGGAATAGCAATAGAATAAAAAAAAATATTTCATAGCAAAATAATTATTTTATGGTCATTTAATTCGCCACAACTTGATGAACTATCAAGTTATACAAATGTCAAATAAATTAACTATCAGCAGTATTCAGAGCTTTTATCCAAAATAAGATTTTAAAAAAGGCTATAATCAATTTGCAACTTATTGCAGATAAATTATCAAAAATTCAAGTATGGATGTTATGCATTTTCCAACAGAATTAGTAGTTGTAGTGGAGATCCATTGACCGGATAGAACTTTTTTTTTTCTGACTGCTATTTATCTTTCCTGTAGCAAACTACTAAGAAATTTAGTTCATTACTGATATAAACAAAACTGGTATCATGAGCAGAATGGTATAATCGTTATCATATTGAACTTAAGAATCAAAATTTAAAAGATAAGATAAGTTTTTTTTTCATCTTATTCAAAACATGAAGATGCAAACTAATATTTTTTTCTATAATTTTGGAAAGTGAAACTGTTAGCACAGATAATATATATATGAAAAGAAATGGTCTTGCTGATGCTTATATTGATGAGTTTTACAAATTATTGATCTTATTCTCACTTTATAATGCTTTTCTAGTTATATTCTCAGATCATTGATTAACAAGGTGTAAGTCAGTTTTTATACAAATGGTCATATCTATAATTAGTTATAAAATGATCTATATTATGTTACCTGGTACAGATAGAAGAAAAATTAAACTTCAAAATTGAGACTCAGACAATTTTCTGGTAAGAAAACAACTATAAGCACTAAGTATATGTCTTCTCAAAAATGCATTTAAAAGACTAGAAAATAAATCTTATCAAACACAATTGTAATGTAATGATAACCTAATGCCAATAATGAGATATTACTTAAATAATCTGAAAATTCGTTGGGACAAAATACCTAAGTTTCATTTAAAGAATATAAAAGCAACCAATCAAGAATTTAAAATATCTAATTTCTTCTTTAAGCTTTGAATGTCATTATACTTTTAATCAATATAACAAAAATACTGTTACTATAATAACTTCAATAATTATAAAAAGAGAACGAGGATTAAATGAATATAAAATGGAATGTTTAACAATGAAAAGAATTGATATCATTTAAACCAGTTATATATACTGTATATTTTGGCAGATAAGACAATACTTGAGGCATCCAAAAAATAACCTCAAAATTAGCATTGTCCTATGGGCCAAATAAAAAAATAGGGACTAAACAACAAGTTAGAACCATGAAATTAAGACTGAAATAGGCATATCGTTTTATCTGAAGATATTTCTTCAGATTTTTTTTTCTGCAGAGCTGTACATTAACTATATAAACAAACATCTCATAGCACAAACCATAACATTTAACTCAAATTTTTGTTACTTCATTTTCAGCATTATCTATAATTATTTCAACACACAACTAATATTGTTTGAGAAAAGGAGATAAATGTGCTGATTTTCTTATGGCTGAGACAAGTGTTTCTTCTCCCTAGCTACTGATTAAGAGAGAATCATGAAATCACATTGCTGGATACTTACTACCTAGTTATTAATTTTTTGTAAATTTAACAATCTCAGATGTTGCCTCATAATAGGTTAACACGTCATCTCTGTGGCATCAAAATAAAATCCGTATGTTCTTCCTAATTTGTTGACCAACAAAATGGTACATGCCAACAACTTTCCAGATTCAAAGCATATATAATTACAGACAGAAAATTTAGTGTCTTCCAATCATCACAAATATTCACAGGATACAGAGATCCAAGCAGGTCGGAAGAGATGGGATAGTCATTCAAGGAATAAAATCATTTCTCTATTTCTCATATTCTCATCAAAATTTGTAATGTGTAAGGGATAAAAAATATTGAAAAACCGTTAGGTTAGATAGAAAGAAGAGGGTTAACTTTTTATGTTGTTCATTCATCGAAATCTTTAGCCAAAAAAACACTGGGTCTGATGTAAGGACATTGAGTGCTTTGCTCTTTATTATTTTTAACTTATAAATGAATTGTTTGTTGTTCCAGAACTAACTTTTCCACCAGCAGTTTTAAAAAATCTAATTTTGGGAAAAACTAATATGAAAATTATGACATTTATGCAAATCTTTTAATCATTAGTGAATAAGAATAATCCGTTGCAATTGTTGAGATTGTACAAAATTTCCAAAGCAAAACAAATTTTGGTGAGAAATGTATCTAAATTGCATGAATTTTGACAAAAATACAAGCCATGATAAAATGTTTTATAAAACATCCAGGTATTACTAGAACATTCATAAAAGTGATCTGTTTTATTCAAGAATGGATTCTTGAATGAAACTGATTAATAAAAAAGAATGAAAAAGCAATCTGAACTAGTTCACCATAAAGTCAAAAGTAATATTTTTAATTTTTTACCTCAGTTTCCTGTTCTGACAAATCTTCACAGCTGAAATAATCAATAAAGCATGGGTAAATACAAATGAGCTTTATAGAATATGTACTGATATCGAAACCACAAAAATTCAAAAAATATAAATTATAATCTGTGAAATCAAAAAAGACATATAAGTCAATAAGTTGAGTGGATAATAGACCTAAAATATTAAATTAAACGTGTTTCTCTTCATATAGCCTTTTTAATTGTTTATACTATGTTAGAATTCAAAGAGATTATTAAAAATATCTAGTTATTAATTGAAGAAGATAAGATCTACCTACCCTTTCTTTTGCTTTATTGCTTGAATGACAACTTTGTGGAAACTATTCATGTTTATTTCAGTGCAACTCCTTGTTATTGGAAAACATGTTCATATGAAAGTGACTGCTACTCAATATAACCACTTCAGATCCTCCGCTAGCATAAACAAGATCAGTAGCATATGACTTTAGCACAGACCAGGACGAAAATAAGACAGACAGGCTACCAAGATAGCTGCTGTTGCTGCTTCCGTTGATACATACATACTACTGCTTTCTAAATGATACCATCAATGTAGGAGGAACTGATCAGTGAGACAACCCCTTGATAGACTCCAGCAGTTTGTGCTGTTGCTGCTACTACTTGAACTTGTAGCAAAAATCACTACATAATTTCTACTAGAGAAATAGTAGGCAATGATAACGGAGCTTGTAGAAGGAGTTGTAATTATAGAGGTGGTAGTAATGCATAGCAGTGCTTTTGCCTCATTCTCAAGTTCCAATGTCAGAATTTCAGAATAAAGATGAGATATTCTTTTCACGGGGGCTTGCTCCTAAGTGTATTTTTTAAGAGATGGATTGAGAGCAGAAAAGATAAAGAGGAAATGTCTCCTGAAAAGAAAGTGTGTGAGCACAACTAAAGCTTTGTGTAACAGCACCACCTATCCTAGATTTTAAGAACTAAGCCTTACTGATGATTCAAACAACTGCTATCCTACTGTTTGTTAACCATGCTCAATTGAGCAGGTAAAACACCTCCACAAAACCATAAATAAACAATGTAAAAAAATAAACAGTTGTTGAATGTAAATTAAATTCAATTGTTACTAAATTCAAAACATAAATTTAAAAAAAAATTCATTTACTTGACCAATATTCTAAGCTGTTGCGACATTCATTAAGGTTTTACTTTTGATGTGAAAGTGATCAATAACATAACAATCATCCATAACTTTTTTAAAAATTCCAACTCAACACAAATTCAAGTACAAAGGCTCAAGATTTTTTACTCATTTATGAATGAAAATAATTTGGAGTGGACACACGTCGGGGTCTTATAGAGATTTTCAATTATTTCTTCAAAGCAAAGCTCCAGATGCAGAGTAGACCTATTGTAAAATTCATAGTGAAGTACTCACATTAGAGTATCTAAGTCCATCAGTGAATCTGGTTCTAGAATATGTAGTAAAAACGGTCAACTCTGTAAAAAGTCGATCATTAAGGGCAAGATTTTATAAGTAAAAAACATGCAAGAATATGATAGTTGAACACACATCTTTGTTGTACTACTGCAGCTTGCAATGGCTATCTTGTGACTGTAATTTCAAATTACAACAGATACACTATCAATATTTTATAAACAAGGGATACAAGTATGCCAAATACTTTGTGAATACAGATTTTCTTCAAACCAAATTAGTATACTCTTGTGATAACTTTGAAAATATGTGAGGAAACAAAATTGAAATTGGCAGAAAGGGTTTCAGCCTTCAGAAAAACATTGTGACTATGGAAAAGAACAATGAAGGGCAATGATGGCAAAGAGTATTTCTGATTGTTACAGTAGTTCTTTCAGGATATAAAATTTGTTTTTGAAGAACACCTATGTCAGCTTAGCAACTTGTTTCAATAACAAGAAGATAATATGGTAAAGTTCACATAGATTAAAGACCAATTCAGGAACCAATCTCTATCTTATTCTAGTCTGCAGAGGGAGAAAATCTTAGTCAGTGAGAGACAAAATTTGCCATGGAATAAACTAAGTTTTTGATATCAGTAAAAGTTGAATACCCTCTCCTAAGTGCTAAATTTCATTTGCGATAGATATCTAATTTCTGAGTATGTGATAAAAAGTGAGCATCATGCAAAAATTAACATGGAATAGGGGTGGCTGTCTACAGTTGATTCCAAGATTCAAGAAACTATAGAGTGAACAACAGACTCAACCATCCCACTAGTAATTATGATTGAGGAAACAAATATATAACATTTATATGAAATAAAATTGCAGCATTCACACATTTTTTTTAACTGACGTAACCTCATGACCATAAGTGAAATTGTTCAGTATTTTCTGCTTTGATCACGAGGATTTGAAAAAGTTTGGGAACCTCTGAATTAGTAAACGCAAGCTCCAAGAAACAGTTGCACAGCACCCATCCTTTACTTCATCTAATGTAACATTTTAAGATTCAGCAAAGCAAAGTATAGTTTATTTAGAAATTAGCCATAGTAGAGAAAATTCCTGCCAAAATGGGCAGAATTAATTGCTGTCCAAAAAAGGAAATTATAAAATAAAAAGACAGATATATGTAAATCAGACTACAATTCACTCCACCTATTCAATCTATTTTTTATAAATAGACAAAGGGAATTATCAAAAAAAATAGCAAGATAGAAATCAAGAGTTTAATTCGATTTGAAAAAAAAGCAAATTAATAATCACTCTTTCTTTACAATGTTAAAAGAGCTAATTCCAAAAAAAAAAGGTGACTAATGTAAGTAGTGGGGATAATGTTAGACAGGTGGAGGCTGATAGTTTTAGAACGGGGGCATAGGGTGGTAAAATATTCTGAACAAATCAAATGAATGTTATGATAGATTTTAAATTTATTTCTGTGTTCAATTTAATTTAAAATTTGATTTTGTCTAATTGCAAATCATTTTTTAAAAAAATAACAAGGAACCTTGTTCAGTTTATTTTGAATAATGCCTATTAATACCTACATATCAAAAGAACAGCTCAGCCCAGACAATGTGAATGAAACTAACGACACGAAAACTTCAGTTTTTGTAAAACAATCTTTTATTTTACCGAAAGATACAGAGGAAGAAAAGAGGTTGCAAAAATAAGAGCTTCTATAAAAAATCAAAGTGATTCCAGCTGACAGTTCTTTAAAATTGTAGTTAAATGTCCGTATAGAAATAAAAGCATTTCCTACATGATTTTACAGTTCATAGAAATGAAAAAATTATAGCTGAGTTCTGTTGGAATGGAGAATAGGTTCTTCTTCCAGTTCTGTACATTGATTTTTGTTGATCACTGAGATGATGAATATCACCACATCCTCTGAAAAATTGTGGCGTCTTTGTGTTGTGAGTGTGCGCAAAATTGTAAAATGTTTTACGAAAAGTCCTGATGGCTATCACGTGAGCAGTGAAAGTGGGTCTGAGATTCGAGACTTTGGGTGAGTTAAGCCAATATATGAAGTTTCCCCTTCCTCAAGCAGGCTCCAGTGAAGACATGTTTTAATGGGGCCTGATTGGGCACAAAAAAGGGAATAAATTGTCACATGACCATTCTTTACTACAATGGCTATCACGTGGGCAGAGGAAGTCCATCTATTAGCAAGGTGGGTCAGAGATTAGAGACTTTAGGTGAGGGAAGCCAATATATGGACTTCCCCCCTCTTATTCTTGCTTAGCCCCCCCTCCCCCCCCGAGAATGAATTGTCACATGACCATTCTTTACGATGTCCGCTGTTGATTTTTCTTTTCTTTTCAAATTTCTTTTTTTTGTAACCGGCAAGCAATTTTTGCCTTTTTTCCACCAAGGTTTCGATCTTCTGACAATTTTTATCTACAAAAAATACTCCAATCATTATGTATAATATGGTCAGACTATTTTCCTTGTCTACATGTTAATTTTTTCATAATGTTTTGGCTGTGTATCCTCTGGATATTGTTGGTTCTAGAAAATGGAATCACTCCTCAGAATGCATGCTTGGTTTAACAAGACATGTCAAGTCCATTTTTTTTGTATATCCAAGTTGTGTTGTCAGGGTACCTTCAAGTTCCCTTTATTGAATCAGGTAATCCACTTTTTGCTTTTTTCAAGAAGTTTCTAATGAGAAGCTTCCTGATGCTATTGATATAAATGCCCAGTCAGCTATTTGCTTTGACTGAAGTAGTATGTGTACTGCTTCCTTCAGTTGTCATATTCAGTAATTGTTCCCCTTGTCAGTAATTTATACTTCATCCTATAGGGACCAGTGCCCACCCTGCTCCCTCCAAATATGCCAGATCTGTATATGTTACAGCTTTCCAGTACTCTTCAATTCTTACTTTCATAGGCTGGCATATTTAGCCCTAATAATGTCTACTACAGCTACATGAAATGGAATATACGCAATGTCTGGTCAAGTTTTTTTCAGTCAGTCTTAGAGAGGTGTGAGCATAAGGTGGCCCCCTTTGGAACACTGTCCTGATGTTGTACTGATGGCACAATCTTTCAATTTTTTTGTAAACTCAGAAGACCTCCAACAACACAACCTAGATATACAAAAAAATGGATATCATTATCAATTTTGACCAGTTTTTACCTTAATCTTAACTTTCAGTGGCTTTTTATCACAACTTTGAATCTGACTGTAATCCTACAGCAATGATTGAATAATGTAATTGGAAGAAAAGAGTAAGCCCAAATTCACAAACTTGAATTCATACCCTTTAGCCAGAGTGAGTTGAGTATACACTCAATTCAAACCTAACTCCTTACAACTGATATTCTATGCTTGTTGTGTTTACCATTGAGACTCAGTAGTCTTTTGATACAACAATGATATTATTGAGAAAAGAAAAAAAAATGGATACAGCATATCCAATCCAACAAAGCATGCACTCTAAGAAGTGATTCCACATTCTAGAACCAACAACATCCAACAAAGGCTGGAAGGTACATGGCCAAAACATTGTGAAAAAATGAGCACATAGTCTCAGTCAATTCCAGAGGGTATAAAAGTTTGGCGGAAGGGATCTGCATCGAACATTACTTCTTTTGATTTTTACCCAGAAGCCAATAAAGTAGTTTTAGCTGGGTTCTCAACAAAAACCATATCATCTACCCTGATTCTATTGGAAAAGTTAACATCATGCAAATCCTTGTACTATTCTCTCAAACTAAGAATGTAATCCTGATACCAAAGCTCTCTAAACTTTGTCAACCCAATGTCATGAGACTCAATTTATTCAACAACATCAGATTTTGATAGAGGATCAAAATTCCATACATTTTGATAATCTGTTTTCAACATGAGTCCTGCATTGGCATTAGGACAAAGAAAACAATCAGGAATCAATGTCTCCAGCATAACATCTGCCAAATACCTATAGGTGAAAGGCCTGGAATTTATGGCATTCTATATATCTGTGATGATAGTGAAGATGTCAAAATATTTGATTTGAGAAGGTCCAAATATTTTGCACAAACATGATTTGATTCAATGTACTCCCTATCAACACAAAGTATAGTTATCTTAATGTGTTTGAAATCACTTTAGATTTCTCATCAAAAAAGTGCTCATGTCTGGGACTAATTCTGTATGTACTGCTCTAATATGAGCATGTACATCTTACTGACACCATGATCACTTTTACCCAAATAGGGTCAGTGTAGTCTATGTTGTAAATTCTACTTAGACAGCATTTACTTCTGATGCAAATCCTACTTCTGTTTAGGAAATCCATACCCAATGTTATCTATCTAAAACCTTCTGAATTAGCCCTGGTCACTGAAAAGGAAGGCAAGAAATATGCAAGAGATAGAAAGTTCTCACAGAGGAAGAGGTGTGGAGTTGAATGAGGGAAGAGGCAAAAGCTAGTGAGGAAAAGAAAAAAAGAATGTGTCAAAACCAAACATGTTAAGAAAAAAAGGAGTGGAGACAAGTAAACATGAAAGGCGTAAACATCGATTAATATATGAAGAAAGCTCTGACTTGGATTGTAAAAGTATTCCTAATGTTATTTCTACAGACAGTGAAAATGAAGAAGGCCTACTTTGATCTTACATGTCTATACACTATCTTTATATGGTAACCTACAATTCACAATAATTCAAGAATTACCAGTCACTTTTTTAACCAGTAAGAGAAATGCATACCTGCACAATGTGTTATTATAATAGTAAAAACTAAAAAAATACTCAACAAGAATATCTTGACATAAAATAGACAAAAAATGATAATGCAGAGGTGCTAAACAGCTATTTGTAGTGGCATGTATTCACATGTAACAAAATGTTGTGAAATAAAATGGTTCCATTTTGTCACTGCATAAATATCTTTTTGCCTTTTTTTTGTTAAACTATTCTTGTCCAGTATTTTTTTAAATAGATTTTACAATTATAATAACACTGCAGGTATGCATTCTCCTTTCTGGTCCTGCTGCCTTTAATATTTTAATATGAACAGATGACGTTCTCAATCATTGCTACCATTGTTTAACAAAAAAGAAGTGTACATGGAAAGATTGGTGTAATTCACTTCTAGAGTTTAGATTTGCATTGTGCTATATCAAACTTGGAAGTAAAAACTCATCATAGTGATTTTCAGAGCAATTTTCATTAGTTGGTATAATTAAAAAAATTACTCACAATAAAGGTCTCTACAAAATGACATAAATCTTTGAAAAATTATTTGAGTTTTACAAATGTTATTATAGAGTTAAAGTTGTTGAACAGAGAAGCATGCAACATGCACAGGGAAGAATCATGCTCTACATCACATGGAGAGATCACAAGACAGCACAATATATCAGGGAAAAAGAGAGGTCCAAGACATCATAGAATCCATTTGAAAACTTAAATGTCAAGTTGCCAGAATGGCAGACAATCAATAGACATCATGACTCACAACATGGATCCCCAGAGATCACAGGGCGGAAGAATACAAAATGAAGAGACAAACTAGACGAATTCAGAGAGTAGTGTCTCTGGGATGCCCACAATAGAGAGATGTGGTGAATCCTGGGGAAGGTTTATGTCAAACAATGGTGGTGGTGGTGGTGGTGGTGGTGATGATGATGATGATGATGATGATGATGATGATGATGATGATGATGTCCAGAAAATGCACAGTGTAACTTGACCCTCTAACCTAATACTCCGATAGTATTATTATCAAAGTTTAGAACAGTGCACTTTTCATTGATAGTTTACTAGGAAGGAGACAAGCTCCATTTCTCATATTTGCTTGAATAATTAACTTTTAGTACCAACACAAGTTGCAAACTTCACCTGTTTCAAACACCATTCCCAAACCAAAACTTTGCGTTGGATGGTGAGTATATAACTATGGACTTTTCATAATCAGACATGTCAAGGAAGATATTCAGTCACATAACACCTGTAACAGTCTTGGTACAAGCACTGTCTAGAACACGTATACCAGATTCAGTTGAAAGTAAGGTAATATTTTTCTCTTCAGTGTTGAAACCACAATAACCTGGCTGTTGATTGTGATATCAAGCCAAATTTTGCATGGAATTGTATTTAAAACATTTTGATACTCTTCCATCTTTATCAATGGGATTTGAATTTCATCTACTACAACCTTGCCTTAAAAGCACTCTAGTAATTAGTTACCAGCGCAGGTTTGGAAATTACTGATGGGGCACCAGATTGCCTTCAGACGCAACAAGCCTAAGAAGATTTTTCGAATAAACAAATTGTTATATGTTATGAAGGCACAAGTAGCACATGCCAAGAGCTTATTTTCTTCAGACACAGTTGCCATAAGGAGGAATGCCTGAACACCAGGTAACTTTACATTGAAGTTTCCTAGTTTGTGATAAACTTCAATAGAAATCAAGTAATGTTTATGACTGATGGACAGCAATAATCATATAATTCCTTAAAGGTAAAAAAAAACCACTAATATTTTCATCCTTCAAAATCAGTTTGTTTAGTTTGTCAATTATCATTTTTACACCATCTGGTTATATTCTCGTTTTTAAAATCAAATGCAATCACAAACACAACCAGACACATTAAGATGAGCCGCCAAATCCTTTTTTTAGTATTTTTTCTATATTGGTAAAATGTTGTTACATTCATAATTTTCTTTCGAGTCACCCTTGTTATCCACATCCATTAGGTAAGGGGGTATCTTTACGGCTTGTTGAAAAGCCATCTGCATAGTTTGGTTGAAATACAAAACAACACTGCTGAAAACAAATCATCAATCTGTCATTTATTTGAAATACAAAACACAAAGCCAAGCACAATTTATCAACACATATTTTAGTTTAGATACAGAACACAAATTATCAATCAGTATTTTAGTTAAAATACAAAACACACAACTGGGCATAATTTATCAATTTGTACTTCAGTTTATATACAAAACACACTGCCAAGCACAAATTATCAAACCATAATTTAGTTGAAATGCAAAAAACAATGCTAAGCACAAATTATCAAATCATAGTTTAGTTGAAATACAAAACTATGCTCTGATACCATGTTTAACTTAGTAGTTCCTTGTCATTCTATAAACCAAGTTATCAGTCATACCAACTAACTTGTTAGTATAAGGGTGTCAACCAACATTAAAGTCTTGGTGAACTTGATCTGATGCTTGCATCTCCTGTTTCCACAATAGCAAATCTCCAATGCAGTTAATGAATGATATATTTCAAGTGGCTGTTGAATGTGAAGTCAATCATTACATACAATTTGTAGCCAACATAGCATTGACAATTTATCTCATGGGTTCATGGCTTCTGCTCATAGCCAATTACCTATGTATCTTCTGTGTAGCCAAACTTTAAGCAACAATGAAACATTCACACATGAAGCCTCATTTACATTCTAAGCATGCTGACCAAAAATATCAATAGTGGGCTCAATGATATACTGCATTTAATTATCAAGAAGGTGAACAAACTAAAATCAAATTCTTTGTGTGATTGAATTTTCCATTTGCCTTGGTAATGATGATGACTATGTGAGGATTCTGTACTATATTGTAGTATGATGGTTGTCAACAGGCATATGTGTTGTTAGTTTTGTCAAACTGTTTGACACAAACATAGAATTTTTCAAAACGCTTCACTGATTGCTCCAAGAAGTGATATCTTTTTGCTTAGCGACATATTCACCAAACTTAATGAGTTTGATATGCTACTGCAAAGGAGAGCAAAAAATGCTTGTCCATTGAAAAGCATTCATCACTGCTATCATTTCAGAATTGGCATTAAAGAATATCAACATTTCCAGGTGTCAACTCCAACAACTGAATAGCTTGAAAGATGAATTGGTTGATGAGGATATAATTACCTGTTGTAACTATTCGCAATCATTGCATGACAGAAAACTACAGCTATTCCAAAACATTATTACATTGCCTGTTCTGGTTTGGTATAGCAACCTGTTTGAAGTCCAAGTAGCTAATTGCGAAGACGATGTGCAAGAAGAATTATTATGTAACAAAATGACAATGATGCCATAATGTGATATTGGCTTCTCAGCAAACAAGGCATGTGGTACATCAAAGTATATTGAATTTTTACCTCAATCTATGGAAGCACTTTAAGTTGACTTCCCAACATCCTCCTTGGTAGTTTCAGCCATGTCATCGGCTGATATTTTGCAGCCTGTAATTTTGTTGATGCTTTGGGTCCACATAATTTTCTTCCATTCCTTGGGGTCTACTTGTACCTGTAGCTTATGATTTACTTGGAACCTAAACCTATTTGTGTGTTCGAGTTAAAGATTGGTGGTTTATTCAGATTATTTAGGTACTTACCATCTGAATCTAAGAATAAACTAAACCAAATTATCCCACTACAATTAGGCTTAGGTAGAAGAAGTGGGGCCATTTGGTCTAGTTCTATGGTTTTGAGGTAGGTAGGTCTATTCTAAACATGTACATACATTTAATCCAACATAAATTATCACTATACAAGGTGTAGATCCAGTATATGTTATAGTGCTGCAACATATATACGGTCACAGCAGCTCCTTTATCAGGCTACATAAAATCTCAGAGCCATTCCAGCTTCAAAAAGGGGTAAGACAAAGTGATACCAGCTCACCCAAACTCTTCCCAGCCTGCCTCGAGATGATCTCAAGAAGACTAGACTGGGAGACTAAAGGAATCAAATAGATGGCGAATATCTGAAGAACCTCAGATTTGCAGATGACATTGCCCTTTTCACAGAGAACCTAAACAACCTCCAACTAAAGCTAGATGAACTAAATGAAGAGAGCAAGAAAGTCAGCCTATGCAAGAACTTCAGCAAGACAAAGATCATGTGCAACAACCACTTCGAAAATAAGAACACCAAGATCAAAATTGAGGACACAGAAATGGTGAAAGTAGACCACTATATCTACCTAGGACGAGTCTCCATGGGACCCTCAAAAGAAGAAGAAATCAAGCAAAGAATCACCCTAGAATGGCAAGCATTTGGCAGAGCTAGCTCAACCTTAAAAAAGAAAGAAAATCCAATTAATCCTAAAAAGAAAGGTATACAACTAATGCATCCTCCCAATAGTCACTTATTGAGCTGAAACGTGGAACATAACCAAGAGACACATCTGCAAATTGAGAACCATGCAATGTGCACATGAAAGAATTATTACCTCTCATGGAAAGACCACAAGACAATACAATACATCTGGGAGAAGACAGGAGTCTGGGACATCATAGAATCCATTAAAAAATGGCAATAGGCTGGCCATGTTGCAAGAATGGTAGACAACCAATGGACATCATGACTCACAACATGGCTCCCCAGAGATCAAACGCGCAACTGAGGCTGGCAGAGTATTAGATGGAGAGACAAGCTAGATAAATTCAGAAAGTACTGGCTCCACAATGCCCATGATAGAGAAGAGTGGCGATTCCTGGGGAATGTCTATGTCCAACGACGAACATTAAAAGACTGATAATGATGATGAAATCATCCGTATTTAGCACTAACTATACTTGATAAGCAATTTGAAATGAAGGCATACATTTTCATTTAGCCTTGGCCAGCTCTGCCAGGCCCTGACTACAATTTGATTATTTTTTGAATTTTGTGCAAAGCGTGATAGTAGTGATTTATCGCTGATATAAAAAAAAAAGTCACTTGTTAGGCTACCATTCAGCTACTGATAGCAGAATCTGTGAGGAAATTAAGTGTAAGCTTTGGATGAGAGACAAACAGGATTGATTCACTCTTTTGCTAGTAGGCACATAATAAACATGCAAACATTTGAAAAAAAATGATATATGTATGAATAACATTTAATGAAATTACATTTTGGAGATGTTCTGTTTGAGAATAATTAATTACTGCTTGAAAAGAATTGCCATATGTATTTGTGTATTTAGTCATGTGCAAAAAAGCTACCATTATTTTCGAGGGTATATATACTTGTGTGTTTGTGTAGGTAGGTTGAATAGCATTTTTGTATTTCATATGAATTTGTGCCTGAGTGCATACGTATGTGTGTAAGTGTCTTTGTTGTGAGTGTCTGGAGAAAAATATAATCATCATCAGTCTTTTATTGTCTATCATTCCCCTAGATTTGCTAGATCTCTCTATGAAGGGCATCATGGAGCCAATATTTTCTGAACTTTACAACTCTAGTTTGTCTTGCTATCTTATATTCTGCCGGCCTTGGTTTTACACATTACCTCTGGAGATCCATGTTATGAGTAATGATGTCTATCAGTTGTCTGCCATTCTTGCAACATGACCAGATCATTGCCATTTGAGTTTTTTATGTCTCAGACATGTTTTTCCCCTGATATACTGTGCTGTTTTGTGATCTCTCCATGTGATTATGTATCAGACACATGTTTTTTTCCCCCTGATATTTGTGCTGTTTCGTGATCTCTCCATGTGATGATGTATCAGACACATGTTTTTTCCCCTGATATTTGTGTTGTTTTGTGATCTCTCCATGTGATGATGTATCAGACACATGTTTTTTCCCCTGATATACTGTACTGTTTTGTGATCTCTCCATGTGATGATGTATCAGACACATGTTTTTCCCTTGATATTTGTGCTGTTTTGTGATCTCTCCATGTGATGATGTATCAGACACATGTTTTTTCCCCTGATATACTATGCTGTTTTGTGATCTCTCCATGTGATGTAGAGGATGATCCTTTCATTTGCATGTTGCATGGTTTGTGTGTGTGTATCTGTTTATATATATCAATGTATATATATATATATATGTGAGTATGTGTTTCGTTATCCATGACTGGCATCGTCCTGCCATGATCAAATGGGAGCAGCCTAGCTCGAATTTGCCATCCACCATTGAAATAGCTTGTCGCAACCAAAAGGGGTTTGGTGAAAACATTGACACAGATTGGTGAGAGAAGTCACTGAATGGCACGCAAAAGGCTGCAATGCCGGGACTAAACCTCAAACAGGGACACACTGGCAGATAAACACAGGCATGCAGTCCCCTCGATCAAAACTTGTTATGATTATCAGACTGACAATGTACGCAAGTCCAAACTGCAAATGATTCTTCAACAATCACTTTGTCCTTTCACTGGTGAAAACAACAGGGAATGACCTGTCTACGTAATAGACCATATACCTGGATGACAAGCAAAGCATTCAGAGTTCTGGATGCACTTAGAATGCCTCAGGTTTTAAAAAGGCTGCCATAAGTCTTTCTGGGCTTTTTGCTGTTGGTTTATGCAAACGCAGGTCGCTCAAATTTGTTTCCATCTCTGAACTGGTAAGTCTTCACCACAGATATTTAACTTAATGTTAAGTTCTTCATTTGTCAATAATCTATCTCTATGTAACATAAATCCTCAAACAAATTTAAACACTGACAAATGTTGAAGATGAAACTTATTTTTCAAGATACATTACTTCTATGTTGATATGATATGTCCATGAATAAAATGGGTGGACAATATGGTTTGCCAGCAAGCAAATATAGTAAGGCAGGTTGAAGGGGATATATATAGTTTTTGAGAGGTATATTTTTATAGGGGAAGGGATAACTCAGTGTGGCCGACTCGATGACAGGACAACTCGATGTAACATTTATTACACATTCACAATAAAAGGATATTCAATAAGAGAATAATGAGTAGGCATTACTTTTACAGTGAAATTAATATATTTTTAATTTCAAGTAATTCTACGTAAATATTCCAGCGGGGACATTTCTTCAACTCTTAGCCTGCTGCTAGATTTTCTCATGCTGTATGCCGGGGAGCAGGCTTGGATGTTCATTTATAAAAGCACAAAGCTTTTGGTATAATGACGGTTTTTGTGTCATTGAAGAGTGAAGGGAGTGGTGGAAAATATGCAATGACTTTACGTGAATAAACTGTATAGAACTGGAGATATAACCATCTTAAAATTTTGTGTACACTGCAAAACAGCATTTATGCATAAATGTGTCGTTCAATGGTTTATAGTTTTTGTGTGAGGCAAGTTTTCAAACAAATATATCACCATTTATATAGTGTACATAAATAATTTTTATATTCAAATTTTTCTCCAGTTTTTCTTCCTTCTGTTGCCATGGGTTTTTTTTGTGATAACATTAATATTTCACAATGTTTGTGCTTTTCATTTATGAATTTGTTATTGATTTGTTTTCACATCAAGTCTAACCGAACTAGTTTTTTCAACAAACCAGCTTGTTGATTATATAGTGTTGACATAACTCGTATGTACAAAAAATCAGATTTCATTGTATTGTCATCCATACATCAGCTATGATATAATGATACGTTATGTGAATTTAAATGTATTTTTCACAAAAGACCTCTGGTTTGAATAAATGTATTTTTTACAAATATATTTAAGTAAAAGGTAAGAAATATTTTTCAAAATCCAGTAAAAAAATCATTGAATTAACTATTTTTGCTGAATCATATTTCTTATGACAGTCATCTTATTTTTGGATGATTTTTAATAAGTGTTTAAATTTAACTGTCAACAGATATCGTTAATGATATAAATCAAAGTAATTTGGATGACCTAAAGATAATGAACTGAAAAAGGTCATAAGTGTGACTTAAGCTGATAAAGTACTTTTTTTAATACAAACTCTATGCTATTTTCTTGCAACTAGAAGCAACATTGAAATTTTAGAAGATGTTTGAGTTATGGCAATATGTTGAAAAAAACCCAAGATTGCGGAAATTGAAAATTCTAAATTTATTGCAACTAAATTACTCTCTGGCAGTGAGTAAATAGTGTTGATTGAAAAATAAAGAATAAACCTTAGGTAGGACTTGAACCCAAATTCCAGTAGCCAGAAGAAGCACCGTTTACGCCAGCCTGCTATACCAATTAAGCTACCAAGACTTCAACAGGACACAGAAGTTCAAATAAAACTCTTAAACCTATCCTCCATTCCAATTAAAAGTTGTAAAATCCTTTTGCAGCATACCTGTTTCTAGCAGGCCTTCTAGAACTAAATTTTGACTGCCAAAGCAATAAATGATCTCCATGGAGTTTTATTCTATGCAACATCTTTTGTCTGTGTGTTAATGTATAGTACAAAATATTAACTTGAATAGATAACTGCAATAACGTCATTCAAGCCAGAAATGCCATATAGGATGTTGAAGTAATAAACATTGAAAAACTAGACACAAATTCGACAAAACTTCAAAATGACTGGAAATGCATACAGAATGAAGCCAGTTGTGTCAAATCTCAAAATAGAAATAAAAATCTCACATGGATATGTTGGAGTTAAACATAAGAGGATAAGACTACATTATGACAATGCCCCTGATGCTAACTTGGTGGAAATGAATGATGTAAATGATTTGTCAGAAGAAACCTACTTCAGAAAATATGTTTTACATTTTGATAGATAATATAGCGGGAATAACTGTCCACTCCAATACTGTTAAGTAGTTGGTTGAAAATTTTGATGTCTTGAGGAAATATCTCGCCATGTCTGCAAGTGATGTGGAAGGCAAAGCTTTATTGTAAATAGAACAATATCCTTCTGACCTAAATGGTCAGGATTTTATAACAGAAATGCAACATTTAACTGCAGTACATGGGCAAATTTTCAAAGTACACGTTCAAAGCCATCAGACCTGTTGAACTTATTAACAGAATACAAACTTTGCCAACTGTTTCCATGTATTTGTGTCAACTTACAAATAATGTAAAACCATTCCAGCCCTAGCCCTTTCTAATAGATATTTCAGCAAAAAGCTGATTAAGAATTTTTTAAGGTCTATAGAAGTCTCAAAGGCAACTTGTGTATTTGACCACGCTGCATATTGAATCAGATATTGCCAAAACAATTGATTTTGAAACTGTAATAAGATATTTCGGAAAAAAGGACTAGGAAATCTCCTTTCAGTTCGTAAAGTGAATAAGCCTGTTCAGTTTTTGGAACATGGTATTGCATTAAATTTGCACTTTTTATTGTATGATTAACATTCTCTTTTGATTTTGTATTAATGCTTATACTCATGTCTCTTTTGTTTATAATCTAATATTTGATACTTGTGAATGTAAAGAAAATGCAAACAAGAAAAATAAAGTTTAATGAAAAATCGTAAAATATCAAAAAAATGATTTTTTCTGCCAGGTTTCTATTTTCATTAAGGTTTAATATTTCCATTTAAAGTTTTCACTGAAGTGCTGAAATACTGTCAATGGATGTTATATATTTGTCAATCAAATCTTGCATTATAGTATTAAAGGACATTAAGAAGTGAATTTTATCTTAGGACCACTTTTCAGTTTATTGTGGATTTTACCTTGAGGAAGAAGACCTATACCTCGAATACAAAATATTCTCAAAATGCTCAATTGTGCACTTCTTTCCCATTTTTACCATAGCAGGATAGCTAAAGGAAGAAGGTGTTTGCACAGTATGTGTGCTTGGAGGGAGAATAGCTTTGCACTGCCCAATAAAAATCCTCTCAGGGGCCCTGCTTCCCAGCATGAACCCTTGGTGAAATATTTTGAGGATATTTCATATCCTGCAAAGCCTCATTTAAGGAATGCTCCAGTTTCATCAAAGAGACCTGTTTGAACCTCTCAATGGGCAGATTCTGTCCATGTTTCAGAATCCTTGCTTTCCTGATTGCTACATCAACAAGCTGCAGAATTTGAACCCTTGCTCAACTGATGCATCTGCTGAAGGAAAATTTTGAGTAACTCTTCACAGAAGTCTTAAAACAAACTGCACTTTGATTTTCCAAATAAGATATGTCCATCACACCAACAGTAATAAAAGAGACTGAAAAAATGTCATGGAAAGTCATAGTGCATCTTGATGTATGCTGGAAAAATTTCTTTAATTATCTAATTAATTATTGTCATAAAATAATTAATATTCTAACAAAGTAATTATTGACAATAAGTGATATTTTGATAAAGTAAATGTTGACTATTAAATTCACATTTAATTCATACTAATAAAATGATATTTCAAAAACTAAATGTTACTTATTATGAAATCTTGTTTTGGGGTAATAATTTGTCATTCCAGAGTCATTTTTGAGAAAAGGAATATTCAAAGATTTTCTGGGGTGGATCTATTCACAATGTAGTTATAATGCTAAACTGCAGCCTTAAATTCATCATAGGTGACCGTGGATGTGAATTTCTCTTTCTCAGTGGTCATGCCAGTTTGCCTGATGTCATATGCAGGGCTGCCTTGGAATGTGTGCTGACCCAACTGGTTAGGTATCACAGAGAAAAAAACAAAGGCATATCCAAATTCAGCAGGACACAATTTAACTACAATGCACATTTTAAGGTCAACAATGGACATTTTAAGGTCAACTTTTATTAAAATCGATCTATTGATTTCTATGGGGTCTGCATTCATGTCCATATAAAAAAAATAATTTCATCATTAAAGAAATCAGTGAAAGCAACAATACAGACAGAGCAAAGCACTAACCCTACTTCTAATCCTAATCCAAACCCAAACATATTGATATGGGCACAAATTAATTCTGATAGTAGTTCGCATGTCAAAGCAGACTAACGCCAAAAGTGATCAAATAAATTCTGAGTTCTCTAAAAAACTAATCTTTAAAGTTTCAAGAGGGACGGAAGGTCATGCTTTCCCAGAGTTTTTATGAGATCTCTTAAAATATCACTTGCTTCCCAGTGTTGTCAGATTTAGTGTTTTTTTCTCCCAGGCAACACTAATCTCTCATGTAGTGACATACGAAAACAAAGCAAACAGGAGAGAACTGCTCATTTGTGTTATTTTGTATTTTTAAAAACAAATTACTGAAAATTGTAATATATAACATTAAATTGTTTTTAATTTGCTCACTCATTTTTTAAACAAAAAATAGGCAAGAAAAAACACATGATTTGAAAAAAACAAAAATATCATATACAATAATGTGCGATCATCTACATTCACTCTATTCCCTAGTGTCAGATTCAGTCAAAGTCAAACTATACAGGAAAAATATATTTCATTTTTATTTTTTTTACATGTGTTTTCTCAAATGATTCTTGAGTAGCGAGTACTTACATTTGATATTTTTTGGAGATCATAAAAAAACATCAGCACATCCTGGTTTTGAACATCTAGTTCAAGATCAGAGGGTAGTATCTGTCCTTTTCAAGTCAACAAGAAATGCATTAACTTCCCATTTTTATTTCAAACGATATTATAATTGAATATGGTTGAAGACAATTTTTTCAAATGTTATAAATTTTAACAGTATCGTAGTTTCATGTCCAGATTGGGAGGTGCCTTTCGCAGCATTTAATTCAAGATAAAAAGTGTAGTATCTGTTCTTCTCATGAAATATAACATTAAATGACGGTTGACTCAATTAACTTTCTGTAAACTTGATTATTTCAGAGTGAAATGCAAGTGGAGTAAATTTAGAAATTTGAAACAGGAATGCTATGTCACATTGAACAAAATTCATAACTTCAAATTTAATTGAGATTCAAGAAAAAAAATACAATTGTAATTGAAAATTGAAAATAGGAATACTATATCACAGGGTTTAAAGATGACAATAAATAAAATACATAACTTTTGCTTATGTCAATTGAAAAATATTCAAATTAAATTAAAATTCCCAAAGAAAACAAGTTAATGCTATAATTTGTTGATGGGAGAAGAACAGATACTATACTTTGATCTTGAACTAAATACCTTAAAAGGCTGGATCACAAAACTAGGATAGTGCCAAGACCTCTACAACAGTTTAGGGGGAAAAGTCATTCTGTGGAATTTTGAATGAAGGGAAGGTATGACTATCGGGAATACATTGCAAATATGGTTCTAGTAACATGGACTACAAGGTGTTTGGGCTGGATATGTGGCAAAATGTGTCTGCAACATCATTAATCAAAGATAGAAATTGTTATGAACTCATTTAGATTTTCATCAATAACTAATTTTTTTTCAAAACTTTGCATAGGAAGAAATTTGTTGAGCATGAAAAAGAAACAAAAAAGATTAATAGGCATTTTTTCATTTCAACTCAGCCATAGGTGAGGTCACTCTTATCAAATTCCTCTCAGAATTGCTCCATATCTTGGAAACTATTAAAGATAGAAGTACACGGTTTTCACTGATCAACAATAATACCAACTAATTATAGAGTGCATGATAGCACTTAGATTGTCTTATCAGCTAGGAAATATGCTAATTTGTAATTGGGCACAAGCAGTAGAGCATCTTTCGTTTAAATGTAAAACATGAGCAGGATAAATGAAGCCAAGAATAAAAGCATTTTCAATATTAGCAACTAGTCATAGCAGATAGAGAACTTTTATATTAAGAGTCAAAAGAAAAACAAGGACCATAAGTTCAACAATGTATTCATCATCCTTATGTCCATCAATGTCCATGTGGTTATCTTAGCTCCTAGCAACCTATTAGATTGGCGCAAAAAATAATTGAGCTTTTTGTTACTTAAAACTTTGATGCTCATTTTAGAATAAACTATTATTCAACTATATTTATGGAATATACTATTTTACAGCATGAATTTCCCTCTATTAATTTAAGCTGAACATTTTTATTCTGGTTTATTTGAGGCTGTCAAATAAAAGATTAAAAAAAGCATATTTGAGCAATTTTGTTGTATGAGTTCAAAATGGTAAAGCAGTGGAAACTGATCACAATATCAACCAAGTATTTGACCTGGGACTCTCAATGAATATACAGCTCAACATTGGTTCCAAAAATTTTGAAATTGAGATGATAGCCCTAAAGATGAAGAGGGTCATGAACATGCTCCCGCCAAAAACGTACTTACAAAATTTGAAAAAAAGTAAATCAAAAGCTCTCTTCATACTTGATTTATAATGAAATATACACATTTTTTACACGGTTCTGAGTTTTCCGTCTGTGTATTTTAGTAGTCTGTGACAAGGAGAATTAAAATCATGGTGACCCATAGCGTGGATATTAATGATTTTAATTCACTGAAGAAGTGGGGGAGCCAGAAGGGAGAGAGAAGGAAGCGAAAAAAAAAAGAAGGAATGGAATGAAGAATGAGAGAAAGAAAAAGGAAAGAAAGAAAAATGAGAGAAAAAGAGGTGAGAAAGTAAAAAGGGAAGATGAGAAAACAAATAGATGGTATGTAAGTTGGTGGGAAGACAATGAGATCAGTACAAAAAAGAAGGGGAGGAAAAGGAGGCAGTTAGGGAGAAGAAATAACATGAATGAAAAAAATTGAAAAGGAAATTATTAATAGACATGCCCTGTTGCCATATTACCTATGAAGCAAGAAGTATGGTGCATATCTGTCAGTTTTTCAAATTGTCTTATTAAATAGCATACATTTTACTTTTCGATGCATTAAAACCCATCAAAGAAATGATGATAGTAATAGAAATAATTCAATGTTAGGTACAAGTAGCAGCGCACCTAATGATTTTCACTGGTGGGTTCAAGTAAACAAAGTAGGTGTATCCATCAAGAAAATATGGAAAAATTGGATACATGCATACATGGCCATAGAGAGGGCCCAATACTCCTAATGTTGGGATGACTGGTAGGGGACCCCCCCCACCAAAAAAAAAGGAAAAAGAGAAAAGAAAAGAAAAAATTTGAATTGTGTATTAATGGACTCATGAAATAATTTATAAGTTCAGCATATTTCCTAAGTAGAAGCAGAGTATTCATACTTTTTTTCCCCCTTTCCCCAGAGCCAACTAAGCCATAACCAGAGAAAATTTGGGGGGGGGGGGGCTCATGCTCATGGCAGGTTTGTCAGATAAATACCAAATAATACATGGAAAGAGTAAAAAATTTTTTATTTATCTAAATATGGTTCTGATACTTAGTGGCAAAGTATCAGCAAAGCGATAACAAAGAAAAGAGAGTGAAAGAGATTGAAAATCAGAGAAAAAAGAATGACTGCCAATAGCATGAAAACCGAATGTCAGGTTTACAAGATACGCAAGTCGCATTTAGTTGGTTGTGATTGCTCGAAAATTCCAGTGTTTTTACAAATCTTGTACACCTTTATAATTTTTTTGTGTGTCCCTAGCAGGGGCAGATAACCTTATAGTCTTGACAGGTTGAAAACTAGAGGCTCAGCAGTCTTAGGGCCCCCCACAAAATATGTAAAAAAAATGAAAAAAAAAATCAATCAAACAAAAGTATTAACAGGTATATATTACCTTCATGAACTAATTTGTTCCTAATGATAGTTTGTAAAATGTGGTAAAATTATTCATAGAAAACAATGCATTAAGTAGGGTTGCTTTCTGAAGTTGGAAGGGAACCCAGGGTTTGTGGACATCTGGATCAGGAACCTGGAGAAAAGGCCCGGCCATACATACCAAGCCTAAGGCCCAGGTTTTCAACCCTGACCCCTATG
The DNA here is from genome assembly GCA_963457665.1 of Thysanoteuthis rhombus. Lineage (NCBI taxonomy): Eukaryota > Metazoa > Mollusca > Cephalopoda > Oegopsida > Thysanoteuthidae > Thysanoteuthis > Thysanoteuthis major. Next base: position 14,857,220 of record OY735206.1, on the reverse strand, counting down.
CATACCCCAGTTTGAGAACCCATTTGATCTAAATTCTATTTGATAGTTAAATTTGATATATTTGTTATTTTAATACGCCGAGTTTGACTTGGCCTTGTTAACATTGAAGTGATGTGCAATAGATTGCTTTGTTATCCATGTACCCTAGAATAATAAGGTTTTGAAGATTCTTCTATAAACATTCACGCAGGGACCATATTCGTACTATATCCTTTTTACCATACATTTCATTAGTGTAATGGTCAAAATTGTAGCCAACCAGAGACGTGGGGGCATGTCTGCAGAGGCTCAATGACAAGGCTTTGAAAAAACAGAATGATCCTTTCAAGATCTCAATTGATGCAGATGTAGGTTGTATCTGAAATATTTTGAGTGTTTCTCATGGCTTGCATTTGGACAGAAATTTTATAACTTTCTGAACTTGTCATCTAGAATTTTGATGATCTCTCTGTACTACAGGTATACGTATCTGAAAAGATACACAAAATTTATTTTTTGCATTAAAAAAATTATGTCATCAATGAATTTGATATTACTTGGGTATTTGCCATCAATTGTGAATCATTTATTTTGCCATTTTGGAAGATCATCTAAAGGCAGGCCGCGAAAAATTTGGGCAAGTTGGCATCACCTTGTCTTACCCCTTTTTCCAGCTGAAATGGTTCACAATCTTCATGTAGTTTGAAAAAGGAGCTGCTGTATCAGTATATATGTTGTAAGACTGACATATATTGGGTCTATACCTTGTTGTATGATAGCTTCAGCGACCTTGAGAATTTCCACCAAGATGAAGGCCTTCTTGAAGCCAACAAATTCTGCTGCTTTCTCTTTTAGTTGATTCACCAATGGTCATGTAGTTTCTTCTGAATCCAGCCTGCTCCTGTGGTTGGTTTTCATTTAGCGTTTTAGTGATGCATTTGGTGATCACTTTGGTAAAAGGTTTTTGGTTGCAGCTGAGTAGGCTTAATAGCCTATAGTGGTTCAGATCCTTTCTTATAGAATAACATTATGATTGCAGTGTTCCAGTATCCTGGGACTTGACTCTGTTACCAGCTTTTTTGAGTAGGTTGATGCTGATGTTATCTGGTCAAGGAGCCTTTCAATTTTTCTTTTTGTTTGATAGCTTGTTTCACCTCTAACGGAGTAACTTCTAGGAAATCTTTGAATTGGTTTCTTATGGCTTGTGTGTCCTGTTCATTGTTTTGTAGCTCTTGTTTGGAGGAATAAAGGCTTTTGTAGAATATTTGGGTGTGTCTGACATCCTGGACCCAGCCTGTTTTTAGGGTTCCATTTTCATTGAGCACACTAGTTATTTGCCTTCTTCAGAAAGGGCTTTGTCTCTTTCACAACTTTGAAAATACTTTTAACTAATTCTGGTTTGGATTTCAATTTGAGGCAAATTTGTCCACATTTCCAACCATCAAGTTTTTTTGAGGGAATTCAGAAAGATATAGTGACTCTTATAGAAGGGCAAAATTTATTTGGCGTTTTCAAATAAAGAAAAGCAGTGGAAGGTGTTAAGTGATTGGAAGTCAATGCCTTTCTCTTATATGTACTGAAGTTGGAGCAACTAACTTGGATGTAAGTGTAGAGAATAGGTATATGTGCATTTATACCGGCATGTAGCCACTTGTTCTGACAGGTCAACAATTCATTGGTATTTACAAGGTATTTATGAGTGAGGTAATCCCAAATAATAGAGACAGTAATTAACAGAAGGGATGTCTGTATTCTGATATCAATAGAAAGGATTGTAGCACTGACATTGAGCTGATAAGATTATAATCCCAACTAGTAAAAAAGAGTATTTTCTGTTGTTTTTTTGTTTTTTTTGCAGAAAGTGGAGATTTTTGCACAGTCAAGTTAAATAATGATGAACTTGATATTTTTCTATTGATTTCATCTTTTGAGGGAAAATACATTTCTAGTTCTAGATTTAATTTTGAACATTATATCATAAATTGGACGCAATTAAAGATTTATTCAATACAGGTCAGAGATAAGCTATAAAATTACTGAGGTGATTTGATCTTAGAATTTTTCTATATTGAAAGTGAGTAATTTTACATATTTTATATATTTTATGATTCACCAATGAAAAAATGAAATATTCTAAAGCCATCTAAATGAAGAAAAAACCTGGGGAAAAAAAGCCGAACTGAAATTATGAAGCCAACATGGTTGGAAAAAGCCAAATTCATGAACTTTGGCTTAAAGTGTGGATCAGAAGAAAATTGACGTTGCATAGTTGGCTGACTAAATTGCAGGCTGGGAGACCTCCTACAGGCTAGGAAACAGAGAGTTATTGTAAATAGTTCTAAATTTGACTGGAGGTATATAAGTAGAGGGTGCCACAGGGACCAGCTTGGACTAGCACTATTTTTATCATTCATTAAAATTGTTGGCTGGAAGACTTTTTACTGGGCAGGAAACACAGCGTCTTTGTAAATTGTTCTAAATCTGACAGGAGGTATGTAAGTAGCAGTAAGCCACAGGGATTGTTGATTGGGCCAGCACTACGAGATACACTATCTATACTAAAAAGCACACAGAGAGGGTATACCTCAGCCTAAGCTATTGTCAGGGGGAGTATTTTTGCATGGATCCACTCCAAAACTCAGTTCCTCCATACCCTATTGTCTACTCTTCCACAAAATATCATTGAAATTCATCAAGAACTTTTGTAGATATTGTGTGGACAAACATAAAACATAGGGGAGGTAACAGTGCATAGATCTGCTCAAAAATTAACCAGTTCTCCTGTAGCCTATTGTCCCCAATTCCATGAAATGTCATTGAAATTTATGGGTACCTTGTAAAGATATGTGGACAGTCATGAACATATTGTACTGAGGGGGTATTTGGCACTCTTTTTTATTAATTAGAATTTGTTGAAAAAAGTATAAGAAATTCAAAACCAAAAAAATCAACTTAAGACTTTATTGATTGCAAATAAATGTAATACCTGAGAAAGAAGGAAAAACAAAAATTTTTTTAAAGAAATTTTACTTTTCTCAGACTAAATTTAGTTGAGAAAAAAATACTGGCTCTTATTATGACAATACCACTTGGAAGTATACAATGCAAATTTAGAAACTTTATGTTCTCTACTTTTTATAATGTTATTGTTAGACAGGGCTATTAGCATTTCTTGATTATTTTTATGATTTACTTCTACACAGTAAAAAAACGCTTCATGAAAAGTAGTTAACCTATTGCATTCCTATTAAAATTATAAAATGTCTGCAGTGCCCAGGAACCACCGCACTAAACATTGGCGGTAGGGTCTCAAGGAGCTGGGCCTCCAGCCCCTCAATTTTTAAATCGTCAGCCCCGACCAGAAGCGTTATGAATATTGATTCGCCTACAGCATTTCTACAAACATTGTACGAAAACAAATCTCAGTAAATGTTGGGGGCTCAAGGGGCCGTCAAATTTCTGGCTACTTCATTGCTTTTGAAAGAATTGTCTACTCAACAAGCTCACAACCATCCAGTAATACTGTTGGGAACCTTTGGATCAAATTTTGGAGGGTGTGAACCATTGAGGAGTCAAGTCTCCCTAGCCGCCAAGTTTCCAGCCACATTCCTGTTTTTTTGTTAGCCTTTTATCATATGCAAAGTTTCTTCAAATTTTTTTTTTTTTCATAATATCATTAAAGAACCCTATGTGATGCAGTTCAATGTATAAATGATAAAACCTCAGTCATAACTTTGAGAGTTATTGCAAAAAAACAAAAAGATCTCCCCTCCCGGGCCAAATAGTCCTGTAAATGTACTTGAAAAACAAATGGAAATAAGTCTCAATCAAAAAGAAATTACCACCTCTTTCTTACCACACTGCCCACACTTTCACAAAATTTCATTCAAATCCATTCATTACTTTTAGATGTATCGTGTGGACAGACATTAAATTTTGGCAATATTATCATGTGGTTTGGACATATAACTACAACATAGGGGAGGTAATTGTTCATGGATCTGCAAAAATATCTTATCAGTTCTTCAGAGAGAGTATACTATTATTAGGAGAAGTAATTATGCATGGACCAGTCCCAAAACTCAGTTCTTTGGTAGCTTTTTGTTCACCATTCCACAAAATGTCATAGAAATTCATCATGTGGATGGACATGAGTGTATACATGACTGAAAACTAGAAAAAAAAAAAAAAAAAAAGGAAAAATATCTCAAAATCAGAAAAAAAAAATTCCTGAATCCATCACCTCTTTCTTACCCCATAGCCCACCCTTTTACAAAATTTTATTGAAAATCATTCAGTACTTTTCGAGATATCACGTGGACAGACAAACTAACAGATAAATAAGTAAACAGACCAACAGACATGGCAAAAAACTCCTCTTTCAACTTTGTCGAAAGACATAAAAAAAAAGAAGTTTTTGCAGATGATGCCAAATTGTACTATGGCGATTAAATAAGTAGATGAATAAATAAATAAAATATAAGATTAAGTAAGGATCAAGAAAATCTTCAACTAACAGTTCACAAATGCATCTAAGGAAGATAGATAAATCAATAGAATCAAAATAAACTGAACATCAATAGTTGAGATGAAATTCTTTTGACTGCAATATTAAACTTTTTCCTTAAGAACTTTTAGAAGCGTTTTTTGTAGATAAACTAGGAACAAAGTGGACATCAATTTTCCTCACTCTGTCCCTTCAAAAATAAGCCCTGTTACCTTCCCCCCTGCTTGCCTAGCAGGCTGTGATCCCCACACAGATGGAATCAGTAACATTTTTGTGACTTGGAATTTCTATTTTCATGTCTGGACCGGAAAACATCTTAATCAATTAAACTGTCACAATCTAATTATACTTTGCCAAATGCTTGGCTGTCCACATGTGCCAGTCTACTGAGAAAAACTATTTAACTTTACCCTACGAAATTTTCTGTTATGTACTGAAGAGAGCCTTAGGTTGGTTCTTAGCAAGTTAGATTTTGAAAATTACCCCCCTAATAAGATAGAGGTGAGGGTGCATATTCTATTTCAAGCTCATTCTAAAATGGTCATATTTTATGGCTGCTACATTGGCTGATGATTGAAATTTATCATGACTCATCATCATCATTTTCATCAACCTCTTGGTGTCTGTCGTTGGACAAAGACCTTCCTCAAGATTTACCAGACATTTCTATCATGGGCATTGTGGAGCCATTACTTTCTGAATTTAGCTAGATCATCACACCATCTTACTTTCTGTCAGCCACAGTTTTGTACATAATCTCTAGGGATCCACGTTGTGAGTCGTGATGTCCAGCAGTTGTCTGCCATTCTTGCAACATGTCTAGTCTATTGCCATTTGAGTCTTGTAATGGTTTCTGTGGTGTCTCGGACTCCTGTCTTTTCTCTGATGTACTGTGTTGTCTTATGATCTCTCTCATGCGCACGCTATATGGTTCTCAGTTTGAGGGTCAATCTTTTGGTCAAGTTCCATGTTTCAGCTCCGTAGAACTGGAGGGATTTTCATGTTTCTGAAAGTTGAGCTTATTCTACTGAAAGCTTGCCAACCTAGAGTGATTCTTGGCTTTTTTCTTCTTTTTTTTGATGACTTCAGGGAGACTCGCTGTCCTAGGTAGATGTCTACTTTCTCCAGCTCTGCATTTTCAATTTTGATCATTGTGATTTTGTCCACAACATTTTTGTTGTACATGAAATTCATTTTGCTGAAGTTCACGTGGAGGCTGATTTTCTTGCTTGCTTCATTCAGTTTGTCTAACATTATTTGGAGATCATAAAGGTTTTTAGCAAAGAAGATGATGTTGTCAGCAAATCTGAGGTTACTTAGGTATTCTCCGTCTATCCCGATTCTTTTGTTTTTCCATTCAAAGTTTCAGAAGATCATCTCAAGGCAGGCTGTGAAGAGTTTGAGTGAGCTGGTATCGCATTGTCTCACTCTTTTTTCTGGTAGAAAGAGTCTATGTAGCCAGATGAAGGAACTGCTGTGTCAGTAAATATTTTGCATTACTTTGGCATATATGGGGTCTACACCTTATTATATTTTTGCATCAATGACTTTGGGGGGTTTCCACCGAATCAAAGGTCTTTTTAGGTTGTTATGTTGCTGCTGAGCTTGTTGATGTTCTTTTCTGGTTTGGTGAGGAGTTTATATCAGTTCTTCAGTTACAGTTTGAATGATCAGGTGATTTCTTTTTGAAAGTTATGTGGTTGTAGTTTGGTACTGAACATTTTCCTGCATTCTATCTTGATGTTAATATGAATTTTGCATCTTGTCATTCTGTGGTCACTTCCTACATTGACTTGATTTAGGACCTGCATATTTTGAATGGTGTTGCTCTTGTCGACTAGGATGTAATCTATTTTGTACTTAGTTTCATGATTGGGGCTCCTCCAAGTCCACTTTCTATTGGCTTTCTCTTTCTCTTATTTTCCCCCTCTATAAGACACAAATACGGAAAAAAAGTTTTTACAACCGCACCCACTCAATTTTAAAAACGGCAAATAAAAAAGAAACAATTTAATCTAAAAGACTAAAGGGTGGTTTAGATTGCTGCCTGATTTCTTTTGAATAATTTTTTTTTTGGACCCTCTGCTTGTTAGGGTGAACATTTACTCTAGTACATCAAAAACGCAGAAGTTTGCACATCCATACAATACACATTCATCCAATTACAATAAAAGCTCTTGTGAACGATCAATTTTGTCAGTTTTCCAACCTTCTTTGGTGAAGCTATGAGATTGTCCATGAACTCCAGACACCTCACATTTCACAAAGTACTTTAAACTTTCTCCCACATCTTTCCGATATATAAGCAAGAAAAAACTTTAGCATTTGATGGGCTCAAGGACTGCATACCCTGTATTTGTTAATAAATCACTGCTATTGTTGTATTATGTACATAACCTTCCATTGTTTCATTTCAAGTTTCTTTGTAAAGGAAACTAGCATCACCAGATGACTGGTTGCTACTATTGCAAATACCATCATCAGCATCATCAGCAACTTCACTAAGCAGTAAGCTACTCATGATTCTCCCTCTCTCTTCACGTCAATAGAGTGACAGTAGACAGTAAGGATGCTCTTTTTTTTACCTCCTTTGGCTCTGCAGTCACAGGGCAATGAAGAAGAATCCCCTGAATGAATTAGTTGGTAGATATACTAATTCAGTCTCCTTGAATCAAAGCAAATTCCAATACAAGATCGATTAGTATTATTACCACAGTACAATCTAATCTTGTCGTCAGTTGACCGAGAAAGAGTACAGGAGAACCTCGGTAAATTATTGTTTACACTTTTTATTCAACATATATGCCAGATGTAAGGGAAGCAGCTCTTCAATGTAAATTTATTCATAGTAATGTTTTCATACACACAAGAAATTTAAAGTTTGTTTTGAAAAAAAAAAAAGAAGTCAAATAGATAAATATATTTTCCCTCTCAAAATGTAGAGGTTAGTTAAACTTAGCAGAAAAAATCAAAAAATATCTGAGCCCCATCAAAGAATATCCAAACTGATATTCAATATCTAAAAATGAAAGAAACAACTTCAATCATTTATCTTCATTTTAATTGTTTAGTTGCAATAAAAAGCAATAACAATTAGGATGAACGTAAATAGTAACAAAAATTAATGATTATAGAGTATATTTTGTTTTCCTTTTTGACAAAAACTACTGAATATGTCCCTGAAACTGTACATAACCAAACCATAATATTATTTATGTAAGCACAAATAAGTTTCAAATTTCATCACATCCATTGCTCAGTGGTTATAGATTTTTGGCTTGAAATCAGTAGATCCTGGGATTGAATTCACCCTGGAGTGACACTTTTTTTTCTTTATTTTTCCTTTCTTTGAAATTCTGTGGCAGATTAACTGCTGGGCTAAATTGCCTATTCTTTATTTGAAATCTGCCTTGCTTCCGAGGTCAGTGGCTGATTAAGCATTAGGCTGTGTATGCCATTCCTGTCCCTCTCCGTTCCTTGCTTTTGTGGCTAGTGGCAGATTAACCAGTAGGATGAGATGGTGTTTGCTTTCTTTCTTTTCTCAAACTCCAACTATTGAGTTTTGACTTTATTTTCATATCCAACAACAATGAGAGATGACTAAAAACCACTGCCGTCATGAACGTAGAACAGTGATTTACGCTAAAAATGATGACAAATTCAAATTCATTTCCCAATCCTGGAAACTTGTTTTGCTACAGTTTGCACATCCCAATAAAGGAGTTGAAACGGGATAGATGCTTTTGGAATAATATTGTATCAATTCTGTTCTGTTTACCTTTTAGATTTCAATGAAGCAAGGGAGTATATTTATTTATTTACTTTATTCATTTACAATTATTATTGGTAGCATTTGATGTACATATACCATAGCTATTTGAGAATTTAACAAATAAAACTCATGCCACATTTTTCTCATTAGGTGCCGATTTTTTAGAGAGGTATCTGCAGTATTTTGAATTCGAAATGTAAATGTTTTACATCTAAATTTAGATTATTGTGGTTGGTTTTTTAGATGTTAGATATTGATTTTGGGTGTTAGAGGTACATTTACATTCTTTTAAATGCGGCTCAAATAAAAATGAAATCTGCTCATTTTCTCCTAATTGATTTGCGGAGGCCTATTTTTTTCTTCTTTTGATTTATCATTAAACATTCTTTACAGAACAGTATAATTTTTCTCTTGACAAGAACAACACATCTTTCAAAGTTATTTGTTGTTGTCATTGACAAAAAAATGTATAAACCTGCTTTACAAATAAGTTTAATTAATCTATGCTTATATAACTTATAGGAATGATAAAAGAATTATTTTTCAACAAAAAATAGACACCTGATGAGAAAAGGCTTGCATATAAAAGTTTTAATTGCTAACTTCTCAAATAATGATGACATTCACTTTCCCAAATTTTTTTTACTGCTGGTTTATTGGCCGCATTTCCATTAATCATTTCATTGCTGTGTAGCAAATTACTCCAAAACAATCTTAGGGCTCTCTTCAATGTTCAATTGTATTTCCAAAAACACAGTTTGACTATTCTATAATTAGTGCGATAGGGTTATATTTACAGGACTCAATTTTTACAATTTATGGAATAGAAAGCATCTACTGTAAAATCGTACCATGTATGTACAATAAGATTTGCTTTATAAAATATTGTGTATAAGATTTATGAATGAAAAAAACACATTCGATCGCTTGTTAAAAGTAGGCGAAAATGTAATGGAAGCAGTAACAATACAATTTATAAACTACACTTGCTTGTCTTTGATAGATTCTTTTATCTATATGTTATTTTATTTATGATCATATTTGTACTGACACATTATATGCAATATGGTTCAGCTGTTGGTAGTAGCAATACAATTAACTTGTCTCTCTTTTTTTAAAAATTTTACAATAGATGCCTTCTTTTCCATAAATTGTTAAAATGAAGTCCAGTAAAAATAACCCTATCGCACCAATCATAGAAAATAAAAAGACTAGCAGTGTTTTTGGGAAATTCAGTGGAGTATTAAAGAAATCCCTAATATTGATTCCCTTTGTTCCAGAGTAATTTGCTACACGGTAACGTGATGACTAAGAGAAGTGATCTTTCAGCAAATGGAAAAATAGCAAATAAGCCAGCGGTCAAAAGAGATGTTAGAAAATAATAAAGATCCCTCAAATTACTATTGTCATTGGTGTATATCGAATGTTGCCAATAATGAAAGTGAATAAAAAAAATTTAAAAAAAGAAAGATGAAAGAGAATTACTTCAAAATACTGCGATACTTTACTAAATAATAATTAATCAATATCTTTTTGTTTCTTCTTACTGAAATTTGAGCTTTTTTGTTCCTAGCAAAACCAAGAAAAAACTCAAGAACTGATTTTCTTCAAATTTTAACAACTTTTATAAAAAAAATAGGATGTCATCATCTGCAGGATTATTTCTCTAATCATTCACAAAAATTCATTTTATGATATATGTGTTTTATCATCCTGTTCTTCCAATATTTTCATTCAAGATGTAAAATAAAAATATTCTTCAGCAATTTCACCTTTTTTTTCTTCATTTTCCAACCTCTAAATGATACAAAAAAATTATTTGACGCAACAGCTGTCTGTGAAACATCACTTCATCAAAAAGGTTGTCTACAAGTAATGGGTTGTGTGGTGAAACTGCTGTCAGCTCACTGTGAGTCAACAAATAGTCAGTCAATGAAATGATTGGACAGGACCAAATCAGGTCTGTAAAATACACAAGATGGGATGAAAGAGATTGTAACCCTATTTTTCCTGAATCTACATCAATTTTTTTTATCACACCCAATTTTTCTGATGCAACAGAATTTTATCGAACTTTCCCAACACAAAATCAAGATAAACGCAAATGAAAAAAATGTTTTTAGGTTGAATAAAATGAAATCATATACGTTTTGAAATCAAGCTTTTTGAGTAAAATGATCTGTAACATAAGCTACTTGTTGGAGGATGAGAAGAGTAACTGATGATACCTGCCTGCCTGCACTTGCCAAATTACATAATAGAGCTGTACTGTTCAATTACTAATACCTGTGCCCCCTAACATGCCCAATTTCAATCTGAGAGAAAAGTACCATTTTCTCAAGTGTACACAGTTTTAATATTTTGGGAAATCTTTACAGCCATTTAGTTTCATTCTTTTTTCCTTGAAGGTAGTTTGGAAGTTATATTGCTTGACAGATCAAGAAGACTAAAAATCAATTTATAAAGTAAATCCATGAAATATTCTATTTTAATAATAGAAAATTTTTACAAAATAAATATTTTCAAATCTCTGTGTCAGTAAATGAAGTGAGCAATAGATCTTCTCTGTTTTCTTTGCTAATCTATTTCCCAAGTTTTTGGAAATACTTAATGCAAAGAAACATTTAACGACAAATTGCAACATCATTTATCAAGAAATTGTACAAGTACACCAATTAACTTCAGTATGCATGTTTGAATAGTGAGGGAAACATCGATTTTTAATTAACACATTAGAATTTTAAAAAGCGAATATAGGATGTAAAAGTAAATTCAGAGTCCTTTTGTAGCCTAAGAAAGGAGTTGCTGTGATTATATATATGTTGTAGAACTTTGACACATACAGGGTCAACACCTTCTAGAGTGATGGCCTTCATGACCATGGGATTTCTACAGAGTCAAATGCCTTCTTGAAGTCTATAAATGCGACAGCGAGAAGCATTTTATATTCTGCTGCTTTCTCTTTCAGTTGATTTATTGACTGGTGATGGTCCATGGTCGAATAGTTTCTTCTAAATCCAGCCTGCTCGCATGGTTGGTTTTCATTTAGTGTTTTAGTGATCCGGTTGGTGATGATTTTTGGGAAAAGTTTATAGATGGAGTTTAGTACGCTTATAGGCCTGTAGTTGTTGTAGAGGTTTCCTTTTTAAAATTAGGGTGTCAATGTCTGGCTGGATTATTACTCTGATCATTTGCAAAAATGAATTTATGATATCATCCTATTCTTCCAATGTTGTAATTCAAGATGTAAAATAAAATTATTTTTCACCAGCTCCTGTTTTTTGAATAAGTAAGTTAAATTCTCTTTTATGCACACATTCTCAAAAACAGTTTATTTTAATACTATATATTTATTCATATATATATAAATATATATATATATATATATATATATATATATATATATATATATATATATACACACACACACACATTAACAAAAAGATTTTATTTCAATACTTTAGTATAAGTTAATATTCACACCAACGCACATGTCCCAACAAGTTTTTGTTAACAGTATAGAATTATGGATTTGAGTACGAAAGCTTTAATATGATAGAAGAAAAAGACTAATGTAGATGACACCATAATGACTGCTAAATTTTGTTTATGTTTTCTAATTGATATATTTGTTGATTTGATGAATTGACTTACTCTTGTTAACACTGATGTGATGTGCAATGATTTGCTTTGTCCTCTATATTCCTTGAATTTTCGTGGATTCTTCAAAACTTTTACCCGGGGCCATATTGGTATTTTGCCCTCTTAATGAAGCATTTCATTAGTGAAATGATCAAAATTGTATCAAACCAAAGCTCCAATGAAAAAAGAGGGGCACATCTGGAGGCGAAAGGCATTTGGTAAATGAGAAATTAGCTAATGTGCTACAATAAACAAACATTAGCCAGAAAATCCAATGACAGTTTGTTTGCACCTGGTTCTTTTCAACTTAACCTAACATTGTTTGTAAATGATCATACATGGGAAGTTCCCAGCACCATCCAAGTTTTGTGATTCAGTCTTTTGTGGAATTTAAGATCAAAGTGTAGCGTCTGATCCTCTCATGTCAATGGAACACATTAACTTTCTGTTTCCAACTTTATTATAGTTGTATTTCAATTTTCTTCATGAATTTTAACGTGATTTAATTTGAATTTTTTAAATTGAAGAAAAAATTTAAAGGTATATTATGGTTGTATTTTAATAGTTGAATGCTTTATTTTATAAAACTATTAAGACAGTAATTTAATTACAGAAATACAAAACAATGAGATATTCTGATACAAAATTTGATTATAATTAATGGGTAGAAAATCAGTGAAAAAAGAGTAACTGAAAGTTAGAATAAGTAGAAATGATTTAGTGAAATCAAAATACTAGATTTATTTCTACATGAGTGGGGTGAACCTTAAAATTTGAAACATAAATGCCATGTCCAACTCTTCAGTGACGACAATACATAAGATTCATGACAACTTTTTTTTGTCAATTGAAAAAGTATTCAAACTAAACTGAAATTTATGAAGAAAATAATTGAAATAAAACCGTAATAAAGTTTATGAATAAAGGATACTACGCTTGTTATTCACAATGTTTACCCCTCACTGAAAAAACTACAATCAATTGCATTTCTCCTTACTCTGTGACAAGAATTCAAAGTTTCACTTGACCACTGCCAAGATTTGTGGACATGGATTCAAGTTCAAAAGTTCAGTATTTCATAAGAGTTAAATATCGTATCCTGGCTACTTTAAATAGAAAATCTGCACCGAATACAATAATTCATAGTAATTGAATGGTAAACAGGTACCTGCAAAATGCAAAAAACTTGTATAGAAAAGATTATAACTTTCAATACCCTTAAAGGCAATATCATTGGTGGTCATCAGTTATAAGATATATGTGTGGTTCTTATATGGTTATCAGTAAGGAATGAATAGCACAAAGATGTTGGAGACAAAGGATTTTGCTTCCATGTGGTTAAGTGTTAGTGTTGATGTCACTGGAAATGTGGAAAGAGGAAGGTGGATGTGGAAAGAGGAAGGTGGATGTACGAAGAGAATGCACGCCAAATGTGAATGTAGACAAAGAGATGAAACAAAGTACAAAGAACACATATAAGTGGGAGGACAAATAAAAAGTACATTTACTACAGGGAAAGTAACGACAAATAATGAATGAAAATCAAGTACATGTGATGATAACATTAACATCGATTGCATAAAGGGATGAGAAGAGATAAGGAAGGGTGGGAGCTTTGTTGTTATTGATAGTGTAGGCGTCAGAGTCGAAGCGGAGGTGTCTGAACTGCTTGTGGATCCATATGGCTAGGAGCATACCAAGGAATGATTATGGAGACCGGTTAAGTGTGAGTGCCGAACTGCCAAGTTGCATGTGTGACTTTGGGGCTATTCTCTGATGCTGGTAGACACTTGACAGATAGACCATGAAACACTGAGTTTCATCCAGGCGTGTTTCCCAAAGTAAAGAAAATTAGGAGAGATTGTCATGAGTACTGGATAGTAAAAAGCATTGCCTTTTCATTCATGAGAGGTGTATATGTGTTTGGAGCACACGTTGAGGACATGGTTGTGTAGCTGTGCATATGTGAGATGCCTCAACATCGGTGATCTGAAATGGGCAAAGTTAGTACAGAGATTGGTCACAGAGGAATAATGGATAGGATCGAATTGGCTGGAAGGTTGGCAAAATGATACCGATCTTAGGGAGAAGGAGAGAGAAAGAGTAGCCGGCAACAAGTGCTGGGCTAAAAGTGTAACCGGACATAATTTTGTGATTTCCCCATTTTTCTTTGTGCACTAATCTACACTTGTTCCCTTGTTAATTCATGGTTTATCTTGCTTGTATCACAGTTTTGATATAGTAACTGAGAAAAGGAAACTTATGTACATCAGTGAGAATCAGCAACCCCTTTCATGACCATTGTAGTTATAGCAACCTCTCATGATTATGAAACAATTGTACCATTAGATCTTCAGTTGTATAATAAGTGCATTCAATTCAAGAAAATGATTTCATTGCGTCCAATTTCATCTTCCAATGACATACTATTTGCTGTGTAAAAATAATTGGTTAGAGCATGAATTGCAGTGATGCCACCAACAAGAAGAAGAAAGAAAATTGAGGGGACCGAACTTGATAAAAAATCAAAAAGAAACAATGAGAAGACAAAAGAAGGTACATGGCAGCAATCATCAAAACAACTCTTGAAAAAGACTGGGGCTTCAAAATTATAAACTAAAAACGAGAATCTAACAACAGACAGAGACAAGATTGTCGAATGCGCCCAAGAATTCTACTAAAAACTCTACTCCTCAAGACATAGAATACAAAACAACAAAACAGGATACACAAGACGTGAGCAATCAGTTGGAGGATTCCCCAGAAGTTACACCGTGGGAGGTGATGCAAACCATCAAACAAACAAAAAAGGAAAAACCCATGGACCAGATAACATCACCATCTGTCTACTCAAAAAAGCTGGTAAGATCCTCACTAGGAAACTAGCTATTCCATTCAACTTATGCCTAAAACTGGAACACAGCAATCATAATGCTTTTAAATAAAAGAGGAAAGCTGAAAGACCTCAACAATTACAAACCTATCAGCCTACTCAGCTGTATCTATAAACTTTTCACAAAATCATCACCAACCGATTCATAAAAACACCAGATGAAAATCAACAACAGGAACAAGCTGGCTTTAGAAGAAACTATTTGACCATGGACCATCTCCATTCAATGAATCAGATGAAAGAAAAAGTAGCAGAATACTAAATGCCAATTGCTGTAGCTTTTATAGACTTCAAGAGAGCCTTTGACTTGGTAGAAATTATCATGGTCATGAAGGCCATCACTCTACAAGATGTAGACCATGTATACATTGGAAAACTGCAACATATATACAGGCTACATAAAGATTCAAAGCCATTCCAGCTCCAAAAAGGGATAAGACAAGGTGTTACCAGCTCACCCAAACTCTTCACAGCCATCCTCGAGATGATCTTCAGAAACCTAGACTGGGAAAATAAAGGAATCAAAATAGACGGCAAATATCTGAGCAGTCTAAGATTTGCAGATGACATCGCCCGATTTGAAGAAAACCTCCATGACCCCAACTAATGCTAGACAAACTGAATGGAAAAAAGCAAGAAAGTCAAGCTACACATGAACTTCAGCAAAACAAAGGTCATGTGCAACCATCATGTCGGAAATAAGAATACAACGATCAAAATTGAAGATGCAAAATTGGTGAAAGTAGACCACTATATCTACCTATAGACAACAAATTTCCATGAAACCCTCAAAAAAGAAGAAATCTAGCAAAGAATCATTCTAGGATGGCAAACTGTCAGCAGAGCAAACTCAAACTTCAAAAACAAGATTCTATTAATCCAAAAAAGAAGGGTATGCCACCAATGCATCCTCCCGATATCACTAATAAAGCTGAAACATAGAACCTGACCAAGAGATTGACCTGCAAACTGAGAAGTATGTAATATGCGCATGAAAGAATCATGCTCAACCCCACATGGAGAGATCACAAGACATCACAGCATATCAGGGAGAAAACAGGAGTCTAAGACATCATAGAATCCACTAGAAAACTAAATGGGCTGGTCATGTTGCGAGAAAGGCAGACAAATGCAGGACATAACGTGGATCCCTGGAGACCACATGCACAGCCAAGGCCGGCAGAATACAATATGGAGAGACGAACTAGACAAAATCAGAAAGTATCAGAAGGAATTGCACTTGGCCTCAATGGTAGATATGTTCATTAAGTTAGTTTTTACCTATCAGATTTATCATCCAGGTCTTAATCCAGTTCACTTGTTTGTAATGTTTGCTTTATAACACAACAATGTTGAATCGTGGGATTTCCTGAAGGAATGTAACTTTCAGAATACAAAAATCAGTTTTGATCATTAGGACTTCATGTGTGTATGTGTGTGTGTGTGTGTGTGTGTGTTTTGGCTATTTTTGTGTCCTTTTACATTTTTTTTGTTGTTTTTTTTGGCATTTTATAGACCTTCAAAAAGTTCCCAATTCTATAAATCACATAACTGCGATGTCATCTGCAATATAAATGTAGTCAGTTGGGGCTTTTGGGGAGGCAACCAGTCTAGGAGAAGCACAACTATGATTCCAAACCAGAGAGCATAGCTCCCTTAAGCCAGTGTGATGTCCTTCTGGCAACACCTGTAGCAAAGCTAAGGTATTGCTCTCTTCTCTCCTTTGGACATCTTCAAGTCTGAAAGGGAAATTCTGAGGGCAGAGCATCCTAAGATCTCAATTATCTTCACTGAGGCATGTGCCTTGGGTCGGGGGCACATTCCATGGTCTGTTGAGACAGAACAGAGACTGTGAATTCCAACATCTTCAGAAGGCTAGACTGGGAGAGTAATGTAATTAGAATTGACAGCGAGTATCTGAGCAACCTCAGATTTGCAGACGACATTGCCCTTTTTGCAGAGAACCTACACAACCTCCAACTAATGATAGATGAACTAAAAGAAGAGAGCAAGAAAGTCGGCCTACACATGAACTTCAGCAAGACGAAGATCATGTGCAATAAATACATCGAAGATAAAAACACTAAGATCGAAATCAAAGACACAGAACTGGAGAAAGTAGATAACTACATCTACCTAGGACAACGAATCTCATGAGATTCTCAAAAGAAGAAGAAATCAAGCGAAAAATCACACTTAGATGGCAAGCATTTGGCAGAGCAAGCTCAACCTTCAAAAATAAGAAGATTCCATTAAATCTAAAAAGAAGGATGTATCTTCCCAATAGTCACTTATGGAGCTGAAACATGGAACCTAACCAAGAGACAGATCTGCAAAGTGAGAACCATGAAAGAATTATGTATCGAGAGACCACAAGACAGCACAGTACTTCCGGGAAAAGACAAGAGTCAGAGGCATCATAGAATCCATTAAAAATCTCAAATGGCAGTGGACTGGTCATGTTGCAAGAATGGCAGACAACCGATGGACATCATGACTCACAACATGGATCCCTGCGAGATCACATGTGCAACCGAGACTGGCAGAATATTAGATGGAGAGACGGGCAAGACAAATTCAGAGAGTACTGGTTACGCGACGCCCATGATAGAGAAGTGTGGCGAATCCTGGGGAAGGTCTATGTCCAACAACAGACGTTAAAAGACTAATGATGATGAGTTGAATATGAAAAGACTACGTACATTTTTTTCCTGAGATGATTCAAGTGATATAGATATATAAAGCCAGGGTGTAATAATCGTGACAATCTATTTTTCTTCAGAATTTTATAAACTTCGAATCAATAAAACCAATAAAAAAAAATCCATTTTAAGTTTTTAAAACTATTTTCCATGAGGTAAAATACTCAACGACTTTGTATTCTATTTTTGCTTAATATGTTCATTTCATCAAAATAAATCTTCGTAAAACCAGTTTTGGCTTTTTAAATTATATACATTTTAAAAAATTTTCCAGTATCAAAGTGTAACGATCATTTACTCATAAATCATTTTTTTAACAACAAAAATTTGAATTAAAGAGCAATAAAAACCCACAACTCACTTGAATGTCTAAACTAAAAAAAATATCTGATAGCACAATAATGAATTTCTCATAGAGAGAAAGAAAGAATATACAGACTGGAGAAGAACGTGAAATTTATATTTTAATTTTTTTTTTTTAATCATTTTTCCCTTTAATGAACTTTCAAATTAAAAAAAAAAATTATTTGAAAGAAATATTAATGTGACATTAAAATTATTACAGACATTTAACTCAAGCCCCCCAAAATAACTCATCCTAGCAATTGGACTTCAATTGTTACACTTGTTCACCAAGTGTTATCTTGATGTAGTAGCTATCATACATGACTGTCAGCTGACATGATGTGGGTTCAAATCATGCCAGATCTCTTGTTAATTTTATAAATCGGTTTGATTTAGCATGATTCTTTAGGCTGAACAAACGAAGGAACAAATATGGTGACATTGATATTTATAAGATAATCAGATTGGTGGCTTTCAGTCATGAGCCATGAAGATTATTCTTCTATATCCTGAATTATAATAAAATTTCCAGTTTTAAATACTTTTAAAAACAAAATAGTTGACAAATAATCCACACACATAAAAAACAATGTTTATACATAGTTTTTTGTGTGTAATGAAGGGGGGAAGACAAAAATTGAAAATAGCATTCTGCATTTGTTTTACAGCAAGCCATTGCAGAGGCAGCTTGCATCCTCTCTCTATTCTACAGCCCAATTTCCTGTACCTCTTACCAGCCCAACCTCAATGTTTTTTTACCATCATCACCATTTTGTTTTTTTGAGGTCTACGAATGATCACAATTTTTTTCATTTTGATAACTGCTTCTTTGCTTAACGCCATTTTTAGCCAACGAAAGAACATTCCCATTCTTGTGATAGCAGGTTTGTGAATGTGTGTACTAATGATTGTAAATGGCTACAAATTGAAAATCAATTTTAAAATGTCCCATAGATGCAACAAATTGATAACAAGAGAGTAAATGAAAATTCAACTCATTGACAACTGAAAAGTGCATGAAAGCGGAATAGATCCTGTACTAAGCAAAAGAATGAGTATTGAGAATACAGGTTTATGTTATGTACTTATCCTAAAGAGCATGAAAGTCTTACCTCAGCTGATTTTGAGCAAGACTTTCATCCAGTAAATAACATTGTTTTCGTAATTCCTCCATTATCTACTAGTGGTAACAGCCACTAAAAGCTTCCACTCACAGATGATCAAGTGTAAAAGCAAAATAACACCTTAGCAACATTAACAGTCCAGATAATAGCAATCTTTAGTACTGATCATAAGACAAAAATGAGAGCAAAGCAGATAAGAACGATCACTAAACTACCTTTGGACCAATGAAAATGTGATTCTACTTCCTGATTAAGATTTATACAAGTAGATATTTTTCTTTCTTATCAAACATTTGTATTTGGACAATCTTAAAATAAGCGCAACAGTAGTAGTGTACCTAAAATATGGTAGGTAAAACATGTACCTTTAGTGGCATTTGTAGGGTGTCCTACTGAGCACTTCCTATTAAAGTCAGCATGGTCAGATGATAAAGAAAGGATTTTCTTCAAATGTAGGAATATTTCTAAAAAATAACACCTTCACCTACGATAACTAACAAAAAATAACTGTACTAAAACCCTAAGGTAAGTATTGATTTAATGTTTTACAGCTGTTGGCTCCATCGGGAACCAAAATAGTTCTCTCTTAATTTTGGGTTTCATTTACAGCAGACAAATTGAAAAGAATGACAAAATTTGAATAAAAATCATAGTTATGAAAGTAATTTTTTGAGTTTGTGTTAGCAGCAGTATTGTTTACAATTGCCTTGGAAATTAAATGTAACCATTTTTTTTGAGTCAGTTAATTCTTCAATGACAGTCATCCTAATATGTAAATAGTGAATAAGGAATTTTATATGCTTTATGAAGATAAATAGAAATTGAAATCAGTATAATGAGTCTTGGTTTAATTTGCATATATAGCAGTTTTTGTGGTAAAAAAGAAACCCTTTTTACTCATCTTTTATGTAATATAAATACAGAAAACAAAATAGAACCCCAATTAAAATAAATGAAGTGAATGTAAAGGAGAATTAATAACAATGTCAACTCGTTGAAGAAGATCAGGTTGGTTTAATTCTAACGTTTCTTCTCATACCATTTTATTCAGACATAATTTGGGGTTTGTATACAAAATATGAAATGTATATCCGGTTTACAGATTTGTTACTTAAATCAATAGATATGGATGCATTAATCATGAGGGGAGGAGATCACTTGATATCTAAATACCAATAAAAAAAATCCCCCTCTTTATGCTCATGGATATTTTATGCTAAGAGGTATAAATCATGAGGGGACCAATAACAATAGGAAACTCACCCCACTTTATTGGTCCCCCACTTCATGTACAGAGACTTCAAAAAGAGCCTAAAATCTATTTTCACAATGGGAATCTTTTTCATAATTAGAACAATGTTTAAACGAATGAATACAAAATGAAACACACAAAAAGGAGAACGTACAACATGCAAAAAAGTGGAAATAAAATTTACTGAATTGTATGCTGATCTCATGAAAAGAAAGGAAATTAGATCAATCTGACGACATGTTTGTATTTCAGCACTTCTGGCAGAGATGAAGAAAAGAAAGCAAACAATAGGCCTGGTGTGATTTATATATTGACGATCGCTTATTGATGCTGCACTATGAGCATTTTCTAATTTCAAGGCATAGGGAATGATGCCATATGCCACTACATGATAAACCATATGAGGAAGAAATAGAAAGTATCTTCAGTAATTTTGATGGATATCACGTGGGTTTGATGCGTCCATATTGAAGTAGCTTTTTCCTGGAAAGTAATTTCCTATAATCAGCCAAAGCAAGTTATTAGATATCTCTCCATATGAAAAAAGCTTCACAAAAAACCTGCTTTGTCAATAAGATGGGTGGGCTTGTTTTGTTTTGCACAAACTGTCAATTCTTATTGCTATCATAGATAAGCTCACATACAAGTCACTTTCAACAAGTCTTGGTCTGTAGTTGGTTTTCATATTAGTGAATGTTGAAAATACTGTTTTGCACAATTCATTATCATCATCATCATCAATCTGTTTGTGTCCATTACTGGGTATAAACATTCCTCAAGATTTGCCAGACCTCTCTATCATGGGTATCGCAAGCAAATACTTTCTGAATTCATCTAGCTCGTCATGCCATCTTACTTTCTGTTGGCCACAGCCTCGCACCTGATCTCTGGGGATCCATGTTGCAAAATGTGATGTCCAGTGGCTGTCTGCCATTCGTGCAACATATCCAGTCCATTGCCATTTGAGTTTTCTTACAGTTTCAATGATATCTCGGACTCTTGTCTTTTTTCTGATATACAGTGCAGTCTTATGATCTCTTCATGTGAGGTTTTTATATGATTCTCTCATGCGCATGTTGCATGGTTCTCAGTCTGAGGGTCAATCTTTTGGTCAAGTTCCATGTTTCAGCTCCATATATGACTATCTATAAGATACATTGGTTGTATACCCTTCTTTGTAGGACTAGTGAGATTTTCTTGTTTTTGAAAGTCAAGCTTGTTCTACCAAAAGCTTGTCAACCTTGTGAGATTCTTGGCTTTATTTCTTCTTTTTTTCAGGGAGACCTGCTGTCCTAGGTACATGTAGTGGTCTACTTTCTCCAGCTCAGCATTTTAGATTTTGATCGTTGTGTCTGTCTATGACATGTTTGTTGAATATAACATTTATTTTGTCGAAGTTCATGTGGAGGCCGACTTTCTTGCTAGCTTCAGTTAGTTTGTTTAACATTATTTGGAGATCGTGAAAGTTCTTAGCAAAGAGGATGATGTTATCAGCAAATCTGAGGTTACTTAGGTATTCTCCATCTATTCTGATTACTTAGTGTTCCCATTCTGAGTTTTGGAAAAAGTAACATTATGCTGACTGCCAACAATTGATACTCAGAAGCAATCCAAAAAGATCGAAGTGATTGTTGTTAAAACTTCATTTTAAAATTTTGATCACATTCAAACTGTTCGCACTCACCAAGGCCAGTGACCTCAAGATCAAAAGGATTGCAGATCCGGTCAAAATTCTCTATACTGTCATTTAAGAAATATTGATATAAATGATCAGCAAGTGCTTCCAAATCACAAATTATCAAATCGGCATTATCCAGTGAATTGTCCCTGACGTATTAAGACAAGTATGGAAACATATCCTGAATCTTGTTAATTCTTGTGTTCCATTATGCTGCAATCTTGTCAGGGCTTCTTAGGATGTTTGAATCTCTTCTCTGCAATGACAAATTCGTCAAGTTGAATATATTCGCAAGATAGGCAAGTCTACCAAATCAAATTTCATCTCCCATGAACAAAGCAAGGTCAGCATTATATTCAGTCGGAAATGCCAGTAAATTACACGCTGGAATACTCTGCCATGAGAAAGCCACCATACTTTAGTATGAAGCAAAAGGTTTGAATACTCAGCACCCATTGTGCCACAAAGCAGAGCAAAGTGATGAGTGTACAGTGGTCTGGTTTTAGTAGAGTTTATCACTTTAATGCAATGTGAGGGACAATTCAAGATTAGACTTGGGATTGTCCTATATTCTTTATTGCAAGCAATTCCTGATTCAATGTGTGGCAGTGATGTTGGGAGTTTATGTCTTCACACGTGCCACAACACTAGAATGCCTTCAAATCATTGATGCAGTACTAACTGTGCATATGCCAATACGACAATCCCTTGACAGACTTGAATGTGAAAGGAATTCATTGAGTGCTTTGAAAACCTCTCCACCAGTGGTTTTGGAGGGCATTGGATGACAAAATAGAAAATCTTCTATCATTTCCTCTTCCTAACAATATTATGCATAGACCAGCAATTGAAATTGGTTTGCAACATTGGTGCTTTCATCAAGCTGTATTGCAAAATATCCTTGCCTCAATCAATTAACACGTCATCTGACATGTCTTCATTTCTTCTCCCAGTTGTGTGGTCAGGCAATGGAATTTCTTTCAGTTTTACAGCACCAAGTCTCCAGAAATCGTGTGAGATTTTTTAGTGCAAGACATTCTCAAAGCAACCAAATAGGGGTCTTTCCAAAGTTTTTCATTAGGTATTAATGATGAGTTTTGTCTTCATATATTTTTTTTCCTTTCTTCAGTTTACCAGCTGAATCAGACAGGATTTGAGACACCACCCAAGTGATAAATTCTTGCTGCTTGTAACTGGGGTGACCAATGAATTCTTTAATAAGGTAAAGAGAAAAATGAAACTTTTCAACTGTTAAATGAACCCCCCCCCCACAAGTGGATGCAGGATAAAATTGAACCAGATAAGTAAACCTAAATTTGCCATATTTTTCTCATGATTCATTCATTCAGCTTTTTTTTCTTTTTTTCTTTCAAAAATTCATTGTTTGTGGACTTAAAGTAAGTTAAAAGCTTAATATTTAAGGGAAAGGTATGCTCATGCGCGAACTACCCGTCTGGCTGAACAAAAATTGATATAAATCCATTAGACAGCCATGTTAGTATTCCACAGCTCAAAGCTTTACCCCATTACAGATGCATATAGTCTAAGATAGGATGTAAGCTGAGTTGATTTATCCAGACAGACCGCAGGAATAACAAAAAAAAAAAAAAAAAAAATCCTATATACCGTAATTCATATCTTTTCAGATCTTTCACTCCAAATCCTTATCCTCTAACCTTCATCCTCTACAGTGCCGCATACATTCAGATCTGTCTGCTTACCTACCAGGAGCAGATAGAATGAGTTGTAAGAGCCAACATGTCATGGGTCAGCGTGGCACGGCATGGTCCAGCACTCCCCATGGTTTGCACAATGAAAATTATACCAACTGTTCCTGTTGGGTCCTTGGTTCCAAAAGGCGCAGCCACATCACTTGCTTTGGGTAGGGTTGATGTGCTCAAACAGCAACTGCCCAAAAACTACACCAGGAGAACGTCCATTCCTGCTGGGTCATTGGTCCCAAAAGGCTCAGCTGCATCTCTTGCCTTGGATGGGAGTATTGCACCCCAACAGCGACCACCCAAACAAAACCCACAAAACCCTCAACAACAGAACAACGCCATACATCAGCACCTACAACGTCAGGACACTCTCAACAGAGTCTCACCTAACCCATCTAGAAAACAAAATCAAAAACATCAAATGGGACATCATAGGTGTTAGTGAAATGAGAACACCAAGAGAAGAACTAATAGAATTGAAAAGCAAACAATTACGGAAGAGAGAAAGTGAAACAAAGTGGAGTAGGCTTTTTCATCAAAAAAGACCCCAAAGACAACGTGGTAGGCTTTAAAGCTATCTCAGACCACATAGCCAGTGTCATCATACAGCTCTCAAAGAGGTACAAAATAAATGTCATCCAATTCTACACTCCCACTTTGCAATCAACCAGAGAAGAAATAAACAACTTTCCTATTACAAGATACCAAAAAATACTTCAATGTCATCATGGGAAATTTCAACGCACAAGTAAATAAACGCTGCATCGGAGAATTTGGATATAAAACGCAGATGAGAGGTAAAGATCTTGTAAACTTTGCAACTGCAAACAATGTCAAAATCATGAATACATTCTTGAAAAAGAAACCCAATAGAAAATGGACTTGGAAGAGCCCAAACCATGATACTAAAAATGAAATAGACTACATCCTAATGGACAAAAGCGACACTATCAAACACATTCAAATTCTAAACCAAGTAAACGTAGGAAGCGACCATAGAATGGTAAGATATAAGATGTAAATAAACACTGATAAAGAACCCAGGAAAATGTTCCACACCAGACTGCAACCACTAAACGTACAAAATGAATGCACCCAACCCTTCAAGCTAGAATCAAAAAACAGATTTGATATCCTAATTGATGAAAAAGACACTAACTCCACAGCAAAATAACAACCTCCTTATTTGAAGCTGCTAAGATGTTCAAACCAAGAATCACAGTAACCATTAGCGAAATCTCTGATGAAATCAGGAAACTTATTGAAAAGTGCAGAAACCTCTAACCACCAACAACCACAAGGGAAAAAATAGAAGAAACCGAACTAAACAAAACAATGAAGAAGAAAGTGAAAGAAGACAAAAGAAGGTATACGGCAGCCATCATTGAGACCGATCACGAAAAATGTTTGGGCTTTAAAGCAATAAACAAAGCTCTCAGTATAGGACAGAAACAAATAACTAGCATACTGGAAGCAAATATTGAATTGAATATTGAATTGATGAATGCGTCCAAGAATTTTACCAGGAACTCTACTCTTCAAAATAAGGACAGCAGAACAACAACCTGAATACACAAGACGCAGACAATCAGTTTGAGGAATTCCCCGAAGTTACACCAGCAGCAATCAAACAAACAAAAAAAGGAAAAGACCCTGAACCAGATAACATCACCATCAATCTACTCAAAATATCTGGTAAGAGTGTCAACAAAAAGCTAGCTATTCAATTCAACTTGTGTCTAAAACATAGTAAAGTCCCGAAAGACTGGAACACTGCAATCATAATGCTTCTACATAAAAAAGGAAACAACTACGGACCTAATAACCCACTCAACTGCATATACAAACTTTTCACAAAAATCATCACCAACTGGATTACTAAAACACTACATGAAAACCAACCACGAGAACAGGCTGGATACCCAAACCCTTTACAGCCTACCTTGAGATGATCTTCCAAAACCTGGACTGGGAGAATAAAGGAATCAAAATAGAGGGCAAATATCTGTGCAACCTCAGATTTGCAGACGACATTGTCCTTTTCGCAAAGAACCTATATGTCATCCAACCAATGCTAGATGAACTAAACAAAGAAAGCAAAAAATTCGGCCTGCACATGAACTTCAGTAAAATGAAAATCATGTGCAGTAATCACACTGAGAATAAGAACATAACTGTCAAGATAGAAGATGCAAAACACAGCAAGGTAGACCACTACATTTACCTCAGACAACGAATCTCCATGAGATCCTCAAAAGAGGAGGAAATTAAACAAAGAGCAAGCTCTACTTTCAAAAACCAGACAATCCCAATAATCCTAAAAAGAAGAGTATATGACCAATGCATTCTCCTGATAATCACTTATGGAGCTGAAACATGGAACCTAACCAAGAGACAGACCTGCAAACGGAGAAGCATGCGGTGCGCACATGAGAGAATCATAACCTTACATGGAGAGATCACAAGACATCACAGTATATCAGGTAGAAAATGGGAGTCTGAGACATCACAGAAACTATTAAAAAACTTGAATGGCAATGGGCAGGCCATGTTGCAAGAATGAAAGACAATCCATGGACATTATGATTCACAACATGCATCCCCAGAGATCACATACAAAACCGAGGCCAACAGAATACAAGATGGAGAGATGAACTAGACAAATTCAGAAAATACTGGCACTGCGATGCCCATGATAGAGAATAGTGGCGAATCCTAGGAAAGGTCTATGTCCAACAACAGACGTTAAAAGACTGATGATGATGATGATGATGATAACGATGATGATGAACAAAACTAGACTTCATATAATCCTCATCATTTTTTTCTTGATTTTGGTGCTTGATTTCTCATCTTTTGATGAATTGATAGCTTCTGATTCAGAATCATTATCATCAGTTTCAAATAATAATAGCTATATCTTGTGTTTCAAGAATTTTGCATCCAAAACTTATCCAAAAATCAATTAAAAAAAAAACTTGGTTTTACAAAGGGGGTATTTTAAACAGTGGAAAAAACGGAAAATATAGCGGAAATACATAATTGGCACACAAACTAGGACACTAGCTCACTTTTGTAACTCTCCTCTGAAAATTTTTTTTGCAACAAATTTTTTGTATTTTCACCTCTTTTGGAAAAAGAATTTGCCAATCATGTTTAGATAATGCTAAACTGAACCAACTTTCTGTCTGCTGTACATTACTATTTTGAAGAAGTAAGTCACCTCCTTTGTGACAAAAATCATGCAATTTGTGTGGTGAAGAAAAACACACAAACCATGAAACCTTTTGAGTCTTAAAGGGAAGTAATAGATGTTGATGATACCTCAAAAATACCCATTCGATGTTGAAAATGACAAACAATGGTACATATTAACTAAGGCAGTAAATAGCCCTTATGCCATGAAAGAAAATTTGCATGAAAAAAAAACCCTCCTGGATACTGACCAACGTGAAAAAAATATACAATTTGTGTGAATAAAAAAAGATGCATGAAAAAACTTTTTTGCCAAGGAAGCCAACTATCCTTGCTCTCCCTTTTAAATGCTTTTCCATTCTAAATGAATCTTCAAAACATATATTATCAAATGGTGAAAACTTCAGGCTTTTATCTTCAATAATTTCCTAGACATAGGTCACTTTTGTGATAAATAAACTTGATAAGAGCAATGATTATTTTCAAGATGAATCAGTTTACAAGAAGTCTCAAAATCATTTTTAAATGCCTCAAATAGAATCAAATATGTTATACATTATAATTAATTATTAATCGCAATATTATGTAAACTTATATTAGCATAATAGAGATAGGGATATGCAAGAAAAAAATACTTCATTATAACATCAGCTTTCAATTTCTTGCAAAGAAAGAGTAAGTAATTGTTTTTTTTTTTTTTTTACTTACCTTAATAAGAGGAATCTAGCTTTTTTCAACTCTTTCTAGTTTCTTTTAACATAAAGGTAAAAAAATCTGTTTTCTGTTGGTTATTTCTGTCACTCTTATTTAATTCTAAAAAAAAAATCCATTCACCAAGAAATAAAGAAATAAAAACATCAATTTTAAAATTCAATTCTTAGCCGTTCAAATTAATTGACTACACTCAATTATTAAAGCTTGTTGAGGAAGACAATGCAAAATGCATACATAAACATTCAGGTTACAGACACACACATAATATATAGATGCATACGCATACACACAGATGGCACTATTCTACAGACACATACACTTATGCTAACACCATATGTTATACACAAATACGTACACACATGCATGCATGTACATTCATACCACATACTGGCATATATACATGTGTGTATATAACAAGTAGAGGAGTGAGATATTTTTTTTGGAAGCTGCATGCAACCTCAAGAATAAAAAAAATTGCAGCTACTGTATTTCTCTCCTTGACAGGCAAAGCTAGGGAAGCTATTCTGGAATTAGATCTGGAATTTTTGAGTTGAATAGGATGTCCTTACAATACTCTATGAAAAATTAGTTGATTATTCAAGAAATACTCAAATAAGGGAGCTCTCTTGGCTTATGATAAATTTGAGCAATTTTCTAAATCAGAAATGTAAATAGTGGACCACCTGATTGATTTTAAGAGAATGGTCACGCAATTGAAAATGTATTTTTCTCTCTCAGAAGCTGTACTTGCATACAGAGCTTTGAGAAATGCAAATTTAATAGAAAATGCAAATCAAATAAGAGGGACCACAGTTGATAACTTTACATTCAAAACAATGTCTGCGCAACTCAAGAAGGTCATGTGAGGGACTGGCAATAGTTCTGTGATAAATTGTTCTTGTGTGATTCAAATAAAAAAAGGAATGATTGCACATTCTGAGGAAGGAGCCACTTCAGGACGAAATGTTAAAAATGTGGAAAGTACTATAGCAGATGATCAAGAGATCTAAGTGAAAATTTGTCATACAACAGAGGAAAAGGAAGCAGAGGCAAAGTACAGCATTTTGGGGAAAGTAAGGTGTAGAAAAAGAAATAGATTTAATGCATGATGGAAACTTCGTTTTTATTGCTTGCAGTAGGGACAAATGTAAGAGCTGTCTTCTGATGTTACGTAATAATGAAAAGATATCAAACTTATCACTGCTTGGTGAAGCTGTATGGTCCTAGACTCAGGAACCACTGCCACAGTTGGTGGTGTAAATTGATTTGATAGCTCGGTACAAACTCTTCCCCATGAGATACTGCAGAAAATGAAGGTTGAAGAAGGCAAGAAGGTGTTTGGATTTTGCACAGGTAAGAAGTCACCCTCTCTAACAAAGATCATTCTTCCCTGTATAATAATCGGTGTAAAAGTTGACCTAGACTCTGACATACACTTGTTGTTTAACAAGTTTGCAATGAAGAAGACAAAGACAGAATTGAACTTTTAAAAACGATACTATTGGCATCTTGGAAAGAAAATCAAAACTGGACATTACTTCTTCAGGACATTATAATGTGCCTATAACCAAACCATTGACAAGGAAATTTGTAAGAAAACACTAGGGCAAAATTAAAGATTGCAAAGAAATTGTATCAGCACTTAAGTCATCTGGGTGAAAATAAAATCAGCACTCAAGGAATTCTGGAATAAAGAATAGGAAGTTTCTCCAGATGCTTGAAGAATATCCCTTTCACTCGTGACATTAGTTCCTTTTAATTTTCATGTATTCTGTACACTCTAAGTAATGTTCAGTACATGCTTCCATAATGTGGAATAGACAATATTTTGGATTTAATTGTGTTCAGGATACTCAACTCAGCAATACCCCTAAAATTAACATATAACACCCACCTAATAGAACAAGCTATGAAGATTGTTCCTTTTAGCAGTGCATGCACACATTTTGTAACCAGCACACAAAGAAAAATTGATGGGTGCATGAAAGATTTTGAAGTCTGTTGATAGCTAACTGAGTTTTTATTAAGAAAATATTGGTTCACCATGCCAAATCTGAAATGCACACATACTTTTGTCATAAGGAAATTTTTTTGCAACATAAGATTTTGGTGCACATTGATGACTGAAAATTAGAGAGAACACTGGCTGTCAATAAAGCAACCACTGACTTTTTCTTACATTCCTGCATGTGTCTTTTGTCTTTCCTATAAGAAACAGTTATTCTTCAAGTTTTCTGGGGGTCAGCAGTCAGACTCTATAGTCTATCTATTTCAAAATTCTCCAGATAAAGGTACAGACAAAATCCATCAGTTTTTTAATCTTACAATTTCAATATAATATTATCATTTCATTCATTGGCCAAGTAAAGGACAGGAATCATTTATCGCAAATATGATCAATAAAATCATGGAAGTTTTGCATGATGGATAGGAAGGGTTGAGGAGAAGTTCTGAATCAACAGAAAAGCAGCAGAGAGAAGGTTAACTGAACTGACATTGCATATCGTGAAACAGACAGTAAATTTGGCTGAGAAAATGTAACCTAGCTCACCTTCCCCACCAGAACATAGCCACTGTGAGTGCTCCAACTTCACATCAGGGGATTGACATACTTTGACTGTTTCTATTTTTTAATTCATCATCATGTTTCCCATTTTCCCAATTTAATTGGAAAGTTCTAATGTCTCAGATACCTTATAGGCCAAAGGAACATTTGCATCCCTTTACACTCATGTCTGAGGGTGAGTGCTCCCCCTCACCTTGCTACGTCATTGATAGAAAGTACACAACTACAGACAAAGAAATAGCAAAAACCCAATACAAGTGATTCTACAAATTCTTCATGGCAAAAGATATATTAAGTATACCTGATATACCTTATAAGACATCTCTCAATACTGTATCAATGGATGAAGACGTGGTGAAAACCATGCAAACCTCAGGTTTTGAGGTAGGACAACATTTTTGTCATCATCTGGTAGAGCAACATTATTGTCATTTCAATGTGCAATACCTCTATAGCCAAAACAAGGCTGGATTTGATGGGTGGCACCATGATGACTGACAATTTTTAAAAAAACTACTATATTTAAATTTATTTGATTTAAATTAAAATCAACTTAGCCTAGTTATCTCTGAATTGATGTATGGTTATATGCTTTTCAAAATAGAATTAAAATTTCAAATTATTTAGGTTCTCAAAATTTTATAGGTAGAAAAATTTAACAAAACTTGATTTCTAACATTTGTAGACTAGCAAAGTTCTGTGTTTTGTCATATCATTTCTGCTCAATATATGAAACAAAAAAGCCATCATCACATCTTTTGATCTTCCTTGCATGAACTTGATTGAGAAGATAGCTGCTCTTTTGAAGACAAACCAGCATTGCCAAATCAACCATGTTTAATTTAGATCTGACTAGATGTTTTTCTAATTTATCTGATGAAAATCAACAAAAGCCAAAAATTTAGCCAATTTTCAAAATAATAAATAAGTTTGATAAAAGTAAACATTTTATTCTCATGAATAACTTGCTCTGAAGTCTTAGTTATTTTATCTGATAAATGGACAAGAAATTCTTAGCTGCTTTTCAATTCAATTTATCATTTTATTGACAAATCTATGCTGCTATATTTTTTGAGAAACTGCTTTTTGAATTCATAAAAAATTTCTTCAAATTAAAGGCAACTAGAAAAAGTAAGACATTTATTCTTTCTCATTTTATCCATCTCTATATATTACCATCTACCACACACTATTTTCGAGCACCTTTAAAACGATTACAATAGTTAAATATCTTTTTTGGAACATTATCCTAGTTTTGTGATCCAACCTTTAGTTCAAGATCATAGTCTGGTATCAGTTTTTCTCACTTCAACAAAACATAACATTAACTCCCTGTTTTCAACTTAAAATATTGTTATTGTCATATTTTAATCGTTGGATGTTTTTCTTGAATTTCATAAAACTATTGAAACAATATCACAAAATTACAAATACAAAATGAATGATTTACGCTGATATGAAATTTACTAATTAATGAGTTAAAAAACTGTAATGCATAGTTATAATAAGTAGAAGGATTTAGTGGGTACTTGACTTTTTTTCACATGAGTTAGACAAACTCTGAAATGTAAATGGGATTGCTAAATTCTTTAAAGAAAAAAAAAAAGGCCTCGGAATTTGTAAAACTTTATATTCATCTGCGAGTAGAAGATGATTCTTTCATAAAATTTTAGAATCCTTACAGTGGCCAAAAGATTAATAATTTGATGACAAAATTTTTAAGAGACAAATTAAGAAAATTTCCAGCAGATACTTTTTTTTTACACAAAAAATGTACACTGTACTTTAATAAAACAAACAACAAAAAACTTTCAAAACAGGAAATGTCTTATCCAGTTGGCATTTGTTTTTTTTTCAATTTAAAAAATTATCCGCAGGATCAAAAAAAATTTCAACTGACTTTTTTTCTCTAGGGTAATATCTTCATATAAATGTAATATGGTCGGGGTGACAGTATATTTCCGAAAGTTATTACAATAAAAAAAATAGACTGAAAAAACAAATTTCTATAAAAATCTTTTTACAAAATACCCCTCTGAATGGAAAATTCATTCAAAATTAGATATACCCCTAAATTTTCATTGAAATCAGCCCATTAGCATATTTTTAATGGAATATTGGAATGTGTGTGAAAACAGGGGTGGAATTTACCAATGTTATTTTTATTTCTTGTATATCGGGTTGCAAATGTAAATATGTTTTCAAAACCAGTTATTTCCAGTTTCATATTGTCAATAGAAAAAAAAAATTAGCTGATAATCTTCTGCAATTTTTCTTCTATTGGTAAACATAAAGATCACTAGGGTACAACTGATAGATTTCAAGTTACAAATGTTTATTAACACATGTTGCTTTTGGCCCGTAGTCCACAATAGACCCTGTTAATACATCTTTCAAAAAATGTCAGAATTTAGATCAAATTACATAATCATGGAGTGAAATGGCTTAGAAATCCTCTATGAGTACCATGGGTACTTATTGCCTGGTTAACCTCAAAGGTCACCGCACTAGGTGATAGAGTTATGAAAGAAAAAGTTGGAGATGCGATGTTGATAGCTAAACCTTTTATGTCTGGGGTACCCCAAAGTTCTGAGTTGAGTTTGTATTTTTGCTGTCTATAAATGATCATTTATAAACAATAGTAACAGAAATTCTAAACCCCATAATAAAAACATTTTCCTTGATTTTATATTAGATATAAGTAATACTGAAAAAATTTTGGTGTCACTTTAAAAAAAAAAATCAAATATTCATGACCACAGTGTAGATATCAGGTTGCTTATTCTGCTTGATAAATTGAAATAGAATTCACCATAATTATTAAAACCATTCTAAATTTTGAAAGTTTGTTTCCCATAATATTCCAAATTATGCCTTACAATTAATTTGTGTACAGTTTTCATTGGATAAAGCTCATGCAAAAATATGTCTAAGAGCCATGCCAAACTAGATTTCACCCTTCATTTAGAAGCCCATATGTGGTCATGAATATTTGATTTTTTTTTTTTAAAGTGACACCAAAATTTTTGTTCAGGGGGACTGGGGTTTATTGTCAGGAACATAAACCTGACTGGACCCTTAATCCTGGTGGTAAGGTGGGATATAAAATAAATTGTTACTTGTTGAATAAACACAAGTGTCAATTTTACTAGTTGACTAAAAGTCATTTTTATAACCCTAGGTATTTTTTTGTGGAATGAGGGGTCTTTTTTGTACCCAACATTTCTTAAGAAGTGTTTCAGGTGCTAAGAATTAATGCAAACTTTCATGTCATCACTTTCTCTGTATTTTTTGTATCTTTTCAAAGGGAGGGGACTTGATATAGCTTCATACTGTCAATCAAGTTTAGAATGGTCTAAATATTCTTTATAGTTATCATGCTGTAACAGTTTACATCCAAAATCCTCCAATATTTATGCATAACTGAGAAGTAAACAAGGGATTCATCCCTCATGTAGTAAAAAGATGACTTTCACTTGGTGGGGAACAGGGTTGACCAAGTCATATATAAGAGGTTTTCAGATAACTTACTAATCAAAATGCATTTTTCTTAAAAATATAACAAACATTCTAACATGTCCATCCAAACTTGAGATTCAAAATCACCCAGCATGCAAAAATGATTTACTCACCAAAAATTGGCATATTGATCAACAAACAATCCAAGTTCCATAAGAAAACTATCTGGTATGCTTGGTAGAACCATATTGTCAGTGGGAGGTGGAGGTTGTGTGAATGTAGCCCCTGATGAATTTACCACACTTGCGCTTTTTGATGTTTCACTGCCTTCAGAAGGATTTTCAACAAGTTCAGTGAGTTCTGGCATTTTCATGTGTTTCATTTGTTCACGCTTCCGTGCAAGATTATTCTGTGAAAAAATGGATCAATGAAATAAAGTAGAAATTAAAATGTCAAAAGAAAACTGCTTTAAACGAAAAGGGGAGGGGGTATAAAGACTGTCAAATATAGTAACTACAAGATTATTGCTGCAATGCTACATCACTTTGACTGTGGATATTGGAGCCATCATAAAGCCTATTTGATTTGCTAAAATATCTCTAAGACTATTTTAGTTAAATCATCTGTTATACTGAAACATCCTTTTGTCTTGTATTCCTTCACCTGTTAAAAATCCACATTTGAGGTTTTCTATAAATTCTTTCAACAAAAGAAAAAGTAATGTACACATTTCAACTTCTATTCAAAAATATCGTTACTTTATAATTCAGTCCCACAATTACAGCATTCATGATTATTGATATTTCTAGTTTTCATAAATTATATAACTCAAACATTTTATCAGTCATATTCAAAGGCACATCAGAATCTAATGATAAAAAGGATTTGCAAACTCAACAGTCAGCAAGGCACTATGTTTTGCAATATATATACATATATATATATATATATGTATATATATATATATATATATATATATATATATATATATTCAGGGTTGAGCACTCTTCAAGTGTAAGCTTACGCAATACTCTTCTATAGGAATAGAGAACTCTGGTGGATGGAGAATTTCTGCGTAAATAAAAATATATATAGCTCAAATTCAGCCTTATTGATTTTCTTTAAATTGTTTATTCTATTTACGTTGTCTAAATTGAGTGATATATTAACCATGTAACAACAGGAGATAATTTCAAATAAGTTACTATATAACATAATGCAATTCATAATTCATGTATATATATATATATATATGTATTAAGTAAGGGATATATTTGGTCCGACAGAATGAATTATGAACAATTTTTTTTAAAAAGTTCCTTGCAGCAGCCCCATTTTCTTTAATTGTTTATTCTATTTACATTGTCCAGGGCAAATGATCATCTCAAATGAGTTTTTATATGATATAGCATAATTCATAAATATATATCGGGTCTCAAAATATAACCATCATGAGAATTTCATGTGAACTTTTGCTCCAAGTTTTGTCAAGATTTGACAAAGTTCTTGTCGAGATATCTTGCAGACACATAGGCAAGATTATAGAATTTATGTACAATAGTAAATATATTAAAAATATAACTACATTGCCAGCCCAGAAATGAATGTGGTTCTCAATATTCAAGCAGAGATTCCCTGTCTGAGCAGCTCACAAAAGTATGATTCAATACAAAATACAATGATAGAAGAGGTTAAAGGAAAATTTCAAGTTGAATATAAACATATATTTCTTGGTCAGGATCTGACAAGTTACATTATTTGAGCTATAAAGAAATTAAAAGAAAAAAAATAACAGCTAAGAAAGAAAAAACATAACTATACTTCAGCACAAATAATTTTAGACAATTAAGAAAATAACATTAGCATGAGAAACAAAGACTACCTTATAAATAACAGAAAATTTACTTTTCACATTTCTCAACTCATATCATTTTTTTATTGTTTATCCATAAGAATAAAAATAAATCATTTTATTACTAAAACTAGAGTAAACATCAATGACAAAAATCGAGTGGCTGGAAGCAGGGCTCTGTTAGTGGATAATGTAAGCATCAACCAACCAATAACACACTGACATGAATCAAACATTCCAGTTTGAAGGATACTGTGAAACTGGATTTGTTACTGTTAATTATAACCTTAGCAACAGTCTGAGTTTGCTTAAACTCCCAGAGATGATATAAATAAAAATGTAGATCAGTTTTCATCCAATATACTAAGCTCTGATTATTTATTCTCATATATAATATGTATATTAAACATAGATACAAACAATATGCAGGAGTAATATATATATTGTCACATTAGTTTACCCTTAAATCACACTTTGGACATACTTCCAAATATTGTTCTCTGTTTGGTATGTAATTGCCAAAAAAGGAAAAGCAAGAGTGTGAATGATCAATGTAGTTAAGCAGGCTCTTATGGACTGATATGGAACCTTACTGTCACAATTATCCTTTAAAGGACTAGTAAAACCCTATAGCCAGTTCAGATACCTACCAACTGGGTAATTAATTCCATGTCAAATCAATAAGGGGTTCAACCATGAATATCACGGATTTTGTTCAAATTCATTGATCTTTCTGAGATAAACTGAATGGCATCTATCCCACATTTCTAGCTCAAAGGATACTAAAAACAGGGCCTAAGACAAAGTTTTTGTGAAAAGAATGATTAAAAATTAAAAAAGTGGAGGGGTACAAACGGTGAAAATTAACAAAATTCACTCCTTTAGATTGCCGGAGTTTACATATCTGAATGGTGTTTGAGATGAATGAGTTTTCTTTTTGTAGCTCTTTCAGCCGCTCATAGATGTCAAACAAATACTGTCTTGATGCCTTGAAACATTATTTTTAAGATCTCCAATTCTGTTCCCAAGACATAAATATTGATATCGCTTCCATAGATCTCTTGTAGGTGATTCAACTCATTACCGTATAGCTTGCTAAGAATGGCATTGAGAAGATATTCCAACATTGCTGATGTTTGGAAGCTTGGTAGGTCAAATCTTACCTTAAATAAATGAACCATTGTATCTATAGCTTCAAAGTAAATTCTTTTGTAGTGATCTTTAACATTTGCTGAGGGGCAAGCAGAAACACTTTCACAACCATCAATGTCATTGAATAATTTGGTCTGTTTTACTTCCTTGGCATAGAATGCTTTTCCATTAATGGGTATTTTGATTTGGCAATTACAGTTTCAAAGAACAATTTGATGGAAGCATCTTATATCTTAACAGTTGGGTTAGCAAGCCATTGTCCACAAAAAGCTGCCATCTTCTCACTCAGCAAAGTTTTGGACAAGTTGTCTGTTGATGAATATAAGTGAAAGACCAAAATGAAATGAAACTTTTCACATTTGTAAATTGCACCCCATGATTCTCACTCTAACATCCACTGTCTATTTCTCACAAAGACACATCTCCTACAAACCCAACAGTTGATTATAATTAACAAGCATTTTCTAAAAATATGAAGTGGGAATAGTCCACCATGTTACACAGAGCTTATCAAGCATGCATATTTTGTTGAGTGCATATTCTTCAGCATCAACTTTTACTTCAATGTTTTGAATATTTTATTGTTTTGAAAAGAACTAAACAAGAATGCATATTTCACCTACAGTTCCCATTGTATCACCAAGGATTTTACATTCAGTTGTGATATTTTCCTCTGATAGACTTAATGAATGCCTATGGCAATGGTTAACCAGAGATCTAGGCTGGGTAGTTGAAATTTTGGAAGCAACATCTGACTTTTAAACTATCATATGTTTCACCCCTGCAGTTGGACAAAAATAACTGCATTCAAATTATCTTTTATTACAGAAACTATAGTGTCACTTTTTATTTCTGTCAGTTTGATACATGAATAAAAAAGGAAAGTTGCTCCTTGTTTGTGATGTCTGTGTGTACACAAAAGTGAAAAAAATTGTTTTCTCTCTATTCTCAACTAACAAATACTTGGT
>OY735206.1:14591694-14786694 GCA_963457665.1 Thysanoteuthis rhombus | reverse complement strand
TCAGCTGTCTGTTGA
This sequence comes from Thysanoteuthis rhombus, assembly GCA_963457665.1. Taxonomy (NCBI): domain Eukaryota; kingdom Metazoa; phylum Mollusca; class Cephalopoda; order Oegopsida; family Thysanoteuthidae; genus Thysanoteuthis; species Thysanoteuthis major. The sequence goes on along the minus strand of OY735206.1, from coordinate 14,786,679 downwards.
TAGGTCTCCATTTTCTTTCAGTACATTAGTTATTTGTTTCTGTCTTGTATTGAGAGTTTTGTTAATTGCCTTGAAACCAACCTTTTTAAAGAATTGCTTCTATGATTGCTGTCATGTATATTTTATCTTTTCATTTGTTTTGGATGTTTTCACTTAATTCAGTAGCTTCAATCTTCTCTTGCTGCCGGTGACTTTAAATTTTTGCATTTCACCCAGGACTTTACTGATGGTTTTGTGTTCTTTGGTGACTTCAATTAGAGAGGCTTTCATCTTGTTGTTGAATTCATTGGGGAGCTTCTTGATGGTGTTCATGATTTTGAACCTGTTTGCAATTGTGAAAAAATACAAAATCTTCACCGCTTTCATTCTGCAGTTTATATCCAAACTTGTGGACACAGCATCATCTCTTTATCTAACCAGTTTGTTGAAGTCTCATGTCAACAAAGTATTTTCTGGTATCTTGGAGTATGAAGATCAAGTCATCATAGATGTTGTCTATTTCCTATTTGATTGACTGAAGTGGAAGTGTAGACTTGAATGATATTCACTTTTTACCACTGAGAGTGGCTATGCAGGCAGCTTTTGAAACCTACCACATTGTCTTTGAGTTCCTTATTGATAACAAAGCCTACTCCCAAGCCTACTTTCTTCTTTCTGTAGTAGTGGTTCTGGGGATTGTATTTATGTAATCGCCAGTGGAATACATCACCCCTATCCAAAGCAATTGATGCGGCTCGGCTTTTTGGGACTGATGACCCAGCAGGAACAGTTGTTTTCTTGGTGTAGTGTGTAGGTTGTTGCCCTTGGAGCACATCACCCTCACCGAAGTGATGTGGCTGGGCTTTTTGGGACTGATGACCCAGCTTGAACGCCCACTTGATTTGGATTGAGTGAACCATGAGGAGCGTTGAGCCATGATGTGTTGCTCATTACATCTGAGTTGACAAGTCCAAGTCAATTTATATTTTTCAAAAACTTCTATAATGAATGGAACTGGGATGTTTTTACGATTAATATGGTATTCTTTGCTTCAAAGTCTCTAAAAAAATTCAATTTCTGACGACTACGTTACTTAATTGTACCTTTTAAATTATAAGAATTGTTTTTAAATAGAAAAAAGTCTTATTAGAGACTATGGAGCGACTTTAAAGCAAAGAATCCGATATTACCAGATATGTTAATCGTAAAGAAAACGTTCAAAATACGTATTTTATTATAAGAGTATTTTAAATATATACATTATTATTCTAGTCTTCCTGTGCAAAACAGTACAGAATAAAAAATGAAGTCACTGAAATCTTACACTCTTTTTACTCATTTGAATTTACGAAAAAATATAAATACGTTTACTTTATACTTAAAATCATAGGCGCTAAAATTACATTTTTCTATAATAACATCAAATAACATGTTCCGAAGATGTTGATGAGCAAGTGAAATTAACAAACTTTTCAATTCTATTCTTTCAAATTTACGAAAATTCTTCTACCATTAAAGACAATTATACTTATGATTTAAATATTTATATGAATCAAAGGTACGAAACAAAAACGTTTATTCATTTGAATTACAAAAAAAGAAAAAACTGATTTGATTATTTAAGTAGTACATACGTAATATTACGTACTGATATTATTCTGATTGATGTCTTTTGCTCGAACGCGATTGTAACTTACAGTAATTCGTACGACAGTCTTTTGCCAAATGCCCTTTGACATTCCGTTTAAATATTTTTATTTTTTCTTGTATCATGCTTACCTCCATCTTACTAATTGAAAAACGACATTTCATGAGTAACAACCTAATACATATTAGCTCGAATTCCAATATTCTTAAACTACAGGCAAGCCTTTGGGAAAGAGCGTGTTAAAATAAAAAGCGTATAGTTTCAAATTAGTGTTCATATCACAAAACATGAACGTTTAAAAAATAAACAAAAACACAGTAAACATAATACATTTCACCAACTGAATAAGTTGTGTGGAAGACTGAACTGAACAAATCCCTGTTTCCTCTATCTAGAGAATGAACACCAGATTTAAGAAAAAGCTGACATTCGTCAAAAATTATCATCAAAATTCGAAAAACGCACTCAGGTTAAAATAATGAAAATATAGAAATAAATCCTAAGTCTGCATTTCTGAAATTATATTTAATAGCGGAAGGAGACCATGGACTCTCATTGCCGAAAAATTAGGTCAGGATTGTTTCGTTTTTTTAACCTCGCAGTTCTCCAAAACAAATGAAAATTCTTTCAACTTTAAGTTCTTTAAATTGTTAAACTTTTAAAAAATATCTCCCTAAAAACTAACAAGATTCCGGATAGTTGTAGATTCTAATGAATTGAAAGCATTTGAATTAATTTCCTTTTTATAACGGTCTGGTTAAAAAAAATGTTTTAATTATTTTAAACAGGACCAAAGATCATTTTGTCTCTTTTCATATCGTTAAAAAGAACAATTGGTGGGGAGGGGAATCTTATATTTTCTTCTAATAACTTATTATCGAAATTTGTGTTTAAATTTCGAAAAAAAAAAAAAAAAAAAAAAAACTCACAAATCAATTGATGATTTTTCAGTGCCAAACACTCACCTTTTAAGGAATAAAATTTAACTAATACATAAATTCTTTGTCAAAACTTTCGATATTCATTCATAGATACATCATAATCAACCTCCCGCGAATTCATTCATGAAATGGTTATTTGAGAGGAAAAAATTGTAAATACTTTTAATGAAAAACACACTTTAATTATATGGCTTTTTTACCCAACTTAACTCCTGGAACCTTGATTTTTAGAAAATTTCGAAAAAGTATAAAATAAAAATGCAGATCTAAAACTATCATAATGTCATTTTCAAACAACATAGATGATATATACTGAAAATGAAGTCAGATAAACTCTTCAAAGAAGTCAACAGGAATTATTTGTGAATTACAATGTCATATTGATGTTGTCTTGAATTTTTCTATTTTCAATGAAGACAAAATAAAATGAGGAGGACTTCGTATTGCAAAAAATTATTTCGGTAGAAGTTCATATTCGAAATAAATGTAGGTTTAAAACACTGAAGAAATTGCATAAAACCAGGACGCCAGCATCTTTTCTTTTTTTTTTTTTTTTTTTGGTCCTGAGATTTTTTTCTTGAAATTTTAGAAAGCAGTTGGAGTTATCCGGAAAAAATATCACCTACCTTTTTACGACAATTGCGCTGTAGTTGTGAAAATCGATTTCAAATTCTAAGAAGTCAAGTTTTCATGAACTATAATTTCTAATGCTAAAAATGTTACAAGAATCGAATCGAAAAAAAAGTAGATCTCAACCAAAGATCTCTATGAAAATTTAAATACTGGAAGCGTTTCTATTTTAGGTCACATGACAGTAAACTTCATATATTCTAACTTGTTTTAGGGTTTATTTTTTTGCTTTTTAAGTTCTTTTGTTCCACGATTATCATTCATAAATTAACATTTGGTTTCTAGCAAAATTCTTCAAAATATCTTACAACAAATATCATCATCATCGTCATCACCATCATCACCAGCCTTTTAACGTCTGTCGTTGGGCATAGACCTTCGCTAAGATTCACTAGATCTCTTGATCATGAGCATCACAGAGCCAGTATTTTCTGAATTTATCCGGGTCGTCACGCCATCGTACATTTTGTCGGCCCCGGTTTCGCATGTGATATCTGGTGATCCACGTTGTGAGTCGTGATGTCCTGCAGTTGTCTGACTTACTCGCAATATGACCAGCCCATTGCAATTCAAATTTTCTTATGGAGTCTATATCTCGGACTCCTATCTTTCCTCTGTGCTGTTTTGTGACTTCTCAATATGAGTTTGAGCATGATTCTCTCGTATACCCGTTGCATGGTTCTCAATTTAAGAGTCAGTCTTTTGGTTAAATTCCATGTGTAACTATCGGGACAATACATTGGATGAATACTCTTCTTTTTAGCACTTGCAGAATTTTCTCATTCTTGGCGAAAGCTTGCCAACCTAGAGTGATACTTCTTTTGAGGATTTCATGGGATTTCGCTGTCCTAGGTAGATGTAGTGGTCTACTTTCTCCAGTTCAGCGTCTTCGACTTTGATTGCGATGTCTTTGTCTTCAACATATTTGTTGTACAATACATTTATTTTACTTAAGTCCATGTGGAGGCCAACTTTCTTTCGGTGTTCTTCCACGAATACACAGGTGAAACATGTCGCCCCTTGAAGGTTCGGTTCGATACTTCCCAAAAATCTCCCAGATGATACCTGACAAAGGCCGTAGAGTGCAACGGCCGAAACGTTGTATGAAAAACAACAAAGATGGTCCGAATATCAATAGAAATAATAATAATACCTCATCTCAAAAATTCCGAGATATACTAATAAACGTTTTATTGTTTATTTCGCACCCTGGATCAGAAGGTATAATTATGTCGACAATTGTGGGATTTATTTTGTAACTTTAAAGGAATAAAAGGTTTTTGTTTCGATTTAATTCATGCATCAACATCTTAGAAACATGTTGCTTGATGTTAATTAAAAAATGTACTAATTCAATTGGAATATTCGTAACTACTGTTATCCTTCTGACTGATGTCTTTCGCCTGAACGCGATTGTAACATGCAGCAATATGTACTACACAGCTGTCCTTTTGCCTAATGACTTTTGACTCCATGCTTTTGTACTGACCACCACTTTTTTCTATGGCCCCGTGTATATGATTTTCCAGAGGACGCCGAAGATGACCGCCAAATACTTAAAGTGCGCATTATTCGTTCATTATTCACTCAACAAAAGCTTTTTTGGTGGATTTTGTAGGATCAAGTGTGCTTGATAACATATCAAAAGTCTACCACTGTTTGGCCACTGGAAAAGTATATTTTTAAGACGGCATCCAAAATAGCTGCCAAATTAGTTGGTTAATTTAATCATTTCTTTATGCCCTGCAGTTCAACTCTATACAACATTTAACTGGAAACTTTCGGAGATACAGTGTGGACACACATGATTGAAAACAGAAATGCATGGAGGAAAAGAAAACTTTTCAATTAATTCTGATGAAATTTTGTGGATAGGGAACTGCAGGGATGAGAAAGAAGTGAATAAATTTGGGGATGGACCAAGGACATTGTCACTATAGTGAGTACTGCTTATAGTATGACTTAATAAAGCTTTTGTACATTATCTTGAAAATTATACCTTCCTAATTGATTGTGGTAGACTAATAGAATGTCATTGAGCACATCTGATACTATAAAAAAACGTTGAGAAACCTATTGTTGTGATTGGGTGGGGGGGTGAGGCATTTTTTTCATATAGTCAATTAATTTAGCCGCTATTTTTTACACCATCTTAAAAATACTTCATAGACAGTGGAAGAATTTCGATGTGTTATCACACATACTACATACTACAAAAATCCGTTGAAAAAGTTTGTATAGAATGAATGATGAATGAGTAACGGGTCTTATAAGTATTTGGCAGTCATCTTGGGCGCCATCTTGAAAATTATACACACCAGGCCATAGAGAAATTAGTGACCTATTTTTTTAAAAGTACTATTATCAAAGATTCATATTCCCACGAACTTAGAAAATCAACCCTCACTAAAATGTTGGGATTACTTATAAACACCCTACTAATTGTATTTCAAAAATAGTAAAATCAATATTCTTCACAAAATGTTGTGATTACGTCAGAAACAGCCAACTGATCGAGTTTTACAAATTGTAAAATCAGTATCATACGCAAAATGCTAGTATTATTTTTTATTACCCGCTATAATGAACTGCGTTGAATCGAACAAATGAGATGAAAACAAATAACAATGCAAACAACCTTGGATTTCCAACATCCCGAACTTTTATCAACAGAGTAGGTCATAACGGTGTAATAGTAGAACAGTTGTGATTGCGGTTAGTCGTAACCCTTGCCGGATAAAAAAAAAAACTTACTGTAGAAGAATTATAGTTATCAAGTTTTCATTTCCAAAGAGTTTCTCGCAAGATTTCAGAAGTTTGCAGAGAAAGGATTATTTTTTGTTGTTTTTTTGTGTTGTTTTGTTGGGTTTTTTTTTTTTAGTTTTTTTGTTTGTTTGTTTGTTTTTGCTGTTGTCATTGTTTTGGCTGAGTTCAGCTGAGTTCAACCTTAGCTTGAGTTCTACAGAACCAAATTCGTAGGAGATGCACTATTGAGTTGAGTTCTCATAGAGAAAAGATCGTAGAAATTTTGTTAGTTAAGTTGATCTTCAACTCGCAATGGTGAATTTTGTTGATGCCACCATGTGGTTAAAAAAAGATATCATAATTTTGGGGGAGAGAGTGCAGGCTCATTTGCCTGACATAGTAACTAGGATTTAACTGAAAATACGAGAAAAGATTTAAACCTTCAATTAGATTTTTTTAAACATTTGATGAAACAATACTATCTTAGTTTTCATTAGTTGTATTTCATGAAAACTGTCGATCTTTGTTTTCAAGTACATCAAGTTTATCTTTTCTAGAAGCTATGTATAAGCATAGGCTCGGTTTGGTTCACCTCCCCAGTCGTTCTGCAGTTTTTGCTTGAATTGAGAAACTGTTTCAGCTGATACTGTAGGCCCTTATAGTGGTGTTGGAACTAAATATATCATTGGTCATCTGTTATATGTGTTTCCTGTGTTGTGAGAGGGGAGAGAGTAGTAATTGCTGTTGATTTCAGTCGCGACAAGAATGTGTAATTGTGGATGTCAAAGGATTTTGCCTCACCACACGCCAACGTCACTGAAAATGCTGAAGGAGTAGGGAGAACGATAGTCGTCATGATGGATGATGGATGGAGAATATGTATGTCAAGTGTGGGCGCAGAGATTAAACAAAGTACGAATGATTGCAATAAAGACACATACAAGTATTTTGACATATAAATAAAACGTGTATTTAATGGAGAGACATAACGATACAAGACTGAAAAGAAATATGCTTAAAGAAACATGAATACGATGGTGAAGAGAAGAGGAGGATAGAAAATAGCTTCTAAGCGAAAGGTGGGTGCTCCATGTCAAGTAGTAGTAGCGATCAGTGTTAATGAAGTGGAGCTGACTGAAATGCTTTGAATCCATAAGGCTTGGAGAAGAACAAGAGATGGTTGTGGAGACCGGGTATCAGTGCATATGCCTAACTGCCATGTTGTGGGTGATGAATTTGTGATCTCGTATGAGTAAACCTAAGGGCCATACTCAGACGCTGAAAAACACACGACGGACAGAAAACTCATGGGGTTTAGTCTATATGCGCTTCCTGAAGTAAAGAGAATTAGAAGACAGATGACTGTGACTGTTGTGAAATAAAGATATTGCCATTTTATTCACGGGAGATGGAGGTGAATTTGCATCTTGAACTAAAGAAGAGGACATGATTAGGTAACTGAGCGTATGAGAGATGCCTCGACATCTGTGACATAAAATGGGTAATGTTAAGGACAGTGATTGGTCACGGTGGAAAAAATGGTGAAGTTCGAATCGGCCTGGATACCAGCGAAATTTTATCGATCCTAGGGAGGAGGAGAGAGATTAAGAGTAACTGGCAAGAAACGCCAGGGCAAATGAGCGAGTAAACACGTGCGTTCAGGGTTTTTAGAAGGAGTCACAGGGGGAAATGATGATTTGGATATTTTACTAAAATTAGGGTTTTGCATAAAACTGCAAATAGAGCCGCCACACTCTGACTATTTCAGTCTAAGATAACTCTGACAGAAAAAATGACTACAAACTCCTGTGTCTCGGTGAAATTTCGATTTGGAGCTATGCCCACGATTGCGCGTAATAACACTTAGCTGAAGCATTTGTTTGTTGGGACATAGGACATGTGCCGTCAGTGTTGGTCATGATCTGTTGTTTTAGGAGTCTGAAAGTTTCAATCATATCTGCTCTGTCTCTTCTGTATTTCAACATAGGTAGTTCTAACAGTTTGAGTTGCTCTATGTAGAATAGGTGACACGCACCAGATATCAACTTCTCTTCTTTTACACCGCTGGCATACTGTAGGTTTGGCCGAATCATTGCTTTGGAAAGTAAAAGAAAGATATCTTTGCTCATGTTCTTAAAAGATATGTTTGAAATAGCCCAGTATAGCATTTATTTTATCAATCTTTGCTTGACAATGAGAACTGAATTTGAGCTACTAGTCTACATTTACACCTAGATCCTTCTCATAGTTGTTCCGAGCGCATGTTGCTTTCTTCGTTGTCATCTGATATTATCTGCTGGTATTGGATATTCCTATCAGCATAACTTAACATTTGCCATGGTGAAATTTCATTAGTATAGTATTAGCCCATCCTTCAGCTGATTTAAAGTCTTAAGCTACGCTACTTGATTCTATGTCAGAGTGTAAGGCGAAAGAGATTGTAATGTACGTATGATGTACTTCAAAGCAAAGATTACGTAATATTACAGTTCATACTAATAAATGAGTAATATTCCAAATCGGATAAGTAATATTTTAACAATTCATTCATGAGAAGTTTGTCAGAAAGCATATACTTGAATTTGTGAGAGGTAACAAAATAGTAAATCGGCATGGTTTCGTTGTTGGTAAATCAAAAGTATCCAATTTGTTTAGAAATTATTGATATTATAAATACTTAATGAATAATGAATACTGTACATATATTTCGTACTTATATTTCGGTAAGGATTTTTGATCGTCGTTTCACATTATAGATCACTTGTGAAAATAGAAGATTTCAAAAATATGATAGGCATCGTAGGAGATTCTTTTAAAGATAGGGAAATGAGAATTAAGGTCAGGGATACTTCTTTTAGTACAACACAAGTTACATATATATATATATATATATATATATATATATATATATATATATATATATATATATATATATATATATATATATATATATATACATATATATATAGCCACTATCAATGAATAAGGCAGTGCCGGCTGCGAGTCTAGAGAGGGGTAAAGGGAGATAACTGGCTCGAAATGCCGGGGCCAAAAAGGTAGAAGTTAACCGATTCAAAGACCAGGACAAAGAGGCGTTCGACCACGTGTGTTCAGGGCTTTTATGAAGGGTCGTTGAAGGAAGTGACGTTTTAGATACTTAGCTAAAAGAGAAGTTTTGTATCTAATTCTTGACTAAAAATATAGGGGTCGCCACATTACAAATAAATTGGAGTTGATATTGATAACTCCACTGGCGAACCCTGGGGGGGTTCCAAAAAGCCGTCAGAATTTTCCGAAATCTTTCATTTATTCTGTTCTCTGGGCATCTTTCGAGTTTTAAATCTTTCGTCTCAACTCCTGACAACCTTCCTCTTTCCCTTTAGACGACCCATGAAAATTAATCCCACTAATCGTTACTTATGGTCGAAAATTTCAAGCAAATTGTGCATTTTGCAATAAAAGTATATGATAAAGTATACTTTTAGCCAAGGGCGTTCCAGAAAAATTTGAATATTGAATTTTCAATGTATCACCCATGCAGCTATTTTGAAATGGCTGCCAAGGACGGCTATTTTTGGATGAATTTTCCTATCAGCAATGGGTATGATAATATATTGAAGGCATAATTAGTTGAATTTTCTACCAAACCAAATTCTTTCTATTTGGAAAATTTGGAAAACTGCTATTTGGAGAATACATACTAGTCATCGAAGATTCAAGATGTTGGTAGTGGTTGGTACGAAAATCGTAATTGCAATAAAGTTGCATAGACTAGTCTGATATGGATGATCTCGGTGTCAAATCATAATTTCATATAATGCAGAATTCAAATCTCTAACTTTATAATTTCCAAGAATTTATTTATTTTATAAATTCTCTTATTTCTTTATATTTTTGTAGCATCGCTTCAAAGAGAATGGGGACTTGGTATTCAAAACACTATTTTAAATTGCAAATGTTTAATCTTGCTCCTTCGAGTGACGTTTGCCAAATGAGAATTAAGCAAGAATTTCATGATTTCTTTCAGATTTTAGGGGCAGGGCATCGTAGATCCTCTCTAAAACCATAATGAAATCACAAAATATTACGTGCGAAAAAACATTTACAACCTTGGAACCAATGGAAGTAACCAAATACTATGCTATGCTCTCATACGAATGGCGGAATGCATGAGTACGTCACATGGTCAATAGAACGCCAACACTAGTCCAATCTTAAAAATTTTACTTTTTCAGGACTGATAAATTTTGAGAAAAATGGTGAGAAAAGAGGGAGATCTAAAACGTTCGGCAAATTAAAAATAAGTCCGGCAAATTTGCCGCTTTTAACGAACATCGATTAGTAAATCCATCAGCAGTTTGGTAGCATTTTCGTTCTATTTCCGACCTCACCTTACATCGTTCAGTAAATCATAAGAAAATTCTCGGCCCTATCTCGCAGTATTCATTTCAAGATCAAAGTGTAGTATCTGTTCTTGGGTAGCTTTACGCCAGTGCAATGAGGTGGTCGATGAAGGCTTACTGAGGCTCGGTATTGCTATGTGCAAGATGTCAAGGACTTATTCTGTGGCCTCAAAAAATAACTCGAACCAGTTTTGGACAGATATGAACTACTTACCGAACCAGAAAAGAATGGATTAATATCAACGAGTTCAACTGCCACTGTAATTCAAGTCGCCAAAAATTTAAACAAAAGAGCACACAAACCATCAAGAGTCTCAGAAGAAGCCAAGAATCTCATGGAAAAATGTTGAAATCTCATGCAACCGACAGCAACAAGAGAAAAGATTGAATCAACCAAACTAAATAAAATCACCCGAAAGAAAATAAGGGAAGATAAAAGAAGATATACGACAGCAAGCACGGAAACAATTCTTGAAAAGGGTCAGGATTTTAAAGCTATTGATAAATACAAGACGGAAACAAATAACGAGCATATCTGAAGAAAATACCGACCTAACAAAAGACAGAGATAGGATTGTCGAACGTGCCCAAGAATTCTAAAAAAAAACAAGAAAACAACTACTCCTCTAAACAAGGAACATAAAACAATAAACAGGATATGCAAGACAGTTCGTAGATTTCCAAGGAGTTACTTCGTGGGAGGTCAAATAAGCCATCAAACAAGCCAAAAAAAGGGAAGGTCACCAAAACAAATAATACCATCAACCCTACTCAAAAAGCTGGTGAGGTCATCACTAGGAAACTAACCCTTTTATCCAATTTATGCCTCAAACAAAGTAAAGTCCCAGAAGATTAGAAAATTGCTATCAAAATGCTGTTGTATAAAAAAAGGAAACCAGACATCAACAACTACTGGACAATAAGCCTTAAAAGCATCAACGAATATTAATTAATAGTTACCATCTTTTCACTTTGCTAAGATCTTGACAATTTGTTGATGAATATAACCCTTATTCAGTGAAAGACTAAAATGAAATGAAAATTTCTGCTTTTGTAAATTGCTTCCACGTTTCTTGCTTCAACATCCGCAGTCAATTTCTCATGAAGACACACATCCCATAAATCCAACAATTGATAATAGTAAACAAATATTTTCTGAAAACCAGAAGCGCAAACAATCTATCATGTCACAATAAGATTGTCAAGCGTACATGTTTTGTGGTGTGCATATTCCTCAGAATCAACTTCTCTCGTTTTGGAGAGAACTTCACAAGAACGCATATTTCACCAATAGTTCCGAATGGTATCACCAAGATTTTTACATTCAGATGTGATGCTTTCAACTGATAAACTTAAGGAATGTCCATGGCAATGATTAACTAAGACTCTTGGAGGGATAGTCGAAATTTGGGAAACAACACCTAATTTCTCCCAACATGTTGCTTGCACCATTATACATCTGCCCCAGCAAAGATAACTGCATCCGAAGCATTTATTTTATTACAGAAACTATTGTGTCACTTTTTGTATGCTAGTTCGTATAAACCAAGAAAGTCTTTTTGGACACAAAGAATGAGTGAATGGATAAGGAAAGTTGTTCCTTTGTTTGAACTGTCAGTGTATTCATCATACATAAGTAAAAAGAAATTATTATATACCTCAGACAACTGCTTTTATACTTAATCTACCATGATTGTCAGCAAGTTTTTTTCATAATCCGGGTGAGTGTTTGAATCATACTTAGCACGAAATTTCATTAACAGGTCAATGTTTTCGTCTTCCAGAGATGTATCACCATGAAACGCCAACTCGTATCTACCAAGAAAATGCACGCATTCCATAACTTCAATGAAGTATTTCCTTTCCTCTTATCTTTCATTCTGGGCCTTGGTATTCCCCGTCTCAACTGGATCATCAGATTATTAAATAACACCCGAATGGAAGAAACTTACTTGAACTGAAACAATTTTTGAACGTAAATGGAATTTCTCAAAAACAGAAAGAAAGAATACAGCATAATAACGTAACATTTCTATTCATTCACAAGAAAACTATCAAGTTCTTTTCATTGTTAAGGAGTTGAAATATTCTCGGACTTTTAAAAGTTCGATATAAAAAAAAGAAGACATGGCGTTGTTTTTAATGAAGCCCATCCATTATTGATATTCAAACAGTGCAAAATTACCGGTCAATTTGCACACCTGTTTACCAATCAGATTTTCGAAATCATGCAGAACTCTTGATTAATTAGAAAGAAGTAAATACAGCGATTCTCTTTGATTACTCTCTCATTTTGACTGATAGGATTATAGAGATGGACAAAGGGTCATACATAAAGTCCTAACATATAAAAGAAAGTCAGTTTTACAAAAGGGTGGTGGCCATATGATGCATAGTTGCGTAATGAGCCATCGAAGTAAATGATGCAGTTGCTAAACGGTAGGACCTGTAAATTGCGTGTCTACAGAGAGGGCGAAAAGTAGCAGAAATGAAGAAGAAAGAAAATGCCGTTGTATCAATTTAGGGTCTTGTTCATTTCTCCTTTTCTCAACCTCGGGGTTTTGCAGTTTGTATGTGATGACAAAAAAACGCAACACGGCAAATGCAAGGCACAAGGCGAGAAGAACAGACGGAGGACAGGGAAGTCGGCTGGGTAGCGAGAGAAATTTGGATAACCGTTTTCCTCTCCGGGTGAAAGTAACGACTGCTGCTCGTCTTTTTTGACTGTGGCTGTGAACGGCCTTTTATGAGGGAGGCCTCTTGATTAGGATGTGGATAACAAACGTCACTTGTCAATTGATTGAGCTATGAAAATGAATGCATGGTGTTTCTGACGACAAACACCACTGGAAGACAATCGTTTCGCCCCAAAGGATTTGCGAATCAGCGAAAAGCTTATCATTCTCTGAAATCATCAACATCATCATCATCAGTCTTTTAACGCCCGTCGTTGGACATGGACCTTCCCCAGGATTCGCCACACTTCTATATCGTGGACGTCACAGAGCCAGAATTCGTCCAGTTCATCTCTCCACTTGTATTCTGTCGGCCTCAGTTTCGCAAGTGATCTCTGGGGATCCACGTTGTGCGTTGTCCGTCATTCTTGCAACATGGCCTGCCCATTGCCGTTTAAGTTTTCTTATAGATTAAATCAAGTAGCTGACTCCCATTTCTTTTCCTTATATACTGTGCTGTCTTATGATTCTCTCGTGTGTGCGTTGCATGCTTCTCAGTTTGCGAGTCTGTCTCTTGTTTAGGTTCCATATTTCAGCCCCATAAGTGACTATTTGGAGGATGCATCGGTTGCATACTCGTCTTTTTAGGATTATTGGGATCGACTTATTTTTTAAGATTGAGCTTTCTCTGCCGAAGGTTTGCCATTCTAGGGTGATCCTTCGCTTGATCTCTCCCTCCTTAGTGGGTTTCATGGAAATTCGTTGTTCGAGATGGATGTAGTGGCCTACTTTCCCCAGTTTTGCATCTTCGATTTTGACAGTTATATCCTTAATGTGATCGTTGCACATGATTTTTGTTTTACTGAAGTTCATGTGAAGGCCAAGCTTTTTGCTTTCTCCATTAATTTCATTTAGGATTTGTTGGAGGTCGAGTAGGTTTTCTACGAAAAGGACGATATCGTCTGCAACTCTTAGTTTGCTTGAATATTCGCTGTCTATTCTAATTCCTCTATTCTCCCAGTCCAGGTTTCGGAAGATCATTTCGAGGCAATAAGAGTTTAGGTGAACTGGAATCACCTTGTCCTACTCTGTTTGGGAGCTGGAGGAGTTCAGAGTTTTTATGTAACCTGAGAAAGGAGCTGCTGGAGTTGTATATATGTTGTAGTACTTTGACGTATACAGGGTCTAAACCTGGTAGAGTGATGGCCATTATAACCATGGGAATTTCTACCGAGTCAAATGCCTTCTTGGAGTATATAAATGCTACGGTGAGTGGTAGTTTATATTATGTTGCTTTCTCTTTCAGCTGATTCATTGAATGAAGATGGTCCATGGTAGAGTAATTTCTTTTAAATCCAGCCTGTTTCCGTGTTTGTTTTTCATCTAGTGTTTTAGTGATCTGGTTGGTGATGATTTTTGTGAAAAGTTTATTGATGGAGTTTAGTAGTCTTATAGGCCTGTAGCTGTTGAGATCTTTGGGGTTTCCTTTTTTAATGTAGAAGCATTATGATTGCTGTGATCCAGTCTTTCAGAGCTTTAGTCTGTTTTAAACATAAATTGAATAGAATAGCTAGTTTTTTGTTGGCAATCTTACTTTTTTGAGTAGATCGATGGTGATGTTATCTGGCCCAGGGGCTTTCCCTTTTTTTGTTTGTTTGATGGTTTGTTTAACCTCTCATGGTGTAACTTCAGGGAAGTTCTCGAACTCATTGTCAGCATCTTGCGTATCTTGGTCGTTGTTTTGTTCTGTCTCTTTCTGTTGTGTTCCATTCTGAGTTTCTTTTTTAAGAATATATTCATGATTTTGAAGTTGTTTGCAGTCGCAAAGTTTACAAGATCTTAACCTCTTTCGTTTCGTCTTTTGTATCCGAATTTTCTTTCGTCTCCTTGTCCTACCTGTGCGTCAAAATCTTCCAATGTGAGATTGAAGTATATTTGGTATCTTATGAAAGGGATATCAAATCATCATAGAAGTTGTTTACTTCTTCTTTGGTTGATTGCGAAGTGGGAGCGTACACTTCAAATGACATTTAGCTTGTATCTCTTTGAGAGTTGTATTGTGACACTGGCAATGCGGTCTGAGACAGCTTTGAAACCTACCACGTTGTCTTTGAGGTTCTTCTTGATGTGGAAGCCTATTCCATTTTGTTTTATTTTCTCTCTAGTTGTAGAGAGGGTGTCTGCTCTTCAATTCAATTAGTTCTTCTCTTGGTCTTCTCATTTCGCTAAAACTGATGATGTCTCACTTTATGTTTTCGATTCCACTTTCTAGATGGGTCAGGTGGAAGTCTGTAGAGAGTGTTCTGATGTTGTAGGTGCTGGTGTATAATATTGTTCTCTTGTTTTTTGGGGTTTGGGTTTTGTTTGGGTGGTCGCTGTTAGAGTACATCACTCCCTCCCAAGGCAAGTGATGCGGCTGGGTCTTTTGGGACCGCTGACCCAGCAGGAACAGGTGTTTTCCTGGTGTAGTGTTTGGGTAGTCACTGGTGGAGCACATCACCCCAACCAATGCGAGTGATGTGGTAGGAACGGCTGGTATAACTTTCATTATGCGAACCATGGGGAGTATTGGGCCATGCTCTGCTGTGCTGGCCCATGACGTGTTGATAGGGGTCTGGTGGATAGGTCACTCTCAGTTTCGTGGCTTCAGAGCTCCACCAGCTCTTAGTACCCATTCTATCTGCTCTTGATGGGCAAGCAGACAGGCCTGGGTGTACGTAGCGCTGTAGAGGATAAAGGATTATTTCTTATTATTCATGAGATTTATTCGGATAAGCCAGTTCAGCTTACATCATATCTCATCCTATTTACATCTAAAATGAGACCATGCTTTGTTCTAGTGGAATATTAACAGGTCTGATGGATTTATTTAGTTCTTGTTCTGCTAGATGGGTAGTTCAGCTTGAGCGTACCTCTCCCTTATATGTTAATATTTTAACAAAATAGGAGTCCCCAGATAGTGACATTTCAAACAAATTTGTATTAGCGGAAAAGTGAATGGAATAAATAAGAAAAATAACACAAAAGTTTAGTTTTACTTATCTAGTCTTGATCTCTTCTTGCTCTACCTGCAGGTTTCTTTTAACAGTTGAAAAATTTTTTTTTTTTTTTACCTTGCTGAAGATTACTACACCGATTTCAGCTTGAAATTGCAATAATTCATCATTGGGGACTGGCTTGTCTTTGAATATAATCGTTTGTTTTTATGTGTTTATGGCCAGTCTAGCGCGGGGGGGGGGGCTAAAGTTGTCTTTCCTCTTTGTTTTTTTTTCTTTTTATTTTGTTTATTCATATCTTTATTTCATTTTTATATTTTTCCTGTCTTTATTTATGTATGTTTGAAATTATTCTCCGGTGACATACCACTTGATTTCTATGGTCTACGAAAACGTTCATCATTCCAGAACGACCGGTCATCGTTCACCAACCTGAATTCATGCAGTGCACACCCGCATTTTCCAACATCCATCCTCCATTTTACAAAATAAATATCAAAATATTTATTTCACCTTTGTTAATAACTTTGCATCTGTCTGAATTTGACCCTTGTGGCGTCTGACATTTTTTACACTGTGGTAACCCCAAGCTGCAATTAAATTTACAGTTTAGGGTCTGTAATAAGCATCCAGTAGAAAACAGTTCAACACAATTACCAGCTAAAATAGTCCGATCCTTCAGTTCCAACATTATTGATAAAAGAGATAAAGATTTTTCTTCCATAGAGTTCATTCCTAAAATGGAAAAACCAAAATGTAGAATATTAAACTCATCATCATCATCATCATCAGTCTTTTAGCGTCCGTCGTTGGACATAGACCTTCCCCAGGATTTGCCACACTTCTCTATCATGGGCGTCACGGAGCCAGTACTTCCTGAACTTGTCTAGTTCATCTCTCCATCTAATATTTTGCCGGCCTCGGTTGCGCATATGGTCTTGGGGAATCCATGTTGTGAGTCGTGATGTCCATCGATTGTCAGCCATTCTTGCAACATGGCCAGCCCACCGCCACTTGAGATTTTTTATGGATTCTATGATGTCTCTAACTCTTGTCTTTTCCCGGATGTGTTGTGCTGTTTTGTGGTCTCTCCATGTGAGGCCCATCATTATTCTTTCATGTGCACGTTGCATGGTTCTCTGCTTACGGGTCTGTTTCTTGGTTAAGTTCCATGTTTCAGCTCCATAAGTGACTATTGGGAGGATGCATTGGTTATACACCCTTCTCTTTAGGATTAATGGGATCTTCTTATTTTTGAAGGTTGGGCTAGCTCTGCCAAAGGCTTGCCATCCTAGTGTGATTCTTCGCTTGATTTCTTCTTCTTTTGAGGGTCTCATGGAGATTCGTTGCCCTAGGTAGATGTAGTGGTCTACTTTCTCGAGTTCTGTGTCCTCGATTTCGATTTTAGTGTTCTTATCTCCAATGTGGTTGTTGCACATGATCTTCGTCTTGCTGAAGTTCATGTGTAGGCCGACTTTCTTGCTCTCCTCATTTAGTTCATCTATCATTAGTTGGAGGTCGTGTAGGTTCTCTGCGAAAAGGGCTATGTCGTCTGCGAATCTGAGGTTGCTCAGATACTCGCCGTCTATTTTAATTCCTTTACTCTCCCAGTCTAGCCTTCTGAAGATCATCTCGAGGCAGGCTGTGAAGAGTTTAGGTGAGCTGGTATCGTCTTGTCTTACTCCCTTCTGGAGCTGGAAGGGGTCCGAGTCTTTATGTAGCCTGATAAATGAGCTGCCGTGATTGTATATATGTTTCAACACTTCAACATATACTGGATCTACACCTTGCCGACTGATGGCCTCCATGACCTTAGGGATTTCTACAGAGTCGAACGCCTTTTTGAAGTCGATAAATGCTACGGCAAGTGGTAGTCTATACTCTGCTGCTTTTTCTTTCAGTTGATTTATTTAGTGCAGGTGGTCCATGGTCGAGTAGCTTCTTCTAAAGCCAGCCTGTTCACGTGGCTGGTTTTCATCGAGTGTTTTCGTGATTCGGTTGGTGATGATCTTTGTGAAAAGTTTATATACACAGTTGAGTAGGCTTATAGGCCTATAGTTGTTGAGGTCTTTCGGGTTTCCTTTTTTATATAAAAAACTCAGTCTGTGGCAAATGTCTGTGGCAAATGTCTGTACCAACAGAATCAGCGTACATGAGGTACGAATCACTCACACTCTCTTGTGGGATAGATTCATAGTTCATCCCCGAAGAAAAAAATCTGAAAGGTGTGACGAAATTGTTTATCTTTCTTCAATCTATTTTTAGAGTTGTCCATGGTAAAGTCTCTGAGAAAAAAAAACCACAAAATGATCCCAAAGAAAGGAGCTTGGACCATACATGCTCTGTTCCGGGGGCTAGAGCTGTCTACCTCTCCTTGTTCGGGTGCGAAATAAATTTTTCTTTCTTTCTTTCTTCAGGTCGTCAATCACAACCTCGACTGTTTAGTTGACTCCTTTAATCGACAACACAAGTGCACATTTATTTCCAATGAGATTCTCTCTCATTTATCCATCATGAGCCCATCATAAGTTCAAAGATAATTACTGACAGGCCAATGTTTTGGAAAATTGACATAACCGTCGGACAGACGTTTTGCCAACATTTACACTTGCGAAAATGCTAGTGCACAAATTCGATCTAATGTTTTAAACACAAGAACAGACTATCCCTATTCTCTCTTTACCATTCCAAATTCCCCTTTTCTTTTCATGATTCTCGTAGTTTTTATTTAATTTTATTTTTTGGCAAAACATTAAAGCAAATATATTATAAATAATGGATCGAAAAGCTACATAATTGAAACTATTTTTTCTTACTGTTATTTTCCAAAACACTTTTTCTATCCAATGCCGATGAGTGACCATCATTATCAGTAGCGTCAATGCTATTGATAAAATTATCGTGAGAGTTTTGTAACTAATCGAGAATCTTCAGTGTTACCACCCTCTACAAAAAGTGGTATTGTGCATTCTTCATCAGTATTTTGTCTTTGCTTCCTGCACCGATCAGATGCTTTTTGCAGTGGATCATTATCTATTTCCATGTCATCAGAATCACTATCGCTATATGTCGCAGCCGGAGTGGCCTTTCGCATCGGCCGATGACAATCTGAAATATTCTATTCGTCGATCTTGGCACTGCGGAGATCGGTGACATGCATCATTGTAATCGCCCCATTGAGCTGATCTTTAAATTTGTATGAAATTGGACATGTCTTTTCAAAAACGAAGTAGGATTTCAGCGTTCATCCAATTGGGTTCTTTTTCTATGATTTTTAAGACAGACCATTTCCCCTATGCAAAAGTCAACCTCTCTAGTCTTATTAGATATGTGTACTCATGTTGTTCTTTTCTAGCCTTGGAAACGTAATCTCTCATTCTAATGAGTTTCAAAATATCATCTACAGGTAACACTACTTCCCTATTGTAAACTAATTTGAATAGAGCAAACTTGGTTGCGTCATTTTCATTGAATCTAATCGCCACTAGAGTTTGGTTCAAATGAATATCCTACGACCGCTCATTATCAGCAACCCTTTTAGCTAGAATGTCGTGCATTGTTCGATGAAGCCTTTCCACTCTGCCGTAACTCCGCAGGCGGTAAAACGGGGTGGTAATATGAGTAACCTGAAGTTTAGCCAATGTTTCTTTCATAATTCTAATATTTTCAGAACCGTTATCCGATACTATTTGTAATGGAGACCAAAAACGTGGGAAATTTTCGTAAATTAACAAGTGCGCAACCGTTTCTACTTTCTTGTTAGACAAGGCAAAGCATTCTAACCACCCAATATATAAACCAATGAAGTTTACTATCAGTTGATCCCTTGATAACGAACAAGGATAGGGACCTGAAATCTCCGAAGCAATTTTGGTGAATGGATATGGCAGTAGGTCGCTTTCTTGCATTTTAGGGGTAACTGTCTTGAGATTCCTTCTCTGATAAGAAACACTCATACCAACATGGTTTACGACATCCTTAAACTAACTGATCGCTCTGTTAGTTTTGTCTATCCCCATATGGCCATTCTCATCATGATATCGTAATATTACTTCCTTACGTAGCTGATTAGGTACATATAATCTAATTGTTGGCTCGTCTTCGGCATGAGACAAATGATAGAGAATGTCATTTGATATAATATATTTATTTTCTACCTTAACAGTGACATTTCCTGTCCTTAAACGTTTCCTAGGTTCATTAATAGCCTCATCTGCATTTTGACTATATTTACGTCTTGCCGCTGTGGCTTAATCTGTTAAGAGGACGAGGCTTCTTTTAGGCGATACGACGCGAAGTCCCGTGGTTCGAACTCATTCGAGTTGATCACAACCACTTCATGTGTCTGGTCATGCAGATCAGGTGGTTTAATACTATTATCTTCTGACTCATTCAGCGATCCGGATAGGAGATCCGCATTTATATTGTCTTTCCTTGCTAAATATTTGATTTTACAATCATAGGCATCGATGTTAAGGGCCCATGATTGAATCTTTCAATTTTGATTTGGACACTTGAAGTGATGCTCCAAAGGCTTATGATTATAAAAAATGACAAATTTAGATCTAAATTTTGTAAATAATAGAAAATGCTAAACGCCTCTTTCTCGACCGTGAACCAGCGAGACTGTGTATCACTTAATCTATGTTAAAGACTATTGATTAGTTTTTTCTATCTCTTTTCCTTTTGCCTGGTTAAATTGGGTTTGTGTTAGGCATGCACTGACTGCGAAATTCGATGCATCAGTATTATGGTTGAAGGGTCTATTTGGTTAGGGTAAGCTGGCATCGAAGCTTTAGCTAGTGAACGCTATCTTCGCTTCATCATTTTTGTCAAGTTCCACCTGCCAGTACCCAGATTCAAAGTCCAATTTAGAAAATATTTCAATGAACCCCCAAATAGACCCCCCCAAGAAAACTAACCGAAAAAAAAAATGTAAAAAACAAGCTCTGAAAACAAAATACCCCCCCACCCACACACACACCTACTGCCTGACCGGGGCTTGACTGGCCATAAAAACAAACAAATTTAGTGTTGGATGTGTCGGTCGGTTTTCCATCTAATCTAAGTAGTACATTCTTGCTGGGAGATAGACATGAAATATTTAGCAACGAAAGGTGAAAAATTCAAACTTTTTCAACTGCTAAAATGAAGTCCCCAGGATGACTATGCTGCTGCTTTTCTGTTTTTTAAATTCGAACATCTGTGGACTTTAAGTTAAAAACTTTATATATGAGGGAGAGGTATGCTCCAGTGTCGCCTCACTGATCCCATCAGGTAGGCAAGAGAGAGAAAGAGATCCTTACCTATGGAATTTGCATCCAACTTTTTTTTAAAATGAGACTGAATCGTGTTGGAATTTTTTTTTTTTTGTCGGTGCTCCGAACATCCATTCCTAACTTACGAGAACAGTTTGGACGGGTATCAAGAGCCGGTGGAGTTCTTAGGCCACTGACCCGCAGTGGACAATCCACCAGACCCCCTGCTAACACGTCATGGGCCAGCGTGGCAAGGCATGGCCCATCACTCTCCGTGGTTTGCGCACCAAAAATTATATCGGCCGTACCTGCTGGGACCTCGGTACCAAAAGGCCCAGCCACATCACTTGCTTTGGGTGGGGGTGATGTGCTCCAAGGGTGACAACCCAAACACTGCACCAAGAGAGCGTTTGTTCCTGCTGGGTCATCGGCCCCAAAAGACTCAGCCACATCACTTACTTTGGGTGGGGGTGATGTGCTCCGAAAGCGACTACCCAAATCCTTCACCAAGGGAACACCTGTTCCTATTGAGTCACCGATCCAACAGCGACCATTTAAACACAGCCCTAAGACTGTCAACAAAAGGACAAATTTATACATAGGCACCTACAACGTCAGAGCACTGCCAACTGACATACACCTAACCTATCTAGAAAGTGAAATCAAAAATGTCAAATGGGTCATCATAGGCATTAGCGAGGTAAGAAGACCTGGAGAAGAAATAATCGAACTGAGGAGCTGACTTCTTCTTTACAGCTACGGAAAAGAGAAAGTAAAATAAAGAGGAGTTGGCTTTCTCATCAATAAGGACCTCGAAGACAATGTAACTGGCTTCAAAGCCGTCTCTGACCGAGTAGCTATCGTCACAATACAACTTTCAAAACGATATAAACTCAATATAATCCAAGTCTACGCTCCCACTTCGCAATCAACCCAACAGGAAATAGACAACTTCTATGATGACTTGAACTACCTACTCCAAGACACTGGAAAACACTTCAATGTTATCATGGGAGACTTCAGCGCACAGGTAGGACAAGGAAATGAAGATTGCGTCGGCAAATTTGGATACAAAGTACGGAATGAGAGAGAAGATCTTGTTAACTTTGCAACAGCTAATGGATCCAAAATTATGAACACCTTCTTCAAGAAGGGACCCAATAGGAGATGGACTTGGAAGAGCCCCAATCACGAAACAAAGAACGAAATAGACTACATCCTAACGGACAAAAACGATATCGTCAAGGACATCCAAGTCCTGAATCAAGTAAATGTAGGCAGCGACCACAGAATGGTACGATGTAAAATACAAGTAAACACCAACAAAGAACGCAGGAAAATGTTCCACACAAAACCGCAGCCTCTAAACATACCAAAAGAGAACGCTCAATCTTTCAAGCTCGAACTGAAAAACAGATTAAGAATTCTTACTGAACAAGACAACACCAACAT
This sequence comes from Thysanoteuthis rhombus, assembly GCA_963457665.1. Lineage (NCBI taxonomy): Eukaryota > Metazoa > Mollusca > Cephalopoda > Oegopsida > Thysanoteuthidae > Thysanoteuthis > Thysanoteuthis major. The sequence continues at coordinate 14,763,952 of OY735206.1, read as the reverse complement.
CAACGAAATAAGCAACAAAATGACAGCGTCAATAATTGAAGTAGCCTCTATATTCAAACCAATGAGCACACAACCCATCAGCAAAATCTCAGATGAAACTAGAAATCTCATGGAAAAACGCAGAAACCTCAAGCCACCGACAACAACAAGAGAGAAAATTGAAGAGGCTGATCTAACTAAATTGATGAAGAAAAAACGAAGGGAAGACAGAAGGAGATACACGACGGCAGTCTTCGAATCGACTCTTGAAAAAGGTCGGGGCTTCAAAGCTATAAACAAACTCCTCAACTCAGGACGAAGACAAATAACTAGCATACTCGAGGAAAATGGAAACCTAACAACAGACAGAGAAAGGATTGTCGAACGTGTCAAAGAATTCTACCAAAAACTTTATTCATCCAAACAAGGACTACAAAACAATGAACAGGATACGCAAGACGTGAGCAATCAACTCAACGACTTCCCTAGAGTAACTCCGTGGGATGTGAAAGAAGCCATTAAACAGACGAAGAAAGGAACTGCCCCTGGACCAGACAACATCACTATCGACCTACTCCGAAAAACGGGTAAAATCATCACTAGGAAACTGGCCGTCCTCTTCAACTTGTGTCTAAAACACAGTAAAGTCCCAGACGATTGGAACACTGCTATCATAATGCTTTTATATAAAAAAAAGGAAACCCGAAAGACCTCAACAACTATAGGCCTATAAGCCAACTCAACTGTATATATAAACTTTTCACAAAGATCATCACCAACCGAATCACAAAAACAGTCGATGAAAACCAGCCACGTGAACAGGCTGGCTTTAGAAGAAGCTACTCGACCATGGACCACCTGCACTAAATAAATCAACTGAAAGAAAAAGCAGCAGAGTATAGACTACCGTTGCATTTATCGACTTCAAAAAGGCGTTCGACTCTGTAGAAATCCCTAATGTCATGGAGGCCATCATTCGACAAGGTGTAGATCCAGTATATGTTGAAGTGTTGAAACATATATACAATCGCAGCAGCTCCTTTATCAGGTTACATGAAGACTCAGACCCCTTCCAGCTCCAGAAAGGAGTAAGACAAGACGATACCAGCTCACCTAAACTCTTCACAGCCTGCCTCGAGATGATCTTCAGAAGACTAGACTGGGAGAGTAAAGGAATTAAAATAGACGGCGAGTATCTGAGCAACCTCATTGCCCTTTTCGCAGAGAACCTACACGACCTCCAACTAGATGAACTAAATGAAGAGAGCAAGAAAGTCGGCCTACACATGAACTTTAGCAAGACGAAGATCATGTGCAACAACCACATCGGGGATAAAAACACTAAGATCAAAATCGAGGACACAGAACTGGAGGAAGTAGACCACTACACCGACCTAGGGCAACGAATCTCCATGAGACCCTCAAAAGAAGAAGAAATCAAGCGAAGGATCACAGTATGATGGCAAACCTTTGGCAGAGCTAGTTCAACCTTCAAAAATAAGAAGATCCCATTAATCCTAAAGAGAAGGGTGTATAACCAATGCATCCTCCCATTAGTCACTTATGGAGCCGAAACATGGAACCTAACCAAGAGACAGACCCGTAAATTGAGAACCATGCAACGTGCACGTGAAAGAATAATGATGGGCCTCACATGGAGAGACCACAAGACAGCACAGTACATCCGAGAAAAGACAAGAGTCAGAGACATCATAGAATCCATAAAAAATCTTAAATGGCGGTGGGCTGGCCATGTTGCAAGAATGGCAGACAACTGATGGACATCACGACTCACGACATGGATCCCACGAGATCACATGCGCAACCGAGGCCGGCAGAATATTAGATGGAGAGACGAGCTAGACAGGTTCAGGAGGTACTGGCTCCGCGACACCCATGATAGAGAAGTGTGGCAAATCCTGGGGAAGGTCTATGTCCAACGACGGACGTTAAAAGAATGATGATGATGATGATGATGATGATGATGATGATGAACATACATCACTTGTCTAAGTTCATTGAGCCATGAAATTGAATACATGTTGTTTCCTGCGACAAGCACCACTTGAAAACAATCGTTTCGTCCGAAAGGATTTGGGTGTCAGCAAAGAGCATATATTGAAAAAACTGATAGAACTAAAGGGCAAACATCTTCTTTACAACTACGGGAAAGAGAAAGTAAAACAAAGTGGAGTGGGCTTTCTCATCAATAAGGACCTCAAAGACAAAGTGATAGACTTCAAAGTTGTCTCATACCGTATAGCTAACTTCACCATACAACTCTCAAAGACGTACCAATTGAATATCATTCAAGTCTACGCTCCACTTCTCAATCAACTAAAGAAGAAATGACCAACTTCTATGATGACTTGAACTCTCTACAATAAGATTAGAAAAAAATATTTCTATGTCATCATGGGAGACTCCAACGCACAGGTAGGACAAGGAAATGAACGTTGCGTTGGTGAGTTCAGTTATAAAATACGGAATGAGAGAGGTGAAAATTTTGTAAACATGAATTGAAGAACAGATGCAACAGCGAACGACAAAATCATGAATACGTTCTTCAAGAAGAAACCAAATAGAAAATGGACTTGGAAGAGGCACGAAACCAAGAACGAAATAGACTACATCTTAACGGACAAAAGCAACACTATCAAAGACATTCAAGTCCTAAATCAAATCAACACAAGAAGCGACCACAGAATGGTGAAACCAAATAGAAACCAAGAACATGAATTGAAAAACAGATGCAAAATTCTTACTAAACAAGAGAACGACACCAGCACCAACATCAACAAACTCCACAGCAAAATAACAATCTCTCTAATAGAAGCTGCCACTATATTTATACCAAGGAGCACACAAACCATTTGTAAAATCTTAAATGAAACTAGGAACTTCATAGAAAAACTCAAAAACCTCAAGCCACCGACAGCAACAAAAGAAGAAACGAAGAGAAGACAAAAGACGGTCCACGACAATAATCATCGAAACAGCTCTCGAAAAAAAGTTGGGCTTCCAAACTATAAACAAAGCTAGGACTGAAACAAAAAGCTAGCAAACTCGAGGAAAGCGAAGACCTAACAACAGACAGAGACAGGATTGTCGAACGCACCCAAGAATTCTACCAAAAACTCTACTCCCCAAAATATGGTCTATAAACAACGAAAGGGATACGCGAAACACGAGCAATCAGTTGGAGGATTTCCCAGAAGTTACACCATGGAAGGTGGAGCAAGCCATCATAAACAAAAAATGGAAAAGCCCCTGGACCCGATAACATCACAATTGATCTACTCAAAAAGCTGGTAAGATCGTCACTAGGAAACTAGCTACTCTATTCAACTTATGCCTAAAACAAAGTAAAGTCCTTGAAGACAGGAACAAGGTAATCATAATGCTTTTATATGAAAAAAAGCCGTAAAACCTCCAGTACAGACCTATGAGCCTGCATCTGCAAACTTTTTACAACCAGATCACTAAAACACTAGATGAAAACCAACCACGGGAACAAGCTGGCCTTAGAAGAAACTACTCAACTGTGGACCATCTCCATTCGATAAATTAGCTGAAAGGAAAGGCAGCAGAGTTTAAATGCCACTCGTTGGATCATTTATAGACTTCGACTCAGTGAAAATTCCCATGGACATGAAAGCCATCACTCTACCAGATGTAGACCCTGTATAAATCAGAGTACTTTAACATGTACACAGTCACAACAACTCCTTTATCAGGCTACATAAAGACTCGGAGCCCTTTCAGCTCCAGAAAGGGGTAAGACATGGTGATACCAGCTCACCCAAACTCTTCTCGGCCTGCCTCGAGATGATAGACGGCGAATATCTGAACAACCTCAGATTTGCAGATGACATTGCCTTTTTTCGCAGAAAACCTACACTGCCAACAACTAATGCTAGATTAACTAAATGAAGAAATGATAAAAGTTGACCTTCACGTGAACTTCAGTAAAACAAATGTCGGGTGCAACAATCACGTCGGAAATAAGAATACAATGATGAAAAGATGCAAAACTGGAGAAAGTAGACCAACACATCTACCTAGGACAATGAATCTCTATTAAACCCTCAAAAGAAGAAATTGAGCGAAGAATCACTCTAAGATAGCAAGCTCAACCTTCAAAAACAAGAAGGGTATACAATCGATGCATCCTCCCGGTAGTCACCTATGGAGCTGGAACATGGAACCTAATCGAGAGACTGAGAAGCATGCAACGTGCACACGAAAGAATCATGGAGGGATCACAAGACAGCATAGAATATCAGAGAGAAAACATGTCTGAGACATCATAGAAATGGCAATTAGCTTATCATGCTGCAAGAATGACAGACAACCGATGAACATCACGACTCACGACATGGATCCCCACAGATCACACGCGGAACCGAGACCGGCAGAATACAAGATGGAGAGATGAACTAGACAAATTCAGAAAGTATTGGCTCCACGACGCCCACGATAGGGAGGTGTGGCAATTCCTGAGGAAGGTCTATGTCCAACGGCAGATACTGAAAGACTGATGATAATGATGAAAAAGCTTATCATTCTCTGAAGTACCTATCTTCATTTATGTATTCTTGAAATAAGGCAGATTGTTCTCCGATGACATACCACTTGCTTCCATGGTTCGCGAAAACGTTATCATTCCATGACGACCTGTCATCGTTGACGATCCTGATTCCATGCAGTGCATGCTCACATTTCCCAACCCATACTGAAATAAAGAATATCCAATTCTGAATCTATTTGTGTCATACTTTTCATCGGTTGACCTAAAATGAGTTTCATAGCGAATTTTCAATTCAATGTTCATACAGCGGCCAAAATACGCTTTGAGTGTTTTTCTCCGCGTGCGAAACGAAGTGCTTTCTATAAATGTCAGGGTGGACTGCCCTTTAAATATTTCCATTGAACCAAATGGGGTTTTAAAAAAATGAAAAATCAATCTTCAATTCCATTTAAAATTCAAGCAAATCCACACTGTCAAATTGAAAAAAAAAATCGATTTAAAAACTTCGATCCCAAATGTCCATGCGTTCTAATATGAGAATAAACTTGTGTGTAGTATCAGAATATTGCACAAAAAGGACTTCATCCAACAACATTTGTTCAGATTCTGTGGGGAGATTGCCCCCGAGAGTATTTCCGGCTTTGCATTTTTGTTTATCATGGCGATTGTGCAGTGACCACGTACAATAAATATGCTGAACAAGTTCAAATTACCTTGTACCGAAAGACCTTCGCCATAACGATATGGTTTTTATTTTAACACTGAAACTTGCAAAAATGTGCATTTATTCAACTATTGCTCAGAATATTCGTAAAGATTCTTTGAAATTGAAAGTAAAATGGAAGTAAAACTGGAAACCGTCAACTAATGCAAGGGGAGATAATTTTAATCCGAATATAGCCAAGCTGATCCTCTAAATACTACGTCTGTCTCGACTGAGAGGAAAAAGGAGACCATAACAACCAAATAAACTGTAACGGTCTTGGCACACAATCTCAATGTTGATACTATTGGTGATTTCAGGATTTTTTGCAAATGTATTCACAGATCTTCGAGGAGGTTCACGTTCAAGAACTTTCCAAGTGATACTGCACTTGCCCCAAAACAGTTCAAATTCATATTTATTTTATAAATGGAGTGTAGGGATGTACCCCCTTCTACCCCCTGGCAACACCCCTACCCTCTACCAAGTAAAACTTTTTTGATTTTTAACATATTTAGTGTTAGTAAGACTATTTACGGAGTGCAATGGAAAGCAAAATAAAAGGCTCTTGGGGTAATAGTTTTGAAATTCAGGGATGAATATATCAGGGTTTTTTAGTGACGTATTGAGAAAAAGGGGGGAAAAATAAAACTACTGAAAGTATTATTTATTGTCTTGTAACATGAAGACACCCTGGAGAAGAGATTTTTCTAGGTCGGAGCATACTTGAATATAAATTCCGCACAGACTTCATACAAAAAGGAAATGGAGTGCATCTTTTAAGGTACGCATGTATGCTTGTAGCACAAAAAGACCATCCAAGTTCTATATATCCTGGGAAAGTTCTGGGAGAGAAGGGGTTGACACCATGAGTTCCCTCCTCAGGTGACAAAATCCCAAGGAACGTCACTAATGTGACGTATTAAATTTATAAAATGTATGTTTCTTTCTGGGATTATTAAGAATATAAATAAATTACATTTAGCATGTAGAACACACTTCCTTTGTTTAGAAAACGTAAGCTACAAAATCGCCAAAATTATTGATTCAAAAAAAATAATACTTTCGAAAAAGCAAGAAAAATCACCAATAGGGGGAGAAAATATATTTGTACATAGAGTATTCGATGCAAAGTGTATACGATTGATGGGAATGGCGCGAATTCGGGTCTTTTCATATTATAAATATCATATACCCTTAAAAATCGACTCAAAAGAAAATGACAAATACTTCGAGGACAGGAGGGGCTGATGGATCGAAAACACGAGAAATAGTCGCGAAAGTTTTTTGAGGTTGGGCCCTGTCAGAAGCGCGGGAAAATGAACGTAAATGTTTCTCACTATAAACCTGTAATTTTTTTTCAAGTTTCACACATTCATATAACTTGAATGAATATATAAAATTTTTCTTACCTCGTGGCAGCACAGAATTCATATTTCGAAATTTTCGATTGAATCCAGTGATGAACTCGTGAAATTTTTCTAAGTAATTTGAACAGTGTGATGGGCCATGCCAAAATGCTTATTCTAGTAATTCAAGCCTATTCGTTTCTGCATGAGCGGGTGAATAAATTGCGGTGTTGAGAAATTAATTTACACTGAAATTTCAGCAGCAAAAAGTTGTTCTCTTGTTTTATTTGTGTAAACAGTATATTAGGATTAATAATCACATTCAATTAGGCCACTGTTAATTTGACATTTTATGCAAACGTGAAACAAATGATGATGTTTTTTAGGGGTCTTTCCAGTTCATATACCATTTTTGTCTGGGTCATTTTGCATTGTTTACTGAAAAGACTTCATTCAAACGGTTATTCACTCGTTTGAAAACAGACTTACCGTGTAAAAAACGTTATTCGCACGTTTTGCAAATAGAGCAAACGTAATGCGAACGCTAACGAACGTTTTTGCCCGTTTGCGCACAGAAAGAAATTCAGAAAATCAGTAGTTGAACGTTCGGCTGCTGATTGCAAACGCTTTTGTCTGTGAGACCGATGTGTGAACTTGCGTACAAGTATGAATGTATGTGTTACAATTTACATATACGTACGTGTGCGTGTGTGTGTGTGTGTTTGTGTGTGCATATATGCACATGATTCTTAAAACACAAGATAGAGACACGCATCTTAGACTAAGAGATAGGTAGTCAGTAAGTAACTTTTAGTAGGAATTAGTTCGAGTTCGGTTGTAAACCTCCACGGACGTTAGATATGGTATGTTACGGCTCTCTGATTTTGACCGTTTGTTTTTATGCAAAAGTTAAAAGAAAAAATTAAACTGTGTTCTCATCCTGCAAAACCTAACCAACAACTCCGATATTTTGGAGAGAATAAAATATGGATTATTTTCATAACCCGATTCTTCCTTGTTTCTCTCCACAGTTTATTGCACTAACAAGTGCAGCATTTGCTTTGAAGATCTCTCACAAAGTATCCAGTGACCAGTTAGAATCGCAATAGAATTTCACTGACACGTACACAGTGTCGGTGTGATGCACAAAAATATACATAACGAAAAACTACAACATATTCGCAATGTAAGTGGTGTTTGACTGCCTTAAGAATGAACGGACGAATCCTTTCATTATGCAATATCAGATCTTTTTCCCCTTTTTCTTAAGGACCAATTTCACAGATCTCTTTTCCAAAAATGTTTTAGGAAATACAGTAAGAACGACTGATATTTTTTTTAAAGGAATCAAAAACCAATACAAAACACTGATTCAATCAAAGTTTGTTTTTCAGGATTTCGACGTTTCTGTATATTGGACTTCTGACATTGATAAATCGAGGATCTTTTAGAAGACCACAAGTAGGGAAAAAAACTCACTTCGCCGATCCTTAAGATGTTTTAGTGTTGCCCAAGTGACAACGTTCAACGTGAATTTTCAGAAGGGTTCAACGTCGACAGCTATTTTTTTCGTTCAGGATAATGGGCTACATGTGCCTGACTTCATTTTGAAAGGAACTAATAATGGCAGGTTCCATGCAAGCGGTACTATTTTTTCTTGAATAGCAGTTTGGTTTTGCAAAAATGGCGAATATGTTTAATGTTTTCTTGTTTCTGATTTATTTAGCGAGCGATAATCACTGGTTCAGCTTTCAACCTGGAGGTGCTCTTGATTTGACGAAATATAACTGGATCAGGAATAGATGAGTTTGATGTATATATTAATTTATGAATGGATATAGGGGAGACCGGGGCTACTTGGGAAAAGGTACGGGTTGAATCGTTTGCTTTAGATTTATTTCTGTCACTTGATTGCACAAAAAAAATGATTTAAAAAAATCAAAAGCAATTAACAGAATCAAGAACTTTTGGTACTATGAATAGAAGAATCATTGGCAAGAAAAACGGAAAAAAGAATAAATTTAATTGGGCGTGTCCAGGAAGATCAACGGTAAAATAACGGTTTTGGATAGGGATCCGGATAAATCGAATCCTTCGCCTGAAAAAGCCTGATTTGGGGCTTTCAATGCGGGAGGGTGTTTTCCAAATGCTATTCCGTCTAAAATTGTCTAGATTTTCATGCCATCTCTTAAGAAAAATATCTAGAAAAGTTGGGAATCCATTTTCTCCAAAAAACTTCGCTTTTTGGCTTTTTCTTTCAATAAATATCTTTTTTACAAGCATCAGGTATAAACATGAATATATTTTAATTCATCGAAGTATCTCTTAAACGTAACACACTTGAAACAGAATGTCATCAAGGTTCGTCAGGAAATTTCGAAAAGTAACAAGCGGCGACTAGCAAACTTTTTCGCATAAATATCTTTTCAACATCAGGCATTGATAGATTTTTTCGAATAAATATTTCTGTCTGGAGCACCTGGTATCAACATCATTATCATCATCATCACGCCCACTTGTCAACAGAGCGTCAGGAAGTTTTTTCGGGTAATTTCTTCAAATGACAAGCACCGTCTTGCATAATTTTTCATATAAATATCTTTTCACAGGTGTCAGGTATAGACAGTTTTTTTTTTTCACGGAAATATTTTGTAAACGGTTACGCGTCAAAAGAATGTCAGCAGGGCTCGTCAAGCAATCCCTGGATGTGACAAACAGCGGCAGGCATAATTTTTCATGTGAACATATTTTTTAATTTAATTTTTCAAGTGAATATTTTCTCACTGATGTCAGCTCTAGACAGTTTTTTCACCCGAACACTTCGTTAACGTAATGCCCTCGCGTCAACGGCCAAGGCAGCTATGATCGTCAGGCGATTTCGGATAGTGTGACAAGCAGCATCAGGCTTCATCTTTCCAATAAATATATTTCCAAAAACATCGTTCCCTGTCAATAGTGTGCAAGGAAGTTTTGTCAGGCAATTTTGTATTGTGACAAGCAGCGCCAGGCATAATTTTTTACATTAATATCCTTTTATGGGCACCGGGTATCATCATCATCAGCAGCAGCAGCAGCAGCCGTTGGACAGAGACCTTCCCCAAGACTCGCCAGACCTCTCTATCATGGACATCACAGAACCCGTACTTCCTGAATTTATATAGATCGTCACGCCATCTCACTTTCTGTCGGTCACAATTTTGCATATGATCTCTGGGAACTATCAGGTGGATGCATCGGTGTAAACCTTTCATTTTAGGGCTAGTGGGATTTTTCTTGTTCTTTAGCTTGCTCTACCGAAAGCTTAGCGACCTAGAGAGATTTTTCGCTTTATTTCTTCTTCTTTTGATGACTCCATGGTGACTTGCTGTCCTAGGTAGATGTAGTGGTCTACTTCCTCCAGCTGTGCATATTCGATTTCGATCGTTGTGTCTGTTTCTAACATGTTTGCTGTATGTGAAATTTGTTTTGCTGAAGTTCAGGTGGAGGCCAACTTTCTTGCATGCTTCATTTAGTTCGTTTAGCATTATTTGAAGATCATGAAGATCATGGCGTTAGCAAATCTGAGGTTACTTAGATATTTGCCGCCTATCCCTATTCCTTTGTGTTCCCATTTTAGGTTTCGGAAGATCATCTCAAGGCAGGCTATTATCACCTTGTCAAACTTTTTATTCTAGTTGAAAGGTCTTTATGTAGCCTCATGAAGGAATTGCTGTATTGGTAGATATGTTGCAGTACTTTGACATGTACGGGGTTTACACCTTGTTGCATTATAGCGTTAATGACCTTGGGGATATCCACGGAATCCAAGGCCTTTTTAAAGTCGACAAATGCTTTAGTTAATGGCATTCTATATTCTGCTGTTTTCTCTCTTAGTTGATTTACTGAATGAAGATGGTCGATGGTTGAGTAGCTTTTTCTGAAGCCGGTTTGTTTCCATGTTTAGCGTTTTGATGATCACTTTAATGAAGAAATTGAAGATTCAGTTGGCCTATAGTTGTTGAAGTTTTTCGGGGTTTTATTGAAATTCCTCGTAAACGGTGGTATCAGCAAGCTTCGTCAGTCAACATCAGTATATGATAAACAGCATAATTTTTCATATGAATATTTCTTCCATGAGAGTCAGAGATAGAAATGTTTCTCCTGCTGAAAAGTCTTGTTAGCAAGTCATCACTGTGTCATGCATAATTTTTCATGTGGATATCTTTTCACGAGAGTCGGGTATTTTTCAGTTATTTTTACTAAAATATTTTCTTCCTACTTGTCAATAGAGTACCAACAAGATTCATCAGGCAATTTCGGAGAGTGACAAGCAGCGCCAGGCATAATTTTTCACGTACCGTTATTTTTCACGAGTGTCTTTAATAGAAATATTCTGTTGACATACAATCCAGAGTGTGATGCTACAGCATTGAAACTCGCTGAAAACACTGCTTTAAAAGCTAAAATGCTTTGTTTAGAATTGATTTATTTTGTTACTTTGCCAAACCTATGTTAAAGACCCGAATTTATTAAAACTCTTGAAAACGCTGCATTAAAAGCTGTAAGGGGTCTTTTTCGGCCTGTTTTTGGCTATTTTAGCACTAAAAAAGTGCGCAGCAATGCAATGCAAACTTCATAACTCTTCAAGAACACTCTTTAGGTTTGTTTTGGCTTGATTTTGACTTTTTGCAAAAGTATGTTCAGCAATGCTAATGCTCATTGGGACCCCTCTAAAACACTGCTTCCAAAGCTAAAAATGCTCTGATTTGGCTTGGTTTTCACACTTGCAAAAGTGTGCTAACAGCAATGCTATTGGTATGGAACTTTTTGAAACCCCTTGAAAAACACAATTTTCAATCCTAAAAATTTATCTTTTTAAGCCTGTTTTTACATGTCATTGACACTTTGCAAAGCCTATGTACTGCAAAGCTATAGCCCAGAAAATTACCAAACCGATGGAAAACTGATTTCAAAGCAAAAAAGGCTCAGCTTCAGCCCTGAAATTCAATGAAACTCTGCTTGGTTGGAGTGTCTGGGATCTTTGTTTGAAGTTGCTGGCAGCCATACTATCTGGATTATCTGAATCCAGCTATTGTAGAGAACCATACCATCTGATGGTTCTATGCTTAATGTAACAGACAACTGTACTGTTCGGTCTCTCCTTCAAAGGTATAGTAGAACTTTATTGCAAGCTTGATATCTACAAACTGCTGATTGTTCATATATTGTGGTCCAACTACAAAAGCGTCGGCTGACCCTTACCCTGGACCAGATAACATCACCATTGATGTACTCAAAAAAAATGGTAAGATTGTCACAAGGAAACTAGCTATTCTTTTCAACTTATTAAAGTCCCGGAAGACTGGAACACAGCAATCATAATGCTTTCACATAAAAAGGAAACCTGAAAAGCAACTAAAAACCTATAAGTCTTCTCAACTGCATCTACAGACTCTTTATAAAAATCATCACCAACTGAATCAAGAAAAAGTTAGATTAAAACCAACAATCGGAACAAGCTAGCTTTACAACAATCTACTCAACCATGGATCATCTCCATTCAATAAATCAGCAGGGAGAAAAAGCGGCAGAATACAAGAGATCACATGCGCAGCTGGGGCTGGCAGAATACAAGATGGAGTGATGAATTAAACAAATTCAGAATGTATTGGCTCCATGATGCCCACAATAGAGAGGTTTGGCAAATCCTGTGGAAGTTTCATGTCCAATGTAAAAGCTAAAATTTCCAAAATGCCTTGAAAACGCTGCTTTCAAAGCTCTACTTAAGTCTACTTTGGTTAGATTTTAACACTTGCATGTGGAAACCCCAGTTTTATTTGTTGGACCCCCATTGGTCCCCAGTTCCAAAACCTCCGTTCCAGAAATTTCCCTTATTGTTTCGACACTTGTTACACTGCCCCATGTTTCCCCAGGTATGTTTCGTTCAATTAATATTTGTACCTATCCAGATTGCTGACTGTTTAATGCACAAATCAATGATATCTGCATTTGAATATCATGCAACCACATTAGTTGTTTGAAGTCACCTCCAAACAATTTGTCATTCCTTATCTCTTTTGGTAGCGTGTTGATTATTTGTAGAACATTTGAAGGAAGCATGGAGACATCGTTGATTATGAGTAATGAAGCCTTGAAGATACTATTTGATTTGTTTGAAGGAATTTTCATGGAAGAAGTTAACATATTCAGGATCGGAAGAGAAAGTGTAACTCTGTACTGTTCGCCCCCAAACAAATCTACTGCTATTCCTTTGGTTTCAAATGGAAGAACTGATTTTTTCTTTAATTCTTTAATTTATAGTTTTTGTACCTATTGTTTTATAACAGCAAGTGTATAATAACAATAGGTGCTGAAACTATAAATCAGTTTTTAGACGTAATCTAACGGTTACAAATGATAGAAAAAATGAAAAGAGTTTTAGTAAGAGCAGAAAAAGGGAGGTAGATTACATTTTTTGTTTACTTCGGCACAATATAAGTCAAACCTTGTCTTAATATTTGTAACAGTTCTCAATAGTGCATAATGACTAAGAGTAATGAAGTAATATGTCCAAAAATCACAATGTATTCATCACCTAAAAATCTTACTGTGTTTATTATGAAAAACAAAATATCACTCTGAATTTTTGAGATGAGGTATTATTATTATTTCTATTATTATTCGGACCATACTCATCATGGTTCTTTTTCAAACAACGTTTCGGCCGTTGTACTCTACAGCCTTCATCAGGTATCATCTGGTAGGTAGGTGTGGAGAAGTAACGAACCGAACCCATTTTTTAACCGACGGGAGTATATTGACTTAGCATTAGTAGTATTATTATTGTTTCACCCTGGGATTGAACCTAGAACCTTCAGGTTACTTGCAGTAATTTTGTCTGATTCTATAACCACTATGCTATGTGTCCATGTGGACAACCAGTGCTAATTTTTAGGAGCCTTAAACCTCAGGTGACAGTTTTTGGTATTTGATGTTATTGTTTTCTGTCTTACATTATCAGAGGTTCCCATATGGTATCTATTTCAATGCTAGGATTACTGAGGCAGTTTTTCTTGCCTAGCTTATGGGCCGACTCTTTCAATTTTCGAATCTTCCAGTGTTTTTCCTGATCAATTATCTCGATTCGTTCCAAAGTGGTAGGTGGTCTCCCTTTTCCATGCATACGTGATCAGCTATACCCAATTTGTTAGTTTCACATTTGCTTACCGCTTTTCGGTGTTCTTCCACCCGAACCTTCAAAGGGCGACATGTTTCCCCTGTGTTTTCAAGCTGCACGGTATTGAGTATACACAGTTCTTGGTGTTCGATAACTCAGTGGGTGGTTTGGTGCGGGAGAGGTAGTTGCGTAGCATTGATCTACTTCTGAATACAGCCCGGATATTATATGGGGCGCAGATATTCTGGATCTTCTCAGACACATTCTTAAGGTAGGGGAGACAGACTGTAGTTGGTTTAAGATTGTCATCCTCCATCTCCGTCACTCTCCTTTCTCTAGTGGTGACAGTTAAACCTTTGGGGTAACCATTTTTCTGGAGATTCTTGCTTATGGTACGCATCTCACAGAGGTATGAGTCAGAGTCACTACTTATTAGCTTTGCTCGGTGCTGTAACCATCGGACGATCCCTTTCTTAACGCTGTATGGATGGTTAGAGGCGAAGTTGAGATATTGGCCAGTGAACGTTGGCTTACAATACACAGATGTATTGAAACCTTGTTCCGATCTTGTTACCAGTACATCCAGGAAGGCTAATTTATTGTTACTCTCCTTTTCCTTTGTGAACTGTATTGGAGCTCTGATTGAGTTCACGGGGTCAAGTAGTAACTGTTGGTCTTCCGGATGTATGAAGGTGTCATCTACATATCGAAGCCACATGCTTGGCCTTAGTGGTGATGTTCCTAAGGCCAATTCCTCAAAGTACTCCATGTATATATTTGCCATCACTGGTGATAGCAGTGATCCCATAGCTAAGCCTTCCTCCTGTTGGTACATCTCATTCCCCAATTGGAAGTATGTTGTTTCAATGCAGAAGGTCAGCATTTCCATTAGGTTGTTGAGAGGGATGCTGGTGCGTTCATCCAATGTGGGATCTGAACCTAATCTATCCCTAACTACTGACAGTGCTTCGGATGTTGATACTCGTGTCAAGAGACTCACCACGTCTAGGCTCAACATTCGTTGTGTTTGAATTGGAGCCCCTCTGAGTTTTTCTACGAAGTCAGCTGTTCTTTACATAGGATGAGGTCTTACCCACCAGCGGGTTGATTATACTCACCAGGTACCTGCTCAGTGGATGGCATTCAAAAATTGAAAGAGTCGGCCCATATGCTAGGCAAGAAAAACTGCCTCAGTAATCCTAGCATTGAAATGGATACCATATGGGAACCTCTAATAATGAAAGACTGAAAACAATAACATCAAATACCAAAAACTGTCACCTGAGGTTTAAGGCTCCTAAAAATTAGCACTGGTTGTCCACATGGACACATAGCATAGTGGTTATAGAATCAGACAAAATTACTGCAAGTAATCTGAAGGTTCTAGGTTCAATCCCAGTGTGAGACAATAATAATACTACTAATGCTAATCGGGGACTGCGGTCAATATACCCCAGTTGGTTAAAAGGTTCAGTTCGTTATTTCCCCACACCTACCTAATGAAGGCCGTAGAGTATGAAAAACAACCAAGATGAGGATGGTCCGAATAATAATAGAAATGAAATATCACTTCTTAAAAATGAATTTAAAAAACAGAATCAAACACCAAATTTATTCAAACAATCAATGAATAGCATTGAGGCATTTTACAATCTATCAGCACCATAAGTATCTTGACTCATTTTTCACTAAGAAACCTATCTATTTTGTAACACATTCTTGGATTAACTAATTTTGTAAACCGCCAAAAGAAAGATCTTTCAGCCTGTCAGTTGTTGCGTAAATTCTCTCAAGAGAGACACACATTGTTTTAATCATATCTTCCTATCAGCTTGTAATAATATATGATGGACTGCCTGCAATCTTATCTGTTCTATTTCATCTTTCTACTAACATAACTACTTGAGCTTGACTAATATTCACTTCCGTTGATGTATTATTAACTACTTGTTACCTACTAAGTCAAGTATAATAGAAACTGCTTTTGAAGATAGCTAAAACACTTCCTCTATATAAGACTTAAATTTCATCCTTTCCTGATAGGTTCTTTCTTTATACTTCCTTGGTATATACTTGATACATATGTGTTTCATTTAATAATATTGAATGATCAAGACATCACAATAAGGAGTATATGTCTGTATGGAAAGAATCTAAAAAGTATCTGAATCCTCAATAGTCTTTAATAAAGTCAGAGTTGTAACCCCATATGAGGTCAGCCCCACCTTACTCTGAGAAGCTCTGATTTAAAAGCAACAATATTCTAGATTAGCAAGAGCAAATTTGTTAATGATACTGGGAATATTTATTTCATACAGAAGTTCATGTTCACTTCTCATTAGAGTGAAATTATTCAATCTGTTTTGCCCCATGGTGCACATTAGTTCATTTTTAATCCTTTTTAATTTAAAAAATTATCATTCTCCTCTCAATTGGTAACCATGTGACAAATAGATTTGCAACTCTAACTCTATAAGGTCCTGTTTGGTGCTATTATGAGGAGCAAGATTGATTTTAAGCAGTTCAGCAAACTCTACAAATTCTTCACCAAGACTTTTTTCCCAGATATGATTTGATGAGATTAGACGATCTCTTCACAATCTTTTCAGGTGACTGTAGCTAGAGAAGGAATTTAAATACATCACTCAACTTTTGAGAGAAATCCATCAGTAATGGTGAGAAATATTAAACTTTTTTAACTTTTGAGAAGGTATTTGAGATTAAGCGAGAGGATCAAGAGGGCTGGAACAACT
Organism: Thysanoteuthis rhombus; assembly: GCA_963457665.1. Lineage (NCBI taxonomy): Eukaryota > Metazoa > Mollusca > Cephalopoda > Oegopsida > Thysanoteuthidae > Thysanoteuthis > Thysanoteuthis major. The sequence continues at coordinate 14,747,481 of OY735206.1, read as the reverse complement.
GAAATCATCATATGATTTTGCTTGTGTTCTTATCATCTTCATACTCAGTCAGATCCTTGGCTTTTTGCTCAATGTCTGAAAAAGTAGGAAAAAAAAGCTTGGTTTTATCCATGTAAAGATCTATAGCATGCATAAGCACTAGTTGGTTGAAAGTAGTCCACAAGCCTACAGCTAACGCTGTCTTCTGATCCTTGTTGTTTGAAACCTTATCCAAGATTTGTTTTATTGCAGAAATGTTGCATTAAAGTGCTTTTGTTGCATCTACATGAGCTGATGTCTTGGGATCTGAAATTCATTTTAGAATGGGTAAATGAAAAACCATCATCAGAGAATGTAGCAGAAATGAGACACTACTGATAGGTAGAAGCAGAAAGAAATGTGTATAAGCTTCCTCCAAATTCAAAGAAAATTACAGTTTCACAACTACAATCAGTAGCACATTGTTTCAACTAAATTTAATGAATGTATAAAACTTTTAGGCTTTTTAATCCATGTTTTGAAGCAATTATATTTGCCACTTGCTGGCATTGTCATAACTTTGACCACAGCTGTCAAAAGACTGGTGTTTTTCTTCAATAAGTCAAATAAACTATGAGCAATCTGTTCAGTACTACGGCATTCTATATGCAAAAATCTTCCAACTGGTCAAGAGGACAAAACAGCACAGTCAAAGTAAGCTGGCCAACATTAGATATATCTTCAATAATTCCCTCTTAAAGTATGTGCAATTACTTTTTCCAAGTTGACATTTCTTTCACAAGTTGGGAATTGACATGTAGACCTTTGTTTTTGTGCATTAGACCTAGTCTTTGTGTTGACATAATGCAGAGCTTGCATTTTTTTCAGTCATTAAACATCTTCAGTAAATTTTGAACATGCTGAAGCTATAATCTTGCAAGAGAATCGGAATAACCCTCCTTTGCTTTTGGAAAAATATAATTAATTTCCTGCATATTGTTTCTTCATGGGTTCATGAAGATGTATAAGATAAAGACAGCGTGCAGATTCCTTTTTCATTGTCATAAAATCACATGAGTAAATAGAAGTCACTATTAACTTGTTGAAATTTGGTACTTTTATTGGCTATCCTATATTCATGATCACAATCATTTAGATTGACCACTCACCAATATCATTTAAGTACTTGGTTCCTTCACTTGTTCACTCAGATTCAATGGATGCTGGCAGTTGCTGTCAATCTTCGTAAATACTGCACTTCAATTAATTATTATTGTCAAAATTATTATTAATTATTAATTATTATTGTCAAAACAATGCCTGTTATGTCTGATTTATATCAGTGAGGATATGGGGTTTATTTACATGCGTAATACTTTCAAACAATAACAATTCAGCACTCTCATTTGCTATCCAATATTCAATATTTACAAAGCCTCAAAATGTATGCATTAGATAGAGTGATCTCTAGACATACATGCACAATGTGCTTGCCAGAGAGGGCACCAGAGCAGCCTTACAATTTAAAAAAGGATCATGACCTAACTTTTATTAACAACCCTTGAAAAAGTCTTGAAATCTTGCAGAATCCCTGAGTCAACTCCATTTGACACTTACTGACAATCCTTGCAAAAGGTGATTTTCAAGATAAAAATAGTCAATTCAGGCTAGTTTTTGTCACCTCGCATTAGCTTAAAAACAACACTGATTCTGATTTAGAACTTACTGACCATCTTTTAAAAGGGTGATTATTGTAGAAGAAATTACTTCATTTAGGCTTGTTTCTGCTTTTTTTTTACAATTTGCAAAAGCCCAGGAACAACACTTTTACTGGCTTAGCACTTACTGGCACACCTTGAAAGAGTTGATTTTAAAGATAAAAATGCTTCATTTGGATATGTTTTGGCATGTTTTTTACACTGCAAAAATTTGATTTTCAAAATAGAAATAGTGACACTGATAAAAGTGTTTGACACCTTGTGAAAACCGAGAAACAGCACTGATACTGACACAAGACTTACTGACACCATTTGAAAGAGATTTTCAAGTTAGATATGTTCATGTTGAATGGTTTTGACATTTTGCAAAAGCATAGAAGAACATTGCCAATGAAATAAAACATACTAACATCCCTTGAGGAAATAGATTCTTGAGATTAGAGATTTAAGCTCGTTTTGACTACCTGCAAAATACTAGGAGCAACACTGACCTATCACTAACATCACTTGTTTATTTTTGAGACAAAAATGCTTATTTAGATTTGTTTTGATTGCAACAACACTTACAGACATCCCTCAAAAAAGTTGATTTGTAACATAAAAATGTGATTTAAGCTTGTTTTCAACACTTTGCAATTGCCTAGGAACAACACTGATACTGACCTAAAACTTTTTTCAAAAATAAAATGATTAATTTTTGCTCATTTTGATTTGCTTTTGACACCTTGTAAAATGCTGAAAACAATACAAGTCTGGTTTGCAAATTGTCAAAACCAAAGCACTTTTTTCTTGGAAATCTACTTTTCCAAGGAGTGTCAGTAAGTGTTTGTAGCTTTTTTTAAAGCAAGATGTCAAAAATAAGCCAAAACGGCCATAAATTAAGCATATTTGTCTTGATAATCAACTTTTTCAAGGAGTTTAGGTCAGTAGCAATATTATTTGTATGCTTTTTTAAGGTGTCAAAAAAAGCCAAGTATTTTTATTGTGAATATCAACTTTCTCAAGGGGTGTCAGTCTTACATTGGTAGCTGTGTTGTCTCCATGATTCAGCAAAGGTTTTGAAAGGTGTCAAAAGCAAGCCACTGGAAAAAATGAAACATTTTTCTCAAGGGATGTCAGTAAGTGTTATATCAGTGGCAGTGTAATTGATAAACCTTTGTAAGGTGTCATAAAGAAATCAAAACACCAAAATTGTGTCATCGAGTGTTACGTTAGTAGCCACATTGTTTCAAAGCTTTTGCAAAGTGTCAAAAACAAGCCAAAACAGGTCTAAATTTGCATTTTCATCTTTAAAATCAACATTTTCAGGATATGTCAGTAAGTATCAGGTCAGTAAAAGTGTTTGTAGGCTTTTTTAGGTGTCAAAAAAGATAAAACAGACCAAAAAAAAAAGTAAAGGATGACAATCTTGAAAATCAATTTTTACAAGGGATATCAGTCATAGTATTGTTGGTAAACTTTTGCAAGTAGTCAAAAACTAGATAAAACATGTCTAAATCAAGCATTTTTTTGAAAATTCTTGAATTGATTTTTTCAATGGGTATCAGTAAGCTTTTGGTCAGTAGCAGTGTTTTGCAAGGCCTCAAAAACAAGCAGAAACAAAATGAAATCAAGCATTCATATCTTGAAATTCAACTTTGTCAAAAGGTTTCAGTAAGGGCTAGGTAAGACACATTGTTATGTCTAGGCTTTTGAAAGGTGTCAAAAACAAGCCATAATTTGCTTAAATGAGGTATTTTCATTTGGAAAATCCACTTTTTCAAGGGGTGACAGTAAGTTTTACAAAAGTATCCATGATGTTTCCAAGCTTTTGCAAAGTGTTGAAAATGGGCCACGAGAGGTCTAAATAATACATTTTCATCTTGAAAATCAACTGTTTCAGGTGGTATCAGTAAGTATAAGGTCAGTAACCATGTTGAATCAAACATTTTTATCTTGATGTGTCAGATCAGTAGCTGTGCATCTGTTGAGAGTCAAAAATAATCCAAATTGTACGTTAATAGACCAATAGCAGTGTGGACTGAAGGTGTTCTAAAGGAGTTAAAACTAGGCATTTTTATCTTGTGCCAGTATACATCAGTAGTAGTGTTGTTTCACAGCTTTTGCAAGTTATCAAACTAAAGATAACCTAAATCAAGCTTTTATATCTTGAAAATCATCTTTTTCAAGGCTTGACAGTTGCATTATCTTTCAGGGCCTTTGCAAGCCAAAACAGGTCTAAATAAAGTATCTTGATATAGAAAATCAACTTTTTAGAGGATGTGACAATAAGTGTTAAATCAGTAGCAGTGTTATTTATAGGTTTTCATGTGGTCAAAAACAAGCCAAAACAGGTCTGATTTGGTGAAGATAATTTCAAGGTCAAAATGCTTCACTAGCTGTGTTATTTTTAGGGTTTTGCAACGTGTAAAAAAAACATGTAAACAGGTCTAAATGAAGTATTTTTATCATGAAAATCAACATTTTCAAGGGTTGTGTGTATTTGTTTAGTCAGTTGCAGCGTAGTTTCTAGGCTTTTGCAAGGTGTCAAAAGAGAGCTAAAATAGGTCTGAATTGAATAATTTTTATCCTGAAAATTAACTTTTTTGAGTGCTCACAAGCAGTGTTCTTCCTGGACTTTCCAAAGTAAAAAAAACTGTTCTGACTCGTTTTTGACTTTGAAAAGTCTAGAAACAACGTGGTTAGTGACCTAACACTTACTGACAGCACATGAAAAAGTTGATTTTCAAGATAAGAATGGTAAGCTATGTTATTTTTAGGATTTGTAAGGTGTCAAAAACAAGCCAAAAGTGGTCTAATTCAAGCATTTTTACCATGAAAAGATTCTTTTTGGAGGGCTGTGAGTAATTAGTAGGTTTCAAACTGGAAGTAAGTCTGAAATATTTCTCAGTTTTGCAAGTTGTCAAAATTGAGCAAAAAGGTGCAAGCATTTTTACCTAATTCATTTGATTTAGACCATTTTTACCTTGAAAAATCATCTTTTAGTGGGGATATCAGTAAGTTTTAAATCTGTGGCAGAGTTATAGTTTTGCTATATGTCAAAAGTATGCGGAATGGGTCTAATTCAAGCATTTTTACAAAGAGTATAAGTACGTGTTAAACCAGTAGCAGTGTTATTACTAGGTCTTTAAAGGTGTCCAAAAAAGCCAAAACTGGTCTAAATCAAATGATTTTACCTTTCAAATCAACTTTTTGAAGGTATGTCAGTAAGTATTGAATAAGTAGCAGTGATATTTATAGGATTAGCAAGGTCTCTCGAACAAACCAAACCATGTCAAATTCAATCATCAAAATAGAATTTTAAAAGGGATATTAGTAAGTGTATTTTATTCTTGATTAATTCATTAAGTTCAGTCTCTTCAATTTTCTCTCTTGTTGTCAGTAGCTTGAGGTTTCTTTGTTTTCCATGAGATTTCTGGTTTCATCTGTGATTTTACTAATGGGTTGTGTGCTCATTGGTTTGAATATTGTGGCGACTTCTGTTATAGATGCTGTCATTTTGTTGTTTAGTTCGTTGATGTTGGTGTCATCTTGTTCAGTAAGAATTCTTAATCTGTTTTTCAGTTTGAGTTTGAAGGATCGAGCATGCTCTTCTGGTATGTTTAGCGGTTGCGGTTGGGTGTAGAACATTTTCCTGCATTCTTTGTTGGTGTTTACTTGTATTTTACATTGTACCATTCTGTGGTCGCTGCCTACATTGACTTGATTTAGAACTTGGATGTCCTTGACTATATCATTTTTGTCCATTAGGATGTAGTCTATTTCATTCTTAGTTTCATGATTGGGGCTCTTCCAAGTCCATCTCCTATTGGGTCTCTTCTTGAAGAAGGTGTTCATCATTTTGAATCCATTAGCCGTTGCAAAGTTTCTTCTCCTCTGTCGTACTGTATTCTGTATCCAAATTTGCCGACGCAATCTTCATTTCCTTGTCCTACCTGTGCATTGAAGTCTCCCATGATGACATTGAAGTGTTTTCTGGTGTCTTTGAGTAGGAAATTCAAGTCATCATAGAAGTTGTCTATTTCCTGTTGGGTTGATTGCGAAGTGGGAGCGTAGACTTGGATTATATTGAGTTAATATCATTTTAAAAGTTGTATTGTGACGCTAGCTACTTGGTCAGAGATGGCTTTGAAGCCAGTTACATTGTCCTTATTGATGAGGAAGCATACTCCATTTTGTTCTACTTTCTCTTTTCTGTAGCTGTAAAGAAGATGTCGGCTCCTCAGTTTGTTATGCTAATGCCTATGATGTCCCATTTGATATTTTTTATTTCACTTTCTAGATTGGTTACGTGCATGTTAGTTGATGGTATGCAAGTTGTTAGAAACAAGCCCAAACAGATGTAATGCACGCATTTTAATTTTAAATCTACTTTTTCAGTAGGTGCCATTGAGTGTCAGATCATAAACCATGTTATTCATAGGTATTGCTAGGCATCAAATATAAGCTAAAACAGGTCTAATTGAAATCAACTTTTCCATGGGGTGTTAATGAGTGTTACATCAGTCTTTGTATTATTGGTTTTTAAAGTTGTAAAAAAGCCAAAACAGGTTTAATTCAAGCACTTTTACCATGAAAATCATCTTTAAAAGTAACGAGTCCTAAATTAAGAGCAATGCTATTCAAAGGTTTTGTAATGTGTCAAAAACAAGCCCAAACAGTTTTGAATCAAGGATTTTCACCATGAGAATCAACTTTTTCTGAGGGTGTCTGTAAGTTCCAAATTAGTAGCAGAATTATTTATCGGTTTTGAAAGGTGTAAAAAGCAAGACATAATTTTTCAAGGTCAAAAAAATATAAACCCTGCTGGTGAAGCATTCACCAGCAGGGTTTATATTTTTGTGTGAAAAAGTATTAGAAAATAGGCTTTATAAAAGGGTCCTAGTAAGTGTTATATAGATGTGTTATTTTTATATTCTGGAAGTTGTCAAAAACAAGCAAATAAGGTCTGATTCCAGCATTTTTACCATGAGAATCATCTTTTTCCAGGGATGTCAGTAGCGGTGTCATTTATAGGTTTTGCAATAAGTCAAAAAGAAGCCAAATAGGTTTAATTCAAGCATTTTCACCTCAAATATAATCTTTTCCAAAGGGTGGCAGTAAGTGTTTGATAAGTAGCAGTGTTAATTCTAGGTTTCTAAAGGTGTCAAAAAAAGCTAAAACAGGAGTAATTCAAGCACGTTTACTTTGACAAAAAAAGTGCACGTAAATATTCAGTAGCGGTATTACTGACAAGTCTTAAGCCAGAACGGGTGTAATTTATGCATTTCTATTCGAAAATAGCTTTTTAGAAAGTTGTCATTGAATGTTAAATCAGTCGAAGTCTTATTTCCAGATTTTGGTAGTTGTCATAAACAAGCTGAAACATGACTAACTTTACCATTTACTTTTGAAATAAAGTTTATCAAGTGGTATCAGTAATAGTTAAATCAGTACCAGTGTTATAAATAGGTTTTGCAGGGTGTCAAAAACAAGCTAGAACAGGTCTAATTCTAGTAATATCATCATTTTTTCGGGTTATCAGTAAGTATTAAATTCCTTGGTTCCAACAACAAGCCAATACAGGTCATATTCAATTATAAACTTCAAGAACAACTTTTTCAGGTGGTCAATAAATGTTAAATCAGTAAATCTTAGATCTTTTTTTTAAAAGTAATTTTTAAGTCAGTAGCAGTGTTATAAATGGGTCTCAAGGTGTCAAAAACAAGCTAAAACACATGTAAATTTGTGCTGTAGTGCCCCCTATGCTTTTAGTTAGAAATTAAGTATGAAACTCTTCCTTTAGCTAGATATCAAAAATGTCACTCCCTCTGACGACCCTTATGAAACCCCTGGACACACATGGTCCAATGCTCACTAGCTCCAGAATCCCTAGCTGGTTACACTTCTAGCCCCGGCCTCTACGGCTGGCTATTCCCTCTCTTTCTTTCGCCCTGGTCCAAGACTATTGGCACCAGGACCCCTAGCTGATCATGCCTCTGGCCCCGGCCTTCGCAGCCGGCCACTCTCTTTCTCTCTCCCTAAGATCGTTATCATTTCGCCAACCCACTGGCCGATCCGATCTTGACTATTCTTTTTCAGTGACCTATCTCTGTACTAACTTTGCCCATTTCACTTCACCCATATCGAGCCTCACACATATACACAGCTGTGCTTGCAAATAACCATATCTTCACCACATCCTACAAACGCGTATCACCTCTCACTTTCGTGAACAAACTAGCAAAGTCTCTTCACTATACAATAGTCAAGATCTTTCGTAAACTTCTTTACTTCGGGAAACACACATGGATAAAACTCCGTTCTCTGTCTTCCATGGTCTGTTCGTCAAGAGTCTAACAGTGTCTGAAAATAGACCCCAAGTTAACTCACTTACTTGGCAGGAAGGCTCGCACACTGAACCCAGTTTATACGTATTATCTTGGAGCTACCCAACCATACAGAATCCAAACAGTTCAGACAACTCCACTCCAACTCCGACGCCAGTCCTGTCAAAACAAGAAAGCTCCCACCTTCCATCATCTCCTCTTCTTCTCTTCTCCTGACATCACTTCTCGCGATCAATCATATCTATGTTATCCTTACATGTATATCTTCATTCTTGTATTAAACATACGTCTCTTGTCTGGCCATAATACTTGTATGTGTTCATTCCACTTGGTTATTTCAATGCGCGTCCAACTTCATACTTGGCACACATTTGCTTCCTAAAATCTCTTTTCTACCTCCATAAGAACAGAGCCTGTGCGCTACACATCAACCCACAAGGATCCAAAATCTTTGTCTCTTAAACAATATCACCACACAACTCGTCTACCTAAACCATCCATCACGCTGTTCATTTCAAGTCTTCCCAGCAAAAGTGGATTTTACCTTTCCTATCATCTTTCTCAGCAGGTATCAGCGAATGTTACATCAGTATTGATGTTATTAATTGGTTTTTAAAGGTGTCAAAATAGCCAAAATTGGTCTAATTCAAGCAATTATCTCTAGAAAATCATCTTTCAAAAGGAATGTAAGTAAGCATTAAATTAGAAGTGATGTTATTGGTTTTGCAATGTGTAATAAAGGGAAACAGGTCTAATTCAAGCATTTTTACTTTGGATATCATTTTTTTAAGTTTTTAACTGTCAAAAATCACCCTTTCCAAAAAATGCAAAAAGTGTTACCTATAAGTCCTGCAATGTCAGAAACAAGAAAAACAAATAATTTTACAATGAAATCAACTTTTTCAATGCATTTAAACAGAAGCACAAGTCATTTTTAGTATTTTCAGCCAAAACAGCTGTGTCAGTAATTGTTGAATCAGTAAAAGTCTTTTTAATAGATTTCCTTATATATTTTGGAGGTTGTAAAGAACAAGCAAAAACAACACTATATCATGTGATTTTACCTAGAAAATCAGTAGAAGGAAGAAGCATTCTGCTGAGAGCATCTCTGTGCCAGGTAAACTAACTCAAATTTATAAGCCTAAAGAACCAATGACCAACGCTGAATTCTATCAAGCCATCAGGGAGAAAATTCCAAGGAGTTGTTTATTTTACAGTGACCAAAGCAAAAAAAAAAGATGACTCTACGAGTAGTTGTGAATTTTTTTTAGGGTAAAAACAATTGTCAAGATTGTGTAAATCGCTTCCGAGGGAAATGATGCAGCAGCTAAAAGTTTGGACCTGTGAGTTTGTGTGTCAACAATGAATGTAAAAAATAGCAGAGATGAAAAAGAAAAAAATGCAGTAGTTACAATTTAGCGTCTTGTTTTTCTCTACTTCAGGGTTCCATGGCTTATGAATAATGTCAGAAAATTCAATACGGTAGTTGTAAGGTACGATGCAAGGAGAATGAACACGGGATGGGAAAGTTGGCTGGGTTGCGAGAGAAAGTGGAGGACCTCTCCTCTCTGGGTGAAAGTAACAACTGCTGGCTTACTTCTTGGGAACTACTGTTGACCACAGGCTGTGAACAGCCTTTTATGGGAAAGGACCCTTTATTGGGATGAAGATAACATACGTTGTGTGCCTAAGAAAGAGTACCTTAATTAAACGATGAAAATAAACAAGTGTCATTCCTTGCAACAAACACCACACAATTGTTTCGTCCAAAAAGTTTAGCGGGTCAGCAGAAACACTTATCATTTTCTGAGTACCGATCACTATTGATGTATGTTTGAAGCAGTGTGCATCCATATATTCCAACAGGACCTCCTTTTCAGATTGTGAGTAATTTCGTCAAGGTTTAGTTAGCAGTTTTGAAACATTCCTGTCCATTTATGTTACAGTTCGAAACTGCACCTATGCACTGCTATTGACCACAACAGTGGTTGGAAGGTTAATATCAAAATGTACTAATAGAGCACTGCAGTAGAACTTTGGAATCTTTGATGGTTGTGTTTTGATTTCTACCAAACCTCCATAGAGAGTCACTCTCAAAAGTACGTTGAGAAACTCTGAAACATGCATGTGGTACAAAGAATCAGCAAAAATTAAACATACCATGGTGAGATTGGAGTTGTTTCATGTTAGTTGGTGCTGGGGCTCCAACTGTGGCCTTGACCTTATCTTTTACAGAATGTATACCATTGCCATCAATTAAATTACTTGGGTATCCAAACTCAATGAGTGCACACTTATCTGCATGCAATCTTAGCCAATAGTCCTGTTACTTCGTAAGGACTACTTTTAGTCCCCTGTTGCACCATGTCAGGATTTCATGCTGATAACAATGCTCTGCAGGTACATCCTGAAGTAGCTGTTTTATGGCTCCTTGAAAAATGCCAGGAGCTGAAGAAATTCCCAAAGTACAGTCTTTTGTATTGAAACAAACCTTAGTTGGTGTTGATCACTATGTTTTGCAATAGCAGTTGTGCATACAGACATATTTGTGGAAAATTGAATTTAAATTAAAAGTTAAATATATCGGAAGCAAAGCAAATTCATACACACAAAACTTTTTGCTATAAAACCCTCGTTCTCAACATTTTCTCAAATGCAGGAGACTATAGCCTTGCTGTACAATGGATTTTGCAATGTATTAAAACCAAGTAAAAAATGCATAGAATTGAATTTTTAACGTATAAAAGTGAAGTTTTCAAGAATATTTCCACCTTGTATGTATAATTGAATTTGCAGTATTTTAAATAAATAGTAAGATACATTAAATGACATTCTAGCTTGAAACCAATTTTTGGAAAGTTATAACATAAAAATTACAAAGCTATAGCCTTAGTGCAATATTTCAAAAGCAACCCTTTGTTTTCAACCTTTTATCACAATTGTGAAAGACTTTATATTTGGTTCATGATGGATTTTGCAATGTATTGAAACAAATCGAAAAATACATAAAATTGCATTTTCACCTGTGAAAAAGATGTTCATAAGTGTGACACCAGCTGCTACTGCTATAATATTCATGTGAATTGAATGAGCAAAGTTTTAAATGAATGGTAAAATGAATTACATAGCATATTCTAGCTTGAAACCAATTTTTTAAGGGTTATAATTCGAAATTACCATGCATTAGTGCAATATATCAAAAGCAAAGCTGAAATTTATACACACAACACTTTTTGCTATAAAACACTTGTTTTCGAGCATTTTTCAACAGGAAAGATTGCTGTATAGTTGATTTTCCAATGTATTAAAACCAAGTAAAAAATGTATAGAAAAGCATTAGCACCTATAAAACTGTTGTGTTGTGTGTTTCAAGCTTCTACTACTATACTATATATGTGTAATTGAATTTGCACTGTTTTAAATAAATAGTAAAATGCATTACAGAAGCATATACTGACTTGAAACAAATTTTGGGAAAGTTGTAAGTTAAAAATTCCAATGCTATAGCCTTAATATAATATATCAAAAGCAAAACTCAAATTTCTGCACACAACATTTTTGCTATAAAAACCATGTGTGCAAGCTTTTTTTTAATAGTGAAAAACCTTCGCCTTGCTGTATAATGAATTTTGCAATATATAAAAATCGAGCGAAAAATACTTGGATTTAGATTAACACCAACAGAACTGATGTTTATAAATGTGTTTCTAACTACTACTGCTATAATATATATGTGTAATTGGATGTGCAACATTTCAAATAAATAGTAAAATGTATTACAAAGTATATTGTAGCTTGAAAAAAAAATTTTGGAAAGTTTTAATTGAAAAATTACAATGCTATACCTTTAGTGCAATAAAGCAGAAAAGCAGAGCTGAAATTCATACACACAACACTTTTTACCATAAAACCCTTGTTTTCAAGCATTTTTCCAACTGTATAGCCTTGCGATATATTAAAACCAAGTAAAATATGCATACAATTGCATTTTCACCGACGAAATTGATGTTCTCAACTGTGTTTCCTTCTACTGCAATAGGATATATCTGTATAATTGAACTCGCAGTGTTTATACCATTTTCTAACTTAAAAACCATTTTTAGAAGTCTGTTTTCAAATTACGATAACAGACACTTCGTGCAATATATCAAAAGAAGAGCTGAAATTTTTTACACAATAATTTTGGCCATAAAATCCTTGTTTTCAAGCTTTCTTACAGCCTTACTGTATAATTGATTTTGCAATGTATTAAAAGCAAATAAAACATGAATGAAATTGCATTTTCTCCTATGAAACTGTTGTGTTCAAGTGTATTTTCACCTTCTACTATACTAGTATATAACTGAATTTTCAGTGTTTTAAAAAATACTAAAATGCATTACACAGCAGTTTCTACCTAGAAAACTACATTTGAAAGGGCATTTTCAAAATACAATACTACAGCCTTTGTGCAATATATCAAAAGCAAAGGTAAAATTTTTACACGCAACCTTTTTGCTAAGAATCACTTGTTTTTAATCTTTTCTTCAACTGTGGGAGATGAGAGCCTGGCTGAGTAGTTAACTGCAATGTATTAAAATTCATGGAATTGCATTTACACCTATGAAATTGACATTTTCAATGTTTCCACGTTCTTCTACAATACTTTTCATGTATAATTGAATTTGCAGTGTTTCAAATTAATAGTAAAATGCATTACATAGCATTTTCTACATTGAAAACCATTTTGGAGAAGCTTTTTCCAAATTGGAATACTATAGCCCTTGTTTAATATATGAAAGGCAAATATAATTATCTTTGAATAACAACTTTTTTTTCCAAGCTTTTTTTCAATTGTGGAAGACTCGCTGTATGATTGATATTGGAAAGTATTAAAACTAAGTAAAAATGCATAAAATCGAATTTTCACCTATGAAACTGATGTTTTCAAGAGTGTTCCCAGCTTTCAGTTCCGTAGTATATATTTGTATTATTGAATTTTCTGTTTGAAATAAACAGTAAAATACATAGCATTTCTTATTTTGAAAACCATATTTAGAAAGCTGTTTTCTAATTACAGTACAGCCTTTGTGTAACATATCAAAAGCAAGCTAAAATTGTTACACACAACACTTTTTGCTTTTTTGTTTTCAAGCATTTTCTAACTGTTGGAGACTATAGCCTTGCTGCAAGATTGAATTTGCAACATTTAATATAACCAGAGATAAAATGTATGGAACTGCTTTTTAACTTATGAAACTGATGTTTTCAAATGTATTTCCATCTTTTACTTCTTAGTATATATGTACAATTAAATTTGCAGTGTTTTAAATCAATATTGAAATGCATTACATAGCATTTTCTACTTAAAAAATTATATTTAGAAAGCTGTTTTCTGATTAAAATACTATAGCCTTTCTGCAATATATTAAAAGCAAGCTGAAATTGTTACAAACAGCACTTTGCTATAAAGCTTTGTTTTCAAGCTTTTTTCATCTTTTATAGCCTTGCCGTAGAATTGATAATGCCATGTATTGGAACCAATATATATATTGGCATTTTCACCTATGGAAATGTTGTTTTTTTTTTATTTTTATCGCCATAGTTCAGATGTATAATTTGATTTGCAGTAAATACACAAATGAATTTCATAGCATTTTCTGTATTGAAAGCAATTTTTACAAAGCTGTTTTCAAATTACAAAACTATAGCATCCGTGCAATATATCGAAAGCAAGGCGAAAATTTTTATAAACAAATGTTTTCGCTATGAAAGGAATGTTTTCAAGCGTTTTTGAAAAACTATAGATAATACAATGTTTTCAAACCAAGTAAAAAAATGCATAGAATTCCCTTTCATCCATGGAACTGATATTTTTATGTGCGTATCCACCTTTTACCACTACAGAATAGATGTGTAACTGAATTTGCAGTGTCTTAAATAAATAGCAAAATGCATTACATGCCATACCTTGAAAATTATTTTTACAAACTATTTCCAAATTACCATACATTTCTGACTATTTGTGCAATATATCAAAAGCAAGCTGATATTCACACTTTACATTGAAAGCAAGGCTAAATTTTTACACACAACAAATTATCTATCAAAGCTTTGTTTTAAAGCTTTTTTAAAGTGTGCTGCCTCATTGAATTTACAATGTATAAAAACAAAGATTAAAATGTATTGAACTGCATTTTCACCTATGAAACTGATGTCTCCAAGTGTGTTTCCACCTTCTACTTCTATGCTATATATGCATAATTGAATTTTCATTGTTTTTTTAAATCAATAGAAAAATCCATTAAATAGCATATTTTACTTGGAAAACCATATTTACAGAGCTATTTTCGAATCACTCTGTGCAATATATCAAAGGCGAAGCTAAATTTTTTCCACCAAATTTTTTTATGAAACCCTTCTTAAAGCTCCTTTCCAAATGTTGTACGAGTGATTATGTGATGTATCAAAGAAAAAATTCCTAGAATTACATTTTCAACAATGAAAATGGTGTTTTTTAGTCACTTTCCACTTTGTAGTTCTCTAGTATACATGTATTTGAATTTTCAGTGTTTTAAATTAATAGTAAAATGCATTAGAATGCATTTTCTAAAGTGAGATGCCTTTCTATATTATATCAATTGCAAAGCTGAAATAGCCATATACCACACTTCCTGCTATAAAAGCCTCGTTTAAGACCCCTTTTCAAACTGTGGAACACTATGATCTTACTATAACAATTTATTGTAACTAAATACGGAATGTGTGGAATTGCATTTTCACCAATGAAACTGCTATTTTGTTGTTACTTTCCAGCTTTTACTTCTATAGTATATATTTATTATTCAATTTGCAGTGTTATAAATCAATAGTAAAATGCATTACATTGCATTTTCTACCTTGAGATTCATAATTCAAAAAGTTGTGTTCAAATCACATTGCTAAAGCCTTTGTATTGAATGCAAAGCTATTAGAGCAACAAAACACTTTCTGCTATGAAAACCTTGTTTTCAAGCTCTTTTCCAACCGTGGAACACTATGATCTTACTGTAACAATTTATTGTAACTAAATACGGAATGTATGGAATTGCATTTTCATCAATGAAACTGCTATTTTGTAGTTACTTTCCAGCTTTTACTTCTATAGTATATATGTATTATTCAATTTGAAGTGTTATAAATCAATAGTAAAATGCATTACATTGCATTTTCTACTTCGAGACTCATAATTCTAAAAGTTATGTTCAAATCACATTGCTAAAGCCTTTGTATTGAATGCAAAGCTATTAGAGCAACAAAACACTTTCTGCTATGAAAACCTTGTTTTCAAGCTCTTTTCCAACCGTGGAACACTATGATCTTACTGTAACAATTTATTGTAACTAAATACGGAATGTATGGAATTGCATTTTCATCAATGAAACTGCTATTTTGTAGTTACTTTCCAGCTTTTACTTCTATAGTATATATGTATTATTCAATTTGAAGTGTTATAAATCAATAGTAAAATGCATTACATTGCATTTTCTACTTCGAGACTCATAATTCTAAAAGTTGTGTTCAAATCACATTGCTAAAGCCTTTGTATTGAATGCAAAGCTATTACAGCCACTAAAAACTTTCTGCTATGAAAACCTTGTTTTCAAGCTCTTTTCCAACTGTGAAACACTATGATCTTACTGTAACAATTTATTGTAACTAAATACGGAATGTATGGAATTGCATTTTCACCAATGAAACTGCTATTTTGTTGTTACTTTCCAGCTTTTACTTGTATAGTATATATGTATTAATCAATTTGCAGTGTTATAAATCAATAGTAAAATGCATTACATTGCATTTTCTACCTTGAGATTCATAATTCAAAAAGTTGTGTTCAAATCACATTGCTAAAGCCTTTGTATTGAATGCAACGCTATTACAGCCACTAAACACTTTCTGCTATGAAAACCTTGTTTTCAAGCTCTTTTCCAACTGCAGAACACTATAATCTTGCTGGATTTAGCAATGTATTCAAACCAAATATGGAATTATGGAATTGCATTTTCACCAATGAAACTGTTTTGTAGGTACTTTCCACCTTGTTGTTCTATAGTACGTATGTTTTGAACCAATAGTAAAATGCATTACAATGCTTTTTCTACCTTCAAAAACCATTTTTAACAGCTGTTTTCGTATCACAATGCTATAAGGTTTCTTTAATATATAAAATGCATAGCTAGAATCATTACACATAGTACTGTAAGCCTTGCAGTTTGATTGATTTTGCAATGAAATAATACAAAGTACAAAATGTGTAGAATTGCATTTTCATTAATGAATCTGATTTTTCTATTCGTGGTGCTATAATATTATTGAATTTTCAGTGTTTTAAATCAATAGTAAAGAGCATTACAGTGCATTTTCTACCTTGAGAACTATACTTTTTGCAATAAAATCCTCGTTTTCAAGCTTTCTTACAGCCTTTTTGCAATGTATTAAAAGCAAATAAAACATGCATGAAATTGCATTTTCTCCTATGAAACTGTTGTGTTCAAGTGTATTTCCACCTTCTACTATACTAGTATATAACTGAATTTTCAGTGTTTTAAAAAATATTAAAAAGCATTACACAGCAGTTTCTACCTAGAAAACTACATTTGAAAGGGCATTTTCAAAATACAATACTATAGCCTTTGTGCAATATATCAAATGCAAGCTGATATTCACGCTTTACATTGAAAGCAAGACTAAATTTTCACACACAACAAATTATCTATCAAAGCTTTGTTTTTAAGCTTTTTTAAACTGTGCTGCATCATTGAATTCACAATGTATCAAAACAAAGTATAAAATGTATTGAACTGCATTTTCACCTATGAAACTGATGTCTCCAAGTGTGTTTCCACCTTCTACTTCTATGCTATATATGCATAATTGAGTTTTCATTGTTCTTTTAACTCAAGAGTAAAATGCATTAAATAGCATATTCTACTTGGAAAACCATATTTACAAAGCTGTTTTCAAATCACAATATGACATCTAAGCAATATATCAAAGGCAAAGCTAAAATTTTTCCACTGATTTTTTTTTTATGAAACCCTTTCCTTGGAGCTCCTTTCCAAATGTTGTACAATTGATTATGTGATGCATCAAAGAAAAAATTCCTAGAATTGCATTGTCAACAAAAAAAATGGTGTATTTTAGTCACTTTCCGCGTTGTAGTTCTATAGTATACAAGTAAAATTGAATTTGGAGTATTTTAAATCAATCGTAAAATACATGACAATGCATTTTCAAACGTGAGATGCCTTTGTATAATATATCGATTGCATAACTGAAATAGCCATATACCACACTTTCTGCTATAAAAGCCTTGTTTTAAACCTCTTTTCCAACTGTGGAACACTATGATCTTGCTGTAAGCAATTTATTCTAACTAAATACGGAATGTATGAAATTACATTTTCACCAATGAAACTGCCATTCTTTAGTTACTTTCCACCTTTTACTTCTATAGTATATATTTATTATTCAATTTGCAGTGTTATAAATCAATAGTAAAATGCATTACAATGCATTTTCTACCTTGGGACTCATAATTAAAAAAGTTATTCTCAAATCACAATGCTAAAGCCTTTGTATTGAATGCAAAGCTATTACGGCCACTAAAAACTTTCTGCTATGAAAAGCTTGTTTTCAAGCTCTTTTCCAACCGTGGAACACTATGATCTTACGGTAACAATTTATTGTAACTAAATACGGAATATATGGAATTGCATTTTCACCAATGAAACTGCTATTTTGTTGTTACTTTCCAGCTTTTACTTCTATAGTATATATGTATTAATCAATTTGCAGTGTTATAAATCAATAGTAAAATGCATTACATTGCATTTTCTACCTTGACACTCAGAATTCCAAAAGTTGTTCTCAAATCACATTGCTAAAGCCTTTCTATTGAATGCAAAGCTATTACAGCCACTAAACACTTTCTGCTATGAAAAACTTGTTTTCAAGCTCTTTTCTAACCGTGGAACACTATGATCTTACTGTAACAATTTATTGTAACTAAATACAGAATGTATGGAATTGCATTTTCACCAATGAAACTGCTATTTAGTTGTTACTTTCCAGCTTTTACTTTTATAGTATATATGTATTATTCAATTTGCAGTGTTATAAATCAATAGTAAAATGCATTACAATGCATTTTATACCTTGGAACTCATAATTCTAAAAGTTGTTCTCAAATCACATTGCTAAAGCCTTTGTATTGAATGCAAAGCTATTACAGCCACTAAACACTTTCTGCTATGAAAAACTTGTTTTGAAGCTCTTTTCTAACCGTGGAACACTATGATCTTACTGTAACAATTTATTGTAACTAAATACAGAATGTATGGAATTGCATTTTCACCAATGAAACTGCTATTTAGTTGTTACTTTCCAGCTTTTACTTTTATAGTATATATGTATTATTCAATTTGCAGTGTTATAAATCAATAGTAAAATGCATTACAATGCATTTTATACCTTAGAACTCATAATTCTAAAAGTTGTTCTCAAATCACATTGCTAAAGCCTTTGTATTGAATGCAAAACTATTACAGCCACTAAACACTTTCTGCTATGAAAAAGTTGTTTTCAAGCACTATTCCAACAATGGAACACTATGATCTTGCTGTAACAATTTATTGTAACTAAATACAGAATGTATGGAATTGCATTTTCACCAATGAAACTGCTATTTTGATGTTACTTTCCAGCTTTTACTTATATAGTATATATGTATTATTCAATTTGCAGTGTTATAAATCAATAGTAAAATGCATTACAATGCATTTTCTACCTTGAGACTCATAATTCCAAAAGTTGTTCTCAAATCACATTGCTAAAGCCTTTGTATTGAATGCAACGCTATTACAGTCACTAAAAATTTTCTACTATGAAATTTTTGTTTTTAAGCTCTTTTCGAACCGTGGAACACTATGATCTTGCTGTAACAATTTATTGTAACTAAATGAGGAATGTATGGAATAGCATTTTCACCAATGAAACTGCTATTTTGTTGTTACTTTCCAGCTTTTACTTTTATAGTATATATGTATTATTCAATTTGCAGTGTTATAAATCAATAGTGAAATGCATTACAATGCATTTTCTACCTTGAGACTCATAATTCTAAAAGTTGTTCTCAAATCACATTGCTAAAGCCTTTGTATTGAATGCAAAGCTATTACAGCCACTAAACACTTTCTGCTATGAAAACCTTGTTTCCAAGCTCTTTTCCAACCGTGGAACACTATGATCTTACTGTAACAATTTATTGTAACTAAATGAGGAATGTATGGAATTGCATTTTCACCAATGAAACTGCTATTTTGTTGTTACTTTCCAGCTTTTACTTTTATAGTATATATGTATTATTCAATTTGCAGTGTTATAAATCAATAGTAAAATGCATTACATTGCATTTTCTACCTTGAGACTCATAATTCCAAAAGTTGTTCTCAACTAAACACTTTGTGCAATGAAAAAATTGTTTTCAAGCTCTTTTCTAACCGTGGAAAACTATGATGTTACTGTAACAATCTATTGTAACTAAATACGGAATGTATGGAATTGAATTTTCACCAATGAAACTGCTATTTTGTTGTTACTTTCCAGCTTTTACTTCTATAGTATATATGTATTATTCAATTTGCAGTGTTATAAATCAATAGTAAAATGCATTACAATGCATTTTCTACCATGAAACTCATAATTCCAAAAGTTGTTCTCAAATCACATTGCTAAAGCCTTTGTATTGAATACAATGCTATTACAGTCACTAAACACTTTCTGCTATGAAAACCTTGTTTTCAAGCTCTATTCCAACAATGGAACACTATGATCTTACTGTAACAATTTATTGTAACTAAATGAGGAATGTATGGAATTGCATTTTCACCAATGAAACTGCTATTTTGTTGTTACTTTCCAGCTTTTACTTTTATAGTATATATGTATTATTCAATTTGCAGTGTTATAAATCAATAGTAAAATGCATTACATTGCATTTTCTACCTTGAGACTCATAATTCCAAAAGTTGTTCTCAACTAAACACTTTGTGCAATGAAAAAATTGTTTTCAAGCTCTTTTCTAACCGTGGAACACTATGATCTTACTGTAACAATTTATTGTAACTAAATACGGAATGTATGGAATTGAATTTTCACCAATGAAACTGCTATTTTGTTGTTACTTTCCAGCTTTTACTTCTATAGTATATATGTATTATTCAATTTGCAGTGTTATAAATCAATAGTAAAATGCATTACAATGCATTTTCTACCATGAAACTCATAATTCCAAAAGTTGTTCTCAAATCACATTGCTAAAGCCTTTGTATTGAATACAATGCTATTACAGTCACTAAACACTTTCTGCTATGAAAACCTTGTTTTCAAGCTCTATTCCAACAATGGAACACTATGATCTTACTGTAACAATTTATTGTAACTAAATACAGAATGTATGGAATTGCATTTTCACCAATGAAACTGCTATTTTGTTGTTACTTTCCAGCTTTTACTTCTATAGTATATATGTATTATTCAATTTACAATGTTTTAAATCAATAGTAAAATGCATTATAATGCATTTTCTACCTTGACACTCAGAATTCCAAAAGTTGTTCTCAAATCACATTGCTAAAGCCTTTGTATTGAATGCAAAGCTATTACAGTCACTAAACACTTTCTGCTATGAAAACCTTGTTTTCAAGCTCTATTCCAACGATGGAACACTATGATCTTACTGTAACAATTTATTGTAACTAAATACGGAATGTATGGAATTGCATTTTCACCAATGAAACTGCTATTTTGTTGTTACCTTCCACCTATTAATTCTATAGTATATCTGTATTATTCAATTTGCAGTGTTATAAATCAATAGTAAAATGCATTACAATGCATTTTATACCTTGAGACTCATAATTCCAAAAGTTGTTCTCAAATCACATTGCTGAAGCCTTTGTATTGAATACAATGCTATTACAGTCACTAAACACTTTCTGCTATGAAAACCTTGTTTTCAAGCTCTATTCCAACAATGGAACACTATGATCTTACTGTAACAACTTATTGTAACTAAATACGGAATGTATGGAATTGCATTTTCACCAATGAAACTGCTATTTTGTTGTTACTTTCCAGCTTATACTTCTATAGTATATATGTATTATCCAATTTGCAGTGTTATAAATCAATAGTAAAATGCATTACATTGCATTTTCAACCCTTAGACTCATAATTCAAAAAGTTGTTCTCAAATCACATTGCTAAAGCCTTTGTATTGAATGCAAAGCTATTACAGCCACTAAACAATTTCTGCTATGAAAACTTTGTTTTCGAGCTTTTTTCCAACTTTGGAAAACTATGATGTTACAGTAACAATCTATTGTAACTAAATAGGGAATGTATGGAATTGCATTTTCACTAATGAAACTGCTATTTTGTTGTTACTTTCCAGCTTATACTACTATAGTATATATGTATTATTCAATTTGCAGTGTTATAAATCAATAGTAAAATGCATTACATTGCATTTTCAACCCTGAGACTCATAATTCAAAAAGTTGTTCTCAAATCACATTGCTAAAGCCTTTGTATAGAATGCAAAGCTATTACAGCCACTAAACAGTTTCTGCTATAAAAACCTTGTTTTCAAGCTCTTTTCCAACTTTGGAAAACTATGATGTTACTGTAACAATCTATTGTAACTAAATAGGGAATGTATGGAATTGCATTTTCACCAGTGAAACTTCTATTTTGTTGTTACTTTCCATCTTATACTTCTATAGTATATATGTATTATCCAATTTTCAGTGTTATAAATCAATAGTAAAATGCATTACATTGCATTTTCAACCCTGAGACTCATAATTCAAAAAGTTGTTCTCAAATCACATTGCTAAAGCCTTTGTATTGAATGCAAAGCTATTACAGCCACTAAACAGTTTCTGCTATAAAAACCTTGTTTTCAAGCTCTTTTCCAACTTTGGAAAACTATGATGTTACTGTAACAATCTATTGTAACTAAATAGGGAATGTATCGAATTGCATTTTCACTAATGAAACTTCTCTTGTGTTGTTACTTTCCAGCTTTTACTTCTATAGTATATATGTATTATTCAATAAGCAGTGTTATAAATCAATAGTAAAATGCATTACATTGCATTTTCAACCCTGAGACTCATAATTCAAAAAGTTGTTCTCAAATCACATTGCTAAAGCCTTTGTATCGAATGCAAAGCTATTACAGCCACTAAACACTTTCTGCTATGAAAACTTTGTTTTCAAGCTTTTTTCCAACTTTGGAAAACTATGATGTTACTGTGACAATCTATTGTAACTAAATAGGGAATGTATGGAATTGTATTTTTACCTATGAAACTGCTATTTTGTTGTTACTTTCCAGCTTTCACTTTTATAGTATATATGTATTATTCAACTTGCAGTGTTATAAATCAATAGTAAAATGCATTACATTGCATTTTCAACCCTGAGACTCATAATTCAAAAAGTTGTTCTCAAATCACATTGCTAAAGCCTTTGTATTGAATGCAAAGCTATTACAGCCACTAAACACTTTCTGCTATGAAAACTTTGTTTTCAAGCTCTTTTCCAACTTTGGAAAACTTATGATGTTACTGTAACAATCTATTGTAACTAAATAGGGAATGTATGGAATTGCATTTTTACCTATGAAACTGCTATTTTGTTGTTACTTTCCAGCTTTTACTTTTATAGTATATATGTATTATCCAATTTGCAGTGTTATAAATCAATAGTGAAATGCATTACATTGCATTTTCAACCCTGAGACTCATAATTCAAAAAGTTGTTCTCAAATCACATTGCTAAAGCCTTTGTATTGAATGCAATGCTATTACAGCCACTAAACAGTTTCTGCTATAAAAACCTTGTTTTCAAGCTCTTTTCCAACTTTGGAAAACTATGATGTTACTGTAACAATCTATTGTAACTAAATAGGGAATGTATGGAATTGTATTTTTACCTATGAAACTGCTATTTTGTTGTTACTTTCCAGCTTTTACTTTTATAGTATATATGTATTATCCAATTTGCAGTGTTATATATCAATAGTAAAATGCATTACATTGCATTTTCAACCCTGAGACTCATAATTCAAAAAGTTGTTCTCAAATCACATTGCTAAAGCCTTTGTATTGAATGCAATGCTATTACAGCCACTAAACAGTTTCTGCTATAAAAACCTTGTTTTCAAGCTCTTTTCCAACTTTAGAAAACTATGATGTTACTGTAACAATCTATTGTAACTAAATAGGGAATGTATGGAATTGTATTTTTACCTATGAAACTGCTATTCTGTTGTTACTTTCCAGCTTTTACTTTTATAGCATATATGTATCATTCAATATGCAGTGTTATAAATCAATAGTGAAATGCATTACATTGCATTTTCAACCCTGGGACTCATAATTCAAAAAGTTGTTCTCAAATCACATTGCTAAAGCCTTTGTATTGAATGCAAAGCTATTACAGCCACTAAACAGTTTCTGCTATGAAAACCTTGTTTTCAAGCTCTTTTCCAACTTTGGAAAACTATGATGTTACTGTAACAATCTATTGTAACTAAATAGGGAATGTATGGAATTGCATTTTTACCTATGAAACTGCTATTTTGTTGTTACTTTCCAGCTTTTACTTTTATAGTATATATGTATTATTCAACTTGCAGTGTTATAAATCAATAGTAAAATGCATTACATTGCATTTTCAACCCTAAGACTCATAATTCAAAAAGTTGTTCTCAAATCACATTGCTAAAGCCTTTGTATTGAATGCAAAGCTATTACAGCCACTAAACACTTTCTGCTATGAAAACTTTGTTTTCAAGCTCTTTTTCCAACTTTGGAAAACTATGATGTTACTGTAACAATCTATTGTAACTAAATAGGGAATGTATGGAATTGCATTTTCACCTATGAAACTTCTATTTTGTTGTTACTTTCCAGCTTTTACTTTTATAGTATATATGTATTATTCAATTTGCAGTGTTATAAATCAATAGTAAAATGCATTATATTGCATTTTCAACCCTGAGACTCATAATTCAAAAAGTTGATCTCAAATCACATTGCTAAAGCCTTTGTATTGAATGCAAAGCTATAACAGCCACTAAACACTTTCTGCTATGAAAACCTTGTTTTCAAGCTCTTTTCCAACTTTGGAAAACTATGATGTTACTGTAACAATCTATTGTAACTAAATAAGGAAAGTAGGGAATTGCATTTTCACCTATGAAACTTCTATTTTGTTGTTACTTTCCAGCTTATACTTCTATAGTATATATGTATTATCCAATTTGCAGTGTTATAAATCAATAGTAAAATGCATTACATTGCATTTTCAACCCTGAGACTCATAATTCAAAAGGTTGTTCTCAAATCACATTGCTAAAGCCTTTGTATTGAATGCAAAGCTATTACAGCCACCAAACACTTTCTGCTATGAAAACCTTGTTTTTAAGCACTTTTCCAACTTTGGAAAACTATGATGTTTCTGTAACAATCTATTGTAACTTGATAGGGAATGTATGGAATTGAATTTTTACCTATGAAACTGCTATTTTGTTGTTACTTTCCAGCTTTTACTTTTATAGTATATATGTATTATTCAACTTGCAGTGTTATAAATCAATAGTAAAATGCATTACATTGCATTTTCAACCCTGAGACTCATAATTCAAAAAGTTGTTCTCAAATCACATTGCTAAAGCCTTTGTATAGAATGCAAAGCTATTACAGCCACTAAACAGTTTCTGCTATAAAAACCTTGTTTTCAAGCTCTTTTCCAACTTTGGAAAACTATGATGTTACTGTAACAATCTATTGTAACTTGATAGGGAATGTATGGAATTGAATTTTTACCTATGAAACTGCTATTTTGTTGTTATTATCCAGCTTTTACTTTTATAGTATATATGTATTATTCAACTTGCAGTGTTATAAATCAATAGTAAAATGCATTACATTGCATTTTCAACCCTGAGACTCATAATTCAAAAAGTTGTTCTCAAATCACATTGCTAAAGCCTTTGTATAGAATGCAAAGCTATTACAGCTACTAAACACTTTCTGCTATGAAAACCTGTTTTTCAAGCTCTTTTCCAACTTTGGAAAACTATGATGTTACTGTAACAATCTATTGTAACTAAATAAGGAAAGTAGGGAATTGCATTTTCACTAATGAAACTTCTATTTTGTTGTTACCTTCCAGCTTATACTTGTATAGTATATATGTATTATCCAATTTGCAGTGTTATAAATCAATAGTAAAATGCATTACATTGCATTTTCAAACTTGAGACTCATAATTCAAAAAGTTGTTCTCAAATCACATTGCTAAAGCCATTGTATTGAATGCAAAGCTATTACAGCCACTAAACAATTTCTGCTATGAAAACTTTGTTTCCGAGCTTTTTTCCAACTTTGGAAAACTATGATGTTACAGTAACAATCTATTGTAACTAAATAGGGAATGTATGGAATTGCATTTTCACTAATGAAACTTCTATCGTGTTGGTACTTTCTAGCTTATACTACTATAGTATATATGTATTATCCAATTTGCAGTGTTATAAATCAATAGTAAAATGCATTACATTGCATTTTCAACCTTGAGACTCATAATTCCAAAAGTTGTTCTCAAATCACATTGCTAAAGCCTTTGTATCGAATGCAAAGCTATTACAGCCACTAAACACTTTCTGCTATGAAAACCTTGTTTTCAAGCTTTTTTCCAACTTTGGAAAACTATGATGTTACTGTAACAATCTATTGTAACTAAATAGGGAATGTATGGAATTGCATTTTTACCTATGAAACTGCTATTTTGTTGTTACTTTCCAGCTTTTACTTTTATAGTATATATGTATTATTCAACTTGCAGTGTTATAAATCAATAGTAAAATGCATTACATTGCATTTTCAACCCTAAGACTCATAATTCAAAAAGTTGTTCTCAAATCACATTGCTAAAGCCTTTGTATTGAATGCAAAGCTATTACAGCCACTAAACACTTTCTGCTATGAAAACTTTGTTTTCAAGCTCTTTTCCAACTTTGGAAAACTATGATGTTACTGTAACAATCTATTGTAACTAAATAGGGAATGTATGGAATTGAATTTTTACCTATGAAACTGTTATTTTGTTGTTACTTTCCAGCTTTTACTTTTATAGTATATATGTATTATCCAATTTGCAGTGTTATAAATCAATAGTAAAATGCATTACATTGCATTTTCAACCCTGAGACTCATAATTCAAAAAGTTGTTCTCAAATCACATTGCTAAAGCCTTTGTATTGAATGCAAAGCTATTACAGCCACTAAACAGTTTCTGCTATAAAAACCTTGTTTTCAAGCTCTTTTCCAACTTTGGAAAACTATGATGTTACTGTAACAATCTATTGTAACTAAATAGGGAATGTATGGAATTGCATTTTCATCTATGAAAGTTCTATTTTGTTGTTACTTTCCAGCTTTTACTTCTATAGTATATATGTATTATTCAACTTGCAGTGTTATAAATCAATAGTAAAATGCATTACATTGCATTTTCAACCCTGAGACTCATAATTCCAAAAGTTGTTCTCAAATCACATTGCTAAAGCCTTTGTATCGAATGCAAAGCTATTACAGCCACTAAACAGTTTCCGCTATGAAAACATTGTTTTCAAGCTTTTTTCCAACTTTGGAAAACTATGATGTTACTGTAACAATCTATTGTAACTAAATAGGGAATGTATGGAATTGAATTTTTACCTATGAAACTGTTATTTTGTTGTTACTTTCCAGCTTTTACTTTTATAGTATATATGTATTATTCAACTTGCAGTGTTATAAATCAATAGTAAAATGCATTACATTGCATTTTCAACCCTGAGACTCATAATTCAAAAAGTTGTTCTCAAATCACATTGCTAAAGCCTTTGTATTGAATGCAAAGCTATTACAGCCACTAAACAGTTTCTGCTATAAAAACATTGTTTTCAAGCTTTTTTCCAACTTTGGAAAACTATGATGTTACTGTAACAATCTATTGTAACTAAATATGGAATGTATGGAATTGCATTTTCACCTATGAAACTGCTATTTTGTTGTTACTTTCCAGCTTTTACTTCTATAGTATATATGTATTATCCAATTTGCAGTGTGATAAATCAATAGTAAAATGCATTACATTGCATTTTCAACCCTGAGACTCATAATTCAAAAAGTTGTTCTCAAATCACATTGCTGAAGCCTTTGTATTGAATGCAAAGCTATTTCAGCCACTAAACAGTTTCTGCTATAAAAACCTTGTTTTCAAGCTCTTTTCCAACTTTGGAAAACTATGATGTTACTGTAACAATCTATTGTAACTAAATAGGGAATGTATGGAATTGCATTTCCATCTATGAAAGTTCTATTTTGTTGTTACTTTCCAGCTTTTACTTCTATAGTATATATGTATTATTCAATTTGCAGTGTTATAAATCAATAGTAAAATGCATTACATTGCATTTTCAACCCTAAGACTCATAATTCAAAAAGTTGTTCTCAAATCACATTGCTAAAGCCTTTGTATTGAATGCAAAGCTATTACAGCCACTAAACACTTTCTGCTATGAAAACTTTGTTTTCAAGCTCTTTTCCAACTTTGGAAAACTATGATGTTACTGTAACAATCTATTGTAACTAAATAGGGAATGTATGGAATTGAATTTTTACCTATGAAACTGTTATTTTGTTGTTACTTTCCAGCTTTTACTTTTATAGTATATATGTATTATCCAATTTGCAGTGTTATAAATCAATAGTAAAATGCATTACATTGCATTTTCAACCCTGAGACTCATAATTCAAAAAGTTGTTCTCAAATCACATTGCTAAAGCCTTTGTATTGAATGCAAAGCTATTACAGCCACTAAACAGTTTCTGCTATAAAAACCTTGTTTTCAAGCTCTTTTCCAACTTTGGAAAACTATGATGTTACTGTAACAATCTATTGTAACTAAATAGGGAATGTATGGAATTGCATTTTCATCTATGAAAGTTCGATTTTGTTGTTACTTTCCAGCTTTTACTTCTATAGTATATATGTATTATTCAACTTGCAGTGTTATAAATCAATAGTAAAATGCATTACATTGCATTTTCAACCCTGAGACTCATAATTCCAAAAGTTGTTCTCAAATCACATTGCTAAAGCCTTTGTATTGAATGCAAAGCTATTACAGCCACTAAACACTTTCTGCTATGAAAACTTTGTTTTCAAGCTCTTTTCCAACTTTGGAAAACTATGATGTTACTGTAACAATCTATTGTAACTAAATAGGGAATGTATGGAATTGAATTTTTACCTATGAAACTGTTATTTTGTTGTTACTTTCCAGCTTTTACTTTTATAGTATATATGTATTATCCAATTTGCAGTGTTATAAATCAATAGTAAAATGCATTACATTGCATTTTCAACCCTGAGACTCATAATTCAAAAAGTTGTTCTCAAATCACATTGCTAAAGCCTTTGTATTGAATGCAAAGCTATTACAGCCACTAAACAGTTTCTGCTATAAAAACCTTGTTTTCAAGCTCTTTTCCAACTTTGGAAAACTATGATGTTACTGTAACAATCTATTGTAACTAAATAGGGAATGTATGGAATTGCATTTTCATCTATGAAAGTTCGATTTTGTTGTTACTTTCCAGCTTTTACTTCTATAGTATATATGTATTATTCAACTTGCAGTGTTATAAATCAATAGTAAAATGCATTACATTGCATTTTCAACCCTGAGACTCATAATTCCAAAAGTTGTTCTCAAATCACATTGCTAAAGCCTTTGTATCGAATGCAGAGCTATTACAGCTACTAAACAGTTTCTGCTATGAAAACCTTGTTTTCAAGCTTTTTTCCAACTTTGGAAAACTATGATGTTACTGTAACAATCTATTGTAACTAAATAGGGAATGTATGGAATTGAATTTTTACCTATGAAACTGCTATTTTGTTGTTACTTTCCAGCTTTTACTTTCATAGTATATATGTATTATTCAACTTGAAGTGTTTTAAATCAATAGTAAAATGCATTACATTGCATTTTCAACCCTGAGACTCATAATTTAAAAAGTTGTTCTCAAATCACATTGCTAAAGCCTTTGTATCGAATGCAAAGCTATTACAGCCACTAAACAGTTTCTGCTATAAAAACCTTGTTTTCAAGCTTTTTTCCAACTTTGGAAAACTATGATGTTACTGTAACAATCTATTGTAACTAAATATGAATGTATGGAATTGCATTTTCACCTATGAAACTGCTATTTTGTTGTTACTTTCCAGCTTTTACTTTTATAGTATATATGTATTATCCAATTTGCAGTGTTATAAATCAATAGTAAAATGCATTACATTGCATTTTCAACCCTGAGACTCATAATTCAAAAAGTTGTTCTCAAATCACATTGCTAAAGCCTTTGTATCGAATGCAAAGCTATTACAGCCACTAAACAGTTTCCGCTATGAAAACATTGTTTTCAAGCTTTTTTCCAACTTTGGAAAACTATGATGTTACTGTAACAATCTATTGTAACTAAATAGGGAATGTATGGAATTGAATTTTTACCTATGAAACTGTTATTTTGTTGTTACTTTCCAGCTTTTACTTTTATAGTATATATGTATTATCCAATTTGCAGTGTGATAAATCAATAGTAAAATGCATTACATTGCATTTTCAACCCTGAGACTCATAATTCAAAAAGTTGTTCTCAAATCACATTGCTAAAGCCTTTGTATTGAATGCAAAGCTATTACAGCCACTAAACAGTTTCTGCTATAAAAACCTTGTTTTCAAGCTCTTTTCCAACTTTGGAAAACTATGATGTTACTGTAACAATCTATTGTAACTAAATAGGGAATGTATGGAATTGCATTTCCATCTATGAAAGTTCTATTTTGTTGTTACTTTCCAGCTTTTACTTCTATAGTATATATGTATTATTCAATTTGCAGTGTTATAAATCAATAGTAAAATGCATTACATTGCATTTTCAACCCTGAGACTCATAATTTGAAAAGTTGTTCTCAAATCACATTGCTAAAGCTTTTGTATCGAATGCAAAGCTATTACAGCTACTAAACAGTTTCTGCTATGAAAACCTTGTTTTCAAGCTTTTTTCCAACTTTGGAAAACTATGATGTTACTGTAACAATCTATTGTAACTAAATAGGGAATGTATGGAATTGAATTTTTACCTATGAAACTGCTATTTTGTTGTTACTTTCCAGCTTTTACTTTTATAGTATATATGTATTATTCAACTTGCAGTGTTATAAATCAATAGTAAAATGCATTACATTGCATTTTCAACCCTGAGACTCATAATTCAAGAAGTTGTTCTCAAATCACATTGCTAAAGCCTTTGTATTGAATGCAAAGCTATTACAGCCACTAAACAGTTTCTGCTATAAAAACCTTGTTTTCAAACTTTTTTCCAACTTTGGAAAACTATGATGTTACTGTAACAATCTATTGTAACTAAATATGAATGTATGGAATTGCATTTTCACCTATGAAACTGCAATTTTGTTGTTACTTTCCAGCTTATACTTCTATAGTATATATGTATTATCCAATTTGCAGTGTTATAAATCAATAGTAAAATGCATTACATTGCATTTTCAACCCTGAGACTCATAATTCAAAAAGTTGTTCTCAAATCACATTGCTAAAGCCTTTGTATTGAATGCAAAGCTATTACAGCCAAAAACAGTTTCTGCTATAAAAACCTTGTTTTCAAGCTCTTTTCCAACTTTGGAAAACTATGATGTTACTGTAACAATCTATTGTAACTAAATAAGGAAAGTAGGGAATTGCATTTTCACTAATGAAACTTCTATTTTGTTGTTACTTTCCAGCTTATACTTCTCTAGTATATATGTATTATCCAATTTGCAGTGTTATAAATCAATAGTAAAATGCATTACATTGCATTTTCAACCCTGAGACTCATAATTCAAAAAGTTGTTCTCAAATCACATTGCTAAAGCCTTTGTATTGAATGCAAAGCTATTACAGCCACTAAACAGTTTCTACTATGAAAACCTCGTTTTCAAGCTTTTTCCAACTTTGGAAAACTATGATGTTACTGTAACAATCTATTGTAACTAAATACGGAATGTATGGAATTGCATTTTCACTAATGAAACTTCTATTTTGTTGTTACCTTCCAGCTTATACTTCTATAGTATATATGTATTATCCAATTTGCAGTGTTATAAATCAATAGTAAAATGCATTACATTGCATTTTCAACCCTAAGACTCATAATTCAAAAAGTTGTTCTCAAATCACATTGCTAAAGCCTTTGTATTGAATGCTATTACAGCCACTAAACACTTTCTGCTATGAAAACTTTGTTTTCAAGCTCTTTTCCAACTTTGGAAAACTATGATGTTACAGTAACAATCTATTGTAACTAAATAGGGAATGTATGGAATTACATTTTCACTAATGAAACTTCTATCGTGTTGGTACTTTCCAGCTTATACTACTATAGTATATATGTATTATCCAATTTGCAGTGTTATAAATCAATAGTAAAATGCATTACATTGCATTTTCAACCTTGAGATTCATAATTCCAAAAGTTGTTCTCAAATCACATTGCTAAAGCCTTTGTATCGAATGCAAAGCTATTACAGCCACTAAACACTTTCTGCTATGAAAACCTTGTTTTTAAGCACATTTCCAACTTTGGAAAACTATGATGTTTCTGTAACAATCTATTGTAACTTGATAGGGAATGTATGGAATTGCATTTTCACTAATGAAACTGTTATTCTGTTGTTACTTTCCAGCTTTTACTTTTATAGTATATATGTATCATTCAATATGCAGTGTAATAAATCAATAGTAAAATGCATTACATTGCATTTTCAACCCTGAGACTCATAATTCAAAAAGTTGTTCTCAAATCACATTGCTAAAGCCTTTGTATTGAATGCAAAGCTATTACAGCCACTAAACAGTTTCTGCTATGAAAACCTTGTTTTCAAGCTTTTTTCCAACTTTGGAAAACTATGATGTTACTGTAACAATCTATTGTAACTAAATAGGGAATGTATGGAATTGCATTTTCATCTATGAAACTGTTATTTTGTTGTTACTTTCCAGCTTTTACTTTTATAGTATATATGTCTTATCCAATTTGCAGTGTTATAAATCAATAGTAAAATGCATTACATTGCATTTTCAACCCTGAGACTCATAATTCAAAAAGTTGTTCTCAAATCACATTGCTAAAGCCTTTGTATTGAATGCAAAGCTATTACAGCCACTAAACAGTTTCTGCTATAAAAACCTTGTTTTCAAGCTCTTTTCCAACTTTGGAAAACTATGATGTTACTGTAACAATCTATTGTAACTAAATACAGAATGTATGGAATTGCATTTTCATCTATGAAACTGTTATTTTGTTGTTACTTTCCAGCTTTTACTTCTATAGTATATAGGTATTATTCAACTTGCAGTGTTATAAATCAATAGTAAAATGCATTACATTGCATTTTCAACCTTGAGACTCATAATTCCAAAAGTTGTTCTCAAATCACATTGCTAAAGCCTTTGTATTGAATGCAAAGGTATTACAGCAACTAAACACTTTCTGCTATGAAAACCTTGTTTTTAAGCACTTTTCCAACTTGGGAAAACTATGATGTTTCTGTAACAATCTATTGTAACTAAATAGGGAATGTATGGAATTGCATTTTTACCTATGAAACTGTTATTTTGTTGTTACTTTCCAGCTTTTACTTTTATAGTATATATGTATTATCCAATTTGCAGTGTTATAAATCAATAGTAAAATGCATTACATTGCATTTTCAACCCTGAGACTCATAATTCAAAAAGTTGTTCTCAAATCACATTGCTAAAGCCTTTGTATTGAATGCAAAGCTATTACAGCCACTAAACAGTTTCTGCTATAAAAACCTTGTTTTCAAGCTCTTTTCCAACTTTGGAAAACTATGATGTTACTGTAACAATCTATTGTAACTAAATAGGGAATGTATGGAATTGCATTTTCATCTATGAAAGTTCTATTTTGTTGTTACTTTCCAGCTTTTACTTCTATAGTATATAGGTATTATTCAACTTGCAGTGTTATAAATCAATAGTAAAATGCATTACATTGCATTTTCAACCCTGAGACTCATAATTCAAAAAGTTGTTCTCAAATCACATTGCTAAAGCCTTTGTATTGAATGCAAAGCTATCACAGCCACTAAACAGTTTCTGCTATGAAAACCTTGTTTTCAAGCTTTTTTCCAACTTTGGAAAACTATGATGTTACTGTAACAATCTATTGTAACTAAATATGGAATGTATGGAATTGAATTTTTACCTATGAAACTGCTATTTTGTTGTTACTTTCCAGCTTTTACTTTTATAGTATATATGTATCATTCAACTTGCAGTGTTATAAATCAATAGTAAAATGCATTACATTGCATTTTCAACCCTGAGACTCATAATTCAAAAAGTTGTTCTCAAATCACATTGCTAAAGCCTTTGTATTGAATGCAAAGCTATTACAGCCACTAAACAGTTTCTGCTATAAAAACCTTGTTTTCAAGCTCTTTTCCAACTTTGGAAAACTATGATGTTACTGTAACAATCTATTGTAACTAAATAGGGAATGTATGGAATTGCATTTTCATCTATGAAAGTTCTATTTTGTTGTTACTTTCCAGCTTTTACTTCTATAGTATATAGGTATTATTCAACTTGCAGTGTTATAAATCAATAGTAAAATGCATTACATTGCATTTTCAACCCTGAGACTCATAATTCAAAAAGTTGTTCTCAAATCACATTGCTAAAGCCTTTGTATTGAATGCAAAGCTATCACAGCCACTAAACAGTTTCTGCTATGAAAACCTTGTTTTCAAGCTTTTTTCCAACTTTGGAAAACTATGATGTTACTGTAACAATCTATTGTAACTAAATATGGAATGTATGGAATTGAATTTTTACCTATGAAACTGCTATTTTGTTGTTACTTTCCAGCTTTTACTTTTATAGTAAATATGTATCATTCAACTTGCAGTGTTATAAATCAATAGTAAAATGCATTACATTGCATTTTCAACCCTGAGACTCATAATTCAAAAAGTTGTTCTCAAATCACATTGCTAAAGCCTTTGTATTGAATGCAAAGCTATTACAGCCACTAAACAGTTTCTGCCATAAAAACCTTGTTTTCAAGTTTTTTTCCAACTTTGGAAAACTATGATGTTACTGTAACAATCTATTGTAACTAAATATGGAATGTATGGAATTGCATTTTCACCTATGAAACTGCTATTTTGTTGTTACTTTCCAGCTTTTACTTCTATAGTATATATGTATTATCCAATTTGCAGTGTTATAAATCAATAGTAAAATGCATTACATTGCATTTTCAACCCTGAGACTCATAATTCAAAAAGTTGTTCTCAAATCATATTGCTAAAGCCTTTGTATTGAATGCAAAGCTATTACAGCCACTAAACAGTTTCTGCTATAAAAACCTTGTTTTCAAGCTCTTTTCCAACTTTGGAAAACTATGATGTTACTGTAACAATCTATTGTAACTAAATAGGGAATGTATGGAATTGCATTTTCATCTATGAAAGTTCTATTTTGTTGTTACTTTCCAGCTTTTACTTCTATAGTATATATGTATTATTCAACTTGCAGTGTTATAAATCAATAGTAAAATGCATTACATTGCATTTTCAACCCTGAGACTCATAATTCAAAAAGTTGTTCTCAAATCACATTGCTAAAGCCTTTGTATCGAATGCAAAGCTATTACAGCCACTAAACAGTTTCTGCTATAAAAACCTTGTTTTCAAGCTTTTTTCCAACTTTGGAAAACTATGATGTTACTGTAACAATCTATTGTAACTAAATATGGAATGTATGGAATTGCATTTTCACCTATGAAACTGCTATTTTGTTGTTACTTTCCAGCTTTTACTTCTATAGTATATATGTATTATCCAATTTGCAGTGTTATAAATCAATAGTAAAATGCATTACATTGCATTTTCAACCCTGAGACTCATAATTCAAAAAGTTGTTCTCAAATCACATTGCTAAAGCCTTTGTATTGAATGCAAAGCTATTACAGCCACTAAACAGTTTCTGCTATAAAAACCTTGTTTTCAAGCTCTTTTCCAACTTTGGAAAACTATGATGTTACTGTAACAATCTATTGTAACTAAATAGGGAATGTATGGAATTGCATTATCATCTATGAAAGTTCTATTTTGTTGTTACTTTCCAGCTTTTACTTCTATAGTATATAGGTATTATTCAACTTGCAGTGTTATAAATCAATAGTAAAATGCATTACATTGCATTTTCAACCCTGAGACTCATAATTCAAAAAGTTGTTCTCAAATCACATTGCTAAAGCCTTTGTATCGAATGCATCGCTATCACAGCCACTAAACAGTTTCTGCTATGAAAACATTGTTTTCAAGCTTTTTTCCAACTTTGGAAATCTATGATGTTACTGTAACAATCTATTGTAACTAAATAGGGAATGTATGGAATTGAATTTTTACCTATGAAACTGCTATTTTGTTGTTACTTTCCAGCTTTTACTTTTATAGTATATATGTATTATTCAACTTGCAGTGTTATAAATCAATAGTAAAATGCATTACATTGCATTTTCAACCCTGAGACTCATAATTCAAAAAGTTGTTCTCAAATCACATTGCTAAAGCCTTTGTATCGAATGCAAAGCTATTACAGCCACTAAACAGTTTCTATCATGAAAACCTTGTTTTCAAGCTTTTTTCCAACTTTGGAAAACTATGATGTTACTGTAACAATCTATTGTAACTAAATATGGAATGTATGGAATTGCATTTTCACCTATGAAACTGCTATTTTGTTGTTACTTTCCAGCTTTTACTTCTATAGTATATATGTATTATCCAATTTGCAGTGTTATAAATCAATAGTAAAATGCATTACATTGCATTTTCAACCCTGAGACTCATAATTCAAAAAGTTGTTCTCAAATCACATTGCTAAAGCCTTTGTATTGAATGCAAAGCTATTACAGCCACTAAACAGTTTCTGCTATAAAAACCTTGTTTTCAAGCTCTTTTCCAACTTTGGAAAACTATGATGTTACTGTAACAATCTATTGTAACTAAATAGGGAATGTATGGAATTGCATTTTCATCTATGAAAGTTCTATTTTGTTGTTACTTTCCAGCTTTTACTTCTATAGTATATATGTATTATTCAACTTGCAGTGTTATAAATCAATAGTAAAACGCATTACATTGCATTTTCAACCCTGAGACTCATAATTCAAAAAGTTGTTCTCAAGTCACATTGCTAAAGCCTTTGTATTGAATGCAAAGCTATTACAGCCACTAAACAGTTTCTGCTATAAAAACCTTGTTTTCAAGCTCTTTTCCAACTTTGGAAAACTATGATGTTACTGTAACAATCTATTGTAACTAAATAGGGAATGTATGGAATTGCATTTTCATTTATGAAAGTTCTATTTTGTTGTTACTTTCCAGCTTTTACTTCTATAGTATATAGGTATTATTCAACTTGCAGTGTTATAAATCAATAGTAAAATGCATTACATTGCATTTTCAACCCTGAGACTCATAATTCAAAAAGTTGTTCTCAAATCACATTGCTAAAGCCTTTGTATCGAATGCAAAGCTATTACAGCAACTAAATAGTTTCTGCTATAAAAACCTTGTTTTCAAGCTTTTTTCCAACTTTGGAAAACTATGATGTTACTGTAACAATCTATTGTAACTAAATATGGAATGTATGGAATTGAATTTTTACCTATGAAACTGCTATTTTGTTGTTACTTTCCAGCTTTTACTTTTATAGTATATATGTATTATTCAACTTGCAGTGTTATAAATCAATAGTAAAATGCATTACATTGCATTTTCAACTCTGAGACTCATAATTCAAAAAATTGTTCTCAAATCACATTGCTAAAGCCTTTGTATTGAATGCAAAGCTATTACAGCCACTAAACAGTTTCTGCTATAAAAACCTTGTTTTCAAGCTTTTTTCCAACTTTGGAAAACTATGATGTTACTGTAACAATCTATTGTAACTAAATATGAATGTATGGAATTGCATTTTCACCTATGAAACTGCTATTTTGTTGTTACTTTCCAGCTTATACTTCTATAGTATATATGTATTATCCAATTTGCAGTGTTATAAATCAATAGTAAAATGCATTACATTGCATTTTCAACCCTGAGACTCATAATTCAAAAAGTTGTTCTCAAATCACATTGCTAAAGCCTTTGTATTGAATGCAAAGCTATTACAGCCACTAAACAGTTTCTGCTATAAAAACCTTGTTTACAAGCTCTTTTCGAACTTTGGAAAACTATGATGTTACTGTAACAATCTATTGTAACTAAATAGGGAATGTATGGAATTGCATTATCATCTATGAAAGTTCTATTTTGTTGTTACTTTCCAGCTTTTACTTCTATAGTATATAGGTATTATTTAACTTGCAGTGTTATAAATCAATAGTAAAATGCATTACATTGCATTTTCAACCCTGAGACTCATAATTCAAAAAGTTGTTCTCAAATCACATTGCTAAAGCCTTTGTATCGAATGCAAAGCTATCACAGCCACTAAACAGTTTCTGCTATGAAAACATTGTTTTCAAGCTTTTTTCCAACTTTGGAAATCTATGATGTTACTGTAACAATCTATTGTAACTAAATAGGGAATGTATGGAATTGAATTTTTACCTATGAAACTGCTATTTTGTTGTTACTTTCCAGCTTTTACTTTTATAGTATATATGTATTATTCAACTTGCAGTGTTATAAATCAATAGTAAAATGCATTACATTGCATTTTCAACCCTGAGACTCATAATTCAAAAAGTTGTTCTCAAATCACATTGCTAAAGCCTTTGTATCGAATGCAAAGCTATTACAGCCACTAAACAGTTTCTGCTATAAAAACCTTGTTTTCAAGCTTTTTTCCTACTTTGGAAAACTATGATGTTACTGTAACAATCTATTGTAACTAAATATGGAATGTATGGAATTGCATTTTCACCTATGAAACTGCTATTTTGTTGTTACTTTCCAGCTTTTACTTCTATAGTATATATGTATTATCCAATTTGCAGTGTTATAAATCAATAGTAAAATGCATTACATTGCATTTTCAACCCTGAGACTCATAATTCAAAAAGTTGTTCTCAAATCACATTGCTAAAGCCTTTGTATTGAATGCAAAGCTATTACAGCCACTAAACAGTTTCTGCTATAAAAACCTTGTTTTCAAGCTCTTTTCCAACTTTGGAAAACTATGATGTTACTGTAACAATCTATTGTAACTAAATAGGGAATGTATGGAATTGCATTTTCATCTATGAAAGTTCTATTTTGTTGTTACTTTCCAGCATTTACTTCTATAGTATATATGTATTATTCAACTTGCAGTGTTATAAATCAATAGTAAAATGCATTACATTGCATTTTCAACCCTGAGACTCATAATTCAAAAAGTTGTTCTCAAATCACATTGCTAAAGCCTTTGTATTGAATGCAAAGCTATTACAGCCACTAAACAGTTTCTGCTATAAAAACCTTGTTTCCAAGCTTTTTTCCAACTTTGGAAAACTATGATGTTACTGTAACAATCTATTGTAACTAAATATGGAATGTATGGAATTGCATTTTCACCCATGAAACTGCTATTTTGTTGTTACTTTCCAGCTTTTACTTCTATAGTATATATGTATTATCCAATTTGCAGTGTTATAAATCAATAGTAAAATGCATTACATTGCATTTTCAACCCTGAGACTCATAATTCAAAAAGTTGTTCTCAAATCACATTGCTAAAGCCTTTGTATTGAATGCAAAGCTATTACAGCCACTAAACAGTTTCTGCTATAAAAACCTTGTTTTCAAGCTCTTTTCCAACTTTGGAAAACTATGATGTTACTGTAACAATCTATTGTAACTAAATAGGGAATGTATGGAATTGCATTTTCATTTATGAAAGTTCTATTTTGTTGTTACTTTCCAGCTTTTACTTCTATAGTGTATATGTATTATTCAACTTGCAGTGTTATAAATCAATAGTAAAATGCATTACATTGCATTTTCAACCCTGAGACTCATAATTCAAAAAGTTGTTCTCAAATCACATTGCTAAAGCCTTTGTATCGAATGCAAAGCTATTACAGCCACTAAACAGTTTCTATTATGAAAACCTTGTTTTCAAGCTCTTTTCCAACTTTGGAAAACTATGATGTTACTGTAACAATCTATTGTAACTAAATATGGAATGTATGGAATTGCATTTTCACCTATGAAACTGCTATTTTGTTGTTACTTTCCAGCTTTTACTTCTATAGTATATATGTATTATCCAATTTGCAGTGTTATAAATCAATAGTAAAATGCATTACATTGCATTTTCAACCCTGAGACTCATAATTCAAAAAGTTGTTCTCAAATCACATTGCTAAAGCCTTTGTATTGAATGCAAAGCTATTACAGCCACTAAACAGTTTCTGCTATAAAAACCTTGTTTTCAAGCTCTTTTCCAACTTTGGAAAACTATGATGTTACTGTAACAATCTATTGTAACTAAATAGGGAATGTATGGAATTGCATTTTCATCTATGAAAGTTCTATTTTGTTGTTACTTTCCAGCTTTTACTTCTATAGTATATATGTATTATTCAACTTGCAGTGTTATAAATCAATAGTAAAATGCATTACATTGCATTTTCAACCCTGAGACTCATAATTCAAAAAGTTGTTCTCAAATCACATTGCTAAAGCCTTTGTATTGAATGCAAAGCTATTACAGCCACTTAACAGTTTCTGCTATAAAAACCTTGTTTTCAAGCTCTTTTCCAACTTTGGAAAACTATGATGTTACTGTAACAATCTATTGTAACTAAATAGGGAATGTATGGAATTGCATTTTCATCTATGAAAGTTCTATTTTGTTGTTACTTTCCAGCTTTTACTTCTATAGTATATATGTATTATTCAACTTGCAGTGTTATAAATCAATAGTAAAATGCATTACATTGCATTTTCAACCCTGAGACTCATAATTCAAAAAGTTGTTCTCAAATCACATTGCTAAAGCCTTTGTATCGAATGCAAAGCTATTACAGCCACTAAACAGTTTCTGCTATAAAAACCTTGTTTTCAAGCTTTTTTCCAACTTTGGAAAACTATGATGTTACTGTAACAATCTATTGTAACTAAATATGGAATGTATGGAATTGAATTTTTACCTATGAAACTGCTATTTTGTTGTTACTTTCCAGCTTTTACTTTTATAGTATATATGTATTATTCAACTTGCAGTGTTATAAATCAATAGTAAAATGCATTACATTGCATTTTCAACCCTGAGACTCATAATTCAAAAAGTTGTTCTCAAATCACATTGCTAAAGCCTTTGTATTGAATGCAAAGCTATTACAGTCACTAAACAGTTTCTGCTATAAAAACCTTGTTTTCAAGCTTTTTTCCAACTTTGGAAAACTATGATGTTACTGTAACAATCTATTGTAACTAAATATGAATGTATAGAATTGCATTTTCACCTATGAAACTGCTATTTTGTTGTTACTTTCCAGCTTATACTTCTATAGTATATATGTATTATTCAACTTGCAGTGTTATAAATCAATAGTAAAACGCATTACATTGCATTTTCAACCCTGAGACTCATAATTCAAAAAGTTGTTCTCAAATCACATTGCTAAAGCCTTTGTATTGAATGCAAAGCTATTACAGCCACTAAACAGTTTCTGCTATAAAAACCTTGTTTTCAAGCTGTTTTCCAAAGTTGGAAAACTATGATGTTACGGTAACAATCTATTGTAACTAAATATGAATGTATGGAATTGCATTTTCACCTATGAAACTGCTATTTTGTTGTTACTTTCCAGCTTATACTTCTATAGTATATATGTATTATCCAATTTGCAGTGTTATAAATCAATAGTAAAATGCATTACATTGCATTTTCAACCCTGAGACTCATAATTCAAAAAGTTGTTCTCAAATCACATTGCTAAAGCCTTTGTATTGAATGCAAAGCTATTACAGCCACTAAACAGTTTCTGCTATAAAAACCTTGTTTACAAGCTCTTTTCCAACTTTGGAAAACTATGATGTTACTGTAACAATCTATTGTAACTAAATAGGGAATGTATGGAATTGCATTTTCATCTATGAAAGTTCTATTTTGTTGTTACTTTCCAGCTTTTACTTCTATAGTATATAGGTATTATTCAACTTGCAGTGTTATAAATCAATAGTAAAATGCATTACATTGCATTTTCAACCCTGAGACTCATAATTCAAAAAGTTGTTCTCAAATCACATTGCTAAAGCCTTTGTATCGAATGCAAAGCTATTACAGCCACTAAACAGTTTCTGCTATGAAAACCTTGTTTTCAAGCTTTTTTCCAACTTTGGAAAACTATAATGTTACTGTAACAATCTATTGTAACTAAATAGGGAATGTATGGAATTGAATTTTTACCTATGAAACTGCTATTTTGTTGTTACTTTTCAGCTTATACTTCTATAGTATATATGTATTATTCAACTTGCAGTGTTATAAATCAATAGTAAAATGCATTACATTGCATTTTCAACTCTGAGACTCATAATTCAAAAAGTTGTTCTCAAATCACATTGCTAAAGCCTTTGTATTGAATGCAAAGCTATTATAGCCACTAAACAGTTTCTGCTATAAAAACCTTGTTTTCAAGCTTTTTTCCAACTTTGGAAAACTATGATGTTACGGTAACAATCTATTGTAACTAAATATGAATGTATGGAATTGCATTTTCACCTATGAAACTGCTATTTTGTTGTTACTTTCCAGCTTATACTTCTATAGTATATATGTATTATCCAATTTGCAGTGTTATAAATCAATAGTAAAATGCATTACATTGCATTTTCAACCCTGAGACTCATAATTCAAAAAGTTGTTCTCAAATCACATTGCTAAAGCCTTTGTATTGAATGCAAAGCTATTACAGCCACTAAACAGTTTCTGCTATAAAAACCTTGTTTAC
Organism: Thysanoteuthis rhombus; assembly: GCA_963457665.1. Lineage (NCBI taxonomy): Eukaryota > Metazoa > Mollusca > Cephalopoda > Oegopsida > Thysanoteuthidae > Thysanoteuthis > Thysanoteuthis major. Next base: position 14,705,274 of record OY735206.1, on the reverse strand, counting down.
AAGCTCTTTTCCAACTTTGGAAAACTATGATGTTACTGTAACAATCTATTGTAACTAAATAGGGAATGTATGGAATTGCATTTTCATCTATGAAAGTTCTATTTTGTTGTTACTTTCCAGCTTTTACTTCTATAGTATATAGGTATTATTCAACTTGCAGTGTTATAAATCAATAGTAAAATGCATTACATTGCATTTTCAACCCTGAGACTCGTAATTCAAAAAGTTGTTCTCAAATCACATTGCTAAAGCCTTTGTATCGAATGCAAAGCTATCACAGCCACTAAACAGTTTCTGCTATGAAAACATTGTTTTCAAGCTTTTTTCCAACTTTGGAAATCTATGATGTTACTGTAACAATCTATTGTAACTAAATAGGGAATGTATGGAATTGAATTTTTACCTATGAAACTGCTATTTTGTTGTTACTTTCCAGCTTTTACTTTTATAGTATATATGTATTATTCAACTTGCAGTGTTATAAATCAATAGTAAAATGCATTACATTGCATTTTCAACCCTGAGACTCATAATTCAAAAAGTTGTTCTCAAATCACATTGCTAAAGCCTTTGTATTGAATGCAAAGCTATTACAGCCACTAAACAGTTTCTGCTATAAAAACCTTGTTTCCAAGCTTTTTTCCAACTTTGGAAAACTATGATGTTACTTTAACAATCTATTGTAACTAAATATGGAATGTATGGAATTGCATTTTCACCCATGAAACTGCTATTTTGTTGTTACTTTCCAGCTTTTACTTCTATAGTATATATGTATTATCCAATTTGCAGTGTTATAAATCAATAGTAAAATGCATTACATTGCATTTTCAACCCTGAGACTCATAATTCAAAAAGTTGTTCTCAAATCACATTGCTAAAGCCTTTGTATTGAATGCAAAGCTATTACAGCCACTAAACAGTTTCTGCTATAAAAACCTTGTTTTCAAGCTCTTTTCCAACTTTGGAAAACTATGATGTTACTGTAACAATCTATTGTAACTAAATAGGGAATGTATGGAATTGCATTTTCATTTATGAAAGTTCTATTTTGTTGTTACTTTCCAGCTTTTACTTCTATAGTATATATGTATTATTCAACTTGCAGTGTTATAAATCAATAGTAAAATGCATTACATTGCATTTTCAACCCTGAGACTCATAATTCAAAAAGTTGTTCTCAAATCACATTGCTAAAGCCTTTGTATCGAATGCAAAGCTATTACAGCCACTAAACAGTTTCTATTATGAAAACCTTGTTTTCAAGCTTTTTTCCAACTTTGGAAAACTATGATGTTACTGTAACAATCTATTGTAACTAAATAGGGAATGTATGGAATTGAATTTTTACCTATGAAACTGCTATTTTGTTGTTACTTTTCAGCTTATACTATATCTGCTATATTTATCTGCTATAAAAACCTTGTTTTCAAGCTTTTTTCCAACTTTGGAAAACTATGATGTTACTGTAACAATCTATTGTAACTAAATATGGAATGTATGGAATTGAATTTTTACCTATGAAACTGCTATTTTGTTGTTACTTTCCAGCTTTTACTTTTATAGTATATATGTATTATTCAACTTGCAGTGTTATAAATCAATAGTAAAATGCATTACATTGCATTTTCAACCCTGAGACTCATAATTCAAAAAGTTGTTCTCAAATCACATTGCTAAAGCCTTTGTATTGAATGCAAAGCTATTACAGCCACTAAACAGTTTCTGCTATAAAAACCTTGTTTTCAAGCTTTTTTCCAACTTTGGAAAACTATGATGTTACTGTAACAATCTATTGTAACTAAATATGAATGTATGGAATTGCATTTTCACCTATGAAACTGCTATTTTGTTGTTACTTTCCAGCTTATACTTCTATAGTATATATGTATTATTCAACTTGCAGTGTTATAAATCAATAGTAAAATGCATTACATTGCATTTTCTACCTTGAGATTCATAATTCAAAAAGTTGTGTTCAAATCACATTGCTAAAGCCTTTGTATTGAATGCAAAGCTATTAGAGCAACAAAACACTTTCTGCTATGAAAACCTTGTTTTCAAGCTCTTTTCCAACTTTGGAAAACTATGATGTTACTGTAACAATCTATTGTAACTAAATAGGGAATGTATGGAATTGCATTTTCATTTATGAAAGTTCTATTTTGTTGTTACTTTCCAGCTTTTACTTCTATAGTATATATGTATTATTCAACTTGCAGTGTTATAAATCAATAGTAAAATGCATTACATTGCATTTTCAACCCTGAGACTCATAATTCAAAAAGTTGTTCTCAAATCACATTGCTAAAGCCTTTGTATCGAATGCAAAGCTATTACAGCCACTAAACAGTTTCTGCTATAAAAACCTTGTTTTCAAGCTTTTTTCCAACTTTGGAAAACTATGATGTTACTGTAACAATCTATTGTAACTAAATATGGAATGTATGGAATTGCATTTTCACCTATGAAACTGCTATTTTGTTGTTACTTTCCAGCTTTTACTTCTATAGTATATATGTATTATCCAATTTGCAGTGTTATAAATCAATAGTAAAATGCATTACATTGCATTTTCAACCCTGAGACTCATAATTCAAAAAGTTGTTCTCAAATCACATTGCTAAAGCCTTTGTATTGAATGCAAAGCTATTACAGCCACTAAACAGTTTCTGCTATAAAAACCTTGTTTTCAAGCTCTATTCCAACTTTGGAAAACTATGATGTTACTGTAACAATCTATTGTAACTAAATAGGGAATGTATGGAATTGCATTTTCATCTATGAAAGTTCTATTTTGTTGTTACTTTCCAGCTTTTACTTCTATAGTATATATGTATTATTCAACTTGCAGTGTTATAAATCAATAGTAAAATGCATTACATTGCATTTTCAACCCTGAGACTCATAATTCAAAAAGTTGTTCTCAAATCACATTGCTAAAGCCTTTGTATCGAATGCAAAGCTATTACAGCCACTAAACAGTTTCTGCTATAAAAACCTTGTTTCCAAGCTTTTTTCCAACTTTGGAAAACTATGATGTTACTTTAACAATCTATTGTAACTAAATATGGAATGTATGGAATTGCATTTTCACCCATGAAACTGCTATTTTGTTGTTACTTTCCAGCTTTTACTTCTATAGTATATATGTATTATCCAATTTGCAGTGTTATAAATCAATAGTAAAATGCATTACATTGCATTTTCAACCCTGAGACTCATAATTCAAAAAGTTGTTCTCAAATCACATTGCTAAAGCCTTTGTATTGAATGCAAAGCTATTACAGCCACTAAACAGTTTCTGCTATAAAAACCTTGTTTTCAAGCTCTTTTCCAACTTTGGAAAACTATGATGTTACTGTAACAATCTATTGTAACTAAATAGGGAATGTATGGAATTGCATTTTCATTTATGAAAGTTCTATTTTGTTGTTACTTTCCAGCTTTTACTTCTATAGTATATATGTATTATTCAACTTGCAGTGTTATAAATCAATAGTAAAATGCATTACATTGCATTTTCAACCCTGAGACTCATAATTCAAAAAGTTGTTCTCAAATCACATTGCTAAAGCCTTTGTATCGAATGCAAAGCTATTACAGCCACTAAACAGTTTCTATTATGAAAACCTTGTTTTCAAGCTTTTTTCCAACTTTGGAAAACTATGATGTTACTGTAACAATCTATTGTAACTAAATAGGGAATGTATGGAATTGAATTTTTACCTATGAAACTGCTATTTTGTTGTTACTTTTCAGCTTATACTATATCTGCTATATTTATCTGCTATAAAAACCTTGTTTTCAAGCTTTTTTCCAACTTTGGAAAACTATGATGTTACTGTAACAATCTATTGTAACTAAATATGGAATGTATGGAATTGAATTTTTACCTATGAAACTGCTATTTTGTTGTTACTTTCCAGCTTTTACTTTTATAGTATATATGTATTATTCAACTTGCAGTGTTATAAATCAATAGTAAAATGCATTACATTGCATTTTCAACCCTGAGACTCATAATTCAAAAAGTTGTTCTCAAATCACATTGCTAAAGCCTTTGTATTGAATGCAAAGCTATTACAGCCACTAAACAGTTTCTGCTATAAAAACCTTGTTTTCAAGCTTTTTTCCAACTTTGGAAAACTATGATGTTACTGTAACAATCTATTGTAACTAAATATGAATGTATGGAATTGCATTTTCACCTATGAAACTGCTATTTTGTTGTTACTTTCCAGCTTATACTTCTATAGTATATATGTATTATTCAACTTGCAGTGTTATAAATCAATAGTAAAACGCATTACATTGCATTTTCAACCCTGAGACTCATAATTCAAAAAGTTGTTCTCAAATCACATTGCTAAAGCCTTTGTATTGAATGCAAAGCTATTACAGCCACTAAACAGTTTCTGCTATAAAAACCTTGTTTTCAAGCTCTTTTCCAACTTTGGAAAACTATGATGTTACTGTAACAATCTATTGTAACTAAATAGGGAATGTATGGAATTGCATTTTCATTTATGAAAGTTCTATTTTGTTGTTACTTTCCAGCTTTTACTTCTATAGTATATAGGTATTATTCAACTTGCAGTGTTATAAATCAATAGTAAAATGCATTACATTGCATTTTCAACCCTGAGACTCATAATTCAAAAAGTTGTTCTCAAATCACATTGCTAAAGCCTTTGTATCGAATGCAAAGCTATTACAGCCACTAAACAGTTTCTGCTATAAAAACCTTGTTTTCAAGCTTTTTTCCAACTTTGGAAAACTATGATGTTACTGTAACAATCTATTGTAACTAAATATGGAATGTATGGAATTGCATTTTCACCTATGAAACTGCTATTTTGTTGTTACTTTCCAGCTTTTACTTCTATAGTATATATGTATTATCCAATTTGCAGTGTTATAAATCAATAGTAAAATGCATTACATTGCATTTTCAACCCTGAGACTCATAATTCAAAAAGTTGTTCTCAAATCACATTGCTAAAGCCTTTGTATTGAATGCAAAGCTATTACAGCCACTAAACAGTTTCTGCTATAAAAACCTTGTTTTCAAGCTCTATTCCAACTTTGGAAAACTATGATGTTACTGTAACAATCTATTGTAACTAAATAGGGAATGTATGGAATTGCATTTTCATCTATGAAAGTTCTATTTTGTTGTTACTTTCCAGCTTTTACTTCTATAGTATATATGTATTATTCAACTTGCAGTGTTATAAATCAATAGTAAAATGCATTACATTGCATTTTCAACCCTGAGACTCATAATTCAAAAAGTTGTTCTCAAATCACATTGCTAAAGCCTTTGTATCGAATGCAAAGCTATTACAGCCACTAAACAGTTTCTATCATGAAAACCTTGTTTTCAAGCTTTTTTCCAACTTTGGAAAACTATGATGTTACTGTAACAATCTATTGTAACTAAATATGGAATGTATGGAATTGAATTTTTACCTATGAAACTGCTATTTTGTTGTTACTTTCCAGCTTTTACTTTTATAGTATATATGTATTATTCAACTTGCAGTGTTGTAAATCAATAGTAAAATACATTACATTGCATTTTCAACCCTGAGACTCATAATTCAAAAAGTTGTTCTCAAATCACATTGCTAAAGCCTTTGTATTGAATGCAAAGCTATTACAGCCACTAAACAGTTTCTGCTATAAAAACCTTGTTTTCAAGCTTTTTTCCATCTTTGGAAAACTATGATGTTACGGTAACAATCTATTGTAACTAAATATGAATGTATGGAATTGCATTTTCACCTATGAAACTGCTATTTTGTTGTTACTTTCCAGCTTATACTTCTATAGTATATATGTATTATCCAATTTGCAGTGTTATAAATCAATAGTAAAATGCATTACATTGCATTTTCAACCCTGAGACTCATAATTCAAAAAGTTGTTCTCAAATCACATTGCTAAAGCCTTTGTGTTGAATGCAAAGCTATTACAGCCACTAAACAGTTTCTGCTATAAAAACCTTGTTTACAAGCTCTTTTCCAACTTTGGAAAACTATGATGTTACTGTAACAATCTATTGTAACTAAATAGGGAATGTATGGAATTGCATTTTCATCTATGAAAGTTCTATTTTGTTGTTACTTTCCAGCTTTTACTTCTATAGTATATAGGTATTATTCAACTTGCAGTGTTATAAATCAATAGTAAAATGCATTACATTGCATTTTCAACCCTGAGACTCATAATTCAAAAAGTTGTTCTCAAATCACATTGCTAAAGCCTTTGTATCGAATGCAAAGCTATTACAGCCACTAAACAGTTTCTGCTATGAAAACCTTGTTTTCAAGCTTTTTTCCAACTTTGGAAAACTATAATGTTACTGTAACAATCTATTGTAACTAAATAGGGAATGTATGGAATTGAATTTTTACCTATGAAACTGCTATTTTGTTGTTACTTTTCAGCTTATACTTCTATAGTATATATGTATTATTCAACTTGCAGTGTTATAAATCAATAGTAAAATGCATTACATTGCATTTTCAACTCTGAGACTCATAATTCAAAAAGTTGTTCTCAAATCACATTGCTAAAGCCTTTGTATTGAATGCAAAGCTCTTACAGCCACTAAACAGTTTCTGCTATAAAAACCTTGTTTTCAAGCTTTTTTCCAACTTTGGAAAACTATGATGTTACGGTAACAATCTATTGTAACTAAATATGAATGTATGGAATTGCATTTTCACCTATGAAACTGCTATTTTGTTGTTACTTTCCAGCTTTTACTTCTATAGTATATATGTATTATCCAATTTGCAGTGTTATAAATCAATAGTAAAATGCATTACATTGCATTTTCAACCCTGAGACTCATAATTCAAAAAGTTGTTCTCAAATCACATTGCTAAAGCCTTTGTATTGAATGCAAAGCTATTACAGCCACTAAACAGTTTCTGCTATAAAAACCTTGTTTTCAAGCTCTTTTCCAACTTTGGAAAACTATGATGTTACTGTAACAATCTATTGTAACTAAATAGGGAATGTATGGAATTGCATTTTCATCTATGAAAGTTCTATTTTGTTGTTACTTTCCAGCTTTTACTTCTATAGTATATATGTATTATTCAACTTGCAGTGTTATAAATCAATAGTAAAATGCATTACATTGCATTTTCAACCCTGAGACTCATAATTCAAAAAGTTGTTCTCAAATCACATTGCTAAAGCCTTTGTATCGAATGCAAAGCTATTACAGCCACTAAACAATTTCTGCTATAAAAACCTTGTTTTCAAGCTTTTTTCCAACTTTGGAAAACTATGATGTTACTGTAACAATCTATTGTAACTAAATATGGAATGTATGGAATTGAATTTTTACCTATGAAACTGCTATTTTGTTGTTACTTTCCAGCTTTTACTTTTATAGTATATATGTATTATTCAACTTGCAGTGTTGTAAATCAATAGTAAAATACATTACATTGCATTTTCAACCCTGAGACTCATAATTCAAAAAGTTGTTCTCAAATCACATTGCTAAAGCCTTTGTATTGAATGCAAAGCTATTACAGCCACTAAACAGTTTCTGCTATAAAAACCTTGTTTTCAAGCTTTTTTCCATCTTTGGAAAACTATGATGTTAGGGTAACAATCTATTGTAACTAAATATGAATGTATGGAATTGCATTTTCACCTATGAAACTGCTATTTTGTTGTTACTTTCCAGCTTATACTTCTATAGTATATATGTATTATCCAATTTGCAGTGTTATAAATCAATAGTAAAATGCATTACATTGCATTTTCAACCCTGAGACTCATAATTCAAAAAGTTGTTCTCAAATCACATTGCTAAAGCCTTTGTATTGAATGCAAAGCTATTACAGCCACTAAACAGATTCTGCTATAAAAACCTTGTTTACAAGCTCTTTTCCAACTTTGGAAAACTATGATGTTACTGTAACAATCTATTGTAACTAAATAGGGAATGTATGGAATTGCATTTTCATCTATGAAAGTTCTATTTTGTTGTTACTTTCCAGCTTTTACTTCTATAGTATATAGGTATTATTCAACTTGCAGTGTTATAAATCAATAGTAAAATGCATTACATTGCATTTTCAACCCTGAGACTCATAATTCAAAAAGTTGTTCTCAAATCACATTGCTAAAGCCTTTGTATCGAATGCAAAGCTATTACAGCCACTAAACAGTTTCTGCTATGAAAACCTTGTTTTCAAGCTTTTTTCCAACTTTGGAAAACTATAATGTTACTGTAACAATCTATTGTAACTAAATATGGAATGTATGGAATTGAATTTTTACCTATGAAACTGCTATTTTGTTGTTACTTTCCAGCTTTTACTTTTATAGTATATATGTATTATTCAACTTGCAGTGTTGTAAATCAATAGTAAAATGCATTACATTGCATTTTCAACCCTGAGACTCTTAATTCAAAAAGTTGTTCTCAAATCACATTGCTAAAGCCTTTGTATTGAATGCAAAGCTATTACAGCCACTAAACAGTTTCTGCTATAAAAACCTTGTTTACAAGCTCTTTTCCAACTTTGGAAAACTATGATGTTACTGTAACAATCTATTGTAACTAAATAGGGAATGTATGGAATTGCATTTTCATCTATGAAAGTTCTATTTTGTTGTTACTTTCCAGCTTTTACTTCTATAGTATATAGGTATTATTCAACTTGCAGTGTTATAAATCAATAGTAAAATGCATTACATTGCATTTTCAACCCTGAGACTCATAATTCAAAAAGTTGTTCTCAAATCACATTGCTAAAGCCTTTGTATCGAATGCAAAGCTATTACAGCCACTAAACAGTTTCTGCTATGAAAACCTTGTTTTCAAGCTTTTTTCCAACTTTGGAAAACTATAATGTTACTGTAACAATCTATTGTAACTAAATAGGGAATGTATGGAATTGAATTTTTACCTATGAAACTGCTATTTTGTTGTTACTTTTCAGCTTATACTTCTATAGTATATATGTATTATTCAACTTGCAGTGTTATAAATCAATAGTAAAATGCATTACATTGCATTTTCAACCCTGAGACTCATAATTCAAAAAGTTGTTCTCAAATCACATTGCTAAAGCCTTTGTATTGAATGCAAAGCTATTACAGCCACTAAACAGTTTCTGCTATAAAAACCTTGTTTTCAAGCTTTTTTCCAACTTTGGAAAACTATGATGTTACTGTAACAATCTATTGTAACTAAATATGAATGTATGGAATTGCATTTTCACCTATGAAACTGCTATTTTGTTGTTACTTTCCAGCTTATACTTCTATAGTATATATGTATTATTCAACTTGCAGTGTTGTAAATCAATAGTAAAATACATTACATTGCATTTTCAACCCTGAGACTCATAATTCAAAAAGTTGTTCTCAAATCACATTGCTAAAGCCTTTGTATTGAATGCAAAGCTATTACAGCCACTAAACAGTTTCTGCTATAAAAACCTTGTTTCCAAGCTTTTTTCCAACTTTGGAAAACTATGATGTTACTGTAACAATCTATTGTAACTAAATATGGAATGTATGGAATTGCATTTTCACCTATGAAACTGCTATTTTGTTGTTACTTTCCAGCTTTTACTTCTATAGTATATATGTATTATCCAATTTGCAGTGTTATAAATCAATAGTAAAATGCATTACATTGCATTTTCAACCCTGAGACTCATAATTCAAAAAGTTGTTCTCAAATCACATTGCTAAAGCCTTTGTATTGAATGCAAAGCTATTACAGCCACTAAACAGTTTCTGCTATAAAAACCTTGTTTTCAAGCTCTTTTCCAACTTTGGAAAACTATGATGTTACTGTAACAATCTATTGTAACTAAATAGGGAATGTATGGAATTGCATTTTCATTTATGAAAGTTCTATTTTGTTGTTACTTTCCAGCTTTTACTTCTATAGTATATATGTATTATTCAACTTGCAGTGTTATAAATCAATAGTAAAATGCATTACATTGCATTTTCAACCCTGAGACTCATAATTCAAAAAGTTGTTCTCAAATCACATTGCTAAAGCCTTTGTATCGAATGCAAAGCTATTACAGCCACTAAACAGTTTCTGCTATAAAAACCTTGTTTTCAAGCTTTTTTCCAACTTTGGAAAACTATGATGTTACTGTAACAATCTATTGTAACTAAATATGAATGTATGGAATTGCATTTTCACCTATGAAACTGCTATTTTGTTGTTACTTTCCAGCTTATACTTCTATAGTATATATGTATTATTCAACTTGCAGTGTTATAAATCAATAGTAAAACGCATCACATTGCATTTTCAACCCTGAGACTCATAATTCAAAAAGTTGTTCTCAAATCACATTGCTAAAGCCTTTGTATTGAATGCAAAGCTATTACAGCCACTAAACAGTTTCTGCTATAAAAACCTTGTTTTCAAGCTCTTTTCCAACTTTGGAAAACTATGATGTTACTGTAACAATCTATTGTAACTAAATAGGGAATGTATGGAATTGCATTTTCATCTATGAAAGTTCTATTTTGTTGTTACTTTCCAGCTTTTACTTCTATAGTATATATGTATTATTCAACTTGCAGTGTTATAAATCAATAGTAAAATGCATTACATTGCATTTTCAACCCTGAGACTCATAATTCAAAAAGTTGTTCTCAAATCACATTGCTAAAGCCTTTGTATCGAATGCAAAGCTATTACAGCCACTAAACAGTTTCTGCTATAAAAACCTTGTTTTCAAGCTTTTTTCCAACTTTGGAAAACTATGATGTTACTGTAACAATCTATTGTAACTAAATATGGAATGTATGGAATTGAATTTTTACCTATGAAACTGCTATTTTGTTGTTACTTTCCAGCTTTTACTTTTATAGTATATATGTATTATTCAACTTGCAGTGTTATAAATCAATAGTAAAATGCATTACATTGCATTTTCAACCCTGAGACTCATAATTCAAAAAGTTGTTCTCAAATCACATTGCTAAAGCCTTTGTATTGAATGCAAAGCTATTACAGCCACTAAACAGTTTCTGCTATAAAAACCTTGTTTTCAAGCTTTTTTCCAACTTTGGAAAACTATGATGTTACTGTAACAATCTATTGTAACTAAATATGAATGTATGGAATTGCATTTTCACCTATGAAACTGCTATTTTGTTGTTACTTTCCAGCTTTTACTTCTATAGTATATATGTATTATTCAACTTGCAGTGTTATAAATCAATAGTAAAACGCATTACATTGCATTTTCAACCCTGAGACTCATAATTCAAAAAGTTGTTCTCAAATCACATTGCTAAAGCCTTTGTATTGAATGCAAAGCTATTACAGCCACTAAACAGTTTCTGCTATAAAAACCTTGTTTTCAAGCTCTTTTCCAACTTTGGAAAACAATGATGTTACTGTAACAATCTATTGTAACTAAATAGGGAATGTATGGAATTGCATTTTCATTTATGAAAGTTCTATTTTGTTGTTACTTTCCAGCTTTTACTTCTATAGTATATAGGTATTATTCAACTTGCAGTGTTATAAATCAATAGTAAAATGCATTACATTGCATTTTCAACCCTGAGACTCATAATTCAAAAAGTTGTTCTCAAATCACATTGCTAAAGCCTTTGTATCGAATGCAAAGCTATTACAGCCACTAAACAGTTTCTGCTATAAAAACCTTGTTTTCAAGCTTTTTTCCAACTTTGGAAAACTATGATGTTACTGTAACAATCTATTGTAACTAAATATGAATGTATGGAATTGCATTTTCACCTATGAAACTGCTATTTTGTTGTTACTTTCCAGCTTTTACTTCTATAGCATATATGTATTATCCAATTTGCAGTGTTATAAATCAATAGTAAAATGCATTACATTGCATTTTCAACCCTGAGACTCATAATTCAAAAAGTTGTTCTCAAATCACATTGCTAAAGCCTTTGTATTGAATGCAAAGCTATTACAGCCACTAAACAGTTTCTGCTATAAAAACCTTGTTTTCAAGCTCTTTTCCAACTTTGGAAAACTATGATGTTACTGTAACAATCTATTGTAACTAAATAGGGAATGTATGGAATTGCATTTTCATTTCTGAAAGTTCTATTTTGTTGTTACTTTCCAGCTTTTACTTCTATAGTATATAGGTATTATTCAACTTGCAGTGTTATAAATCAATAGTAAAATGCATTACATTGCATTTTCAACCCTGAGACTCATAATTCAAAAAGTTGTTCTCAAATCACATTGCTAAAGCCTTTGTATCGAATGCAAAGCTATTACAGCCACTAAACAGTTTCTGCTATAAAAACCTTGTTTTCAAGCTTTTTTCCAACTTTGGAAAACTATGATGTTACTGTAACAATCTATTGTAACTAAATATGAATGTATGGAATTGCATTTTCACCTATGAAACTGCTATTTTGTTGTTACTTTCCAGCTTATACTTCTATAGTATATATGTATTATTCAACTTGCAGTGTTATAAATCAATAGTAAAACGCATTACATTGCATTTTCAACCCTGAGACTCATAATTCAAAAAGTTGTTCTCAAATCACATTGCTAAAGCCTTTGTATTGAATGCAAAGCTATTACAGCCACTAAACAGTTTCTGCTATAAAAACCTTGTTTTCAAGCTCTTTTCCAACTTTGGAAAACTATGATGTTACTGTAACAATCTATTGTAACTAAATATGAATGTATGGAATTGCATTTTCACCTATGAAACTGCTATTTTGTTGTTACTTTCCAGCTTATACTTCTATAGTATATATGTATTATTCAACTTGCAGTGTTATAAATCAATAGTAAAACGCATTACATTGCATTTTCAACCCTGAGACTCATAATTCAAAAAGTTGTTCTCAAATCACATTGCTAAAGCCTTTGTATTGAATGCAAAGCTATTACAGCCACTAAACAGTTTCTGCTATATAAACCTTGTTTTCAAGCTCTTTTCCAACTTTGGAAAACTATGATGTTACTGTAACAATCTATTGTAACTAAATATGAATGTATGGAATTGCATTTTCACCTATGAAACTGCTATTTTGTTGTTACTTTCCAGCTTATACTTCTATAGTATATATGTATTATTCAACTTGCAGTGTTATAAATCAATAGTAAAACGCATTACATTGCATTTTCAACCCTGAGACTCATAATTCAAAAAGTTGTTCTCAAATCACATTGCTAAAGCCTTTGTATTGAATGCAAAGCTATTACAGCCACTAAACAGTTTCTGCTATAAAAACCTTGTTTTCAAGCTCTTTTCCAACTTTGGAAAACTATGATGTTACTGTAACAATCTATTGTAACTAAATAGGGAATGTATGGAATTGCATTTTCATTTATGAAAGTTCTATTTTGTTGTTACTTTCCAGCTTTTACTTCTATAGTATATAGGTATTATTCAACTTGCAGTGTTATAAATCAATAGTAAAATGCATTACATTGCATTTTCAACCCTGAGACTCATAATTCAAAAAGTTGTTCTCAAATCACATTGCTAAAGCCTTTGTATCGAATGCAAAGCTATTACAGCCACTAAACAGTTTCTGCTATGAAAACCTTGTTTTCAAGCTTTTTTCCAACTTTGGAAAACTATAATGTTACTGTAACAATCTATTGTAACTAAATAGGGAATGTATGGAATTGAATTTTTACCTATGAAACTGCTATTTTGTTGTTACTTTCCAGCTTTTACTTTTATAGTATATACGTATTATTCAACTTGCAGTGTTATAAATCAATAGTAAAATGCATTACATTGCATTTTCAACCCTGAGACTCATAATTCAAAAAGTTGTTCTCAAATCACATTGCTAAAGCCTTTGTATTGAATGCAAAGCTATTACAGCCACTAAACAGTTTCTGCTATAAAAACCTTGTTTTCAAGCTCTTTTCCAACTTTGGAAAACTATGATGTTACTGTAACAATCTATTGTAACTAAATATGGAAGGTATGGAATTGCATTTTCACCTATGAAACTGCTATTTTGTTGTTACTTTTCAGCTTTTACTTCTATAGTATATAGGTATTATTCAACTTGCAGTGTTATAAATCAATAGTAAAATGCATTACATTGCATTTTCAACCCTGAGACTCATAATTCAAAAAGTTGTTCTCAAATCACATTGCTAAAGCCTTTGTATTGAATGCAAAGCTATTACAGCCACTAAACAGTTTCTGCTATAAAAACCTTGTTTTCAAGCTCTATTCCAACTTTGGAAAACTATGATGTTACTGTAACAATCTATTGTAACTAAATAGGGAATGCATGGAATTGAATTTTTACCTATGAAACTGCTATTTTGTTGTTACTTTCCAGCTTTTACTTTTATAGTATATATGTATTATTCAACTTGCAGTGTTATAAATCAATAGTAAAATGCATTACATTGCATTTTCAACCCTGAGACTCATAATTCAAAAAGTTGTTCTCAAATCACATTGCTAAAGCCTTTGTATTGAATGCAAAGCTATTACAGCCACTAAACAGTTTCTGCTATAAAAACCTTGTTTTCAAGCTCTTTTCCAACTTTGGAAAACTATGATGTTACTGTAACAATCTATTGTAACTAAATAGGGAATGTATGGAATTGCATTTTCATTTCTGAAAGTTCTATTTTGTTGTTACTTTCCAGCTTTTACTTCTATAGTATATAGGTATTATTCAACTTGCAGTGTTATAAATCAATAGTAAAATGCATTACATTGCATTTTCAACCCTGAGACTCATAATTCAAAAAGTTGTTCTCAAATCACATTGCTAAAGCCTTTGTATCGAATGCAAAGCTATTACAGCCACTAAACAGTTTCTGCTATAAAAACCTTGTTTTCAAGCTTTTTTCCAACTTTGGAAAACTATGATGTTACTGTAACAATCTATTGTAACTAAATATGAATGTATGGAATTGCATTTTCACCTATGAAACTGCTATTTTGTTGTTACTTTCCAGCTTTTACTTCTATAGTATATATGTATTATTCAACTTGCAGTGTTATAAATCAATAGTAAAATGCATTACATTGCATTTTCAACCCTGAGACTCATAATTCAAAAAGTTGTTCTCAAATCACATTGCTAAAGCCTTTGTATTGAATGCAAAGCTATTACAGCCACTAAACAGTTTCTGCTATAAAAACCTTGTTTTCAAGCTTTTTTCCAACTTTGGAAAACTATGATGTTACTGTAACAATCTATTGTAACTAAATATGAATGTATGGAATTGCATTTTCACCTATGAAACTGCTATTTTGTTGTTACTTTCCAGCTTTTACTTCTATAGTATATATGTATTATTCAACTTGCAGTGTTATAAATCAATAGTAAAACGCATTACATTGCATTTTCAACCCTGAGACTCATAATTCAAAAAGTTGTTCTCAAATCACATTGCTAAAGCCTTTGTATTGAATGCAAAGCTATTACAGCCACTAAACAGTTTCTGCTATAAAAACCTTGTTTTCAAGCTCTTTTCCAACTTTGGAAAACTATGATGTTACCGTAACAATCTATTGTAACTAAATATGGAATGTATGGAATTGCATTTTCACCTATGAAACTGCTATTTTGTTGTTACTTTTAAGCTTTTACTTCTATAGTATATAGGTATTATTCAACTTGCAGTGTTATAAATCAATAATAAAATGCATTACATTGCATTTTCAACCCTGAGACTCATAATTCAAAAAGTTGTTCTCAAATCACATTGCTAAAGCCTTTGTATTGAATGCAAAGCTATTACAGCCACTAAACAGTTTCTGCTATAAAAACCTTGTTTTCAAGCTCTTTTCCAACTTTGGAAAACTATGATGTTACTGTAACAATCTATTGTAACTAAATATGGAATGTATGGAATTGAATTTTTACCTATGAAACTGCTATTTTTTTGTTACTTTCCAGCTTTTACTTTTATAGTATATATGTATTATTCAACTTGCAGTGTTATAAATCAATAGTAAAATGCATTACATTGCATTTTCAACCCTGAGACTCATAATTCAAAAAGTTGTTCTCAAATCACATTGCTAAAGCCTTTGTATTGAATGCAAAGCTATTACAGCCACTAAACAGTTTCTGCTATAAAAACCTTGTTTTCAAGCTTTTTTCCAACTTTGGAAAACTATGATGTTACTGTAACAATCTATTGTAACTAAATATGAATGTATGGAATTGCATTTTCACCTATGAAACTGCTATTTTGTTGTTACTTTCCAGCTTTTACTTCTAAAGTATATATGTATTATTCAACTTGCAGTGTTATAAATCAATAGTAAAACGCATTACATTGCATTTTCAACCCTGAGACTCATAATTCAAAAAGTTGTTCTCAAATCACATTGCTAAAGCCTTTGTATTGAATGCAAAGCTATTACAGCCACTAAACAGTTTCTGCTATAAAAACCTTGTTTTCAAGCTCTTTTCCAACTTTGGAAAACTATGATGTTACTGTAACAATCTATTGTAACTAAATAGGGAATGTATGGAATTGCATTTTCATTTATGAAACTTCTATTTTGTTGTTACTTTCCAGCTTTTACTTCTATAGTATATAGGTATTATTCAACTTGCAGTGTTATAAATCAATAGTAAAATGCATTACATTGCATTTTCAACCCTGAGACTCATAATTCAAAAAGTTGTTCTCAAATCACATTGCTAAAGCCTTTGTATCGAATGCAAAGCTATTACAGCCACTAAACAGTTTCTGCTATAAAAACCTTGTTTTCAAGCTTTTTTCCAACTTTGGAAAACTATGATGTTACTGTAACAATCTATTGTAACTAAATATGGAATGTATGGAATTGCATTTTCACCTATGAAACTGCTATTTTGTTGTTACTTTCCAGCTTTTACTTCTATAGCATATATGTATTATCCAATTTGCAGTGTTATAAATCAATAGTAAAATGCATTACATTGCATTTTCAACCCTGAGACTCATAATTCAAAAAGTTGTTCTCAAATCACATTGCTAAAGCCTTTGTATTGAATGCAAAGCTATTACAGCCACTAAACAGTTTCTGCTATAAAAACCTTGTTTTCAAGCTCTTTTCCAACTTTGGAAAACTATGATGTTACTGTAACAATCTATTGTAACTAAATAGGGAATGTATGGAATTGCATTTTCATTTCTGAAAGTTCTATTTTGTTGTTACTTTCCAGCTTTTACTTCTATAGTATATAGGTATTATTCAACTTGCAGTGTTATAAATCAATAGTAAAATGCATTACATTGCATTTTCAACCCTGAGACTCATAATTCAAAAAGTTGTTCTCAAATCACATTGCTAAAGCCTTTGTATCGAATGCAAAGCTATTACAGCCACTAAACAGTTTCTGCTATAAAAACCTTGTTTTCAAGCTTTTTTCAACTTTGGAAAACTATGATGTTACTGTAACAATCTATTGTAACTAAATATGGAATGTATGGAATTGCATTTTCACCTATGAAACTGCTATTTTGTTGTTACTTTCCAGCTTTTACTTCTATAGTATATATGTATTATCCAATTTGCAGTGTTATAAATCAATAGTAAAATGCATTACATTGCATTTTCAACCCTGAGACTCATAATTCAAAAAGTTGTTCTCAAATCACATTGCTAAAGCCTTTGTATTGAATGCAAAGCTATTACAGCCACTAAACAGTTTCTGCTATAAAAACCTTGTTTTCAAGCTCTTTTCCAACTTTGGAAAACTATGATGTTACTGTAACAATCTATTGTAACTAAATAGGGAATGTATGGAATTGCATTTTCATTTCTGAAAGTTCTATTTTGTTGTTACTTTCCAGCTTTTACTTTTATAGTAAATATGTATCATTCAACTTGCAGTGTTATAAATCAATAGTAAAATGCATTACATTGCATTTTCAACCCTGAGACTCATAATTCAAAAAGTTGTTCTCAAATCACATTGCTAAAGCCTTTGTATCGAATGCAAAGCTATTACAGCCACTAAACAGTTTCTGCTATAAAAACCTTGTTTTCAAGCTTTTTTCAACTTTGGAAAACTATGATGTTACTGTAACAATCTATTGTAACTAAATATGGAATGTATGGAATTGCATTTTCACCTATGAAACTGCTATTTTGTTGTTACTTTCCAGCTTTTACTTCTATAGTATATATGTATTATCCAATTTGCAGTGTTATAAATCAATAGTAAAATGCATTACATTGCATTTTCAACCCTGAGACTCATAATTCAAAAAGTTGTTCTCAAATCACATTGCTAAAGCCTTTGTATTGAATGCAAAGCTATTACAGCCACTAAACAGTTTCTGCTATAAAAACCTTGTTTTCAAGCTCTTTTCCAACTTTGGAAAACTATGATGTTACTGTAACAATCTATTGTAACTAAATAGGGAATGTATGGAATTGCATTTTCATCTATGAAAGTTCTATTTTGTTGTTACTTTCCAGCTTTTACTTCTATAGTATATATGTATTATTCAACTTGCAGTGTTATAAATCAATAGTAAAATGCATTACATTGCATTTTCAACCCTGAGACTCATAATTCAAAAAGTTGTTCTCAAATCACATTGCTAAAGCCTTTGTATTGAATGCAAAGCTATTACAGCCACTAAACAGTTTCTGCTATAAAAACCTTGTTTTCAAGCTTTTTTCCAACTTTGGAAAACTATGATGTTACTGTAACAATCTATTGTAACTAAATATGGAATGTATGGAATTGAATTTTTACCTATGAAACTGCTATTTTTTTGTTACTTTCCAGCTTTTACTTTTATAGTATATATGTATTATTCAACTTGCAGTGTTATAAATCAATAGTAAAATGCATTACATTGCATTTTCAACCCTGAGACTCATAATTCAAAAAGTTGTTCTCAAATCACATTGCTAAAGCCTTTGTATCGAATGCAAAGCTATTACAGCCACTAAACAGTTTCTGCTATAAAAACCTTGTTTTCAAGCTTTTTTCCAACTTTGGAAAACTATGATGTTACTGTAACAATCTATTGTAACTAAATATGAATGTATGGAATTGCATTTTCACCTATGAAACTGCTATTTTGTTGTTACTTTCCAGCTTTTACTTCTATAGTATATATGTATTATTCAACTTGCAGTGTTATAAATCAATAGTAAAACGCATTACATTGCATTTTCAACCCTGAGACTCATAATTCAAAAAGTTGTTCTCAAATCACATTGCTAAAGCCTTTGTATTGAATGCAAAGCTATTACAGCCACTAAACAGTTTCTGCTATAAAAACCTTGTTTTCAAGCTTTTTTCCAACTTTGGAAATCTATGATGTTACTGTAACAATCTATTGTAACTAAATATGAATGTATGGAATTGCATTTTCACCTATGAAACTGCTATTTTGTTGTTACTTTCCAGCTTATACTTCTATAGTATATATGTATTATTCAACTTGCAGTGTTATAAATCAATAGTAAAACGCATTACATTGCATTTTCAACCCTGAGACTCATAATTCAAAAAGTTGTTCTCAAATCACATTGCTAAAGCCTTTGTATTGAATGCAAAGCTATTACAGCCACTAAACAGTTTCTGCTATAAAAACCTTGTTTTCAAGCTCTTTTCCAACTTTGGAAAACTGATGTTACTGTAACAATCTATTGTAACTAAATAGGGAATGTATGGAATTGCATTTTCATTTATGAAAGTTCTATTTTGTTGTTACTTTCCAGCTTTTACTTCTATAGTATATAGGTATTATTCAACTTGCAGTGTTATAAATCAATAGTAAAATGCATTACATTGCATTTTCAACCCTGAGACTCATAATTCAAAAAGTTGTTCTCAAATCACATTGCTAAAGCCTTTGTATCGAATGCAAAGCTATTACAGCCACTAAACAGTTTCTGCTATGAAAACCTTGTTTTCAAGCTTTTTTCCAACTTTGGAAAACTATAATGTTACTGTAACAATCTATTGTAACTAAATAGGGAATGTATGGAATTGAATTTTTACCTATGAAACTGCTATTTTGTTGTTACTTTCCAGCTTTTACTTTTATAGTATATATGTATTATTCAACTTGCAGTGTTATAAATCAATAGTAAAATGCATTACATTGCATTTTCAACCCTGAGACTCATAATTCAAAAAGTTGTTCTCAAATCACATTGCTAAAGCCTTTGTATTGAATGCAAAGCTATTACAGCCACTAAACAGTTTCTGCTATAAAAACCTTGTTTTCAAGCTCTTTTCCAACTTTGGAAAACTATGATGTTACTGTAACAATCTATTGTAACTAAATATGGAATGTATGGAATTGCATTTTCACCTATGAAACTGCTATTTTGTTGTTACTTTCCAGCTTTTACTTCTATAGTATATATGTATTATCCAATTTGCAGTGTTATAAATCAATAGTAAAATGCATTACATTGCATTTTCAACCCTGAGACTCATAATTCAAAAAGTTGTTCTCAAATCACATTGCTAAAGCCTTTGTATTGAATGCAAAGCTATTACAGCCACTAAACAGTTTCTGCTATGAAAACCTTGTTTTCAAGCTCTTTTCCAACTTTGGAAAACTATGATGTTACTGTAACAATCTATTGTAACTAAATATGGAATGTATGGAATTGCATTTTCACCTATGAAAGTTCTATTTTGTTGTTACTTTCCAGCTTTTACTTCTATAGTATATATGTATTATTCAACTTGCAGTGTTATAAATCAATAGTAAAATGCATTACATTGCATTTTCAACCCTGAGACTCATAATTCAAAAAGTTGTTCTCAAATCACATTGCTAAAGCCTTTGTATCGAATGCAAAGCTATTACAGCCACTAAACAGTTTCTGCTATAAAAACCTTGTTTTCAAGCTTTTTTCCAACTTTGGAAAACTATGATGTTACTGTAACAATCTATTGTAACTAAATATGGAATGTATGGAATTGCATTTTCACCTAGTAAACTGCTATTTTGTTGTTACTTCCCAGCTTTTACTTCTATAGTATATAGGTATTATTCAACTTGCAGTGTTATAAATCAATAATAAAATGCATTACATTGCATTTTCAACCCTGAGACTCATAATTCAAAAAGTTGTTCTCAAATCACATTGCTAAAGCCTTTGTATTGAATGCAAAGCTATTACAGCCACTAAACAGTTTCTGCTATAAAAACCTTGTTTTCAAGCTCTTTTCCAACTTTGGAAAACTATGATGTTACTGTAACAATCTATTGTAACTAAATAGGGAATGTATGGAATTGCATTTTCATCTATGAAAGTTCTATTTTGTTGTTACTTTCCAGCTTTTACTTCTATAGTATATATGTATTATTCAACTTGCAGTGTTATAAATCAATAGTAAAATGCATTACATTGCATTTTCAACCCTGAGACTCATAATTCAAAAAGTTGTTCTCAAATCACATTGCTAAAGCCTTTGTATCGAATGCAAAGCTATTACAGCCACTAAACAGTTTCTGCTATAAAAACCTTGTTTTCAAGCTTTTTTCCAACTTTGGAAAACTATGATGTTACTGTAACAATCTATTGTAACTAAATATGGAATGTATGGAATTGAATTTTTACCTATGAAACTGCTATTTTGTTGTTACTTTCCAGCTTTTACTTTTATAGTATATATGTATTATTCAACTTGCAGTGTTATAAATCAATAGTAAAATGCATTACATTGCATTTTCAACCCTGAGACTCATAATTCAAAAAGTTGTTCTCAAATCACATTGCTAAAGCCTTTGTATCGAATGCAAAGCTATTACAGCCACTAAACAGTTTCTGCTATAAAAACCTTGTTTTCAAGCTTTTTTCCAACTTTGGAAAACTATGATGTTACTGTAACAATCTATTGTAACTAAATATGAATGTATGGAATTGCATTTTCACCTATGAAACTGCTATTTTGTTGTTACTTTCCAGCTTATACTTCTATAGTATATATGTATTATTCAACTTGCAGTGTTATAAATCAATAGTAAAACGCATTACATTGCATTTTCAACCCTGAGACTCATAATTCAAAAAGTTGTTCTCAAATCACATTGCTAAAGCCTTTGTATTGAATGCAAAGCTATTACAGCCACTAAACAGTTTCTGCTATAAAAACCTTGTTTTCAAGCTTTTTTCCAACTTTGGAAAACTATGATGTTACTGTAACAATCTATTGTAACTAAATATGAATGTATGGAATTGCATTTTCACCTATGAAACTGCTATTTTGTTGTTACTTTCCAGCTTATACTTCTATAGTATATATGTATTATTCAACTTGCAGTGTTATAAATCAATAGTAAAACGCATTACATTGCATTTTCAACCCTGAGACTCATAATTCAAAAAGTTGTTCTCAAATCACATTGCTAAAGCCTTTGTATTGAATGCAAAGCTATTACAGCCACTAAACAGTTTCTGCTATAAAAACCTTGTTTTCAAGCTCTTTTCCAACTTTGGAAAACTATGATGTTACTGTAACAATCTATTGTAACTAAATAGGGAATGTATGGAATTGCATTTTCATTTATGAAAGTTCTATTTTGTTGTTACTTTCCAGCTTTTACTTCTATAGTATATAGGTATTATTCAACTTGCAGTGTTATAAATCAATAGTAAAATGCATTACATTGCATTTTCAACCCTGAGACTCATAATTCAAAAAGTTGTTCTCAAATCACATTGCTAAAGCCTTTGTATCGAATGCAAAGCTATTACAGCCACTAAACAGTTTCTGCTATGAAAACCTTGTTTTCAAGCTTTTTTCCAACTTTGGAAAACTATAATGTTACTGTAACAATCTATTGTAACTAAATAGGGAATGTATGGAATTGAATTTTTACCTATGAAACTGCTATTTTGTTGTTACTTTCCAGCTTTTACTTTTATAGTATATATGTATTATTCAACTTGCAGTGTTATAAATCAATAGTAAAATGCATTACATTGCATTTTCAACCCTGAGACTCATAATTCAAAAAGTTGTTCTCAAATCACATTGCTAAAGCCTTTGTATTGAATGCAAAGCTATTACAGCCACTAAACAGTTTCTGCTATAAAAACCTTGTTTTCAAGCTCTTTTCCAACTTTGGAAAACTATGATGTTACTGTAACAATCTATTGTAACTAAATATGGAATGTATGGAATTGCATTTTCACCTATGAAACTGCTATTTTGTTGTTACTTTCCAGCTTTTACTTCTATAGTATATATGTATTATCCAATTTGCAGTGTTATAAATCAATAGTAAAATGCATTACATTGCATTTTCAACCCTGAGACTCATAATTCAAAAAGTTGTTCTCAAATCACATTGCTAAAGCCTTTGTATTGAATGCAAAGCTATTACAGCCACTAAACAGTTTCTGCTATGAAAACCTTGTTTTCAAGCTCTTTTCCAACTTTGGAAAACTATGATGTTACTGTAACAATCTATTGTAACTAAATATGGAATGTATGGAATTGCATTTTCACCTATGAAAGTTCTATTTTGTTGTTACTTTCCAGCTTTTACTTCTATAGTATATATGTATTATTCAACTTGCAGTGTTATAAATCAATAGTAAAATGCATTACATTGCATTTTCAACCCTGAGACTCATAATTCAAAAAGTTGTTCTCAAATCACATTGCTAAAGCCTTTGTATCGAATGCAAAGCTATTACAGCCACTAAACAGTTTCTGCTATAAAAACCTTGTTTTCAAGCTTTTTTCCAACTTTGGAAAACTATGATGTTACTGTAACAATCTATTGTAACTAAATATGGAATGTATGGAATTGCATTTTCACCTAGTAAACTGCTATTTTGTTGTTACTTTCCAGCTTTTACTCCTATAGTATATATGTATTATTCAACTTGCAGTGTTATAAATCAATAGTAAAACGCATTACATTGCATTTTCAACCCTGAGACTCATAATTCAAAAAGTTGTTCTCAAATCACATTGCTAAAGCCTTTGTATTGAATGCAAAGCTATTACAGCCACTAAACAGTTTCTGCTATAAAAACCTTGTTTTCAAGCTCTTTTCCAACTTTGGAAAACTATGATGTTACTGTAACAATCTATTGTAACTAAATAGGTAATGTATGGAATTGCATTTTCATTTATGAAAGTTCTATTTTGTTGTTACTTTCCAGCTTTTACTTCTATAGTATATAGGTATTATTCAACTTGCAGTGTTATAAATCAATAGTAAAATGCATTACATTGCATTTTCAACCCTGAGACTCATAATTCAAAAAGTTGTTCTCAAATCACATTGCTAAAGCCTTTGTATCGAATGCAAAGCTATTACAGCCACTAAACAGTTTCTGCTATGAAAACCTTGTTTTCAAGCTCTTTTCCAACTTTGGAAAACTATGATGTTACTGTAACAATCTATTGTAACTAAATATGGAATGTATGGAATTGCATTTTCACCTATGAAACTGCTATTTTGTTGTTACTTTCCAGCTTTTACTTCTATAGTATATAGGTATTATTCAACTTGCAGTGTTATAAATCAATAATAAAATGCATTACATTGCATTTTCAACCCTGAGACTCATAATTCAAAAAGTTGTTCTCAAATCACATTGCTAAAGCCTTTGTATTGAATGCAAAGCTATTACAGCCACTAAACAGTTTCTGCTATAAAAACCTTGTTTTCAAGCTCTTTTCCAACTTTGGAAAACTATGATGTTACTGTAACAATCTATTGTAACTAAATAGGGAATGTATGGAATTGCATTTTCATCTATGAAAGTTCTATTTTGTTGTTACTTTCCAGCTTTTACTTCTATAGTATATATGTATTATTCAACTTGCAGTGTTATAAATCAATAGTAAAATGCATTACATTGCATTTTCAACCCTGAGACTCATAATTCAAAAAGTTGTTCTCAAATCACATTGCTAAAGCCTTTGTATCGAATGCAAAGCTATTACAGCCACTAAACAGTTTCTGCTATAAAAACCTTGTTTTCAAGCTTTTTTCCAACTTTGGAAAACTATGATGTTACTGTAACAATCTATTGTAACTAAATATGGAATGTATGGAATTGAATTTTTACCTATGAAACTGCTATTTTGTTGTTACTTTCCAGCTTTTACTTTTATAGTATATATGTATTATTCAACTTGCAGTGTTATAAATCAATAGTAAAATGCATTACATTGCATTTTCAACCCTGAGACTCATAATTCAAAAAGTTGTTCTCAAATCACATTGCTAAAGCCTTTGTATCGAATGCAAAGCTATTACAGCCACTAAACAGTTTCTGCTATAAAAACCTTGTTTTCAAGCTTTTTTCCAACTTTGGAAAACTATGATGTTACTGTAACAATCTATTGTAACTAAATATGGAATGTATGGAATTGAATTTTTACCTATGAAACTGCTATTTTGTTGTTACTTTCCAGCTTTTACTTTTATAGTATATATGTATTATTCAACTTGCAGTGTTATAAATCAATAGTAAAATGCATTACATTGCATTTTCAACCCTGAGACTCATAATTCAAAAAGTTGTTCTCAAATCACATTGCTAAAGCCTTTGTATCGAATGCAAAGCTATTACAGCCACTAAACAGTTTCTGCTATAAAAACCTTGTTTTCAAGCTTTTTTCCAACTTTGGAAAACTATGATGTTACTGTAACAATCTATTGTAACTAAATATGAATGTATGGAATTGCATTTTCACCTATGAAACTGCTATTTTGTTGTTACTTTCCAGCTTATACTTCTATAGTATATATGTATTATTCAACTTGCAGTGTTATAAATCAATAGTAAAACGCATTACATTGCATTTTCAACCCTGAGACTCATAATTCAAAAAGTTGTTCTCAAATCACATTGCTAAAGCCTTTGTATTGAATGCAAAGCTATTACAGCCACTAAACAGTTTCTGCTATAAAAACCTTGTTTTCAAGCTTTTTTCCAACTTTGGAAAACTATGATGTTACTGTAACAATCTATTGTAACTAAATATGAATGTATGGAATTGCATTTTCACCTATGAAACTGCTATTTTGTTGTTACTTTCCAGCTTATACTTCTATAGTATATATGTATTATTCAACTTGCAGTGTTATAAATCAATAGTAAAACGCATTACATTGCATTTTCAACCCTGAGACTCATAATTCAAAAAGTTGTTCTCAAATCACATTGCTAAAGCCTTTGTATTGAATGCAAAGCTATTACAGCCACTAAACAGTTTCTGCTATAAAAACCTTGTTTTCAAGCTCTTTTCCAACTTTGGAAAACTATGATGTTACTGTAACAATCTATTGTAACTAAATAGGGAATGTATGGAATTGCATTTTCATTTATGAAAGTTCTATTTTGTTGTTACTTTCCAGCTTTTACTTCTATAGTATATAGGTATTATTCAACTTGCAGTGTTATAAATCAATAGTAAAATGCATTACATTGCATTTTCAACCCTGAGACTCATAATTCAAAAAGTTGTTCTCAAATCACATTGCTAAAGCCTTTGTATCGAATGCAAAGCTATTACAGCCACTAAACAGTTTCTGCTATGAAAACCTTGTTTTCAAGCTTTTTTCCAACTTTGGAAAACTATAATGTTACTGTAACAATCTATTGTAACTAAATAGGGAATGTATGGAATTGAATTTTTACCTATGAAACTGCTATTTTGTTGTTACTTTCCAGCTTTTACTTTTATAGTATATATGTATTATTCAACTTGCAGTGTTATAAATCAATAGTAAAATGCATTACATTGCATTTTCAACCCTGAGACTCATAATTCAAAAAGTTGTTCTCAAATCACATTGCTAAAGCCTTTGTATTGAATGCAAAGCTATTACAGCCACTAAACAGTTTCTGCTATGAAAACCTTGTTTTCAAGCTCT
The DNA here is from genome assembly GCA_963457665.1 of Thysanoteuthis rhombus. Lineage (NCBI taxonomy): Eukaryota > Metazoa > Mollusca > Cephalopoda > Oegopsida > Thysanoteuthidae > Thysanoteuthis > Thysanoteuthis major. The sequence continues at coordinate 14,678,414 of OY735206.1, read as the reverse complement.
TTTCCAACTTTGGAAAACTATGATGTTACTGTAACAATCTATTGTAACTAAATAGGGAATGTATGGAATTGCATTTTCATTTATGAAACTTCTATTTTGTTGTTACTTTCCAGCTTTTACTTCTATAGTATATAGGTATTATTCAACTTGCAGTGTTATAAATCAATAGTAAAATGCATTACATTGCATTTTCAACCCTGAGACTCATAATTCAAAAAGTTGTTCTCAAATCACATTGCTAAAGCCTTTGTATCGAATGCAAAGCTATTACAGCCACTAAACAGTTTCTGCTATAAAAACCTTGTTTTCAAGCTTTTTTCCAACTTTGGAAAACTATGATGTTACTGTAACAATCTATTGTAACTAAATATGGAATGTATGGAATTGCATTTTCACCTATGAAACTGCTATTTTGTTGTTACTTTCCAGCTTTTACTTCTATAGCATATATGTATTATCCAATTTGCAGTGTTATAAATCAATAGTAAAATGCATTACATTGCATTTTCAACCCTGAGACTCATAATTCAAAAAGTTGTTCTCAAATCACATTGCTAAAGCCTTTGTATTGAATGCAAAGCTATTACAGCCACTAAACAGTTTCTGCTATAAAAACCTTGTTTTCAAGCTCTTTTCCAACTTTGGAAAACTATGATGTTACTGTAACAATCTATTGTAACTAAATAGGGAATGTATGGAATTGCATTTTCATTTATGAAACTTCTATTTTGTTGTTACTTTCCAGCTTTTACTTCTATAGTATATAGGTATTATTCAACTTGCAGTGTTATAAATCAATAGTAAAATGCATTACATTGCATTTTCAACCCTGAGACTCATAATTCAAAAAGTTGTTCTCAAATCACATTGCTAAAGCCTTTGTATCGAATGCAAAGCTATTACAGCCACTAAACAGTTTCTGCTATAAAAACCTTGTTTTCAAGCTTTTTTCAACTTTGGAAAACTATGATGTTACTGTAACAATCTATTGTAACTAAATATGGAATGTATGGAATTGCATTTTCACCTATGAAACTGCTATTTTGTTGTTACTTTCCTGCTTTTACTTCTATAGTATATATGTATTATCCAATTTGCAGTGTTATAAATCAATAGTAAAATGCATTACATTGCATTTTCAACCCTGAGACTCATAATTCAAAAAGTTGTTCTCAAATCACATTGCTAAAGCCTTTGTATTGAATGCAAAGCTATTACAGCCACTAAACAGTTTCTGCTATAAAAACCTTGTTTTCAAGCTCTTTTCCAACTTTGGAAAACTATGATGTTACTGTAACAATCTATTGTAACTAAATAGGGAATGTATGGAATTGCATTTTCATTTCTGAAAGTTCTATTTTGTTGTTACTTTCCAGCTTTTACTTTTATAGTAAATATGTATCATTCAACTTGCAGTGTTATAAATCAATAGTAAAATGCATTACATTGCATTTTCAACCCTGAGACTCATAATTCAAAAAGTTGTTCTCAAATCACATTGCTAAAGCCTTTGTATCGAATGCAAAGCTATTACAGCCACTAAACAGTTTCTGCTATAAAAACCTTGTTTTCAAGCTTTTTTCAACTTTGGAAAACTATGATGTTACTGTAACAATCTATTGTAACTAAATATGGAATGTATGGAATTGCATTTTCACCTATGAAACTGCTATTTTGTTGTTACTTTCCAGCTTTTACTTCTATAGTATATATGTATTATCCAATTTGCAGTGTTATAAATCAATAGTAAAATGCATTACATTGCATTTTCAACCCTGAGACTCATAATTCAAAAAGTTGTTCTCAAATCACATTGCTAAAGCCTTTGTATTGAATGCAAAGCTAATACAGCCACTAAACAGTTTCTGCTATAAAAACCTTGTTTTCAAGCTCTTTTCCAACTTTGTAAACTATGATGTTACTGTAACAATCTATTGTAACTAAATAGGGAATGTATGGAATTGCATTTTCATCTATGAAAGTTCTATTTTGTTGTTACTTTCCAGCTTTTACTTCTATAGTATATATGTATTATTCAACTTGCAGTGTTATAAATCAATAGTAAAATGCATTACATTGCATTTTCAACCCTGAGACTCATAATTCAAAAAGTTGTTCTCAAATCACATTGCTAAAGCCTTTGTATTGAATGCAAAGCTATTACAGCCACTAAACAGTTTCTGCTATAAAAACCTTGTTTTCAAGCTTTTTTCCAACTTTGGAAAACTATGATGTTACTGTAACAATCTATTGTAACTAAATATGGAATGTATGGAATTGAATTTTTACCTATGAAACTGCTATTTTTTTGTTACTTTCCAGCTTTTACTTTTATAGTATATATGTATTATTCAACTTGCAGTGTTATAAATCAATAGTAAAATGCATTACATTGCATTTTCAACCCTGAGACTCATAATTCAAAAAGTTGTTCTCAAATCACATTGCTAAAGCCTTTGTATCGAATGCAAAGCTATTACAGCCACTAAACAGTTTCTGCTATAAAAACCTTGTTTTCAAGCTTTTTTCCAACTTTGGAAAACTATGATGTTACTGTAACAATCTATTGTAACTAAATATGAATGTATGGAATTGCATTTTCACCTATGAAACTGCTATTTTGTTGTTACTTTCCAGCTTTTACTTCTATAGTATATATGTATTATCCAATTTGCAGTGTTATAAATCAATAGTAAAATGCATTACATTGCATTTTCAACCCTGAGACTCATAATTCAAAAAGTTGTTCTCAAATCACATTGCTAAAGCCTTTGTATTGAATGCAAAGCTATTACAGCCACTAAACAGTTTCTGCTATAAAAACCTTGTTTTCAAGCTCTTTTCCAACTTTGGAAAACTATGATGTTACTGTAACAATCTATTGTAACTAAATAGGGAATGTATGGAATTGCATTTTCATTTCTGAAAGTTCTATTTTGTTGTTACTTTCCAGCTTTTACTTTTATAGTAAATATGTATCATTCAACTTGCAGTGTTATAAATCAATAGTAAAATGCATTACATTGCATTTTCAACCCTGAGACTCATAATTCAAAAAGTTGTTCTCAAATCACATTGCTAAAGCCTTTGTATCGAATGCAAAGCTATTACAGCCACTAAACAGTTTCTGCTATAAAAACCTTGTTTTCAAGCTTTTTTCAACTTTGGAAAACTATGATGTTACTGTAACAATCTATTGTAACTAAATATGGAATGTATGGAATTGCATTTTCACCTATGAAACTGCTATTTTGTTGTTACTTTCCAGCTTTTACTTCTATAGTATATATGTATTATCCAATTTGCAGTGTTATAAATCAATAGTAAAATGCATTACATTGCATTTTCAACCCTGAGACTCATAATTCAAAAAGTTGTTCTCAAATCACATTGCTAAAGCCTTTGTATTGAATGCAAAGCTATTACAGCCACTAAACAGTTTCTGCTATAAAAACCTTGTTTTCAAGCTCTTTTCCAACTTTGTAAACTATGATGTTACTGTAACAATCTATTGTAACTAAATAGGGAATGTATGGAATTGCATTTTCATCTATGAAAGTTCTATTTTGTTGTTACTTTCCAGCTTTTACTTCTATAGTATATATGTATTATTCAACTTGCAGTGTTATAAATCAATAGTAAAATGCATTACATTGCATTTTCAACCCTGAGACTCATAATTCAAAAAGTTGTTCTCAAATCACATTGCTAAAGCCTTTGTATTGAATGCAAAGCTATTACAGTCACTAAACAGTTTCTGCTATAAAAACCTTGTTTTCAAGCTTTTTTCCAACTTTGGAAAACTATGATGTTACTGTAACAATCTATTGTAACTAAATATGGAATGTATGGAATTGAATTTTTACCTATGAAACTGCTATTTTTTTGTTACTTTCCAGCTTTTACTTTTATAGTATATATGTATTATTCAACTTGCAGTGTTATAAATCAATAGTAAAATGCATTACATTGCATTTTCAACCCTGAGACTCATAATTCAAAAAGTTGTTCTCAAATCACATTGCTAAAGCCTTTGTATCGAATGCAAAGCTATTACAGCCACTAAACAGTTTCTGCTATAAAAACCTTGTTTTCAAGCTTTTTTCCAACTTTGGAAAACTATGATGTTACTGTAACAATCTATTGTAACTAAATATGAATGTATGGAATTGCATTTTCACCTATGAAACTGCTATTTTGTTGTTACTTTCCAGCTTATACTTCTATAGTATATATGTATTATTCAACTTGCAGTGTTATAAATCAATAGTAAAACGCATTACATTGCATTTTCAACCCTGAGACTCATAATTCAAAAAGTTGTTCTCAAATCACATTGCTAAAGCCTTTGTATTGAATGCAAAGCTATTACAGCCACTAAACAGTTTCTGCTATAAAAACCTTGTTTTCAAGCTTTTTTCCAACTTTGGAAAACTATGATGTTACTGTAACAATCTATTGTAACTAAATATGAATGTATGGAATTGCATTTTCACCTATGAAACTGCTATTTTGTTGTTACTTTCCAGCTTATACTTCTATAGTATATATGTATTATTCAACTTGCAGTGTTATAAATCAATAGTAAAACGCATTACATTGCATTTTCAACCCTGAGACTCATAATTCAAAAAGTTGTTCTCAAATCACATTGCTAAAGCCTTTGTATTGAATGCAAAGCTATTACAGCCACTAAACAGTTTCTGCTATAAAAACCTTGTTTTCAAGCTCTTTTCCAACTTTGGAAAACTATGATGTTACTGTAACAATCTATTGTAACTAAATAGGGAATGTATGGAATTGCATTTTCATTTATGAAAGTTCTATTTTGTTGTTACTTTCCAGCTTTTACTTCTATAGTATATAGGTATTATTCAACTTGCAGTGTTATAAATCAATAGTAAAATGCATTACATTGCATTTTCAACCCTGAGACTCATAATTCAAAAAGTTGTTCTCAAATCACATTGCTAAAGCCTTTGTATCGAATGCAAAGCTATTACAGCCACTAAACAGTTTCTGCTATGAAAACCTTGTTTTCAAGCTTTTTTCTAACTTTGGAAAACTATAATGTTACTGTAACAATCTATTGTAACTAAATAGGGAATGTATGGAATTGAATTTTTACCTATGAAACTGCTATTTTGTTGTTACTTTCCAGCTTTTACTTTTATAGTATATATGTATTATTCAACTTGCAGTGTTATAAATCAATAGTAAAATGCATTACATTGCATTTTCAACCCTGAGACTCATAATTCAAAAAGTTGTTCTCAAATCACATTGCTAAAGCCTTTGTATTGAATGCAAAGCTATTACAGCCACTAAACAGTTTCTGCTATAAAAACCTTGTTTTCAAGCTCTTTTCCAACTTTGGAAAACTATGATGTTACTGTAACAATCTATTGTAACTAAATATGGAATGTATGGAATTGCATTTTCACCTATGAAAGTTCTATTTTGTTGTTACTTTCCAGCTTTTACTTCTATAGTATATATGTATTATTCAACTTGCAGTGTTATAAATCAATAGTAAAATGCATTACATTGCATTTTCAACCCTGAGACTCATAATTCAAAAAGTTGTTCTCAAATCACATTGCTAAAGCCTTTGTATCGAATGCAAAGCTATTACAGCCACTAAACAGTTTCTGCTATAAAAACCTTGTTTTCAAGCTTTTTTCCAACTTTGGAAAACTATGATGTTACTGTAACAATCTATTGTAACTAAATATGGAATGTATGGAATTGCATTTTCACCTAGTAAACTGCTATTTTGTTGTTACTTTCCAGCTTTTACTTCTATAGTATATATGTATTATTCAACTTGCAGTGTTATAAATCAATAGTAAAACGCATTACATTGCATTTTCAACCCTGAGACTCATAATTCAAAAAGTTGTTCTCAAATCACATTGCTAAAGCCTTTGTATTGAATGCAAAGCTATTACAGCCACTAAACAGTTTCTGCTATAAAAACCTTGTTTTCAAGCTCTTTTCCAACTTTGGAAAACTATGATGTTACTGTAACAATCTATTGTAACTAAATAGGTAATGTATGGAATTGCATTTTCATTTATGAAAGTTCTATTTTGTTGTTACTTTCCAGCTTTTACTTCTATAGTATATAGGTATTATTCAACTTGCAGTGTTATAAATCAATAGTAAAATGCATTACATTGCATTTTCAACCCTGAGACTCATAATTCAAAAAGTTGTTCTCAAATCACATTGCTAAAGCCTTTGTATCGAATGCAAAGCTATTACAGCCACTAAACAGTTTCTGCTATGAAAACCTTGTTTTCAAGCTCTTTTCCAACTTTGGAAAACTATGATGTTACTGTAACAATCTATTGTAACTAAATATGGAATGTATGGAATTGCATTTTCACCTATGAAACTGCTATTTTGTTGTTACTTTCCAGCTTTTACTTCTATAGTATATAGGTATTATTCAACTTGCAGTGTTATAAATCAATAATAAAATGCATTACATTGCATTTTCAACCCTGAGACTCATAATTCAAAAAGTTGTTCTCAAATCACATTGCTAAAGCCTTTGTATTGAATGCAAAGCTATTACAGCCACTAAACAGTTTCTGCTATAAAAACCTTGTTTTCAAGCTCTTTTCCAACTTTGGAAAACTATGATGTTACTGTAACAATCTATTGTAACTAAATAGGGAATGTATGGAATTGCATTTTCATCTATGAAAGTTCTATTTTGTTGTTACTTTCCAGCTTTTACTTCTATAGTATATATGTATTATTCAACTTGCAGTGTTATAAATCAATAGTAAAATGCATTACATTGCATTTTCAACCCTGAGACTCATAATTCAAAAAGTTGTTCTCAAATCACATTGCTAAAGCCTTTGTATCGAATGCAAAGCTATTACAGCCACTAAACAGTTTCTGCTATAAAAACCTTGTTTTCAAGCTTTTTTCCAACTTTGGAAAACTATGATGTTACTGTAACAATCTATTGTAACTAAATATGGAATGTATGGAATTGAATTTTTACCTATGAAACTGCTATTTTGTTGTTACTTTCCAGCTTTTACTTTTATAGTATATATGTATTATTCAACTTGCAGTGTTATAAATCAATAGTAAAATGCATTACATTGCATTTTCAACCCTGAGACTCATAATTCAAAAAGTTGTTCTCAAATCACATTGCTAAAGCCTTTGTATCGAATGCAAAGCTATTACAGCCACTAAACAGTTTCTGCTATAAAAACCTTGTTTTCAAGCTTTTTTCCAACTTTGGAAAACTATGATGTTACTGTAACAATCTATTGTAACTAAATATGAATGTATGGAATTGCATTTTCACCTATGAAACTGCTATTTTGTTGTTACTTTCCAGCTTATACTTCTATAGTATATATGTATTATTCAACTTGCAGTGTTATAAATCAATAGTAAAACGCATTACATTGCATTTTCAACCCTGAGACTCATAATTCAAAAAGTTGTTCTCAAATCACATTGCTAAAGCCTTTGTATTGAATGCAAAGCTATTACAGCCACTAAACAGTTTCTGCTATAAAAACCTTGTTTTCAAGCTTTTTTCCAACTTTGGAAAACTATGATGTTACTGTAACAATCTATTGTAACTAAATATGAATGTATGGAATTGCATTTTCACCTATGAAACTGCTATTTTGTTGTTACTTTCCAGCTTATACTTCTATAGTATATATGTATTATTCAACTTGCAGTGTTATAAATCAATAGTAAAACGCATTACATTGCATTTTCAACCCTGAGACTCATAATTCAAAAAGTTGTTCTCAAATCACATTGCTAAAGCCTTTGTATTGAATGCAAAGCTATTACAGCCACTAAACAGTTTCTGCTATAAAAACCTTGTTTTCAAGCTCTTTTCCAACTTTGGAAAACTATGATGTTACTGTAACAATCTATTGTAACTAAATAGGGAATGTATGGAATTGCATTTTCATTTATGAAAGTTCTATTTTGTTGTTACTTTCCAGCTTTTACTTCTATAGTATATAGGTATTATTCAACTTGCAGTGTTATAAATCAATAGTAAAATGCATTACATTGCATTTTCAACCCTGAGACTCATAATTCAAAAAGTTGTTCTCAAATCACATTGCTAAAGCCTTTGTATCGAATGCAAAGCTATTACAGCCACTAAACAGTTTCTGCTATGAAAACCTTGTTTTCAAGCTTTTTTCCAACTTTGGAAAACTATAATGTTACTGTAACAATCTATTGTAACTAAATAGGGAATGTATGGAATTGAATTTTTACCTATGAAACTGCTATTTTGTTGTTACTTTCCAGCTTTTACTTTTATAGTATATATGTATTATTCAACTTGCAGTGTTATAAATCAATAGTAAAATGCATTACATTGCATTTTCAACCCTGAGACTCATAATTCAAAAAGTTGTTCTCAAATCACATTGCTAAAGCCTTTGTATTGAATGCAAAGCTATTACAGCCACTAAACAGTTTCTGCTATAAAAACCTTGTTTTCAAGCTCTTTTCCAACTTTGGAAAACTATGATGTTACTGTAACAATCTATTGTAACTAAATATGGAATGTATGGAATTGCATTTTCACCTATGAAACTGCTATTTTGTTGTTACTTTCCAGCTTTTACTTCTATAGTATATATGTATTATCCAATTTGCAGTGTTATAAATCAATAGTAAAATGCATTACATTGCATTTTCAACCCTGAGACTCATAATTCAAAAAGTTGTTCTCAAATCACATTGCTAAAGCCTTTGTATTGAATGCAAAGCTATTACAGCCACTAAACAGTTTCTGCTATGAAAACCTTGTTTTCAAGCTCTTTTCCAACTTTGGAAAACTATGATGTTACTGTAACAATCTATTGTAACTAAATATGGAATGTATGGAATTGCATTTTCACCTATGAAAGTTCTATTTTGTTGTTACTTTCCAGCTTTTACTTCTATAGTATATATGTATTATTCAACTTGCAGTGTTATAAATCAATAGTAAAATGCATTACATTGCATTTTCAACCCTGAGACTCATAATTCAAAAAGTTGTTCTCAAATCACATTGCTAAAGCCTTTGTATCGAATGCAAAGCTATTACAGCCACTAAACAGTTTCTGCTATAAAAACCTTGTTTTCAAGCTTTTTTCCAACTTTGGAAAACTATGATGTTACTGTAACAATCTATTGTAACTAAATATGGAATGTATGGAATTGCATTTTCACCTAGTAAACTGCTATTTTGTTGTTACTTTCCAGCTTTTACTCCTATAGTATATATGTATTATTCAACTTGCAGTGTTATAAATCAATAGTAAAACGCATTACATTGCATTTTCAACCCTGAGACTCATAATTCAAAAAGTTGTTCTCAAATCACATTGCTAAAGCCTTTGTATTGAATGCAAAGCTATTACAGCCACTAAACAGTTTCTGCTATAAAAACCTTGTTTTCAAGCTCTTTTCCAACTTTGGAAAACTATGATGTTACTGTAACAATCTATTGTAACTAAATAGGTAATGTATGGAATTGCATTTTCATTTATGAAAGTTCTATTTTGTTGTTACTTTCCAGCTTTTACTTCTATAGTATATAGGTATTATTCAACTTGCAGTGTTATAAATCAATAGTAAAATGCATTACATTGCATTTTCAACCCTGAGACTCATAATTCAAAAAGTTGTTCTCAAATCACATTGCTAAAGCCTTTGTATCGAATGCAAAGCTATTACAGCCACTAAACAGTTTCTGCTATGAAAACCTTGTTTTCAAGCTCTTTTCCAACTTTGGAAAACTATGATGTTACTGTAACAATCTATTGTAACTAAATATGGAATGTATGGAATTGCATTTTCACCTATGAAACTGCTATTTTGTTGTTACTTTCCAGCTTTTACTTCTATAGTATATAGGTATTATTCAACTTGCAGTGTTATAAATCAATAATAAAATGCATTACATTGCATTTTCAACCCTGAGACTCATAATTCAAAAAGTTGTTCTCAAATCACATTGCTAAAGCCTTTGTATTGAATGCAAAGCTATTACAGCCACTAAACAGTTTCTGCTATAAAAACCTTGTTTTCAAGCTCTTTTCCAACTTTGGAAAACTATGATGTTACTGTAACAATCTATTGTAACTAAATAGGGAATGTATGGAATTGCATTTTCATCTATGAAAGTTCTATTTTGTTGTTACTTTCCAGCTTTTACTTCTATAGTATATATGTATTATTCAACTTGCAGTGTTATAAATCAATAGTAAAATGCATTACATTGCATTTTCAACCCTGAGACTCATAATTCAAAAAGTTGTTCTCAAATCACATTGCTAAAGCCTTTGTATTGAATGCAAAGCTATTACAGCCACTAAACAGTTTCTGCTATGAAAACCTTGTTTTCAAGCTCTTTTCCAACTTTGGAAAACTATGATGTTACTGTAACAATCTATTGTAACTAAATATGGAATGTATGGAATTGCATTTTCACCTATGAAAGTTCTATTTTGTTGTTACTTTCCAGCTTTTACTTCTATAGTATATATGTATTATTCAACTTGCAGTGTTATAAATCAATAGTAAAATGCATTACATTGCATTTTCAACCCTGAGACTCATAATTCAAAAAGTTGTTCTCAAATCACATTGCTAAAGCCTTTGTATCGAATGCAAAGCTATTACAGCCACTAAACAGTTTCTGCTATAAAAACCTTGTTTTCAAGCTTTTTTCCAACTTTGGAAAACTATGATGTTACTGTAACAATCTATTGTAACTAAATATGGAATGTATGGAATTGCATTTTCACCTAGTAAACTGCTATTTTGTTGTTACTTTCCAGCTTTTACTCCTATAGTATATATGTATTATTCAACTTGCAGTGTTATAAATCAATAGTAAAACGCATTACATTGCATTTTCAACCCTGAGACTCATAATTCAAAAAGTTGTTCTCAAATCACATTGCTAAAGCCTTTGTATTGAATGCAAAGCTATTACAGCCACTAAACAGTTTCTGCTATAAAAACCTTGTTTTCAAGCTCTTTTCCAACTTTGGAAAACTATGATGTTACTGTAACAATCTATTGTAACTAAATAGGTAATGTATGGAATTGCATTTTCATTTATGAAAGTTCTATTTTGTTGTTACTTTCCAGCTTTTACTTCTATAGTATATAGGTATTATTCAACTTGCAGTGTTATAAATCAATAGTAAAATGCATTACATTGCATTTTCAACCCTGAGACTCATAATTCAAAAAGTTGTTCTCAAATCACATTGCTAAAGCCTTTGTATCGAATGCAAAGCTATTACAGCCACTAAACAGTTTCTGCTATGAAAACCTTGTTTTCAAGCTCTTTTCCAACTTTGGAAAACTATGATGTTACTGTAACAATCTATTGTAACTAAATATGGAATGTATGGAATTGCATTTTCACCTATGAAACTGCTATTTTGTTGTTACTTTCCAGCTTTTACTTCTATAGTATATAGGTATTATTCAACTTGCAGTGTTATAAATCAATAATAAAATGCATTACATTGCATTTTCAACCCTGAGACTCATAATTCAAAAAGTTGTTCTCAAATCACATTGCTAAAGCCTTTGTATTGAATGCAAAGCTATTACAGCCACTAAACAGTTTCTGCTATAAAAACCTTGTTTTCAAGCTCTTTTCCAACTTTGGAAAACTATGATGTTACTGTAACAATCTATTGTAACTAAATAGGGAATGTATGGAATTGCATTTTCATCTATGAAAGTTCTATTTTGTTGTTACTTTCCAGCTTTTACTTCTATAGTATATATGTATTATTCAACTTGCAGTGTTATAAATCAATAGTAAAATGCATTACATTGCATTTTCAACCCTGAGACTCATAATTCAAAAAGTTGTTCTCAAATCACATTGCTAAAGCCTTTGTATCGAATGCAAAGCTATTACAGCCACTAAACAGTTTCTGCTATAAAAACCTTGTTTTCAAGCTTTTTTCCAACTTTGGAAAACTATGATGTTACTGTAACAATCTATTGTAACTAAATATGGAATGTATGGAATTGAATTTTTACCTATGAAACTGCTATTTTGTTGTTACTTTCCAGCTTTTACTTTTATAGTATATATGTATTATTCAACTTGCAGTGTTATAAATCAATAGTAAAATGCATTACATTGCATTTTCAACCCTGAGACTCATAATTCAAAAAGTTGTTCTCAAATCACATTGCTAAAGCCTTTGTATCGAATGCAAAGCTATTACAGCCACTAAACAGTTTCTGCTATAAAAACCTTGTTTTCAAGCTTTTTTCCAACTTTGGAAAACTATGATGTTACTGTAACAATCTATTGTAACTAAATATGGAATGTATGGAATTGCATTTTCACCTATGAAAGTTCTATTTTGTTGTTACTTTCCAGCTTTTACTTCTATAGTATATATGTATTATTCAACTTGCAGTGTTATAAATCAATAGTAAAATGCATTACATTGCATTTTCAACCCTGAGACTCATAATTCAAAAAGTTGTTCTCAAATCACATTGCTAAAGCCTTTGTATCGAATGCAAAGCTATTACAGCCACTAAACAGTTTCTGCTATAAAAACCTTGTTTTCAAGCTTTTTTCCAACTTTGGAAAACTATGATGTTACTGTAACAATCTATTGTAACTAAATATGGAATGTATGGAATTGCATTTTCACCTAGTAAACTGCTATTTTGTTGTTACTTTCCAGCTTTTACTCCTATAGTATATATGTATTATTCAACTTGCAGTGTTATAAATCAATAGTAAAACGCATTACATTGCATTTTCAACCCTGAGACTCATAATTCAAAAAGTTGTTCTCAAATCACATTGCTAAAGCCTTTGTATTGAATGCAAAGCTATTACAGCCACTAAACAGTTTCTGCTATAAAAACCTTGTTTTCAAGCTCTTTTCCAACTTTGGAAAACTATGATGTTACTGTAACAATCTATTGTAACTAAATAGGTAATGTATGGAATTGCATTTTCATTTATGAAAGTTCTATTTTGTTGTTACTTTCCAGCTTTTACTTCTATAGTATATAGGTATTATTCAACTTGCAGTGTTATAAATCAATAGTAAAATGCATTACATTGCATTTTCAACCCTGAGACTCATAATTCAAAAAGTTGTTCTCAAATCACATTGCTAAAGCCTTTGTATCGAATGCAAAGCTATTACAGCCACTAAACAGTTTCTGCTATAAAAACCTTGTTTTCAAGCTTTTTTCCAACTTTGGAAAACTATGATGTTACTGTAACAATCTATTGTAACTAAATATGGAATGTATGGAATTGCATTTTCACCTAGTAAACTGCTATTTTGTTGTTACTTTCCAGCTTTTACTCCTATAGTATATATGTATTATTCAACTTGCAGTGTTATAAATCAATAGTAAAACGCATTACATTGCATTTTCAACCCTGAGACTCATAATTCAAAAAGTTGTTCTCAAATCACATTGCTAAAGCCTTTGTATTGAATGCAAAGCTATTACAGCCACTAAACAGTTTCTGCTATAAAAACCTTGTTTTCAAGCTCTTTTCCAACTTTGGAAAACTATGATGTTACTGTAACAATCTATTGTAACTAAATAGGTAATGTATGGAATTGCATTTTCATTTATGAAAGTTCTATTTTGTTGTTACTTTCCAGCTTTTACTTCTATAGTATATAGGTATTATTCAACTTGCAGTGTTATAAATCAATAGTAAAATGCATTACATTGCATTTTCAACCCTGAGACTCATAATTCAAAAAGTTGTTCTCAAATCACATTGCTAAAGCCTTTGTATCGAATGCAAAGCTATTACAGCCACTAAACAGTTTCTGCTATGAAAACCTTGTTTTCAAGCTCTTTTCCAACTTTGGAAAACTATGATGTTACTGTAACAATCTATTGTAACTAAATATGAATGTATGGAATTGCATTTTCACCTATGAAACTGCTATTTTGTTGTTACTTTCCAGCTTATACTTCTATAGTATATATGTATTATTCAACTTGCAGTGTTATAAATCAATAGTAAAACGCATTACATTGCATTTTCAACCCTGAGACTCATAATTCAAAAAGTTGTTCTCAAATCACATTGCTAAAGCCTTTGTATTGAATGCAAAGCTATTACAGCTACTAAACAGTTTCTGCTATAAAAACCTTGTTTTCAAGCTCTTTTCCAACTTTGGAAAACTATGATGTTACTGTAACAATCTATTGTAACTAAATAGGGAATGTATGGAATTGCATTTTCATTTATGAAAGTTCTATTTTGTTGTTACTTTCCAGCTTTTACTTCTATAGTATATAGGTATTATTCAACTTGCAGTGTTATAAATCAATAGTAAAATGCATTACATTGCATTTTCAACCCTGAGACTCATAATTCAAAAAGTTGTTCTCAAATCACATTGCTAAAGCCTTTGTATCGAATGCAAAGCTATTACAGCCACTAAACAGTTTCTGCTATGAAAACCTTGTTTTCAAGCTCTTTTCCAACTTTGGAAAACTATGATGTTACTGTAACAATCTATTGTAACTAAATATGGAATGTATGGAATTGCATTTTCACCTATGAAAGTTCTATTTTGTTGTTACTTTCCAGCTTTTACTTCTATAGTATATATGTATTATTCAACTTGCAGTGTTATAAATCAATAGTAAAATGCATTACATTGCATTTTCAACCCTGAGACTCATAATTCAAAAAGTTGTTCTCAAATCACATTGCTAAAGCCTTTGTATCGAATGCAAAGCTATTACAGCCACTAAACAGTTTCTGCTATAAAAACCTTGTTTTCAAGCTTTTTTCCAACTTTGGAAAACTATGATGTTACTGTAACAATCTATTGTAACTAAATATGGAATGTATGGAATTGCATTTTCACCTAGTAAACTGCTATTTTGTTGTTACTTTCCAGCTTTTACTCCTATAGTATATATGTATTATTCAACTTGCAGTGTTATAAATCAATAGTAAAACGCATTACATTGCATTTTCAACCCTGAGACTCATAATTCAAAAAGTTGTTCTCAAATCACATTGCTAAAGCCTTTGTATTGAATGCAAAGCTATTACAGCCACTAAACAGTTTCTGCTATAAAAACCTTGTTTTCAAGCTCTTTTCCAACTTTGGAAAACTATGATGTTACTGTAACAATCTATTGTAACTAAATAGGTAATGTATGGAATTGCATTTTCATTTATGAAAGTTCTATTTTGTTGTTACTTTCCAGCTTTTACTTCTATAGTATATAGGTATTATTCAACTTGCAGTGTTATAAATCAATAGTAAAATGCATTACATTGCATTTTCAACCCTGAGACTCATAATTCAAAAAGTTGTTCTCAAATCACATTGCTAAAGCCTTTGTATCGAATGCAAAGCTATTACAGCCACTAAACAGTTTCTGCTATGAAAACCTTGTTTTCAAGCTCTTTTCCAACTTTGGAAAACTATGATGTTACTGTAACAATCTATTGTAACTAAATATGGAATGTATGGAATTGCATTTTCACCTAGTAAACTGCTATTTTGTTGTTACTTTCCAGCTTTTACTCCTATAGTATATATGTATTATTCAACTTGCAGTGTTATAAATCAATAGTAAAACGCATTACATTGCATTTTCAACCCTGAGACTCATAATTCAAAAAGTTGTTCTCAAATCACATTGCTAAAGCCTTTGTATTGAATGCAAAGCTATTACAGCCACTAAACAGTTTCTGCTATAAAAACCTTGTTTTCAAGCTCTTTTCCAACTTTGGAAAACTATGATGTTACTGTAACAATCTATTGTAACTAAATAGGTAATGTATGGAATTGCATTTTCATTTATGAAAGTTCTATTTTGTTGTTACTTTCCAGCTTTTACTTCTATAGTATATAGGTATTATTCAACTTGCAGTGTTATAAATCAATAGTAAAATGCATTACATTGCATTTTCAACCCTGAGACTCATAATTCAAAAAGTTGTTCTCAAATCACATTGCTAAAGCCTTTGTATCGAATGCAAAGCTATTACAGCCACTAAACAGTTTCTGCTATGAAAACCTTGTTTTCAAGCTCTTTTCCAACTTTGGAAAACTATGATGTTACTGTAACAATCTATTGTAACTAAATATGGAATGTATGGAATTGCATTTTCACCTATGAAACTGCTATTTTGTTGTTACTTTCCAGCTTTTACTTCTATAGTATATAGGTATTATTCAACTTGCAGTGTTATAAATCAATAATAAAATGCATTACATTGCATTTTCAACCCTGAGACTCATAATTCAAAAAGTTGTTCTCAAATCACATTGCTAAAGCCTTTGTATTGAATGCAAAGCTATTACAGCCACTAAACAGTTTCTGCTATAAAAACCTTGTTTTCAAGCTCTTTTCCAACTTTGGAAAACTATGATGTTACTGTAACAATCTATTGTAACTAAATATGGAATGTATGGAATTGAATTTTTACCTATGAAACTGCTATTTTGTTGTTACTTTCCAGCTTTTACTTTTATAGTATATATGTATTATTCAACTTGCAGTGTTATAAATCAATAGTAAAATGCATTACATTGCATTTTCAACCCTGAGACTCATAATTCAAAAAGTTGTTCTCAAATCACATTGCTAAAGCCTTTGTATCGAATGCAAAGCTATTACAGCCACTAAACAGTTTCTGCTATAAAAACCTTGTTTTCAAGCTTTTTTCCAACTTTGGAAAACTATGATGTTACTGTAACAATCTATTGTAACTAAATATGGAATGTATGGAATTGCATTTTCACCTATGAAAGTTCTATTTTGTTGTTACTTTCCAGCTTTTACTTCTATAGTATATATGTATTATTCAACTTGCAGTGTTATAAATCAATAGTAAAATGCATTACATTGCATTTTCAACCCTGAGACTCATAATTCAAAAAGTTGTTCTCAAATCACATTGCTAAAGCCTTTGTATCGAATGCAAAGCTATTACAGCCACTAAACAGTTTCTGCTATAAAAACCTTGTTTTCAAGCTTTTTTCCAACTTTGGAAAACTATGATGTTACTGTAACAATCTATTGTAACTAAATATGGAATGTATGGAATTGCATTTTCACCTAGTAAACTGCTATTTTGTTGTTACTTTCCAGCTTTTACTCCTATAGTATATATGTATTATTCAACTTGCAGTGTTATAAATCAATAGTAAAACGCATTACATTGCATTTTCAACCCTGAGACTCATAATTCAAAAAGTTGTTCTCAAATCACATTGCTAAAGCCTTTGTATTGAATGCAAAGCTATTACAGCCACTAAACAGTTTCTGCTATAAAAACCTTGTTTTCAAGCTCTTTTCCAACTTTGGAAAACTATGATGTTACTGTAACAATCTATTGTAACTAAATAGGTAATGTATGGAATTGCATTTTCATTTATGAAAGTTCTATTTTGTTGTTACTTTCCAGCTTTTACTTCTATAGTATATAGGTATTATTCAACTTGCAGTGTTATAAATCAATAGTAAAATGCATTACATTGCATTTTCAACCCTGAGACTCATAATTCAAAAAGTTGTTCTCAAATCACATTGCTAAAGCCTTTGTATCGAATGCAAAGCTATTACAGCCACTAAACAGTTTCTGCTATGAAAACCTTGTTTTCAAGCTCTTTTCCAACTTTGGAAAACTATGATGTTACTGTAACAATCTATTGTAACTAAATATGAATGTATGGAATTGCATTTTCACCTATGAAACTGCTATTTTGTTGTTACTTTCCAGCTTATACTTCTATAGTATATATGTATTATTCAACTTGCAGTGTTATAAATCAATAGTAAAACGCATTACATTGCATTTTCAACCCTGAGACTCATAATTCAAAAAGTTGTTCTCAAATCACATTGCTAAAGCCTTTGTATTGAATGCAAAGCTATTACAGCTACTAAACAGTTTCTGCTATAAAAACCTTGTTTTCAAGCTCTTTTCCAACTTTGGAAAACTATGATGTTACTGTAACAATCTATTGTAACTAAATAGGGAATGTATGGAATTGCATTTTCATTTATGAAAGTTCTATTTTGTTGTTACTTTCCAGCTTTTACTTCTATAGTATATAGGTATTATTCAACTTGCAGTGTTATAAATCAATAGTAAAATGCATTACATTGCATTTTCAACCCTGAGACTCATAATTCAAAAAGTTGTTCTCAAATCACATTGCTAAAGCCTTTGTATCGAATGCAAAGCTATTACAGCCACTAAACAGTTTCTGCTATGAAAACCTTGTTTTCAAGCTCTTTTCCAACTTTGGAAAACTATGATGTTACTGTAACAATCTATTGTAACTAAATATGGAATGTATGGAATTGCATTTTCACCTATGAAAGTTCTATTTTGTTGTTACTTTCCAGCTTTTACTTCTATAGTATATATGTATTATTCAACTTGCAGTGTTATAAATCAATAGTAAAATGCATTACATTGCATTTTCAACCCTGAGACTCATAATTCAAAAAGTTGTTCTCAAATCACATTGCTAAAGCCTTTGTATCGAATGCAAAGCTATTACAGCCACTAAACAGTTTCTGCTATAAAAACCTTGTTTTCAAGCTTTTTTCCAACTTTGGAAAACTATGATGTTACTGTAACAATCTATTGTAACTAAATATGGAATGTATGGAATTGCATTTTCACCTAGTAAACTGCTATTTTGTTGTTACTTTCCAGCTTTTACTCCTATAGTATATATGTATTATTCAACTTGCAGTGTTATAAATCAATAGTAAAACGCATTACATTGCATTTTCAACCCTGAGACTCATAATTCAAAAAGTTGTTCTCAAATCACATTGCTAAAGCCTTTGTATTGAATGCAAAGCTATTACAGCCACTAAACAGTTTCTGCTATAAAAACCTTGTTTTCAAGCTCTTTTCCAACTTTGGAAAACTATGATGTTACTGTAACAATCTATTGTAACTAAATAGGTAATGTATGGAATTGCATTTTCATTTATGAAAGTTCTATTTTGTTGTTACTTTCCAGCTTTTACTTCTATAGTATATATGTATTATTCAACTTGCAGTGTTATAAATCAATAGTAAAATGCATTACATTGCATTTTCAACCCTGAGACTCATAATTCAAAAAGTTGTTCTCAAATCACATTGCTAAAGCCTTTGTATCGAATGCAAAGCTATTACAGCCACTAAACAGTTTCTGCTATGAAAACCTTGTTTTCAAGCTCTTTTCCAACTTTGGAAAACTATGATGTTACTGTAACAATCTATTGTAACTAAATATGGAATGTATGGAATTGCATTTTCACCTATGAAACTGCTATTTTGTTGTTACTTTCCAGCTTTTACTTCTATAGTATATAGGTATTATTCAACTTGCAGTGTTATAAATCAATAATAAAATGCATTACATTGCATTTTCAACCCTGAGACTCATAATTCAAAAAGTTGTTCTCAAATCACATTGCTAAAGCCTTTGTATTGAATGCAAAGCTATTACAGCCACTAAACAGTTTCTGCTATAAAAACCTTGTTTTCAAGCTCTTTTCCAACTTTGGAAAACTATGATGTTACTGTAACAATCTATTGTAACTAAATAGGGAATGTATGGAATTGCATTTTCATCTATGAAAGTTCTATTTTGTTGTTACTTTCCAGCTTTTACTTCTATAGTATATATGTATTATTCAACTTGCAGTGTTATAAATCAATAGTAAAATGCATTACATTGCATTTTCAACCCTGAGACTCATAATTCAAAAAGTTGTTCTCAAATCACATTGCTAAAGCCTTTGTATCGAATGCAAAGCTATTACAGCCACTAAACAGTTTCTGCTATAAAAACCTTGTTTTCAAGCTTTTTTCCAACTTTGGAAAACTATGATGTTACTGTAACAATCTATTGTAACTAAATATGGAATGTATGGAATTGAATTTTTACCTATGAAACTGCTATTTTGTTGTTACTTTCCAGCTTTTACTTTTATAGTATATATGTATTATTCAACTTGCAGTGTTATAAATCAATAGTAAAATGCATTACATTGCATTTTCAACCCTGAGACTCATAATTCAAAAAGTTGTTCTCAAATCACATTGCTAAAGCCTTTGTATCGAATGCAAAGCTATTACAGCCACTAAACAGTTTCTGCTATAAAAACCTTGTTTTCAAGCTTTTTTCCAACTTTGGAAAACTATGATGTTACTGTAACAATCTATTGTAACTAAATATGGAATGTATGGAATTGCATTTTCACCTATGAAAGTTCTATTTTGTTGTTACTTTCCAGCTTTTACTTCTATAGTATATATGTATTATTCAACTTGCAGTGTTATAAATCAATAGTAAAATGCATTACATTGCATTTTCAACCCTGAGACTCATAATTCAAAAAGTTGTTCTCAAATCACATTGCTAAAGCCTTTGTATCGAATGCAAAGCTATTACAGCCACTAAACAGTTTCTGCTATAAAAACCTTGTTTTCAAGCTTTTTTCCAACTTTGGAAAACTATGATGTTACTGTAACAATCTATTGTAACTAAATATGGAATGTATGGAATTGCATTTTCACCTAGTAAACTGCTATTTTGTTGTTACTTTCCAGCTTTTACTCCTATAGTATATATGTATTATTCAACTTGCAGTGTTATAAATCAATAGTAAAACGCATTACATTGCATTTTCAACCCTGAGACTCATAATTCAAAAAGTTGTTCTCAAATCACATTGCTAAAGCCTTTGTATTGAATGCAAAGCTATTACAGCCACTAAACAGTTTCTGCTATAAAAACCTTGTTTTCAAGCTCTTTTCCAACTTTGGAAAACTATGATGTTACTGTAACAATCTATTGTAACTAAATAGGTAATGTATGGAATTGCATTTTCATTTATGAAAGTTCTATTTTGTTGTTACTTTCCAGCTTTTACTTCTATAGTATATAGGTATTATTCAACTTGCAGTGTTATAAATCAATAGTAAAATGCATTACATTGCATTTTCAACCCTGAGACTCATAATTCAAAAAGTTGTTCTCAAATCACATTGCTAAAGCCTTTGTATCGAATGCAAAGCTATTACAGCCACTAAACAGTTTCTGCTATGAAAACCTTGTTTTCAAGCTCTTTTCCAACTTTGGAAAACTATGATGTTACTGTAACAATCTATTGTAACTAAATATGAATGTATGGAATTGCATTTTCACCTATGAAACTGCTATTTTGTTGTTACTTTCCAGCTTATACTTCTATAGTATATATGTATTATTCAACTTGCAGTGTTATAAATCAATAGTAAAACGCATTACATTGCATTTTCAACCCTGAGACTCATAATTCAAAAAGTTGTTCTCAAATCACATTGCTAAAGCCTTTGTATTGAATGCAAAGCTATTACAGCTACTAAACAGTTTCTGCTATAAAAACCTTGTTTTCAAGCTCTTTTCCAACTTTGGAAAACTATGATGTTACTGTAACAATCTATTGTAACTAAATAGGGAATGTATGGAATTGCATTTTCATTTATGAAAGTTCTATTTTGTTGTTACTTTCCAGCTTTTACTTCTATAGTATATAGGTATTATTCAACTTGCAGTGTTATAAATCAATAGTAAAATGCATTACATTGCATTTTCAACCCTGAGACTCATAATTCAAAAAGTTGTTCTCAAATCACATTGCTAAAGCCTTTGTATCGAATGCAAAGCTATTACAGCCACTAAACAGTTTCTGCTATGAAAACCTTGTTTTCAAGCTCTTTTCCAACTTTGGAAAACTATAATGTTACTGTAACAATCTATTGTAACTAAATAAGGAAAGTAGGGAATTGAATTTTTACCTATGAAACTGCTATTTTGTTGTTACTTTCCAGCTTTTACTTTTATAGTATATATGTATTATTCAACTTGCAGTGTTATAAATCAATAGTAAAATGCATTACATTGCATTTTCAACCCTGAGACTCATAATTCAAAAAGTTGTTCTCAAATCACATTGCTAAAGCCTTTGTATCGAATGCAAAGCTATTACAGCCACTAAACAGTTTCTGCTATAAAAACCTTGTTTTCAAGCTCTTTTCCAACTTTGGAAAACTATGATGTTACTGTAACAATCTATTGTAACTAAATAGGGAATGTATGGAATTGCATTTTAACCTATGAAACTGCTATTTTGTTGTTACTTTCCAGCTTATACTTCTATAGTATATATGTATTATTCAACTTGCAGTGTTATAAATCAATAGTAAAACGCATTACATTGCATTTTCAACCCTGAGACTCATAATTCAAAAAGTTGTTCTCAAATCACATTGCTAAAGCCTTTGTATTGAATGCAAAGCTATTACAGCCACTAAACAGTTTCTGCTATAAAAAACATGTTTTCAAGCTCTTTTCCAACTTTGGAAAACTATGATGTTACTGTAACAATCTATTGTAACTAAATAGGGAATGTATGGAATTGCATTTTCATTTATGAAAGTTCTATTTTGTTGTTACTTTCCAGCTTTTACTTCTATAGTATATAGGTATTATTCAACTTGCAGTGTTATAAATCAATAGTAAAATGCATTACATTGCATTTTCAACCCTGAGACTCATAATTCAAAAAGTTGTTCTCAAATCACATTGCTAAAGCCTTTGTATCGAATGCAAAGCTATCACAGCCACTAAACAGTTTCTGCTATAAAAACCTTGTTTTCAAGCTTTTTTCCAACTTTGGAAAACTATGATGTTACTGTAACAATCTATTGTAACTAAATATGGAATGTATGGAATTGCATTTTCACCTATGAAACTGCTATTTTTTTGTTACTTTCCAGCTTTTACTTTTATAGTATATATGTATTATTCAACTTGCAGTGTTATAAATCAATAGTAAAATGCATTACATTGCATTTTCAACCCTGAGACTCATAATTCAAAAAGTTGTTCTCAAATCACATTGCTAAAGCCTTTGTATTGAATGCAAAGCTATTACAGCCACTAAACAGTTTCTGCTATAAAAACCTTGTTTTCAAGCTTTTTTCCAACTTTGGAAAACTATGATGTTACTGTAACAATCTATTGTAACTAAATATGAATGTATGGAATTGCATTTTCACCTATGAAACTGCTATTTTGTTGTTACTTTCCAGCTTTTACTTCTATAGTATATATGTATTATTCAACTTGCAGTGTTATAAATCAATAGTAAAACGCATTACATTGCATTTTCAACCCTGAGACTCATAATTCAAAAAGTTGTTCTCAAATCACATTGCTAAAGCCTTTGTATTGAATGCAAAGCTATTACAGCCACTAAACAGTTTCTGCTATAAAAACCTTGTTTTCAAGCTCTTTTCCAACTTTGGAAAACTATGATGTTACTGTAACAATCTATTGTAACTAAATAGGGAATGTATGGAATTGCATTTTCATTTATGAAAGTTCTATTTTGTTGTTACTTTCCAGCTTTTACTTCTATAGTATATAGGTATTATTCAACTTGCAGTGTTATAAATCAATAGTAAAATGCATTACATTGCATTTTCAACCCTGAGACTCATAATTCAAAAAGTTGTTCTCAAATCACATTGCTAAAGCCTTTGTATCGAATGCAAAGCTATTACAGCCACTAAACAGTTTCTGCTATAAAAACCTTGTTTTCAAGCTTTTTTCCAACTTTGGAAAACTATGATGTTACTGTAACAATCTATTGTAACTAAATATGGAATGTATGGAATTGCATTTTCACCTATGAAACTGCTATTTTGTTGTTACTTTCCAGCTTTTACTTCTATAGCATATATGTATTATCCAATTTGCAGTGTTATAAATCAATAGTAAAATGCATTACATTGCA
Source organism: Thysanoteuthis rhombus (assembly GCA_963457665.1). Taxonomy (NCBI): domain Eukaryota; kingdom Metazoa; phylum Mollusca; class Cephalopoda; order Oegopsida; family Thysanoteuthidae; genus Thysanoteuthis; species Thysanoteuthis major. The sequence continues at coordinate 14,654,540 of OY735206.1, read as the reverse complement.
TTTTCAACCCTGAGACTCATAATTCAAAAAGTTGTTCTCAAATCACATTGCTAAAGCCTTTGTATTGAATGCAAAGCTATTACAGCCACTAAACAGTTTCTGCTATAAAAACCTTGTTTTCAAGCTCTTTTCCAACTTTGGAAAACTATGATGTTACTGTAACAATCTATTGTAACTAAATAGGGAATGTATGGAATTGCATTTTCATTTATGAAAGTTCTATTTTGTTGTTACTTTCCAGCTTTTACTTCTATAGTATATAGGTATTATTCAACTTGCAGTGTTATAAATCAATAGTAAAATGCATTACATTGCATTTTCAACCCTGAGACTCATAATTCAAAAAGTTGTTCTCAAATCACATTGCTAAAGCCTTTGTATCGAATGCAAAGCTATTACAGCCACTAAACAGTTTCTGCTATAAAAACCATGTTTTCAAGCTTTTTTCAACTTTGGAAAACTATGATGTTACTGTAACAATCTATTGTAACTAAATATGGAATGTATGGAATTGCATTTTCACCTATGAAACTGCTATTTTGTTGTTACTTTCCAGCTTTTACTTCTATAGTATATATGTATTATCCAATTTGCAGTGTTATAAATCAATAGTAAAATGCATTACATTGCATTTTCAACCCTGAGACTCATAATTCAAAAAGTTGTTCTCAAATCACATTGCTAAAGCCTTTGTATTGAATGCAAAGCTATTACAGCCACTAAACAGTTTCTGCTATAAAAACCTTGTTTTCAAGCTCTTTTCCAACTTTGGAAAACTATGATGTTACTGTAACAATCTATTGTAACTAAATAGGGAATGTATGGAATTGCATTTTCATCTATGAAAGTTCTATTTTGTTGTTACTTTCCAGCTTTTACTTCTATAGTATATATGTATTATTCAACTTGCAGTGTTATAAATCAATAGTAAAATGCATTACATTGCATTTTCAACCCTGAGACTCATAATTCAAAAAGTTGTTCTCAAATCACATTGCTAAAGCCTTTGTATCGAATGCAAAGCTATTACAGCCACTAAACAGTTTCTGCTATAAAAACCTTGTTTTCAAGCTTTTTTCCAACTTTGGAAAACTATGATGTTACTGTAACAATCTATTGTAACTAAATATGGAATGTATGGAATTGCATTTTCATTTATGAAAGTTCTATTTTGTTGTTACTTTCCAGCTTATACTTCTATAGTATATAGGTATTATTCAACTTGCAGTGTTATAAATCAATAGTAAAATGCATTACATTGCATTTTCAACCCTGAGACTCATAATTCAAAAAGTTGTTCTCAAATCACATTGCTAAAGCCTTTGTATCGAATGCAAAGCTATTACAGCCACTAAACAGTTTCTGCTATGAAAACCGTGTTTTCAAGCTTTTTTCCAACTTTGGAAAACTATAATGTTACTGTAACAATCTATTGTAACTAAATAGGGAATGTATGGAATTGAATTTTTACCTATGAAACTGCTATTTTGTTGTTACTTTCCAGCTTTTACTTTTATAGTATATATGTATTATTCAACTTGCAGTGTTATAAATCAATAGTAAAATGCATTACATTGCATTTTCAACCCTGAGACTCATAATTCCAAAAGTTGTTCTCAAATCACATTGCTAAAGCCTTTGTATTGAATGCAAAGCTATTACAGCCACTAAACAGTTTCTGCTATATAAACCTTGTTTTCAAGCTCTTTTCCAACATTGGAAAACTATGATGTTACTGTAACAATCTATTGTAACTAAATATGGAATGTATGGAATTGCATTTTCACCTATGAAACTGCTATTTTGTTGTTACTTTTCAGCTTTTACTTCTATAGTATATAGGTATTATTCAACTTGCAGTGTTATAAATCAATAATAAAATGCATTACATTGCATTTTCAACCCTGAGACCCATAATTCAAAAAGTTGTTCTCAAATCACATTGCTAAAGCCTTTGTATTGAATGCAAAGCTATTACAGCCACTAAACAGTTTCTGCTATAAAAACCTTGTTTTCAAGCTCTTTTCCAACTTTGGAAAACTATGATGTTACTGTAACAATCTATTGTAACTAAATATGGAATGTATGGAATTGCATTTTCACCTATGAAACTGCTATTTTGTTGTTACTTTCCAGCTTTTACTTCTATAGTATATATGTATTATCCAATTTGCAGTGTTATAAATCAATAGTAAAATGCATTACATTGCATTTTCAACCCTGAGACTCATAATTCAAAAAGTTGTTCTCAAATCACATAGCTAAAGCCTTTGTATTGAATGCAAAGCTATTACAGCCACTAAACAGTTTCTGCTATAAAAACCTTGTTTTCAAGCTCTTTTCCAACTTTGGAAAACTATGATGTTACTGTAACAATCTATTGTAACTAAATAGGGAATGTATGGAATTGCATTTTCATTTATGAAAGTTCTATTTTGTTGTTACTTTCCAGCTTTTACTTCTATAGTATATAGGTATTATTCAACTTGCAGTGTTATAAATCAATAGTAAAATGCATTACATTGCATTTTCAACCCTGAGACTATTAATTCAAAAAGTTGTTCTCAAATCACATTGCTAAAGCCTTTGTATCGAATGCAAAGCTATTACAGCCACTAAACAGTTTCTGCTATAAAAACCATGTTTTCAAGCTTTTTTCAACTTTGGAAAACTATGATGTTACTGTAACAATCTATTGTAACTAAATATGGAATGTATGGAATTGCATTTTCACCTATGAAACTGCTATTTTGTTGTTACTTTCCAGCTTTTACTTCTATAGTATATATGTATTATCCAATTTGCAGTGTTATAAATCAATAGTAAAATGCATTACATTGCATTTTCAACCCTGAGACTCATAATTCAAAAAGTTGTTCTCAAATCACATTGCTAAAGCCTTTGTATTGAATGCAAAGCTATTACAGCCACTAAACAGTTTCTGCTATAAAAACCTTGTTTTCAAGCTCTTTTCCAACTTTGGAAAACTATGATGTTACTGTAACAATCTATTGTAACTAAATAGGGAATGTATGGAATTGCATTTTCATCTATGAAAGTTCTATTTTGTTGTTACTTTCCAGCTTTTACTTCTATAGTATATATGTATTATTCAACTTGCAGTGTTATAAATCAATAGTAAAATGCATTACATTGCATTTTCAACCCTGAGACTATTAATTCAAAAAGTTGTTCTCAAATCACATTGCTAAAGCCTTTGTATCGAATGCAAAGCTATTACAGCCACTAAACAGTTTCTGCTATAAAAACCTTGTTTTCAAGCTTTTTTCCAACTTTGGAAAACTATGATGTTACTGTAACAATCTATTGTAACTAAATATGGAATGTATGGAATTGCATTTTCATTTATGAAAGTTCTATTTTGTTGTTACTTTCCAGCTTATACTTCTATAGTATATAGGTATTATTCAACTTGCAGTGTTATAAATCAATAGTAAAATGCATTACATTGCATTTTCAACCCTGAGACTCATAATTCAAAAAGTTGTTCTCAAATCACATTGCTAAAGCCTTTGTATCGAATGCAAAGCTATTACAGCCACTAAACAGTTTCTGCTATAAAAACCTTGTTTTCAAGCTCTTTTCCAACTTTGGAAAACTATGATGTTACTGTAACAATCTATTGTAACTAAATATGGAATGTATGGAATTGCATTTTCATTTATGAAAGTTCTATTTTGTTGTTACTTTCCAGCTTTTACTTCTATAGTATATAGGTATTATTCAACTTGCAGTGTTATAAATCAATAGTAAAATGCATTACATTGCATTTTCAACCCTGAGACTCATAATTCAAAAAGTTGTTCTCAAATCACATTGCTAAAGCCTTTGTATCGAATGCAAAGCTATTACAGCCACTAAACAGTTTCTGCTATGAAAACCTTGTTTTCAAGCTTTTTTCCAACTTTGGAAAACTATAATGTTACTGTAACAATCTATTGTAACTAAATAGGGAATGTATGGAATTGAATTTTTACCTATGAAACTGCTATTTTGTTGTTACTTTCCAGCTTTTACTTTTATAGTATATATGTATTATTCAACTTGCAGTGTTATAAATCAATAGTAAAATGCATTACATTGCATTTTCAACCCTGAGACTCATAATTCCAAAAGTTGTTCTCAAATCACATTGCTAAAGCCTTTGTATTGAATGCAAAGCTATTACAGCCACTAAACAGTTTCTGCTATATAAACCTTGTTTTCAAGCTCTTTTCCAACATTGGAAAACTATGATGTTACTGTAACAATCTATTGTAACTAAATATGGAATGTATGGAATTGCATTTTCACCTATGAAACTGCTATTTTGTTGTTACTTTTCAGCTTTTACTTCTATAGTATATAGGTATTATTCAACTTGCAGTGTTATAAATCAATAATAAAATGCATTACATTGCATTTTCAACCCTGAGACTCATAATTCAAAAAGTTGTTCTCAAATCACATTGCTAAAGCCTTTGTATTGAATGCAAAGCTATTACAGCCACTAAACAGTTTCTGCTATAAAAACCTTGTTTTCAAGCTCTTTTCCAACTTTGGAAAACTATGATGTTACTGTAACAATCTATTGTAACTAAATATGGAATGTATGGAATTGCATTTTCACCTATGAAACTGCTATTTTGTTGTTACTTTCCAGCTTTTACTTCTATAGTATATATGTATTATCCAATTTGCAGTGTTATAAATCAATAGTAAAATGCATTACATTGCATTTTCAACCCTGAGACTCATAATTCAAAAAGTTGTTCTCAAATCACATAGCTAAAGCCTTTGTATTGAATGCAAAGCTATTACAGCCACTAAACAGTTTCTGCTATAAAAACCTTGTTTTCAAGCTCTTTTCCAACTTTGGAAAACTATGATGTTACTGTAACAATCTATTGTAACTAAATAGGGAATGTATGGAATTGCATTTTCATCTATGAAAGTTCTATTTTGTTGTTACTTTCCAGCTTTTACTTCTATAGTATATATGTATTATTCAACTTGCAGTGTTATAAATCAATAGTAAAATGCATTACATTGCATTTTCAACCCTGAGACTCATAATTCAAAAAGTTGTTCTCAAATCACATTGCTAAAGCCTTTGTATCGAATGCAAAGCTATTACAGCCACTAAACAGTTTCTGCTATAAAAACCTTGTTTTCAAGCTTTTTTCCAACTTTGGAAAACTATGATGTTACTGTAACAATCTATTGTAACTAAATATGGAATGTATGGAATTGCATTTTCATTTATGAAACTGCTATTTTGTTGTTACTTTCCAGCTTTTACTTCTATAGTATATAGGTATTATTCAACTTGCAGTGTTATAAATCAATAGTAAAATGCATTACATTGCATTTTCAACCCTGAGACTCATAATTCAAAAAGTTGTTCTCAAATCACATTGCTAAAGCCTTTGTATCGAATGCAAAGCTATTACAGCCACTAAACAGTTTCTGCTATGAAAACCTTGTTTTCAAGCTTTTTTCCAACTTTGGAAAACTATAATGTTACTGTAACAATCTATTGTAACTAAATAGGGAATGTATGGAATTGAATTTTTACCTATGAAACTGCTATTTTGTTGTTACTTTCCAGCTTTTACTTTTATAGTATATATGTATTATTCAACTTGCAGTGTTATAAATCAATAGTAAAATGCATTACATTGCATTTTCAACCCTGAGACTCATAATTCCAAAAGTTGTTCTCAAATCACATTGCTAAAGCCTTTGTATTGAATGCAAAGCTATTACAGCCACTAAACAGTTTCTGCTATAAAAACCTTGTTTTCAAGCTCTTTTCCAACATTGGAAAACTATGATGTTACTGTAACAATCTATTGTAACTAAATATGGAATGTATGGAATTGCATTTTCACCTATGAAACTGCTATTTTGTTGTTACTTTTCAGCTTTTACTTCTATAGTATATAGGTATTATTCAACTTGCAGTGTTATAAATCAATAATAAAATGCATTACATTGCATTTTCAACCCTGAGACTCATAATTCAAAAAGTTGTTCTCAAATCACATTGCTAAAGCCTTTGTATTGAATGCAAAGCTATTACAGCCACTAAACAGTTTCTGCTATAAAAACCTTGTTTTCAAGCTCTTTTCCAACTTTGGAAAACTATGATGTTACTGTAACAATCTATTGTAACTAAATATGGAATGTATGGAATTGCATTTTCACCTATGAAACTGCTATTTTGTTGTTACTTTCCAGCTTTTACTTCTATAGTATATATGTATTATCCAATTTGCAGTGTTATAAATCAATAGTAAAATGCATTACATTGCATTTTCAACCCTGAGACTCATAATTCAAAAAGTTGTTCTCAAATCACATAGCTAAAGCCTTTGAATTGAATGCAAAGCTATTACAGCCACTAAACAGTTTCTGCTATAAAAACCTTGTTTTCAAGCTCTTTTCCAACTTTGGAAAACTATGATGTTACTGTAACAATCTATTGTAACTAAATAGGGAATGTATGGAATTGCATTTTCATCCATGAAAGTTCTATTTTGTTGTTACTTTCCAGCTTTTACTTCTATAGTATATATGTATTATTCAACTTGCAGTGTTATAAATCAATAGTAAAATGCATTACATTGCATTTTCAACCCTGAGACTCATAATTCAAAAAGTTGTTCTCAAATCACATTGCTGAAGCCTTTGTATCGAATGCAAAGCTATTACAGCCACTAAACAGTTTCTGCTATAAAAACCTTGTTTTCAAGCTTTTTTCCAACTTTGGAAAACTATGATGTTACTGTAACAATCTATTGTAACTAAATATGGAATGTATGGAATTGCATTTTCATTTATGAAAGTTCTATTTTGTTGTTACTTTCCAGCTTATACTTCTATAGTATATAGGTATTATTCAACTTGCAGTGTTATAAATCAATAGTAAAATGCATTACATTGCATTTTCAACCCTGAGACTCATAATTCAAAAAGTTGTTCTCAAATCACATTGCTAAAGCCTTTGTATCGAATGCAAAGCTATTACAGCCACTAAACAGTTTCTGCTATGAAAACCTTGTTTTCAAGCTTTTTTCCAACTTTGGAAAACTATAATGTTACTGTAACAATCTATTGTAACTAAATAGGGAATGTATGGAATTGAATTTTTACCTATGAAACTGCTATTTTGTTGTTACTTTCCAGCTTTTACTTTTATAGTATATATGTATTATTCAACTTGCAGTGTTATAAATCAATAGTAAAATGCATTACATTGCATTTTCAACCCTGAGACTCATAATTCAAAAAGTTGTTCTCAAATCACATTGCTAAAGCCTTTGTATTGAATGCAAAGCTATTACAGCCACTAAACAGTTTCTGCTATAAAAACCTTGTTTTCAAGCTCTTTTCCAACATTGGAAAACTATGATGTTACTGTAACAATCTATTGTAACTAAATATGGAATGTATGGAATTGCATTTTCACCTATGAAACTGCTATTTTGTTGTTACTTTTCAGCTTTTACTTCTATAGTATATAGGTATTATTCAACTTGCAGTGTTATAAATCAATAATAAAATGCATTACATTGCATTTTCAACCCTGAGACTCATAATTCAAAAAGTTGTTCTCAAATCACATTGCTAAAGCCTTTGTATTGAATGCAAAGCTATTACAGCCACTAAACAGTTTCTGCTATAAAAACCTTGTTTTCAAGCTCTTTTCCAACTTTGGAAAACTATGATGTTACTGTAACAATCTATTGTAACTAAATAGGGAATGCATGGAATTGAATTTTTACCTATGAAACTGCTATTTTGTTGTTACTTTCCAGCTTTTACTTTTATAGTATATATGTATTATTCAACTTGCAGTGTTATAAATCAATAGTAAAATGCATTACATTGCATTTTCAACCCTGAGACTCATAATTCAAAAAGTTGTTCTCAAATCACATTGCTAAAGCCTTTGTATTGAATGCAAAGCTATTACAGCCACTAAACAGTTTCTGCTATAAAAACCTTGTTTTCAACCTCTTTTCCAACTTTGGAAAACTATGATGTTACTGTAACAATCTATTGTAACTAAATATGGAATGTATGGAATTGCATTTTCACCTATGAAACTGCTATTTTGTTGTTACTTTCCAGCTTTTACTTCTATAGTATATATGTATTATCCAATTTGCAGTGTTATAAATCAATAGTAAAATGCATTACATTGCATTTTCAACCCTGAGACTCATAATTCAAAAAGTTGTTCTCAAATCACATTGCTAAAGCCTTTGTATTGAATGCAAAGCTATTACAGCCACTAAACAGTTTCTGCTATAAAAACCTTGTTTTCAAGCTCTTTTCCAACTTTGGAAAACTATGATGTTACTGTAACAATCTATTGTAACTAAATAGGGAATGCATGGAATTGAATTTTTACCTATGAAACTGCTATTTTGTTGTTACTTTCCAGCTTTTACTTTTATAGTATATATGTATTATTCAACTTGCAGTGTTATAAATCAATAGTAAAATGCATTACATTGCATTTTCAACCCTGAGACTCATAATTCAAAAAGTTGTTCTCAAATCACATTGCTAAAGCCTTTGTATTGAATGCAAAGCTATTACAGCCACTAAACAGTTTCTGCTATAAAAACCTTGTTTTCAAGCTCTTTTCCAACTTTGGAAAACTATGATGTTACTGTAACAATCTATTGTAACTAAATATGGAATGTATGGAATTGCATTTTCACCTATGAAACTGCTATTTTGTTGTTACTTTCCAGCTTTTACTTCTATAGTATATATGTATTATCCAATTTGCAGTGTTATAAATCAATAGTAAAATGCATTACATTGCATTTTCAACCCTGAGACTCATAATTCAAAAAGTTGTTCTCAAATCACATTGCTAAAGCCTTTGTATTGAATGCAAAGCTATTACAGCCACTAAACAGTTTCTGCTATAAAAACCTTGTTTTCAAGCTCTTTTCCAACTTTGGAAAACTATGATGTTACTGTAACAATCTATTGTAACTAAATAGGGAATGTATGGAATTGCATTTTCATCTATGAAAGTTCTATTTTGTTGTTACTTTCCAGCTTTTACTTCTATAGTATATATGTATTATTCAACTTGCAGTGTTATAAATCAATAGTAAAATGCATTACATTGCATTTTCAACCCTGAGACTCATAATTCAAAAAGTTGTTCTCAAATCACATTGCTAAAGCCTTTGTATCGAATGCAAAGCTATTACAGCCACTAAACAGTTTCTGCTATAAAAACCTTGTTTTCAAGCTTTTTTCCAACTTTGGAAAACTATGATGTTACTGTAACAATCTATTGTAACTAAATATGAATGTATGGAATTGCATTTTCACCTATGAAACTGCTATTTTGTTGTTACTTTCCAGCTTTTACTTCTATAGTATATATGTATTATTCAACTTGCAGTGTTATAAATCAATAGTAAAAAGCATTACATTGCATTTTCAACCCTGAGACTCATAATTCAAAAAGTTGTTCTCAAATCACATTGCTAAAGCCTTTGTATTGAATGCAAAGCTATTACAGCCACTAAACAGTTTCTGCTATAAAAACCTTGTTTTCAAGCTCTTTTCCAACTTTGGAAAACTATGATGTTACTGTAACAATCTATTGTAACTAAATATGGAATGTATGGAATTGCATTTTCATTTATGAAAGTTCTATTTTGTTGTTACTTTCCAGCTTTTACTTCTATAGTATATAGGTATTATTCAACTTGCAGTGTTATAAATCAATAGTAAAATGCATTACATTGCATTTTCAACCCTGAGACTCATAATTCAAAAAGTTGTTCTCACATCACATTGCTAAAGCCTTTGTATCGAATGCAAAGCTATTACAGCCACTAAACAGTTTCTGCTATAAAAACCTTGTTTTCAAGCTTTTTTCCAACTTTGGAAAACTATGATGTTACTGTAACAATCTATTGTAACTAAATATGGAATGTATGGAATTGCATTTTCACCTATGAAACTGCTATTTTGTTGTTACTTTCCAGCTTTTACTTCTATAGTATATATGTATTATTCAACTTGCAGTGTTATAAATCAATAGTAAAACGCATTACATTGCATTTTCAACCCTGAGACTCATAATTCAAAAAGTTGTTCTCAAATCACATTGCTAGAGCCTTTGTATTGAATGCAAAGCTATTACAGCCACTAAACAGTTTCTGCTATAAAAACCTTGTTTTCAAGCTCTTTTCCAACTTTGGAAAACTATGATGTTACTGTAACAATCTATTGTAACTAAATAGGGAATGTATGGAATTGCATTTTCATTTATGAAAGTTCTATTTTGTTGTTACTTTCCAGCTTTTACTTCTATAGTATATAGGTATTATTCAACTTGCAGTGTTATAAATCAATAGTAAAATGCATTACATTGCATTTTCAACCCTGAGACTCATAATTCAAAAAGTTGTTCTCAAATCACATTGCTAAAGCCTTTGTATCGAATGCAAAGCTATTACAGCCACTAAACAGTTTCTGCTATGAAAACCTTGTTTTCAAGCTTTTTTCCAACTTTGGAAAACTATAATGTTACTGTAACAATCTATTGTAACTAAATAGGGAATGTATGGAATTGAATTTTTACCTATGAAACTGCTATTTTGTTGTTACTTTCCAGCTTTTACTTTTATAGTATATATGTATTATTCAACTTGCAGTGTTATAAATCAATAGTAAAATGCATTACATTGCATTTTCAACCCTGAGACTCATAATTCAAAAAGTTGTTCTCAAATCACATTGCTAAAGCCTTTGTATTGAATGCAAAGCTATTACAGCCACTAAACAGTTTCTGCTATAAAAACCTTGTTTTCAAGCTCTTTTCCAACTTTGGAAAACTATGATGTTACTGTAACAATCTATTGTAACTAAATATGGAATGTATGGAATTGCATTTTCACCTATGAAACTGCTATTTTGTTGTTACTTTCCAGCTTTTACTTTTATAGTATATATGTATTATTCAACTTGCAGTGTTATAAATCAATAGTAAAATGCATTACATTGCATTTTCAACCCTGAGACTCATAATTCAAAAAGTTGTTCTCAAATCACATTGCTAAAGCCTTTGTATTGAATGCAAAGCTATTACAGCCACTAAACAGTTTCTGCTATAAAAACCTTGTTTTCAAGCTCTTTTCCAACTTTGGAAAACTATGATGTTACTGTAACAATCTATTGTAACTAAATAGGGAATGTATGGAATTGCATTTTCATCTATGAAACTGCAATTTTGTTGTTACTTCCCAGCTTTTACTTCTATAGTATATATGTATTATTCAACTTGCAGTGTTATAAATCAATAGTAAAATGCATTACATTGCATTTTCAACCCTGAGACTCATAATTCAAAAAGTTGTTCTCAAATCACATTGCTAAAGCCTTTGTATCGAATGCAAAGCTATTACAGCTACTAAACAGTTTCTGCTATGAAAACCTTGTTTTCAAGCTTTTTTCCAAGTTTTGAAAACTATGATGTTACTGTAACAATCTATTGTAACTAAATAGGGAATGTATGGAATTGCATTTTTACCTATGAAACTGCTATTTTGTTGTTACTTTCCAGCTTTTACTTTTATAGTATATATGTATTATTCAACTTGCAGTGTTATAAATCAATAGTAAAATGCATTACATTGCATTTTCAACCCTGAGACTCATAATTCAAAAAGTTGTTCTCAAATCACATTGCTAAAGCCTTTGTATTGAATGCAAAGCTATTACAGCCACTAAACAGTTTCTGCTATAAAAACCTTGTTTTCAAGCTTTTTTCCAACTTTGGAAAACTATGATGTTACTGTAACAATCTATTGTAACTAAATAGGGAATGTATGGAATTGCATTTCCACCTATGAAACTGCTATTTTGTTGTTACTTTCCAGCTTATACTTCTATAGTATATATGTATTATCCAATTTGCAGTGTTATAAATCAATAGTAAAATGCATTACATTGCATTTTCAACCCTGAGACTCATAATTCTAAAAGTTGTTCTCAAATCACATTGCTAAAGCCTTTGTATCGAATGCAAAGCTATTACAGCCACTAAACAGTTTCTGCTATGAAAACCTTGTTTTCAAGCTTTTTTCCAACTTTGGAAAACTATGATGTTACTGTAACAATCTATTGTAACTAAATAGGGAATGTATGGAATTGAATTTTTACCTATGAAACTGCTATTTTGTTGTTACTTTCCAGCTTTCAATTTTATGGTATATTTGTATTATTCAACTTGCAGTGTTATAAATCAATAGTAAAATGCATTACATTGCATTTTCAACCCTGAGACTCATAATTCAAAAAGTTGTTCTCAAATCACATTGCTAAAGCCTTTGTATTGAATGCAAAGCTATTACAGCCACTAAACACTTTCTGCTATGAAAACTTTGTTTTCAAGCTCTTTTCCAACTTTGGAAAACTTATGATGTTACTGTAACAATCTATTGTAACTAAATAGGGAATGTATGGAATTGCATTTCCACCTATGAAACTGCTATTTTGTTGTTACTTTCCAGCTTTTACTTCTATAGTATATATGTATTATCCAATTTGCAGTGTTATAAATCAATAGTAAAATGCATTACATTGCATTTTCAACCCTGAGACTCATAATTCAAAAAGTTGTTCTCAAATCACATTGCTAAAGCCTTTGTATCGAATGCAAAGCTATTACAGCCACTAAACAGTTTCTGCTATGAAAACCTTGTTTTCAAGCTTTTTTCCAACTTTGGAAAACTATGATGTTACTGTAACAATCTATTGTAACTAAATAGGGAATGTATGGAATTGAATTTTTACCTATGAAACTGCTATTTTGTTGTTACTTTCCAGCTTTCACTTTTATAGTATATTTGTATTATTCAACTTGCAGTGTTATAAATCAATAGTAAAATACATTACATTGCATTTTCAACCCTGAGACTCATAATTCAAAAAGTTGTTCTCAAATCACATTGCTAAAGCCTTTGTATTGAATGCAAAGCTATTACAGCCACTAAACACTTTCTGCTCTGAAAACCTTGTTTTCAAGCTCTTTTCCAACTTTGGAAAACTTATGATGTTACTGTAACAATCTATTGTAACTAAATAGGGAATGTATGGAATTGCATTTTTACCTATGAAACTTCTATTTTGTTGTTACTTTCCAGCTTATACTTCTATAGTATATATGTATTATCCAATTTGCAGTGTTATAAATCAATAGTAAAATGCATTATATTGCATTTTCAACCCTGGGACTCATAATTCAAAAAGTTGTTCTCAAATCACATTGCTAAAGCCTTTGTATTGAATGCAAAGCTATTACAGCCACTAAACACTTTCTGCTATGAAAACCTTGTTTTAAAGCACTTTTCAATTTATGGAAAACTATGATGTTACTGTAACAATCTATTGTAACTAAATAGGGAATGTATGGAATTGCATTTTAACCTATGAAACTGCTATTTTGTTGTTACTTTCCAGCTTTTACTTTTATAGTATATATGTATTATCCAATTTGCAGTGTCAAAAATCAATAGTAGAATACATTACATTGCATTTTCAACCCTGGGACTCATAATTCAAAAAGTTGTTCTCAAATCACATTGTTAAAGCCTTTGTATTGAATGCAAAGCTATTACAGCCACTAAACAGTTTCTGATATAAAAACCTTTTTTTCAAGCTTTTTTCAAACTTTGGAAAACTATGATGTTACTGTAACAATCTATTGTAACTAAATAGGGAATGTATGGAATTGCATTTTTACCTATGAAACTGCTATTTTGTTGTTACTTTCCAGCTTTTACTTCTATAGTATATAGGTATTATTCAACTTGCAGTGTTATAAATCAATAGTAAAATGCATTACATTGCATTTTCAACCCTGAGACTCATAATTCAAAAAGTTGTTCTCAAATCACATTGCCTTTGTATCGAATGCAAAGCTATCACAGCCACTAAACAGTTTCTGCTATAAAAACCTTGTTTACAAGCTCTTTTCCAACTTTGGAAAACTATGATGTTACTGTAACAATCTATTGTAACTAAATAGGGAATGTATGGAATTGCATTTTCACCTATGAAACTGCTATTTTGTTGTTACTTTCCAGCTTTTACTTTTATAGTATATATGTATTATTCAACTTGCAGTGTTATAAATCAATAGTAAAATGCATTACATTGCATTTTCAACCCTGAGACTCATAATTCAAAAAGTTGTTCTCAAATCACATTGCTAAAGCCTTTGTATTGAATGCAAAGCTATTACAGCCACTAAACAGTTTCTGCTATAAAAACCTTGTTTTCAAGCTTTTTTCCAACTTTGGAAAACTATGATGTTACTGTAACAATCTATTGTAACTAAATATGGAATGTATGGAATTGCATTTTCACCTATGGAACTGCTATTTTGTTGTTACTTTCCAGCTTTTACTTCTATAGTATATATGTATTATCCAATTTGCAGTGTTATAAATCAATAGTAAAATGCATTACATTGCATTTTCAACCCTGAGACTCATAATTCAAAAAGTTGTTCTCAAATCACATTGCTAAAGCCTTTGTATTGAATGCAAAGCTATTACAGCCACTAAACAGTTTCTGCTATAAAAACCTTGTTTTCAAGCTCTTTTCCAACTTTGGAAAACTATGATGTTACTGTAACAATCTATTGTAACTAAATATGGAATGTATGGAATTGCATTTTCACCTATGAAACTGCTATTTTGTTGTTACTTTCCAGCTTTTACTTCTATAGTATATATGTATTATCCAATTTGCAGTGTTATAAATCAATAGTAAAATGCATTACATTGCATTTTCAACCCTGAGACTCATAATTCAAAAAGTTGTTCTCAAATCACATTGCTAAATGCTTTGTATTGAATGCAAAGTTATTACAGCCACTAAACACTTTCTGCTATGAAAACCTTGTTTTGAAGGACTTTTCAAACTTTGGAAAACTATGATGTTACTGTAACAATCTATTGTAACTAAATAGGGAATGTATGGAATTGCATTTTCACCTATGAAACTGCTATTTTGTTGTTACTTTCCAGCTTATACTTTTGTAGTATATATGTATTATCCAATTTGCAGTGTTATAAATCAATAGTAAAATGCATTACATTGCATTTTCAACCCTGAGACTCATAATTCAAAAAGTTGTTCTCAAATCACATTGCTAAAGCCTTTGTATTGAATGCAAAGCTATTACCGCCACTAAACACTTTCTGCTGTGAAAACCTTGTTTTCGAGCACTTTTCCAACTGTGGAAAACTATGATGTTACTGTAACAATCTATTGTAACTAAATAGGGAATGTATGGAATTGCATTTTAACCTATGAAACTGCTATTTTGTTGTAACTTTCTAGCTTTTACTTTTATAGTATATATGTATTATCCAATATGCAGTGTTATAAATCAATAGTAAAATACATTACATTGCATTTTCTACCTTGAGACTCATAATTCAAAAAGTTCTTCTCAAATCACATTGCTAAAGCCTTTGTATTGAATGCAAAGCTATAACAGCCACTAAACACTTTCTGCTATGAAAACCTTGTTTTCAAGCTCTTTTCCAACTTTGAAAAACTATGATGTTACTGTAACAATCTATTGTAACTAAATAGGGAATGTATATAATTGCATTTTCACCAGTGAAACTTCTATTTTGTTGCTACTTTCCAGCTTATACTTTTATAGTATATATGTATTATCCAATTTTCAGTGTTATAAATCAATAGTAAAATGCATTACATTGCATTTTCAACCCTGAGACTCATAATTCAAAAAGTTGTTCTCAAATCACATTGCTAAAGCCTTTGTATTGAATACGAAGCTATTACAGCCACTAAACACTTTCTGTTATGAAAACCTTGTTTTCAAGCACTTCTCCAACTTTGGAAAACTATGATGGTACTGTAACGATCTATTGTAACTAAATAGGGAATGTATGGAATTGCATTTTCACCTATGAAAGTGCTATTTTGTTGTTACTTTCCAGCATTTACTTTTATAGTATATAGGTATTATCCACTTTGCAGTGTTATAAATCAATAGTAAAATGCATTACATTGCATTTTCAACCCTGAGACTCATAATTCAAAAAGTTGTTCTCAAATCACATTGCTAAAGCCTTTGTATTGAATGCAAAGCTATTAACTCCACTAAACACTTTCTGCTGTTAAAACCTTGTTTTCGAGCACTTTTCCAACTTTGGAAAACTATGATGTTACTGTAACAATCTATTGTAACTAAATAGGGAATGTATGGAATTGCATTTTCACCTATGAAAGTGCTATTTTGTTGTTACTTTCCAGCTTTTACTTTTATAGTATATATGTATTATTCAATATGCAGAGTTATAAATCAATAGTAAAATGCATTACATTGCATTTTCAACCCTGAGACTCTTAATTCAAAAAGTTGTTCTCAAATCACATTGCTAAAGCCTTTGTATTGAATGCAAAGCTATTACAGCCACTAAACACTTTCTGCTATGAAAACCTTGTTTTGAAGGACTTTTCAAACTTTGGAAAACTATGATGTTATTGTAACAATCTATTGTAACTAAATAGGGAATGTATGGAATTGCATTTTCACCTATGAAACTGCTATTTTGTTGTTACTTTCCAGTTTTTACTTTTGTAGTATATAAGTATTATCCACTTTGCAGTGTTATAAATCAATAGTAAAATGCATTACATTGCATTTTCAACCCTGAGACTCATAATTCCAAAAGTTGTTCTCAAATCACATTGCTAAAGCCTTTGTATTGAATGCAAAGCTATAACAGCCACTAAACACTTTCTGCTATAAAAACCTAGTTTTCAAGCACATTTCCAACTTTGGAAAACTATGATGTTACTGTAACAATCTATTGTAACTAAATAGGGAATGTATGGAATTGCATTTTCACCAATGAAACTGCTATTTTGTTGTTACTTTCCAGCTATTACTTTCATAGTATATATGTATTATTCAATATGCAGTGTTATAAATCAATAGCAAAATGCATTACATTGCATTTTCAACCCTGAGACTCATAATTCAAAAAGTTGTTCTCAAATCACATTGCTAAAGCCTTTGTATTTAATGCAAAGCTATCACAGCCATTAAACACTTTCTGCTATGAAAACGTTGTTTTGAAGGACTTTTCCAACTTTGGAAAACTATGATGTTACTGTAACAATCTATTGTAACTAAATAGGGAATGTATGGAATTGCATTTTTACCAATGAAACTGCTATTTTGTTGTTACTTTCTAGCTTTTACTTTTATAGTATATATGTATTATTAAATATGCAGTGTTATAAATCAATAGTAAAAATGCTATAGCCTTTGTATTGAATACAAAGCATTTACAGCCACTAAACAATTTCTGTTATGAAAACCTTGTTTTCAAGCACTTCTCCAACTTTGGAAAACTATGATGGTACTGTAACGATCTATTGTAACTAAATAGGGAATGTATGGAATTGCATTTTCACCTATGAAACTGCTATTTTGTTGTTACTTTCCAGCTTATACTTCTATAGTATATAGGTATTATCCACTTTGCAGTGTTATAAATCAATAGTAAAATGCATTACATTGCATTTTCAACCCTGAGACTCATAATTCAAAAAGTTGTTCTCAAATCACATTGCTAAAGCCTTTGTATTGAATACAAAGCTATTACAGCCACTAAACACTTTCTGTTATGAAAACCTTGTTTTCAAGCACTTCTCCAACTTTGGAAAACTATGATGGTACTGTAACGATCTATTGTAACTAAATAGGGAATGTATGGAATTGCATTTTCACCTATGAAAGTGCTATTTTGTTGTTACTTTCCATCTTTTACTTTTATAGTATATATGTATTATCCAATTTGCAGCGTTATAAATCAATAGTAAAATGCATTACATTGCATTTTCAACCCTGAGACTCATAATTCAAAAAGTTGTTCTCAAATCACATTGCTAAAGCCTTTGTATTGAATGCAAAGCTATTACAGCCACTAAACACTTCCTGCTGTGAAAACCTTGTTTTCGAGCACTTTTCCAACTTTGGAAAACTATGATGTTACTGTAACAATCTATTGTAACTAAATAGGGAATGTATGGAATTGCATTTTCACCTATGAAAGTGCTATTTTGTTGTTACTTTCCAGCTTTTACTTTTATAGTATATATGTATTATTCAATATGCAGAGTTATAAATCAATAGTAAAATGCATTACATTGCATTTTCAACCCTGAGACTCATAATTCAAAAAGTGTTTCTCAAATCACATTGCTAAAGCCTTTGTATTGAATGCAAAGCTATTACAGCCACTAAACACTTTCTGCTATGAAAACCTTGTTTTGAAGGACTTTTCCAACTTTGGAAAACTAGATGTTACTGTAACAATCTATTGTAACTAAATAGGGAATGTATGGAATTGCATTTTCACCTATGAAACTGCTATTTTGTTGTTACTTTCCAACTTATACTTCTATAGTATATAGGTATTATCCACTTTGCAGTGTTATAAATCAATAGTAAAATGCATTACATTGCATTTTCAACCCTGAGACTCATAATTCAAAAAGTTGTTCTCAAATCACATTGCTAAAGCCTTTGTATTGAATGCAAAGCTATTATAGCCACTAAACACTTTCTGTTATGAAAACCTTGTTTTCAAGCACTTCTCCAACTTTGGAAAACTATGATGGTACTGTAACAATCTATTGTAACTAAATAGGGAATGTATGGAATTGCATTTTCACCTATGAAACTGCTATTTTGTTGTTACTTTCCAGCATTTACTTTTATAGTATATAGGTATTATCCACTTTGCAGTGTTATAAATCAATAGTAAAATGCATTACATTACATTTTCAACCCTGAGACTCATAATTCAAAAAGTTGTTCTCAAATCACATTGCTAAAGCCTTTGTATTGAATGCAAAGCTATTACAGCCACTAAACACTTTCTGTTATGAAAACCTTGTTTTCAAGCACTTCTCCAACTTTGGAAAACTATGATGGTACTGTAACAATCTATTGTAACTAAATAGGGAATGTATGGAATTGCATTTTCACCTATGAAACTGCTATTTTGTTGTTACTTTCCAGCATTTACTTTTATAGTATATAGGTATTATCCACTTTGCAGTGTTATAAATCAATAGTAAAATGCATTACATTACATTTTCAACCCTGAGACTCATAATTCAAAAAGTTGTTCTCAAATCACATTGCTAAAGCCTTTGTATTGAATGCAAAGCTATTACCGCCACTAAACACTTTCTGCTGTTAAAACCTTGTTTTCGAGCACTTTTCCAACTTTGGAAAACTATGATGTTACTGTAACAATCTATTGTAACTAAATAGGGAATGTATGGAATTGCATTTTCACCTATGAAACTGCTATTTTGTTGTTACTTTCCAACTTATACTTCTATAGTATATAGGTATTATCCACTTTGCAGTGTTATAAATCAATAGTAAAATGCATTACATTGCATTTTCAACCCTGAGACTCATAATTCAAAAAGTTGTTCTCAAATCACATTGCTAAAGCCTTTGTATTGAATGCAAAGCTATTATAGCCACTAAACACTTTCTGTTATGAAAACCTTGTTTTCAAGCACTTCTCCAACTTTGGAAAACTATGATGGTACTGTAACAATCTATTGTAACTAAATAGGGAATGTATGGAATTGCATTTTCACCTATGAAACTGCTATTTTGTTGTTACTTTCCAGCATTTACTTTTATAGTATATAGGTATTATCCACTTTGCAGTGTTATAAATCAATAGTAAAATGCATTACATTACATTTTCAACCCTGAGACTCATAATTCAAAAAGTTGTTCTCAAATCACATTGCTAAAGCCTTTGTATTGAATGCAAAGCTATTACCGCCACTAAACACTTTCTGCTGTTAAAACCTTGTTTTCGAGCACTTTTCCAACTTTGGAAAACTATGATGTTACTGTAACAATCTATTGTAACTAAATAGGGAATGTATGGAATTGCATTTTCACCTATGAAACTGCTATTTTGTTGTTACTTTCCAGCTTTTACTTTTATAGTATATATGTATTAATCAATTTGCAGTGTTATAAATCAATAGTAAAATGCATTACATTGCATTTTCTACCTTGACACTCAGAATTCCAAAAGTTGTTCTCAAATCACATTGCTAAAGCCTTTGTATTGAATGCAAAGCTATTACAGCCACTAAACACTTTCTGTTATGAAAACCTTGTTTTCAAGCACTTCTCCAACTTTGGAAAACTATGATGGTACTGTAACAATCTATTGTAACTAAATAGGGAATGTATGGAATTGCATTTTCACCTATGAAACTGCTATTTTGTTGTTACTTTCCAGCATTTACTTTTATAGTATATAGGTATTATCCACTTTGCAGTGTTATAAATCAATAGTAAAATGCATTACATTACATTTTCAACCCTGAGACTCATAATTCAAAAAGTTGTTCTCAAATCACATTGCTAAAGCCTTTGTATTGAATGCAAAGCTATTACCGCCACTAAACACTTTCTGCTGTTAAAACCTTGTTTTCGAGCACTTTTCCAACTTTGGAAAACTATGATGTTACTGTAACAATCTATTGTAACTAAATAGGGAATGTATGGAATTGCATTTTCACCTATGAAACTGCTATTTTGTTGTTACTTTCCAGCTTTTACTTTTATAGTATATATGTATTATTCAATATGCAGAGTTATAAATCAATAGTAAAATGCATTACATTGCATTTTCAACCCTGAGACTCTTAATTCAAAAAGTTGTTCTCAAATCACATTGCTAAAGCCTTTGTATTGAATGCAAAGCTATTACAGCCACTAAACACTTTCTGCTGTGAAAACCTTGTTTTGAAGGACTTTTCAAACTTTGGAAAACTATGATGTTATTGTAACAATCTATTGTAACTAAATAGGGAATGTATGGAATTGCATTTTCACCTATGAAACTGCTATTTTGTTGTTACTTTCCAGTTTTTACTTTTGTAGTATATAGGTATTATCCACTTTGCAGTGTTATAAATCAATAGTAAAATGCATTACATTGCATTTTCAACCCTGACACTCATAATTCAAAAAGTTGTTCTCAAATCACATTGCTAAAGCCTTTGTATTGAATGCAAAGCTATTACAGCCACTAAACACTTTTTGCTATGAAAACCTTGTTTTCAAGCTCTTTTCCAACTTTGGAAAACTATGATGTTACTGTGAGAAACTATTGTAACTAAATAGGGAATGTATGGAATTGCATTTTCACCAATGAAACTGCTATTTTGTTGTTACTTTCCAGCTATTACTTTCATAGTATATATGTATTATTCAATATGCAGTGTTATAAATCAATAGCAAAATGCATTACATTGCATTTTCAACCCTGAGACTCATAATTCAAAAAGTTGTTCTCAAATCACATTGCTAAAGCCTTTGTATTTAATGCAAAGCTATCACAGCCACTAAACACTTTCTGCTATGAAAACGTTGTTTGAAGGACTTTTCCAACTTTGGAAAACTATGATGTTACTGTAACAATCTATTGTAACTAAATAGGGAATGTATGAAATTGCATTTTTACCAATGAAACTGCTATTTTGTTGTTACTTTCTAGCTTTTACTTTTATAGTATATATGTATTATTAAATATGCAGTGTTATAAATCAATAGTAAAAATGCTATAGCCTTTGTATTGAATGCAAAGCTATTACAGCCACTAAACACTTTCTGTTATGAAAACCTTGTTTTCAAGCACTTCTCCAACTTTGGAAAACTATGATGGTACTGTAACGATCTATTGTAACTAAATAGGGAATGTATGGAATTGCATTTTCACCTATGAAACTGCTATTTTGTTGTTACTTTCCAGCTTTTACTTTTATAGTATATATGTATTATCCAATTTGCAGCGTTATAAATCAATAGTAAAATGCATTACATTGCATTTTCAACCCTGAGACTCATAATTCAAAAAGTTGTTCTCAAATCACATTGCTAAAGCCTTTGTATTGAATGCAAAGCTATTACAGCCACTAAACACTTTCTGCTATAAAAACGTTGTTTTGAAGGACTTTTCCAACTTTGGAAAACTAGATGTTACTGTAACAATCTATTGTAACTAAATAGGGAATGTATGGAATTGCATTTTCACCTATGAAACTGCTATTTTGTTGTTACTTTCCAACTTATACTTCTATAGTATATAGGTATTATCCACTTTGCAGTGTTATAAATCAATAGTAAAATGCATTACATTGCATTTTCAACCCTGAGACTCATAATTCAAAAAGTTGTTCTCAAATCACATTGCTAAAGCCTTTGTATTGAATGCAAAGCTATTACAGCCACTAAACACTTTCTGTTATGAAAACCTTGTTTTCAAGCACTTCTCCAACTTTGGAAAACTATGATGGTACTGTAACAATCTATTGTAACTAAATAGGGAATGTATGGAATTGCATTTTCACCTATGAAACTGCTATTTTGTTGTTACTTTCCAGCATTTACTTTTATAGTATATAGGTATTATCCACTTTGCAGTGTTATAAATCAATAGTAAAATGCATTACATTACATTTTCAACCCTGAGACTCATAATTCAAAAAGTTGTTCTCAAATCACATTGTTAAAGCCTTTGTATTGAATGCAAAGCTATTACCGCCACTAAACACTTTCTGCTGTTAAAACCTTGTTTTCGAGCACTTTTCCAACTTTGGAAAACTATGATGTTACTGTAACAATCTATTGTAACTAAATAGGGAATGTATGGAATTGCATTTTCACCTATGAAAGTGCTATTTTGTTGTTACTTTCCAGCTTTTACTTTTATAGTATATATGTATTATTCAATATGCAGAGTTATAAATCAATAGTAAAATGTATTACATTGCATTTTCAACCCTGAGACTCTTAATTCAAAAAGTTGTTCTCAAATCACATTGCTAAAGCCTTTGTATTGAATGCAAAGCTATTACAGCCACTAAACACTTTCTGCTATGTAAACCTTGTTTTGAAGGACTTTTCAAACTTTGGAAAACTATGATGTTATTGTAACAATCTATTGTAACTAAATAGGGAATGTATGGAATTGCATTTTCACCTATGAAACTGCTATTTTGTTGTTACTTTCCAGTTTTTACTTTTGTAGTATATAGGTATTATCCACTTTGCAGTGTTATAAATCAATAGTAAAATGCATTACATTGCATTTTCAACCCTGAGACTCATAATTCCAAAAGTTGTTCTCAAATCACATTGCTAAAGCCTTTGTATTGAATGCAAAGCTATAACAGCCACTAAACACTTTCTGCTATAAAAACCTAGTTTTCAAGCACATTTATAACTTTGGAAAACTATGATGTTACTGTAACAATCTATTGTAACTAAATAGGGAATGTATGGAATTGCATTTTTACCTATGAAACTTCTATTTTGTTGTTACTTTCCAGCTTTTACTTTTATAGTATATATGTATTATACAATTTGCAGTGTTATAAATCAATAGTAAAATGCATTACATTGCATTCTCAACCCTGACACTCATAATTCAAAAAGTTGTTCTCAAATCACATTGCTAAAGCCTTTGTATTGAATGCAAAGCTATTACAGCTACTAAACACTTTTTGCTATGAAAACCTTGTTTTCAAGCTCTTTTCCAACTTTGGAAAACTATGATGTTACTGTGAGAAACTATTGTAACTAAATAGGGAATGTATGGAATTGCATTTTCACCAATGAAACTGCTATTTTGTTGTTACTTTCCAGCTATTACTTTCATAGTATATATGTATTATTCAATATGCAGTGTTATAAATCAATAGCAAAATGCATTACATTGCATTTTCAACCCTGAGACTCATAATTCAAAAAGTTGTTCTCAAATCACATTGCTAAAGCCTTTGTATTTAATGCAAAGCTATCACAGCCACTAAACACTTTCTGCTATGAAAACGTTGTTTTGAAGGACTTTTCCAACTTTGGAAAACTATGATGTTACTGTAACAATCTATTGTAACTAAATAGGGAATGTATGGAATTGCATTTTTACCAATGAAACTGCTATTTTGTTGTTACTTTCTAGCTTTTACTTTTATAGTATATATGTATTATTAAATATGCAGTGTTATAAATCAATAGTAAAAATGCTATAGCCTTTGTATTGAATACAAAGCATTTACAGCCACTAAACAATTTCTGTTATGAAAACCTTGTTTTCAAGCACTTCTCCAACTTTGGAAAACTATGATGGTACTGTAACGATCTATTGTAACTAAATAGGGAATGTATGGAATTGCATTTTCACCTATGAAACTGCTATTTTGTTGTTACTTTCCAGCTTATACTACTATAGTATATAGGTATTATCCACTTTGCAGTGTTATAAATCAATAGTAAAATGCATTACATTGCATTTTCAACCCTGAGACTCATAATTCAAAAAGTTGTTCTCAAATCACATTGCTAAAGCCTTTGTATTGAATGCAAAGCTATTACAGCCACTAAACACTTTCTGTTATGAAAACCTTGTTTTCAAGCACTTCTCCAACTTTGGAAAACTATGATGGTACTGTAACAATCTATTGTAACTAAATAGGGAATGTATGGAATTGCATTTTCACCTATGAAACTGCTATTTTGTTGTTACTTTCCAGCTTTTACTTTTATAGTATATATGTATTATCCAATTTGCAGCGTTATAAATCAATAGTAAAATGCATTACATTGCATTTTCAACCCAGAGACTCATAATTAAAAAAGTTGTTCTCAAATCACATTGCTAAAGCCTTTGTATTGAATGCAAAGCTATAACGGCCACTAAACAGTTTCTGCTATAAAAACCTTGTTTTCAAGCTCTTTTCCAACTTTGGAAAACTATGATGTTACTGTAACAATCTATTGTAACTAAATAGGGAATGTATGGAATTGCATTTTCATCTATGAAACTGCTACTTTGTTGTTACTTTCCAGCTTTTACTTTTATAGTATATATGTATTATTCAATATGCAGAGTTATAAATCAATAGTAAAATGCATTACATTGCATTTTCAACCCTGAGACTCATAATTCAAAAAGTTGTTCTCAAATCACATTGCTAAAGCCTTTGTATTGAATGCAAAGCTATTACAGCCACTAAACACTTTCTGCTATGAAAACGTTGTTTTGAAGGACTGTTCAAACTTTGGAAAACTATGATGTTACTGTAACAATCTATTGTAACTAAATAGGGAATGTATGGAATTGCATTTTCACCTATGAAACTGCCATTTTGTTGTTACTTTCCAGCTTATACTTCTATAGTATATAGGTATTATCCACTTTGCAGTGTTATAAATCAATAGTAAAATGCATTACATTGCATTTTCAACCCTGAGACTCATAATTCAAAAAGTTGTTCTCAAATCACATTGCTAAATGCTTTGTATTGAATGCAAAGCTATAACAGCCACTAAACAGTTTCTGCTATGAAAACCTTGTTTTCAAGCTTTTTTCCAACTTTGGAAAACTATGATGTTACAGTAACAATCTATTGTAACTAAATAGGGAATGTATGGAATTGCATTTTCACCTATGAAACTGCTATTTTGTTGTTACTTTCCAGCTTTTACTTTTGTAGTATAAAGGTATTATCCAATTTACAGTGTTATAAATCAATAGTAAAATGCATTACATTGCATTTTCAACCCTGAGACTCATAATTCAAA
The DNA here is from genome assembly GCA_963457665.1 of Thysanoteuthis rhombus. NCBI lineage: Eukaryota > Metazoa > Mollusca > Cephalopoda > Oegopsida > Thysanoteuthidae > Thysanoteuthis > Thysanoteuthis major. Next base: position 14,628,793 of record OY735206.1, on the reverse strand, counting down.
AAGTTGTTCTCAAATCACATTGCTAAAGCCTTTGTATTGAATGCAAAGCTATTACCGCCACTAAACACTTTCTGCTATAAAAACCTAGTTTTCAAGCACTTTTCCAACTTTGGAAAACTATGATGTTACTGTAACAATCTATTGTAACTAAATAGGGAATGTATGGAATTGCATTTTTACCTATGAAACTTCTATTTTGTTGTTACTTTCCAGCTTTTACTTTCATAGTATATATGTATTATACAATTTGCAGTGTTATAAATCAATAGTAAAATGCATTACATTGCATTTTCAACCCTGAGACTCATTTCAAAAAGTTGTTCTCAAATCACATTGCTAAAGCCTTTGTATTGAATGCAAAGCTATTACAGCCACTAAACACTTTCTGCTATGAAAACCTTGTTTTCAAGCTCTTTTCCAACTTTGGAAAACTATGATGTTACTGTGAGAAACTATTGTAACTAAATAGGGAATGTATGGAATTGCATTTTCACCTATGAAACTGCTATTTTGTTGTTACTTTCCAGTTTTTACTTTTGTAGTATATAGGTATTATCCACTTTGCAGTGTTATAAATCAATAGTAAAATGCATTACATTGCATTTTCAACCCTGAGACTCATAATTCAAAAAGTTGTTCTCAAATCACATTGATAAAGCCTTTGTATTGAATGCAAAGCTATTACAGCCACTAAACACTTTCTGCTATGAAAACCTAGTTTTCAAGCACTTTTCCAACTATGGAAAACTATGATGTTACTGTAACAATCTATTGTAACTAAATAGGGAATGTATGGAATTGCATTTTTACCAATGAAACTGCTATTTTGTTGTTACTTTCTAGCTTTTACTTTTATAGTATATATGTATTATTAAATATGCAGTGCTATAAATCAATAGTAAAATGCATTACATTGCATTTTCAACCCTGAGACTCATAATTCAAAAAGTTGTTCTCAAATCACATTGCTATAGCCTTTGTATTGATTACAAAGCTATTACAGCGACTAAACACTTTCTGTTATGAAAACCTTGTTTTCAAGCACTTCTCCAACTTTGGAAAACTATGATGGTACTGTAACGATCTATTGTAACTAAATAGGGAATGTATGGAATTGCATTTTCACCTATGAAACTGCTATTTTGTTGTTACTTTCCAGCTTTTACTTTTATAGTATATATGTATTATCCAATTTGCAGTGTTTTAAATCAATAGTAAAATGCATTACATTGCATTTTCAACCCTGAGACTCATAATTCAAAAAGTTGTTCTCAAATCACATTGCTAAATGCTTTGTATTGAATGCAAAGCTATAACAGCCACTAAACAGTTTCTGCTATGAAAACCTTGTTTTCAAGCTTTTTTCCAACTTTGGAAAACTATGATGTTACAGTAACAATCTATTGTAACTAAATAGGGAATGTATGGAATTGCATTTTCACCTATGAAACTGCTATTTTGTTGTTACTTTCCAGCTTTTACTTTTGTAGTATAAAGGTATTATCCAATTTACAGTGTTATAAATCAATAGTAAAATGCATTACATTGCATTTTCAACCCTGAGACTCATTTCAAAAAGTTGTTCTCAAATCACATTGCTAAAGCCTTTGTATTGAATGCAAAGCTATTACAGCCACTAACCACTTTCTGCTATGAAAACCTTGTTTTCAAGCTCTTTTCCAACTTTGGAAAACTATGATGTTACTGTGAGAAACTATTGTAACTAAATAGGGAATGTATGGAATTGCATTTTCACCTAGTGGACTGCTATTTTGTTGTTACTTTCCAGCTTTTACTTTTATAGTATATGTGTATTATTCAATATGCAGTGTTATTAATCAATAGTAAAATACATTACATTGCATTTTCAACCCTGAGACTCATAATTCAAAAAGTTGTTCTCAAATCACATTGATAAAGCCTTTGTATTGAATGCAAAGCTATTACAGCCACTAAACACTTTCTGCTATGAAAACCTAGTTTTCAAGCACTTTTCCAACTATGGAAAACTATGATGTTACTGTAACAATCTATTGTAACTAAATAGGGAATGTATGGAATTGCATTTTTACCAATGAAACTGCTATTTTGTTGTTACTTTCTAGCTTTTACTTTTATAGTATATATGTATTATTAAATATGCAGTGCTATAAATCAATAGTAAAATGCATTAAATTGCATTTTCAACCCTGAGACTCATAATTCAAAAAGTTGTTCTCAAATCACATTGCTATAGCCTTTGTATTGATTACAAAGCTATTACAGCGACTAAACACTTTCTGTTATGAAAACCTTGTTTTCAAGCACTTCTCCAACTTTGGAAAACTATGATGGTACTGTAACGATCTATTGTAACTAAATAGGGAATGTATGGAATTGCATTTTCACCTATGAAACTGCTATTTTGTTGTTACTTTCCAGCTTTTACTTTTATAGTATATATGTATTATCCAATTTGCAGTGTTATAAATCAATAGTAAAATGCATTACATTGCATTTTCAACCCTGAGACTCATAATTCAAAAAGTTGTTCTCAAATCACATTGCTAAAGCCTTTGTATTGAATGCAAAGCTATTACCGCCACTAAACACTTTCTGCTGTTAAAACCTTGTTTTCGAACACTTTTCCAACTGTGGAAAACTATGATGTTACTGTAACAATCTATTGTAACTAAATAGGGAATGTATGGAATTGCATTTTCACCTATGAAACTGCTATTTTGTTGTAACTTTCTAGCTTTTACTTTTATAGTATATATGTATTATTCAATATGCAGTGTTATAAATCAATAGTAAAATGCATTACATTGCATTTTCAACCCTGAGACTCATAATTCAAAAAGTTGTTCTCAAATCACATTGCTAAAGCCTTTGTATTGAATGCAAAGCTATAACAGCCACTAAACACTTTCTGCTATGAAAACCTTGTTTTCAAGCACTTTTCCAACTATGGAAAACTATGATGTTACTGTAACAATCTATTGTAACTAAATAGGGAATGTATGGAATTGCATTTTTACCTATGAAACTTCTATTTTGTTGTTACTTTCCAGCTTTTACTTTTATAGTATATATGTATTATACAATTTGCAGTGTTATAAATCAATAGTAAAATGCATTACATTGCATTTTCAACCCTGAGACTCATAATTCAAAAAGTTGTTCTCAAATCACATTGCTAAAGCCTTTGTATTGAATGCAAAGCTATTACAGCCACTAAACACTTTTTGCTATGAAAACCTTGTTTTCAAGCTCTTTTCCAACTTTGGAAAACTATGATGTTACTGTGAGAAACTATTGTAACTAAATAGGGAATGTATGGAATTGCATTTTCACCAATGAAACTGCTATTTTGTTGTTACTTTCCAGCTATTACTTTCATAGTATATATGTATTATTCAATATGCAGTGTTATAAATCAATAGCAAAATGCATTACATTGCATTTTCAACCCTGAGACTCATAATTCAAAAAGTTGTTCTCAAATCACATTGCTAAAGCCTTTGTATTTAATGCAAAGCTATCACAGCCACTAAACACTTTCTGCTATGAAAACGTTGTTTTGAAGGACTTTTCCAACTTTGGAAAACTATGATGTTACTGTAACAATCTATTGTAACTAAATAGGGAATGTATGGAATTGCATTTTTACCAATGAAACTGCTATTTTGTTGTTACTTTCTAGCTTTTACTTTTATAGTATATATGTATTATTAAATATGCAGTGTTATAAATCAATAGTAAAATTGCTATAGCTTTTGTATTGAATACAAAGCTATTACAGCCACTAAACACTTTCTGTTATGAAAACCTTGTTTTCAAGTACTTTTCCAACTTTGGAAAACTATGATGTTACTGTAACAATCTATTGTAACTAAATAGGGAATGTATGGAATTGCATTTTTACCTATGAAACTTCTATTTTGTTGTTACTTTCCAGCTTTTACTTTTATAGTATATATGTATTATACAATTTGCAGTGTTATAAATCAATAGTAAAATGCATTACATTGCATTTTCAACCCTGAGACTCATAATTCAAAAAGTTGTTCTCAAATCACATTGCTAAAGCCTTTGTATTGAATGCAAAGCTATTACAGCCACTAAACACTTTCTGCTATGAAAACGTTGTTTTGAAGGACTTTTCCAACTTTGGAAAACTATGATGTTACTGTAACAATCTATTGTAACTAAATAGGGAATGTATGGAATTGCATTTTCACCTATGAAACTGCTATTTTGTTGTTACTTTCCAGCTTATACTTATATAGTATAAAGGTATTATCCACTTTGCAGTGTTATAAATCAATAGTAAAATGCATTACATTGCATTTTCAACCCTGAGACTCATAAATCAAAAAGTTGTTCTCAAATCACATTGCTAAAGCCTTTGTATTGAATGCAAAGCTATTACAGCCTCTAAACACTTTCTGTTATGAAAACCTTGTTTTCAAGCACTTCTCCAACTTTGGAAAACTATGATGGTACTGTAACGATCTATTGTAACTAAATAGGGAATGTATGGAATAACATTTTCACCTATGAAACTGCTATTTTGTTGTTACTTTCCAGCTTTTACTTTTATAGTATATATGTATTATCCAATTTGCAGCGTTATAAATCAATAGTAAAATGCATTACATTGCATTTTCAACCCTGAGACTCATAATTCAAAAAGTTGTTCTCAAATCACATTGCTAAAGCCTTTGTATTGAATGCAAAGCTATTACAGCCACTAAACAGTTTCTGCTGTTAAAACCTTGTTTTCAAGCTCTTTTCCAACTTTGGAAAACTATGATGGTACTGTAACGATCTATTGTAACTAAATAGGGAATGTATGGAATAACATTTTCACCTATGAAACTGCTATTTTGTTGTTACTTTCCAGCTTTTACTTTTATAGTATATATGTATTATCCAATTTGCAGCGTTATAAATCAATAGTAAAATGCATTACATTGCATTTTCAACCCTGAGTCTCATAATTCAAAAAGTTGTTCTCAAATCACATTGCTAAAGCCTTTGTATTGAATGCAAAGCTATTACCGCCACTAAACACTTTCTGCTGTTAAAACCTTGTTTTCGAGCACTTTTCCAACTTTGGAAAACTATGATGTTACTGTAACAATCTATTGTAACTAAATAGGGAATGTATGGAATTGTATTTCCACCTATGAAAGTGCTATTTTGTTGTTACTTTCCAGCTTTTACTTTTATAGTATATATGTATTATTCAATATGCAGTGTTATAAATCAATAGTAAAATACATTACATTGCATTTTCAACCCTGAGACTCATAATTCAAAAAGTTGTTCTCAAATCACATTGATAAAGCCTTTGTATTGAATGCAAAGCTATTACAGCCACTAAACACTTTCTGCTATGAAAACCTTGTTTTCAAGCACTTTTCCAACCATGGAAAACTATGATGTTACTGTAACAATCTATTGTAACTAAATAGGGAATGTATGGAATTGCATTTTTACCAATGAAACTGCTATTTTGTTGTTACTTTCTAGCTTTTACTTTTATAGTATATATGTATTATTAAATATGCAGTGCTATAAATCAATAGTAAAATGCATTACATTGCATTTTCAACCCTGAGACTCATAATTCAAAAAGTTGTTCTCAAATCACATTGCTAAAGCCTTTGTATTGAATGCAAAGCTATTACCGCCACTAAACACTTTCTGCTGTGAAAACCTTGTTTTCGAGCACTTTTCCAACTGTGGAAAACTATGATGTTACTGTAACAATCTATTGTAACTAAATAGGGAATGTATGGAATTGCATTTTCACCTATGAAACTGCTATTTTGTTGTAACTTTCTAGCTTTTACTTTTATAGTATATATGTATTATTCAACATGCAGTGTTATAAATCAATAGTAAAATACATTACATTGCATTTTCTACCTTGAGACTCATGATTAAAAAAGTTGTTCTCAAATCACATTGCTAAAGCCTTTGTATTGAATGCAAAGCTATTACAGCCACTAAACACTTTCTGCTATGAAAACCTTGTTTTCAAGCTTTTTTCCAACTTTGGAAAACTATGATGTTACTGTAACAATCTATTGTAACTAAATAGGGAATGTATAGAATTGCATTTTCACCAGTGAAACTGCTATTTTGTTGTTACTTTCCAGCTTATACTTCTATAGTATATATGTATTATCCAATTTTCAGTGTTATAAATCAATAGTAAAATGCATTACATTGCATTTTCAACCCTGAAACTCATAATTCAAAAAGTTGTTCTCAAATCACATTGCTAAAGCCTTTGTATTGAATACAAAGCTATTACAGCCACTAAACACTTTCTGTTATGAAAACCTTGTTTTCAAGCTCTTTTCCAACTTTGGAAAACTATGATGGTACTGTAACGATCTATTGTAACTAAATTGGGAATGTATGGAATTGCATTTTCACCTATGAAACTGCTACTTTGTTGTTACTTTCCAGCTTTTACTTTTATAGTATATATGTATTATCCAATTTGCAGTGTTATAAATCAATCATAAAATGCATTACATTGCATTTTCAACCCTGAGACTCATAATTCAAAAAGTTGTTCTCAAATCACATTGCTAAAGCCTTTGTATTGAATGCAAAGCTATTACCGCCACTAAACACTTTCTGCTGTGAAAACCTTGTTTTCGAGCACTTTTCCAACTATGGAAAACTATGATGTTACTGTAACAATCTATTGTAACTAAATAGGGAATGTATGGAATTGCATTTTCACCTATGAAACTGCTATTTTGTTGTAACTTTCTAGCTTTTACTTTTATAGTATATATGTATTATTCAACATGCAGTGTTATAAATCAATAGTAAAATACATTACATTGCATTTTCTACCTTGAGACTCATGATCAAAAAAGTTGTTCTCAAATCACATTGCTAAAGCCTTTGTATTGAATGCAAAGCTATTACAGCCACTAAACACTTTCTGCTATGAAAACCTTGTTTTCAAGCACTTTTCCAACTATGTAAAACTATGATGTTACTGTAACAATCTATTGTAACTAAATAGGGAATGTATGGAATTGCATTTTCACCAATGAAACTGCTATTTTGTTGTTACTTTCCAGCTTTTACTTTTATAGTATATATGTATTATTCAATATGCAGTGTTATAAATCAATAGTAAAATGCATTACATTGCATTTTCAACCCTGAGACTCATAATTCAAAAAGTTGTTCTCAAATCACATTGATAAAGCCTTTGTATTGAATGCAAAGCTATAACAGCCACTAAACACTTTCTGCTATGAAAACCTTGTTTTCGAGCACTTTTTTAACTTTGGAAAACTATGATGTTACTGTAACAATCTATTGTAACTGAATAGGGAATGTATGGAATTGCATTTTCACCTATGAAACTGCTATTTTGTTGTAACTTTCCAGCTTTTACTTTCATAGTATATATGTATTATTCAACATGCAGTGTTATAAATCTATAGTAAAATACATTACATTGCATTTTCTACCTTGAGACTCATGATTAAAAAAGTTGTTCTCAAATCACATTGCTAAAGCCTTTGTATTGAATGCAAAGCTATTACAGCCACTAAACACTTTCTGCTATGAAAACCTTGGTTTCAAGCACTTTTCCAACTATGGAAAACTATGATGTTACTGTAACAATCTATCGTAACTAAATAGGGAATGTATGGAATTGCATTTTTACCAATAAAACTGCTATTTTGTTGTTACTTTCCCGCTTTTACTTTTATATGTATATATGTATTATACAATTTGCAGTGTTATAAATCAATAGTAAAATGCATTACATTGCATTTTCAACCCTGAGACTCATAATTCAAAAAGTTGTTCTCAAATCACATTGCTATAGCCTTTGTATTGAATGCAAAGCTATTACAGCCACTAAACACTTTCTGGTATGAAAACCTTGTTTTGAAGCACTTTTCCAACTTTGGAAAACTATGATGTTACCTTAACAATCTATTGTAACTAAATAGGGAATGTATGGAATTGCATTTTCACCTATGAAAGTGGTATTTTGTTGTTACTTTCTAGCTTTTACTTTTATAGTATATATGTATTATTCAATATGCAGTGTTATAAATCAATAGTAAAATACATTACATTGCATTTTCTACCTTGAGACTCATGATTAAAAAAGTTGTTCTCAAATCACATTGCTAAAGCTTTTGTATTGAATGCAAAGCTATTACAGCCACTAAACACTTTCTGCTATGAAACCCTGTTTTCAAGCACTTTTCCAACTTTGGAAAACTATGATGTTACTGTAACAATCTATTGTAACTAAATGGGGAATGTATAAAATGGCATTTTTACTAATGAAACTTCTACTTTCTTGTTACTTTCCAGCTTTTACTTTTATAGTATATATGTATTATTCAATATGCAGTGTTATAAATCAATAGTAAAATGCATTACATTGCATTTTCTACCTTGAGACTCATGATTAAAAAAGTTGTTCTCAAATCACATTGCTAAAGCCTTTGTATTGAATGCAAAGCTATTACAGCCACTAAACAGTTTCCGCTATGTAAACCTTGTTTTCAAGCTTTTTTCCAACTTTGGAAAACTATGATGTTACTGTAACAATCTATTGTAACTAAATAGGGAATGTATGGAATTGCATTTTCACCTATGAAAGTGCTATTTTGTTGTTACTTTCCAGCTTTTACTTTTATAGTATATATGTATTATCCAATATGCAGTGTTATAAATCAATAGTAAAATACATTACATTGCATTTTCTACCTTGAGACTCATGATTAAAAAAGTTGTTCTCAAATCACATTGCTAAAGCTTTTGTATTGAATACAAAGCTATTACCGCCACTAAACACTTTCTGCTGTGAAAACCTTGTTTTCGAGCACTTTTCAAACTTTGGAAAACTATGATGTTACTGTAACAATCTATATTAACTGAATAGGGAATGTATGGAATTGCATTTTCACCTATGAAACTGCTATTTTGTTGTAACTTTCCAGCTTTTACTTTCATAGTATATATGTATTATTCAACATGCAGTGTTATAAATCAATAGTAAAATACATTACATTGCATTTTCTACCTTGAGACTCATGATTAAAAAAGTTGTTCTCAAATCACATTGCTAAAGCCTTTGTATTGAATGCAAAGCTATTACAGCCACTAAACACTTTCTGCTATGAAAACCTTGTTTTCAAGCACTCTTCCAACTATGGAAAACTATGATGTTACTGTAACAATCTATCGTAACTAAATAGGGAATGTATGGAATTGCATTTTTACCAATGAAACTGCTATTTTGTTGTTACTTTCCCGCTTTTACTTTTATATGTATATATGTATTATACAATTTGCAGTGTTATAAATCAATAGTAAAATGCATTACATTGCATTTTCAACCCTGAGACTCATAATTCAAAAAGTTGTTCTCAAATCACATTGCTATAGCCTTTGTATTGAATGCAAAGCTATTACAGCCACTAAACACTTTCTGCTATGAAAACCTTGTTTTTAAGCACTTTTCCAACTTTGGAAAACTATGATGTTACCTTAACAATCTATTGTAACTAAATAGGGAATGTATGGAATTGCATTTTCACCTATGAAAGTGGTATTTTGTTGTTACTTTCTAGCTTTTACTTTTATAGTATATATGTATTATTCAATATGCAGTGTTATAAATCAATAGTAAAATACATTACATTGCATTTTCTACCTTGAGACTCATGATTAAAAAAGTTGTTCTCAAATCACATTGCTAAAGCCTTTGTATTGAATGCAAAGCTATTACAGCCACTAAACACTTTCTGCTATGAAACCCTGTTTTCAAGCACTTTTCCAACTTTGGAAAACTATGATGTTACTGTAACAATCTATTGTAACTAAATGGGGAATGTATAAAATGGCATTTTTACTAATGAAACTTCTACTTTCTTGTTACTTTCCAGCTTTTACTTTTATAGTATATATGTATTATTCAATATGCAGTGTTATAAATCAATAGTAAAATGCATTACATTGCATTTTCTACCTTGAGACTCATGATTAAAAAAGTTGTTCTCAAATCACATTGCAAAATGCTTTGTATTGAATGCAAAGCTATTACAGCCACTAAACAGTTTCTGCTATGTAAACCTTGTTTTCAAGCTTTTTTCCAACTTTGGAAAACTATGATGTTACTGTAACAATCTATTGTAACTAAATAGGGAATGTATGGAATTGCATTTTCACCAATGAAACTGCTATTTTGTTGTTACTTTCCAGCTTTTACTTTTATAGTATATAGGCATTATCCAATTTACAGTGTTATAAATCAATAGTAAAATGCATTACATTGCATTTTCAATCCTGAGACTCATAATTCCAAAAGTTGTTCTCAAATCACATTGCTAAAGCCTTTGTATTGAATGCAAAGCTATTACAGCCACTAAACAGTTTCTGCTATGTAAACCTTGTTTCCAAACTTTTTTCCAAAATTTGGAAAACTATGATGTTAATGTAACAATCTATTGTAACTAAATAGGGAATGTATGGAATTGCATTTTCACCTATGAAAGTGCTATTTTGTTGTTACTTTCCAGCTTTTATTTTTATAGTATATATGTATTATTCAATATGCAGTGTTATAAATCAATAGTAAAATGCATTACATTGCATTTTCTACCTTGAGACTCATGATTAAAAAAGTTGTTCTCAAATCACATTGCTAAAGCCTTTGTATTGAATGCAAAGCTATTACAGCCACTAAACAGTTTCCGCTATGTAAACCTTGTTTTCAAGCTTTTTTCCAACTTTGGAAAACTATGATGTTACTGTAACAATCTATTGTAACTAAATAGGGAATGTATGGAATTGCATTTTCACCTATGAAAGTGCTATTTTGTTGTTACTTTCCAGCTTTTACTTTTATAGTATATATGTATTATCCAATATGCAGTGTTATAAATCAATAGTAAAATACATTACATTGCATTTTCTACCTTGAGACTCATGATTAAAAAAGTTGTTCTCAAATCACATTGCAAAATGCTTTGTATTGAATGCAAAGCTATTACAGCCACTAAACAGTTTCTGCTATGTAAACCTTGTTTTCAAGCTTTTTTCCAACTTTGGAAAACTATGATGTTACTGTAACAATCTATTGTAACTAAATAGGGAATGTATGGAATTGCATTTTCACCTATGAAACTGCTATTTTGTTGTTACTTTCCAGCTTTTACTTTTATAGTATATAGGTATTATCCAATTTACAGTGTTATAAATCAATAGTAAAATGCATTACATTGCATTTTCAACCCTGAGACTCATAATTCCAAAAGTTGTTCTCAAATCACATTGCTAAAGCCTTTGTATTGAATGCAAAGCTATTACAGCCACTAAACAGTTTCTGCTATGTAAACCTTGTTTCCAAACTTTTTTCCAAAATTTGGAAAACTATGATGTTAATTTAACAATCTATTGTAACTAAATAGGGAATGTATGGAATTGCATTTTCACCTATGAAAGTGCTATTTTGTTGTTACTTTCCAGCTTTTACTTTTATAGTATATATGTATTATTCAATATGCAGTGTTATAAATCAATAGTAAAATGCATTAGATTGCATTTTCTGCTTTGAGACTCATAATTCAAAAAGTTTTTCTCAAATCACATTGCTAAAGCTTTTGTATTGAATGCAAAGCTATTACAGCCACTAAACACTTTCTGCTGTGAAAACCTTGTTTTCAAGCACTTTTCCAACTTTGGGAAACAATGATGTCACTGTAACAATCTATTGTAACTAAATGGGGAATGTATGGAATTTGTATTGAATGTAAAGCTATTACAGCCACTAAACACTTTCTGCTGTTTAAACTTTGTTTTCAAGCACTTTTCCAACTTTCGAAAACTATTATGTTACTGTAACAATCTATTGTAACTAAATAGGGAATGTATAGAATTGAATTTTCACCAATGAAACTTCTATTTTCTTGTTACTTTCCAGCTTATACTTCTATAGTATATATGTATTATTCAACTTGCAGTGTTATAAATCAATACTATAATGCATTACATTGCATTTTCAACCCTGAGACTCATAATTCAAAAAGATGTTCTCAAATCACATTGCTAAAGCCTTTGTATTGAATGCAAAGCTATTACAGCCACTAAACAGTTTCTGCTATGAAAACCTTGTTTTCAAGCACTTTTCCAACTTTGGAAAACAATGATGTTACTGTAACAATCTATTGTAACTAAATAGGGAATGTATAGAATTGCATTTTTAATAATGAAACTTCTATTTTCTTGTTACTTTCCAGCTTATACTTCTATAGTATATATGTATTATTCAATTTGCAGTGTTATAAATCAATAGTTAAATGCATTATATTGCCTTTTCAACTTTGAGACTCATAATTCAAAGAGTTGTTCTCAAATCACATTGCTGAAGCTTTTGTATACAATGCAAAGCTATTACAACCACTAAACAGTTTCTGCTATGAAAACCTTGTTTTCAAGCTCTTTTCCAACTTTGGAAAACTATGATGTTACTGTAACAATCTATTGTAACTGAATAGGGAATGTATGGAATTGCATTTTCACCTAAGAAACTGCTATTTTGTTGTTACTTTCCAGCTTATACTTCTATAGTATATATGAAATATCCAATTTGCAGTGTTATAAATCAATAGTAAAATGCATTATAATGCATTTTCTACCTTGAGACTCATGATTAAAAAGTTGCTCTCAAATCACATTGCTAAAGCTTTTGTATTGAATGCAAAGCTATTACAGCCAATAAAACCTTGTTTTCAATCTTTTATCCAACTTTGGAAAACTATGATGTTACTGTAACAATATATTGTAACTGAATAGGGAATGTATGGAATTGCATTTTCACCTAGTAAACTGCTATTTTGTTGTTACTTTCCAGCTTTTACTTTTATAGTATATATGTATTATTCAATATGCAGTGTTATAAATCAATAGTAAAATACAGTACATTGCTTTTTCTACCTTGAGACTCATGATTAAAAAAGTTGTTCTGAAATCACATTGCTAAAGCCTTTGTATTGAATGCAAAGCTATTACAGCCACTAAACACTTTCTGCTATGAAAACCTTGTTTTTAAGCACTTTTCCAACTTTGGAAAACTATGATGTTACTGTAACAATCTATTGTAACTAGATAGGGAATGTATGGAATTGCATTTTCACTAATGAAACTTCTATTGTGTTGTTACTTTCCAGCTTATACTTCTATAGTATATATGTATTATTCAACTTGCAGTGTTATGAATAAATAGTATAATGCATTACATTGCATTTTCAACCCTGAGACTCATAATTCAAAAAGTTGTTCTCAAATCACATTGCTAAAGCCTTTGTATTGAATGCAAAGCTATTACAGCCACTAAACAGTTTCTGCTATGAAAACCTTGTTCTCAAGCTCTTTTCCAACTTTGGAAAACTATGATGTTACTGTAAGAAACTATTGTAACTAAATAGGGAATGTATGGAATTGCATTTTCACCAATGAAACTGCTATTTTCTTGTTACTTTCCAGCTTTTACTTTTATATTATATATGTATTATTCAATATGCAGTGTTATAAATCAATAGTAAAATGCATTACATTGCATTTTCAACCCTGAGACTCATAATTCAAAAAGTTGTTCTGAAATCACATTGCTAAAGCCTTTGTATTGAATGCAAAGCTATTACAGCCACTAAACACTTTCTGCTATGAAACCCTGTTTTCAAGCACTTTTTCAACTTTGGAAAACTATGATGTTACTGTAACAATCTATTGTAACTAAATAGGGAATGTATGGAATTGCATTTTCACCAGTGAAACTTCTATTTTGTTGTTACTTTCCATCTTATACTTCTATAGTATATATGTATTATCCAATTTTCAGTGTTATAAATCAATAGTAAAATGCATTACATTGCATTATCTACTTTGAGACTCACGATTAAAAAATTTGTTCTCAAATCACATTGCTAAAGCCTTTGTATTGAATGCAAAGCTATTACAGCCACTAAACACTTTTTGCTATGAAAACTTTGTTTTCAAGCTCTTTTCCAACTCTGGAAAACAATGATGTTACTGTAACAATCTATAGTAACTAAATAGGGAATGTATGGAATTGCATTTTCACCTATGGAACTGCTATTTTGTTGTTACTTTCCAGCTTTTACTTTTATAGTATATAGGTATTATCCAATTTGCAGTGTTATAAATCAATAGTAAAATGCATTGCATCGCATTTTCAACCCTGAAACTCATAATTCAAAAAGTTGTTCTCAATTCACATTGCTAAAGCCTTTGTATTGAATGCAAAGCTATTACAGCCACTAAACAGTTTCTGCTATGTAAACCTTGTTTTCAAGCTTTTTTCCAACTTTGGAAAACTATGATGCTACTGTAACAATCTATTGTAACTAAATAGGGAATGTATGGAATCGCATTTTCACCTATGAAACTGCTATTTATTTGTTACTTTCCAGCTTTTACTTTTATAGTATATATGTATTATTCAATATGCAGTGTTATAAATCAATAGTAAAATGCATTACATTGCCTTTTCTACCCTGAGACTCATAATTCAAAAAGTTGTTCTCAAATCACATTGCTAAAGCCTTTGTATTGAATGCAAAGCTATTACAGCCACTAAACACTTTCTGCTGTGAAAACCTTGTTTTCAAGCACTTTTCCAACTGGAAAAAAATGATGTTACTGTAACAATCTAGTGTAACTAAATAGGGAATGTATAGAATTGCATTTTTAATAATGAAACTTCTATTTGTTTGTTACTTTCCAGCTTATACTTCTATAGTATATATGTATTATTCAATTTGCAGTGTTATAAATCAATAGTTAAATGCATTATATTGCCTTTTCTACTTTGAGACTCATAATTCAAAAAGTTGTTCTCAAATCACATTGCTAAAGCTTTTGTATACAATGCAAAGCTATTACAACCACTAAACAGTTTCTGCTATGAAAACCTTGTTTTCAAGCTCTTTTCCAACTTTGGAAAACTATGATGTTACTGTAACTATCTATTGTAACTGAAGAGGGAATGTATGGAATTGCATTTTCACCTATGAAACTGCTATTTTGTTGTTACTTTCCAGCTTTTACTTTTATATTATATATGTATTATTCAATATGCAGTGTTATAAATCAATAGTAAACTGCATTACATTGCATTTTCAACCCTGAGACTCATAATTAAAAAAGTTGTTCTCAAATCACATTGCTAAAGCCTTTGTATTGAATGCAAAGCTATTACAGCCACTACACACTTTCTGCTGTGAAAACCTTGTTTTCAAGCACTTTTCCAACTGGAAAAAAATGATGTTACTGTAACAATCTATTGTAACTAAATAAGGAATGTATGGAATTGCATTTTCACCTATGAAACTGCTATTTTGTTGTTACTTTCCAGCTTTTACTTTTATAGTATATATGTATTATTCAATATGCAGTGTTATAAATCAATAGTAAACTGCATTACATTGCATTTTCAACCCTGAGACTCATAATTAAAAAAGTTGTTCTCAAATCACATTGCTAAAGCCTTTGTATTGAATGCAAAGCTATTACAGCCACTACACACTTTCTGCTGTGAAAACCTTGTTTTCAAGCACTTTTCCAACTGGAAAAAAATGATGTTACTGTAACAATCTATTGTAACTAAATAAGGATTGTATGGAATTGCATTTTCACTAATGAAACTTCTATTGTGTTGTTACTTTCCAGCTTTTACTTTCATAGTATATACGTATTATTCAACTTGCAGTGTTATAAATCAATAGTAAAATGCATTACATTGCATTTTCTACCTTGAGACTCATGATTAAAAAAGTTGTTCTCAAATCACATTGCTAAAGCCTTTGTATTGAATGCAAAGCTATTACAGCCACTAAACAGTTTTTGCTATGAAAACCTTGTTTTCAAGCACTTTTCCAACTCTGGAAAACAATGATGTTGATGTAACAATCTATTGTAACTAAATAGGGAATGTATGGAATTGCATTTTCACCTATGAAACTGCTATTTTCTTGTTACTTTCCAGGTTTTACTTTTATAGTATATATGTATTATTCAATATGCAGTGTTATAAATCAATAGTAAAATGCATTACATTGCATTTTCAACCCTGAGACTCATAATTCAAAAAGTTGTTCTCAAATCACATTGCTAAAGCCTTTGTATTGAATGCAAAGCTATTACAGCCACTAAACAGTTTCTGCTATGAAAACCTTGTTTTTAAGCACTTTTCCAACTTTGGAAAACTATGATGTTACTGTAACAATCTATTGTAACTAGATAGGGATTGTATGGAATTGCATTTTCACTAATGAAACTTCTATTGTGTTGTTACTTTCCAGCTTTTACTTTCATAGTATATACGTATTATTCAACTTGCAGTGTTATAAATCAATAGTAAAATGCATTACATTGCTTTTTCTACCTTGAGACTCATGATTAAAAAAGTTGTTCTCAAATCACATTGCTAAAGCCTTTGTATTGAATGCAAAGCTATTACAGCCACTAAACAGTTTTTGCTATGAAAACCTTGTTTTCAAGCACTTTTCCAACTCTGGAAAACAATGATGTTGATGTAACAATCTATTGTAACTAAATAGGGAATGTATGGAATTGCATTTTCACCTATGAAACTGCTATTTTCTTGTTACTTTCCAGGTTTTACTTTTATAGTATATATGTATTATTCAATATGCAGTGTTATAAATCAATAGTAAAATACATTACATTGCATTTTCTACCTTGAGACTCATGATTAAAAAGTTGTTCTCAAATCACATTGCTAAAGCTTTTGTATTGAATGCAAAGCTATTACAGCCACTAAACACTTTCTGCTATGAAACCCTGTTTTCAAGCACTTTTCCAACTTTGGAAAACTATGATGTTACTGTAACAATCTATTGTAACTAAATGGGGAATGTATAAAATGGCATTTTTACTAATGGAACTTCTATTTTCTTGTTACTTTCCAGCTTTTACTTTCATAGTATATATGTATTATCCGATTAGCAGTGTTATAAATCAATAGTAAAATGCATTACATTGCATTTTCTACCTTGAGACTCATGATTAAAAAAGTTGTTCTCAAATCACATTGCTAAAGCCTTTGTATTGAATGCAAAGCTATTACAGCCACTAAACAGTTTCTGCTATGAAAACCTTGTTTTCAAGCTTTTTCCAACTTTGGAAAACTATGATATTACTGTAACAATCTATTGTAACTTGATAGGGAATGTATGGAATTGCATTTTCACCTATGAAACTGCTATTTTGTTGTTACTTTCCAGCTTTTACTTTTATAGTATATAGGTATTATCCAATTTGCAGTGTTATAAATCAATAGTAAAATGCATTACATTGCATTTTCAACCCTGAGACTCATAATTCAAAAAGTTGTTCTCAATTCACATTGCTAAAGCCTTTGTATTGAATGCAAAGCTATTACAGCCACTAAATAGTTTCTTCTATGAAAACCTTGTTTTCAAGCACTTCTCCAACTTTGGAAAACTATGATGGTACTGTAACAATCTATTGTAACTAAATAGGGAATGTATGGAATTGCATTTTCACCTATGAAACTGCTATTTTGTTGTTACTTTCCAGCTTTTACTTTTATAGTATATAGGTATTATCCAATTTACAGTGTTATAAATCAATAGTAAAATGCATTACATTGCATTTTCAACCCTGAGACTCATAATTCAAAAGGTTGTTCTCAAATCACATTGCTAAATGCTTTGTATTGAATGCAAAGCTATTACAGCCACTAAACAGTTTCTGCTATGAAAACCTTGTTTTCAAGCTTTTTTCCAACTTTGGGAAACTATGATGTTACTGTAACAATCTATTGTAACTAAATAGGGAATGTATGGAATTGCATTTTCACCTATGAAACTGCTATTTTGTTGTTACTTTCCCGCTTTTACTTTTATAGTATATAGGTATTATCCAATTAACAGTGTTATAAATCAATAGTAAAATGCATTACATTGCATTTTCAACCTTGAGACTCATAATTCCAAAAGTTGTTCTCAATTCACATTGCTAAAGCCTTTGTATTGAATGCAAAGCTATTACAGCCACCAAACAGTTTCTGCTATGTAAACCTTGTTTCCAAGCTTTTTTCCAACTTTGGAAAACTATGATGTTACTGTAACAATCTATTGTAACTAAATAGGGAATGTATGGAATTGCATTTTCACCTATGAAAGTGCTATTTTGTTGTTACTTTCCAGCTTTTATTTTTATAGTATATATGTATTATTCAATATGCAGTGTTATAAATCAATAGTAAAATGCATTACATTGCATTTTCTACTTTGAGACTCATAATTCAAAAAGTTGTTCTCAAATCACATTGCTAAAGCTTTTGTATTGAATGCAAAGCTATTACAGCCACTAAACACTTTCTGCTGTGAAAACCTTGTTTTCAAGCACTTTTCCAACTTTGGAAAACAATGATGTCACTGTAACAATCTATTGTAACTAAATAGGGAATGTATGGAATTTGTATTGAATGCAAAGCTATTACAGCCACTAAACAGTTTCTGCTATGAAAACTTCGTTTTCAAGCACTTTTCCAACTTTGGAAAACTATGATATTACTGTAACAATCTATTGTAACTAGATAAGGAATGTATGGAATTGCATTTTCACGAATAAAACTTCTATTGTGTTGTTACTTTCCAGCTTATACTTCTATAGTATATATGTATTATTCAACTTGCTGTGTTATAAATCAATACTATAATGCATTACATTGTATTTTCAACCCTGAGACTCATAATTCAAAAATTTGTTCTCAAATCACATTGCTAAAGCCTCTGTATTGAATGTAAAGCTATTACAGCCACTAAACACTTTTTGCTATGAAAACCTTGTTTTCAAGCACTTTTCCAACTCTGGAAAACAATGATGTTACTGTAACAATCTATTGTAACTAAATAGGGAATGTATGGAATTGCATTTTCACCTATGAAACTGCTATTTTCTTGTTACTTTCCAGCTTTTACTTTTATAGTATATAGGTATTATCCAATTTGCAGTGTTATAAATCAATAGTAAAATGCATTACATTGCATTTTCAACCCTGAGACTCATAATTCAAAAAGTTGTTCTCAATTCACATTGCTAAAGCCTTTGTATTGAATGCAAAGCTATTACAGCCACTAAACAGTTTCTGCTATGAAAACCTTGTTTTCAAGCTTTTTTCCAACTTTGGAAAACTATGATGTTACCCTAACAATCTATTGTAACTAAATAGGGAATGTATGGAATTGCATTTTCACCTATGGAACTGCTATTTTGTTGTTACTTTCCAGCTTTTACTTTTATAGTATATAGGTATTATCCAATTTGCAGTGTTATAAATCAATACTATAATGCATTACATTGTATTTTCAACCCTGAGACTCATAATTCAAAAATTTGTTCTCAAATCACATTGCTAAAGCCTCTGTATTGAATGTAAAGCTATTACAGCCACTAAACACTTTTTGCTATGAAAACCTTGTTTTTAAGCACTTTTCCAACTTTGGAAAACAATGATGTTACTGTTACAATCTATTGTAACTAAATAGGGAATTTATAGAATTGCATTTTTACCAATGAAACTTCTATTTTCTTGTTACTTTCCAGCTTATACTTCTATAGTATATATGTATTAATCAATTTGCAGTGTTATAAATCAATAGTAAAATGCATTACATTGCATTTTCAACCCTGAGACTCATAATTCAAAAAGTTGTTCTCAAATCACATTGCTAAAGCTTTTGTATTGAATGCAAAGCTATTACAACCACTAAACAGTTTCTGCTATGAAAACCTTGTTTTCAAGCTCTTTTCCTACTTTGGAAAACTATGATGGTACTGTAACAATCTATTGTAACTGAATAGGGAATGTATGGAATTGCATTTTCACCTATGAAACTGCTATTTTGTTGTTACTTTCCAGCTTTTACTTTTATAGTATATATGTATTATTCAATATGCAGTGTTATTAAATCGATAATAAAATGCAGTACATTGCATTTTATACCTTGAGACTCATAATTCGAAAAGGTTGTTCTCAAATCACATTGCTGAAGCCTTTGTATTGAATGCAAAGCTATTATAGCCACTAAACACTTTCTGCTGTGAAAACCTTGTTTTCAAACAATTTTCCAACTTTGGAAAACTATGATGTTACTGTAACAATCTATTGTAACTAAATAGGGAATGTATAGAATTGAATTTTCACCAATAAAACTGCTTTTTTGTTGTTACTTTCCAGCTTTTACTTTCATAGTATATATGTATTATCCAATTTGCAGTGTTATAAATCAATAGTAAACTGCATTACATTGCATTTTCAACCCTGAGACTCATAATTAAAAAAGTTGTTCTCAAATCACATTGCTAAAGCCTTTGTATTGAATGCAGAGCTATTACAGCCACTAAGCACTTTCTGCTATGAGAACCTTGTTTTCAAGCTCTTTTCCAACTTTGGAAAACTATGATGTTACTGTAACAATCTGTTGTAACTAAATAGGGAATGTATAGAATTGCATTTTCACCAATGAAACTGCTATTTTGTTGTTACTTTCCAGCTTTTACTTTTATAGTATATATGTATTATTCAATAAGCAGTGTTATTAAATCGATAATAAAATGCATTACATTGCATTTTATACCTTGAGACTCATAATTCAAAAAGGTTGTTCTCAAATCACATTGCTGAAGCCTTTGTATTGAATGCAAAGCTATTATAGCCACTAAACACTTTCTGCTGTGAAAACCTTGTTTTCAAACACTTTTCCAACTTTGGAAAACTATGATGTTACTGTAACAATCTATTGTAACTAAATAGGGAATGTATAGAATTGAATTTTCACCAATGAAACTGCTTTTTTGTTGTTACTTCCCAGCTTTTACTTTCATAGTATATATGTATTATCCGATTTGCAGTGTTATAAATCAATAGTAAACTGCATTACATTGCATTTTCAACCCTGAGACTCATAATTAAAAAAGTTGTTCTCAAATCACATTGCTAAAGCCTTTGTATTGAATGCAGAGCTATTACAGCCACTAAACAGTTTCTGCTATGAGAACCTTGTTTTCAAGCTCTTTTCCAACTTTGGAAAACTATGATGTTACTGTAACAATCTATTGTAACTAAATAGGGAATGTATGGAATTGCATTTTCACCAATGAAACTGCTATTTTGTTGTTACATTCCCGCTTTTACTTTTATAGTATATATGTATTATTCAATATGCAGTGTTATAAATCAATAGTATAATGCATTACATTGCCTTTTCTACTTTGTGACTCATTATTCCAAAAGTTGTTCTCAAATCACATTGCTAAAGCCTTTGTATTGAATGCAAAGCTATTACAGCCACTAAACACTTTCTGCTGTGGAAACCTTGTTTTCAAGCACTTTTCCAACTTTGGAAAACTATTATGTTACTGTAACAATCTATTGTAACTAAATAGGGAATGTATGGAATTGCATTTTCACCTAGTAAACTGCTATTTTGTTGTTACTTTCCAGCTTTTACTTTTATAGTAAACATGTATTATTCAATATGCAGTGTTATAATTCAATAGTAAAATGCATTACATTGCCTTTTCTACCTTGAGACTAATAATTAAAAAAGTTGTTCTCAAATCACATTGCTAGAGCCTTTGTATTGAATGCAAAGCTATTACAGCCACTAAACACTTTCTGCTGTGGAAACCTTGTTTTCAAGCACTTTTCCAACTCAGGAACACTATGATGTTACTGTAACAATCTATTGTAACTAAATAGGGAATGTATTGAATTGCATTTTCACCAATGAAACTTCTATTGTGTAGTTACTTTCCAGCTTATACTTCTATAGCATATATGTATTATTCAACTTGCAGTGTTATAAATCAATAGTAAAATGCATTACATTGCATTTTCTACTTTGAGACTCATAATTCAAAAAGTTGTTCTCAAATCACATTGCTAAAGCCTTTGTATTGAATGCAAAGCTATCACAGCCACTAAACAGTTTCTGCTATGAAAACCTTGTTTTCAAGCACTTTTCCAACTTTGGAAAACTATGATGTTACTGTAACAATCTATTGTAACTAAATAGGGAACGTATGGAATTGTATTTTCACCTATGAAACTGCTATTTTGTTGTAACTTTCCAGCTTTTACTTTTATAGTATATATGTATTATTCAATATGCAGTGTTATAAATCAATAGTAAAATGCATTACATTGCCTTTTCTACCTTGAGACTCATAATTAAAAAGTTGTTCTCAAATCACATTGCTAAAGCCTTTGGATTGAATGCAAAGCTATTACAGCCACTAAACAGTTTCTGCTATGAGAACCTTGTTTTCAAGCTCTTTTCCAACTTTGGAAAACTATGATGTTACTGTAACAATCTATTGTAACTAAATAGGGAATGTATGGAATTGCATTTTCACCAATGAAAGTGCTATTTTGTTGTTACTTTCCAGCTTTTACTTTTATAATATATATGTATCATTCAATATGCAGTGTTATAAATCAATAGTAAAATGCATTACATTGCATTTTCAACCCTGAGACTCATAATTCAAAAAGTTGTTCTCAAATCACATTGCTAAAGCCTTTGTATTGAATGCAAAGCTATTACAGCCACTAAACTCTTTCTGCTGTGAAAACCTTGTTTTCAAGCACTTTTCTAACTTTGGAAAACTATGATGTTACTGTAACAATCTACTGTAACTAAATAGGGAATGTATGGAATTGCATTTTCACCTAGTAAACTGCTATTTTGTTGTTACTTTCCAGCTTTTACTTTTATAGTACATATGTATTATCCAATTTGCAGTGTTATAAATCAATAGTATAATGCATTACATTGCATTTTCTAATTTGAGACTCATAATTCCAAAAGTTGTTCTCAAATCACATTGCTAAAGCCTTTGTATTGAATGCAAAGCTATTACAGCCACTAAACACTTTCTGCTGTGGAAACCTTGTTTTCAAGCTCTTTTCCAACTTTGGAAAACTATGATGTTACCCTAACAATCTATTGTAACTAAATAGGGAATGTATAGAATTGCATTTCCACCTAGTAAACTGCTATTTTGTTGTTACTTTCCAGCTTTTACTTTTATAGTATATATGTATTATCCGATTTGCAGTGTTATAAATCAATAGTAAAATGCATTACATTGCCTTTTCAACCCTGAGACTCATAATTCAAAAAGTTGTTCTCAAATCACATTGCTAAAGCCTTTGTATTGAATGCAAAGCTATCACAGCCACTAAACACTTTCTGCTGTGGAAACCTTGTTTTCAAGCACTTTTCCAACTTTGGAATACTATGATGTTACTGTAACAATCCATTGTAACTAAATAGGGAATGTATGGAATTGCATTTTCACCTATGAAACTTCTATTTTGTTGTTACTATCCAGCTTTTACTTTTATAGTATATATGTATTATTCAATATGCAGTGTTATAAATCGATAGTAAAATGCATTACATTGCATTTTCTAATTAGAGACTCATAATTCCAAAAGTTGTTCTCAAATCACATTGCTAAAGCCTTTGTATTGAATGCAAAGCTATCACAGCCACTAAACACTTTCTGCTGTGGAAACCTTGTTTTCAAGCACTTTTCCAACTTTGGAATACTATGATGTTACTGTAACAATCCATTGTAACTAAATAGGGAATGTATAGAATTGAATTTTCACCTATGAAACTTCTATTTTGTTGTTACTATCCAGCTTTTACTTTTATAGTATATATGTATTATTCAATATGCAGTGTTATAAATCGATAGTAAAATGCATTGCATTGCATTTTCTAATTAGAGACTCATAATTCCAAAAGTTGTTCTCGGAATCACATTGCTGAAGCCTTTGTATTGAATGCAAAGCTATTACAGCCACTAAACTCTTTCTGCTGTGAAAACCTTGTTTTCAAGCACTTTTCTAACTTTGGAAAACTATGATGTTACTGTAACAATCTACTGTAACTAAATAGGGAATGTATGGAATTGCATTTTCACCTAGTAAACTGCTATTTTGTTGTTACTTTCCAGCTTTTACTTTTATAGTACATATGTATTATCCAATTTGCAGTGTTATAAATCAATAGTATAATGCATTACATTGCATTTTCTAATTTGAGACTCATAATTCCAAAAGTTGTTCTCAAATCACATTGCTAAAGCCTTTGTATTGAATGCAAAGCTATTACAGCCACTAAACACTTTCTGCTGTGGAAACCTTGTTTTCAAGCTCTTTTCCAACTTTGGAAAACTATGATGTTACCCTAACAATCTATTGTAACTAAATAGCTGCATCATTGAATTCACAATGTATCAAAACAAAGTATAAAATGTATTGAACTGCATTTTCACCTATGAAACTGATGTTTCCAAGTGTTTCCACCTTCTGCTTCTATGGTATATATGCATAATTGAGTTTTCATTGTTTTTTAACTCAATAGTAAAATGCATTAAATAGCATATTCTACTTAGAAAACCATATTTACAAAGCTGTTTTCGAATCACTCTGTGCAATATATCAAAGGGCAAAGTTAATATTTTTCCGACCATTTTTTTTTATGAAATCCTTTTCTTAAAGCTGCTATCCAAAATGTTGTAAAATTGATTATGTGATGTATCAAAGAAAAAATGCCTAGAATTGCATTTTCAACGGTGAAACTGGTGTCTTTCAGTCTCTTTCCACTTTGTAATTCTATAGTATACATGTATAATAAATTTGCTGTATTTTAAATCAATAGTAAAATGCATTAGAATGCATTTCTTAACGTGAGATGCCTTTGTATAATATATCAATTGCAAAGCTGAAATAGCCATATACCACACTTTCTGCAATAAAAGCCTTGTTTTAAACCTCTTTTCCAACTGTGGAACACTATGATCTTACTGAGACCTTGAGAACTATACTTTTTGCAATAAAATCCTCGTTTTCAAGCTTTCTTACAGCCTTTTTGCAATGTATTAAAAGCAAATAAAATATGCATGAAATTGCATTTTCTCCTATGAAACTGTTGTGTTCAAGTGTATTTCCACCTTCTACTATAGTAGTATATAACTGAATTTTCAGTGTTTTAAAAAATAGTAAAATGGATTATATAGCAGTTTCTACCTAGAAAACTACATTTGAAAGGGCATTTTCAGAATACAATACTATAGCTTTTGTGCAATATATCAAAAGCAAAGGTAAAATATTTACACGCAACCTTTTTGCTAAGAATCTCTTGTTTTTAATCTATTCTTCAACTGTAAGAGATGAGAGATGAGATCCTTGCTGAGTGCAATGAATTAAAATTCATGGAATTGCATTTACACCTATGAAATTGACATTTTCAATGTTTCCACGTTCTTCTGCTATACTTTCCACATTTAATTGAATTTGCATTGTTTCAAATCATTAATAAAATACATTACATAGCATTTTCTACATTGAAAAATATTTTGGAGAAGCTTTTTATAAATTGGAATACTATAGCCTTTGTTTAATATATGAAAGGCAAATATAATTATCTTTAAATAACAACTTTTTTTTCCAAGCTTTTTTTCAATTATGGAAGACTCGCTGTATAATTGATTTTGGAAAGTATTAAAACCAAGTAAAATGCATAAAATCGAATTTTCACCTATGAAACTGATGTTTTCACGTGTGTTCCCAGCTTTCAGTTCTGTAGTATATATTTGTATTATTGAATTTTCTGTTTGAAATAAACAGTAAAATACATAGCATTTTTTATTTTGAAAACCATATTTAGAAAGCTGTTTTCTAATTACAGTACAGCCTTTGTGTAACATATCAAAAGAAAGCTAATATTGTTACACACAACACTTTTTGCTTTTTTGTTTTCAAGCATTTTCTGACCGTTGGAGTCTATAGAACTGCTGTATGATTGAATTGGCAACATTTAATATAACCAAAGATAAAATGTATGGAATTGCTTTTTCACTTATGAAACTGATGTTTTCAAATGTATTTCCATCTTTTACTTCTTAGTATATATGTACAATTAAATTTGCAGTGTTTTAAATAAATATTGAAATGCATTACATAGCACTTTCTACTTTCAAAATTATATTTAGAAAGCTGTTTTCTGATTAAAATACTATAGCCTTTCTGCAATATATCAAAAGCAAGCTGAAATTGTTACAAACAGCACTTTGCTATAAAGCTTTGTTTTCAAGCTTTTTTCATCTTTTATAGCCTTGCCGTAGAATTGATATTGCCATGTATTGGAACCAATATATATATTGGCATTTTCACCTATAGAAATGTTGTTTTTTTTTACTTTTTATCGCCATAGTTCAGATGTATAATTTGATTTGCAGTAAATACACAAATGAATTTCATAGCATTTTCTGTATTGAAAACAATTTTTACAAAGCTGTTTTCAAATTACAAAACTGTAGCATCCGCGTAATATATTTCCAAGTGTGTTTCCACCTTCTACCTCTATAGTATATATGCATAATTGATTTTTTAGTGTTTTTTAACTCAATATTAAAATGCATTAAATAGAATATTCTACTTAGAAAACCATATTTACAAAGCTGTTTTCGAATCTCAATACTATGATCTCTGTGCAATATATCAAAAGCAAAGCTAAAATTTTTCTACACATTTTTTCTTATGAAGCTAAAATTGTTACACTCAACACTTTTTGCTTTTTTGTTTTCAAGTGTTTTTGAACTGTTGCTCTATAATTGAATTTGCAACTTATCCCAGATAAAATGTATGGAATTGCTTTTTCACTTATGAAACTGATGTTTTCAAATATATTTCCATCTTTTATATATATATACAATTAATATGTACAAGTAAATTTGCAGTGTTTTAATTCAATAGTAAATTGCATTTTCCACTTCGAGAAGCATTAGCCACACCTCAACATTTCTGCTATAAAGGTCATGTTTTCAGCCTTTTTTACCAACAGTATCGAATCAGTATAACTGATTTAGCAAACTAAACAACAAAAAAATATATATGGAATTGCAAAATCACTAATGAAACTGATTTTTTCTAGTTACTCTCGACCTTCAAGTTCTATAGTATATATGTGTTATTCGATTTACAGTTTTGAATCAATAGTAAAATGCATCATATTGCATTTTCTACCTTGATACTCATATTTCGAAAAACTGTTTTTTTTCATAATGCCCTCATAATGTAGTCTTTTGTGTGATATATCATTTGCAAAGCTGAAATAGCCATAGACAACACTTTTGCAATGTTTTGCTTTTGAATTTTTTTCATTTACATTTATGAAAAAAATCACTGTAATCTTGCTGAATACCTGATTTAGTTGTGTACTAATACCAGAAATAAAATGTATTGAAATGCATTTTCATTATTGAATCTGGGTTTTTTGAGTTCCTTTCCACCTTGTACTCCTTTATCATATATGTATCATTTAATTTGCAGTTTTTTTAAATCAATAGTAAAATTGCATTACATTGAATTTCCCACCTAGAAACTCACATTTTAAAAAATTGTTTTTAAATCACAATGTATACCATCAGACATACACTTATGTATATATATATATATATATATGATATATATTGATTCATACTTTCCACCTTGTAGTTCTATAGTATATATGTATTATCCAATTTGCAGTGTTCTAAATCAATTGTAAAATGCATTACACAGCATTTTCTATCTTTGAAAACCATTTTCAAAAGCTGTTTTCATATCATAATAAACCTTTTGTATAATATATGAAATGCAGAGCTGAAATCATTACACACAACACTTTGCTATAAATCTTTGTTTTCAAGAGCTTCTTTTCCATCTGTGTACGACTATGGCCTTGCTGTTCAATTGATTCCGCAACGGAATGAAAACAATTACAAAATGTATAGAATTGCATTTTCACCAATGAAACTGGTGTTGTTTAGTCACTTTCCACTTTGTAGTTCTATCGTATACATGTATAATTGAATTTGCAGTGTTTAAAATCAATAGTAAAATGCATTACAATGCATTTTCTAATGTGATGCCTTTGTATAATATATCAATCGCAAAGCTGAAATAGCTTTCTGCTATAAAAGCCTTGTTTTAAACCTCTTTTCCAACTGTGGAACATTCAAATTTTGATTTAATATCAATTGTAAAATGCATTACCTTGCATTTTATACTTTGAAATAATTTTTCAATGGCCTTTGTGTAATATATCAAAAGCAAAACTATAAGAGCATTGTTTTTCCTCAAATATGGAAGAATTGCTCCAAAATTGATTTTGCAATGTATTAAAACCAAGTGTAAAATGTATGGAATTGCAATTCACCTATGAAACTGATATTTTTAACGGTTTACCCACCTTTCAGTTTCATAGTTTTATATGTATGTTCGAATTTGCAGTGTTCCAAATCATTTGTAGAATGCATTACATAGCATTTTCTACTTCAAAAACCATATTTAGAGTGCTTTTTTCGAATTACAATTTTTTTTTGTGCATTTATGCATATCATTATATGAACAACTATGAAACTGATATTTACAAGTGTGGTCCCAGTTTCTACTATACTAACGTGTAATCGAATGTGTAATGTTTTAGATAAATGCATTTATGCATATCATTATATGAACAACTATGAAACTGATATTTACAAGTGTGGTCCCAGTTTCTACTATACTAACGTGTAATCGAATGTGTAATGTTTTAGATAAATGGTAAAATACATTACATAGTTTATTCTAGCTCTAAACCAATTTTTGGAAATTCGCAATTTCAAAAAACAATGCTATAGCTTTAGTTCAGTAAAGCTATCTCTTTTCGCAATAGAACTTCGGTTTCCAAGCTTTTTCCATCAACATTGGATTTTACGATATTAAAACCGAGCAAAATAAAGCATAGATTTGCATTCACACTCAAAGTTGGAAAAAAGATTAAAAACAAGGCTTTTATAGCAAAATAGTTGCGTGTAAAAATTTTAGATTTTTTTATATATATTTATATGCACTAAGGCTATAGTAATGTAATAAAAAAAGAACTTTCCAACCATTGTATTGTATTCAAAGTAGAAAATACTATTCAATACATTTATATTTAGAACACTGCAAATCCAAATGTACATATAAACAATAGCAGGAAAAATTGAAGCATATTTGGGAATTGATATTCCTGAATATGCTTCCACTTTCCTCAGGTGTAAATGCAAAAAATTCTATGCATTTTTTGCTCAAATTCGATGCACAAGATCCATTATACAGCGAAGTTGTAGTCATCCAACGTCGAAAAAGCTTGAAAAGGAGGATTTTATTGCAAAATGTATATGTGTTTTCCAACTGTGGAAGATTATAGGCTTGCTGTATAATTGATTTTGCAATGTATCAAAACCAATTAAGATATGATGAGAATCGCAATTTCACCTATAAATCTGATGTTTTCAATTTAGTTTTCACCTTGTACAGCGTATATGAATTCACAGTGCTTCAAATAAATAGTAAAATGCATTACATAGCATTTTCTACCTATAATACCATTTTTAGAAAGCTTTTTTCATATTACAATACTATAGCTTAAATGCAATATATCGAAAGCAAAGCTCAAATTTATACACTGAACACTTCCTTCTTTAAAACCCCTGTTTTCAAATTTTTTTTTCCAACTGTTAAAGACTTTTGAAACCAAGGAAAATATGCACAGTATTGCATTTATACCTATGAAACTGATGTTTTCAAGTGTGTCTACTATTTTGAAGTGTTTTTTGTCTGTAGTAATAATATACAAATGATTCTTTTTGAAAAAAGCATAAAGTAATCATTTTCATTGGTATGTAATTTGCATTTAAGATCGAATTTAGTGGAAATAAACCTAAACAGGCATAAATTGATAGTTTTTAGTTTGAAAACATTGGTTTTAACATCTAACAAATTTATTGAGAGTATTCTAAAATGAATTTGTAAATGGATCAAAACCAAGACCCGATACAGTGTATTTTTAGCTGTGAATCTGATGTTTTTAAAGTTGCTTCATTTTGAATTATATAGTAATTATATACAATTGATTTTTTAGTTTCCAACCAAACCCAAATGATTATGAATAGACCATTTTCGGTGCTATGTTTTGTATATAAGATTGAATGTAAAGGAAAACAACTTATATAGGCATGAATTGATAGTCTTGAGTAAACTGAGTGTTTTTAGCCGTGAACCTGATGTCTTTGAAGTTGATTCATATTTGTAGTGCTATAATACTTTTATATTTTGAAACTTGAACCAAGTGAACAATTATAACGGAAGCATGTTCAGCTCTGGAAGCAATGTTATATTTGTTTTAAACAGTTTTCTCGTCTATTATAACAATATGATTGATTTTTCAGTTTTAAAAGAAAAGTATAAAGAGACCATTTTCAGTGCAATGTTATTCGTATATAAGATTGAATATAAATCAAATCAACAAATAAGCAAGAGTATTCTAAATATAAATGTAATATATAAAGGGCCAAAACCAAGACCAACAGATTATTTTCAGCTGTGAATCTGATGTTTTGAAAATTGAATTAGTTTTATCTGGTATATTTTGAAACTTGTAAACCAAGTGAATAAACATAATGGAAGCATGTTCAGCTTTGAAAGCAAATGTTATCATTGTTTTACAAGTCTTCTTGTCAGCAGTACATACAATTGATTTTTTAGTTTTGAACCAAAACTTAAAGCGACCATTTTCACTGCTATGTTATTTGCATATAAGATTTAATATAAAAGAAATCAACTAAACATGAATTGATATTTTTCAGTTTGAAAATCAATGCTTTGACAGCTTTCAACAATTTTACAGAGTATTTATAAGATGAAAAGAATTCGTCAAAAGTTTTTAAACTGCATCAAAACCATGACTTGAAATGGATAAACAATGTATTTTCTGCTGTGAATCTGATGTTTTTAGAGATGTTTCATATTTTTTGTGCTATCGTACTTTTACAAGTTATAATTTTGAAATTTGTGATAACCAATGGAAGAAGCAATCTTATTGTTTTAAACACTTTTCTTCCCTATAATAATGATATACAGTTAATTTTTCAGTGTTAAAACAATCCCACAAGAGAATAATAGTTAATTTTCAGACCTATGCTATTTCTACATCAGTTTGAATATAATGGAAATCAAGCATACAGCTTGAATCACAATGTTTTGTCAGCTGTCGATATTTTTACTGATATCATAATGAATTTGTTAAAAGTGTCAAAACCAAGACAAAATGTATGAACAGAGCATTTTCAGCTGTGAATCTGATGTTTTTAAAGATGATTCATATTTGTATTGCTGAAGTGCTTTTACATGATATGATTTTAAAATTTGTGAAAATTGAATAAGCATAATGGAAACATTTTCATCTTTGAAAGTAATGTTACAATGGTTCAAAAAAAAAGTTTTTAAACTCATTTCTTGTTCGTAAAAATAATATATAATTGATTTTTCAGTGTCAAACCAAAGAAAAAAGTGTAAAAAAACATTTCTAGTTTTATAGTATTTCTTCTGATAACCAATTATATCAGCATGGATAGATAGTTTTAGCTTGATTTTTCCAACCGTTTTCAATAATTTTGCTGTGTATTCATGAATTTAATGTAATTAATTAATTAATAATGTAATTTAATTCTGTGTAATTGATTTATCAAAAGGGTCAAAACAAAGCTTAAAAACATATAAAGAGAGCATTTTCAGCTTTGAATCTTTCAGCTTTTAAAAAGCTTTTAATGGTTCCATATTTGTAATTTCGAAATTATACCAGGTGAAAATACTATAGTTCACCTGGTATAATTTCGAAATTTGTGAAAATATCTAGATTTGAAAAGGTGTCAAAAACAAGCCGAAGCAGCAATATCCACTTGGTAATCAATTATTCCAGTGCAATATGTAATATTTTTGTACTGTGTCAAGGTGTCAATTTCAGAAAAAAATGGTCTAAATTGCCTTATTCACCTTGAAAATTATATAAGGGCTGTAAGTAGGTGTTGAATAGAGAAATGTTATTTTCTAGTTTTTCAATAAATCAAAAACAACCCAAAACAGTTATAAATAAAGTATTTCTACCTTGAAAATCATTTTCCCAATGGTTAAACATGAATTCTGTTAAACTAGATTCTCAGAAGACAAATTAAAACTAAGCATTTTAACTTTGAATATCAGAAATTTCAAGAGTTGAAAAGGTTTTAGGGTTTGTAAGAGTTAAAAAAGGATGTTATTTTTAGTTCCTTCAAGGTCTCTAAATGAGAAAAACTGGTCTTTTCTGAGGAATTTTTTTCAACCCTGTAAGCATGTGCTTACATGTCAAAAACAAGCCAGAACAGCTCTGAAAGAAGCATAATTAACTTAATAATCAATTTTTTGGGGGATGTTGATCAGTGTAACTTACTATTTTCATAGTCTGACAGACTATGAAAATAGTAAGTTACACTGATCAAAGGTGTCAAATTAAGAAAATCATATTTACTTTGAAAATCATTTTTCAAGTGCTAAATATGTGTTGAAAAAGTAGCCATTATTTCTAGTTCATTAATGTGTGAAAAACATGCCTAAACAGGTTTAAATGACAAATTTTTTGGTAATCACTGATAAATTCAGGTCTAAATCAAGCTTTTTTAACTTGAAAATCGATTGTTTTTATGTTGTTTCTATCCGTGAAAAACAAACCAAAATAGTTCTAAATCAAGATTTCAATTTTTTTTGGCTGTTATTTTTAGTTCCTTCAATCAAGTTAAATGAATAACTGTCATTTCTAGTTTTATCAATGTGGGAAAAATGATCGTACACAGGTGTAAATCAAGCATTATCACCTTTAAATCAATTTTTCTTCGTGTTAAGTTAGGGACATCATAGTTTTCTCAGGGTGTTGGAATACAAAAAAAAAGATCTAAATTGAGCATGTTTACGTTGAAAATCAATTTTTTAAGGTCTGTAAGTAAGTGTTAAATAATGATTAATGTTTTCTAGTTTTTCAATCTGTGAAAAACAAGCCAAAACAGTTCTAAATCAAAACATTTCAACTTGAATATCAATTTTTTCAAGGCTCTATATATGTGTTGAATGAATAACACTGTTACTTCTAGTTTTATCAATGTGTGAGAAATAAGCATAAACAGGTCTAAATTAAGCATTTTTACCTTGAAAATCAACTTTTTGTAAGTGGTAATCGTTTGAAAAGATGTCAAAAAGAGGCCAAAACTGCTCTGACTCAAGCATTATGAAATTAGTAATGTATTTTTTCAGAGCTGTCATTGTAATATGTGTTAGTTTCTATCTTTTTTCACGGTGTGAAAAGAAGAAAAACACATCTAAATTGAGAATTTTTATCTTGAAGATCAATTTTTAAATGGCTGTAAGTTAGTGTTAAATAAATATTTTGTGGACGTTAGTATGTGTAATATGCAAAGTATTGAAAACATGTCTAAATCATGCATTTTCATCTGAAAATCCACTTTGGAAGTGTGTGGAAGTGGGTGGAAGTGTTACTAGGTTTGAAAAAGTGTCAAAAAAGTTCTGAAACACTTACTGACAACCCTCGAAAAGTTATCATTGAATTATCTGTAGTTTCTTAATAGTGTCAAAAAGAACCCAAAACAAGTCCAAGGGGTGTCAGTAAGTTTTAAATCAGCAGAAGTAATTCCCAAGTTTTGCAAGTTGTAAGATCAAACCAAGTCAGGTCTAATTCAGTAATTTTACCATGAAGTCCAACTTTTTTTTCAAGGGTTGTCAATAAGATTAATGCCTGATAAGTTGATGGGTAGGTGATTTATCAATAGGTTTTTTAGAGTGTCGAACCAAAACAGGCCTAAATCATACATTTTTACCTTGAAAATCAACTTCCTCTGAGGTGTCAGTAAGTGTTAAATCAGTTGAAATTCAAGGTTTCAAAAACATGCCAAAACAGGTGAAATTCAAGCATTTTGTCCTTTTTAATGTCATTTAGAGGTCAACCAGTAACAGTATTATCTCTGCTATGTGTCAAAAAACAAGTCAAAGCAGGACAAATTCAATCATGGTGTCAAAAGCAAGTCAAAACAGTCTTACAAGAGGCATATTTATACTGAGGATCAACTTTTTTTCAATTGATGTCACCAAGTGTCAAAAAACAAGCTAAAATGGATCTAATCAATGCATTTTTGTGTCAGTAAGTTGAAAGTTTGCATTTTTCCAATGTCTTACAAAGTGTTAAAAACAAGCTGAAATAGGCCTAATTTTCTGATGTTCACCAAGATTTTTGAAAAGTTTAATCCTGTGGTAAATCAGTAGCTGTGTTACTTATAGGTTTTTAAAGATGTCATAAATGTGGCAAATCAGGGCAAAAGCATTTTAACTTGAGAATCAAGTTTTCCAAGGGGTGCAAGTGAGTGTTAAATCAGTAGCATTTGAAAATCAACTTCTTCATTGGTAGTCAGTGAGTATTAAATCAGTAGGTATGTTATTTCAGAATTTAATCAGGTTTCATTCAAATATTTCTACCTTGAAAACAGGTCTAGTTGCAATATTTTCATTTTGAAAATCTACTTTTTTCTTTTTTTCTTTCATGGGGTATCAGTAATTGTTGAATTAGTAACAGCTTTTGCTAGGTGTCAAAAACAATCCCAAACATGACTAAATCAATCATTTTTACCATGAAAATAAATTATTTCAAGGGATGTCAGTAAGTGTTAAAGCAGTAGCTGTGTTATTTCTTGTTTTTGCAAGGTGTCAAAAACAAGCCACATTTACACCATGACAATCAACTTTACAAATAATTTCAGTAAGTGTTTGATCAATAGCTGTAGTATTGGTAGATTTTGCAAGTTGTCAAAAATAATCCATACCAGGCATAAACCAAGACAATCAACTTTTTCAAGGGATATCAATGAGTGATGATTCACTTGCAGTATTATTTAAAGGTTTTAAAGGTGCCAAAACAATGCAAAAGCATTTTAACTTGAATAGTAGGTGTTATCTTATGCCCTGCAAGGTGTCAATAATAAGCTAAAACAGGTTTAACTTGAAAATCCACTTTTTCACATGGTATCAGTAAGTATTGAATCAATAGCAGTGTTGTTTATAGGTTTTAAAAGATGGGAAAACAAGCCAAAACAGGTCTAATTCAATGATTTTTGCCATGAAAATCAACTTTTTAAAGGGGTGTCAGTCAGTATTGAGTCAGTAGCGGTGATATTTCTAGATTTTGCAAGTTTAAAAAATAATCCAAAGGACTGAATCAAGAAATTCTTCAGCAAAAACACATTGAAAACCCTCCAAAACCCTGCTTTCAAAGCTAAAAATGCTCTTTTTAGATCTGTTTTGGCTTATTTTTGAGGCTTTACTAAATAGTGAATTTACCAAAACCCTGTAAAAAGAATACTTCCAAATTTAAAAATGCTTTCTTTAGGTTTGCTTTTGCTTGCTTTTAACATTTTTCAAATGCAGAGCAATGCTACAGCCTGGAAACTCTTCAAACGCCTATTTATGGTAATGCCTGGAACTCATTTGAATAGTTCTAGAAAAAAAAAAGTTTTTCATGAAGCATAAAGTGCTTTGTTTTGCTTCTTTGCATTGTAAATACAATGAAACTTATCAACATCCCCCCAGAAAACACTGCTTTCAATGCTAAAATTCTTTGTTTTGGCTTATTTTAAAATCTTATATACAGAAATGCTATAGCCGTAATGGTCATCAGAACCCTTCTAAAACGCTGCTCTCAAGAATAAAAATTTTCTACGTAGACCAGCTGTTTTTGATGCTTAGCAGAAGCCCAAGTTACAACAATGCAGTTGAATATGCTCATTTGTTTAGATCTGTTGTTTAGATCTTACAGGTTCCCTTTCGCATTTCGATTACAATGTTCCTGTCTTCTGATACTTCACACTGCTCTCAAAGCAAAGATTAGTTTTTGACTCTTCACCAAAGGCCATGATCAGCAATGTTGTTGCTCTAAGACTCATTAAATCCCCTTTAAAACACTGTTTCCAAAACAAAAATGCTTTTTTTAGGCTCGTTCTGTTTTGTAATTTTGCAAAAGTGTTTCTACATCAATGATGTTGCCCTGGAACACCAAAACTTCTGGTGAACACTCTTTTCAAGGCTAAAATTATTTTGTTTAGTTTTGGCATCTTTTTTTGTTGCTTTGGAAAACATGTACAGCATTGCCCTTCAAATTCCCTTCGAAAGACTGAAGTGGTATGGTGATTCTTGTATTGTTGGTTGTTTGTGGTGAGTTTTGCCTCCCCGTGGGAGAAAGGGAGATGTATGTTCGCCATGGCAGCAAGGAAAATATGTCCGCCAAGTTTGATTGTGAACGCAGTGATTAAACAGAGTAAAAACGACACATATAAGTTTCGTAGTATATTTTCATGGTTGAAGAAGTGAGCAATTTGTGAATACGTATGTTTCTGGATAGTTCTAGTAGTTCTGGTTGAGGAATTGGACACAAAAGATTTTGCTTCCATGCGGTTTGGTAGTAGCAGTGACGTCATAGGAGATGGCGAAGGAGAAAGGGAGATGTGTCGAAAAGAATGCGCGCCAAGTATAAACATAGACGCAGTGATGAAACAAAGTAAAAATAACGCATACAAGTATTGGGATGGACAAAAGAGACGTACATCTAACACAGGGACATTAATGACAAGTAACGAATGAAAATGAAATACATGAAATGATCACATTGATATGATTGATCGTGTAAAGAGGTAATGAGAGATAGCGAAAGGTGGGAGCTTTGTTGTCATTGATAATACAGGTGTTGGAGTCGAAGCAGAGGTGTCCGAACTGCTTTTGAATCTATCTAGCTTGGAGCCTACCAAGGAATGAATATGGAGACCAGGTTCAGTGTGTGAGTCAAACTGCCAAATTGTGTGTGTGACAGGGGCTATTCTCTGACTCTTGGCGGACAGACCATGAAAGTTTTATCCATGCGTGTTTCTCGAGGTAAACAGAATTAGGAGAGATCGCCATGACTGTCGGATAGTGGATAGCCTTGCCATTTCAACCATTCATGTGGTGATGATACTGTGGCATAGATGCGTAACTTTGCGTATGTGAGATGTCTTGGCATCGGTGAAACGGGCAGAGATA